>BSQZ01000012.1:6075000-6585000 GCA_033239005.1 Lamellibrachia satsuma | reverse complement strand
AACGGTGGTTCAGGGGAACATTCGGTCAGAAGACAACGGTGGGTCAGGGGAACATTCGATCAGAAGACAATGGTGGGTCAGGGGAACATTCGATCAGAAGACAACGGTGGGTCAGGGGAACATTCGATCAGAAGACAACGGTGGTTCAGGGGAACATTCGGTCAGAAGACAATGGTGGGTCAGGGGAACATTCGATCAGAAGACAACGGTGGGTCAGGGGAACATTCGATCAGAAGACAACGGTGGTTCAGGGGAACATTCGGTCAGAAGACAACGGTGGGTCAGGGGAACATTCGGTCTGAAGACAACGGTGGGTCAGGGGAACATTCGATCAGAAGACAACGGTGGGTCAGGGGAACATTCGATCAGAAGACAACGGTGGTTCAGGGGAACATTCGGTCAGAAGACAACGGTGGGTCAGGGGAACATTCGGTCTGAAGACAACGGTGGGTCAGGGGAACATTCGATCAGAAGACAACGGTGGTTCAGGGGAACATTCGGTCAGAAGACAACGGTGGGTCAGGGGAACATTCGATCAGAAGACAACGGTGGGTCAGGGGAACATTCGATCAGAAGACAACGGTGGTTCAGGGGAACATTCGGTCAGAAGACAACGGTGGGTCAGGGGAACATTCGGTCTGAAGACAACGGTGGGTCAGGGGAACATTCGATCAGAAGACAACGGTGGGTCAGGGGAACATTCGATCAGAAGACAACGGTGGTTCAGGGGAACATTCGGTCAGAAGACAACGGTGGGTCAGGGGAACATTCGGTCTGAAGACAACGGTGGGTCAGGAAAACATTCGATCAGAAGACAACGGTGGGTCAGGGGAACATTCGGTCAGAAGACAACGGTGGGTCAGGAAAACATTCGATCAGAAGACAACGGTGGGTCAGGAAAACATTCGATCTAGCTATTGGAACTGAGTAGAATATGATTGTACCGATCGATCACTGAGAGACAAAAGAGGGAGTCGTGTCCAGGTGATAGTCAGTCATATCCCGATGGTAGGGAGTCATATCGCAGTGCTAGAGAGTTATGTACCGGAGGTAGAGAGTCATGTCCCGATTTTAGGGAGCTACATCCCAGTGGTAGAAGTCATGTCCCGGTGGTAGGGAGTTACATCCTGGTCTCAGGTGTCACATTCCGGTTGTAGGGAGTCATATCCCGGTGGTATTGAGTCATATCCAGGTGGTAGGGAGTCATGTCCCGGTGGTAGGGAGTCATATCCCGGTGGTAGTGAGTCATGTCCCGGTGGTAGGGAGTCATATCCAGGTGGTAGGGAGTCATGTCCCGGTGGTAGGGAGTCATATCCAGGTGGTAGGGAGTCACATCCCTGTGGTAGGGATGGTAGGGTAGGGTCATATCGCAGTGTTAGGAAGACAAGCCCCGTGACAACGAGTCATATCTCCACCTTGAAGACCGCTGGCGACAAGTTATTGTTGTCGTCGTTGTGTGCCCGATTCTAGAAGTCGTTCTGTACTCGCCGTCCACACTGCTGTGTGTCCGGTAAATACATTTATCACATAAACGTCGCCTCTCTACGCTAATCTCCGGCCGTGCCTGTGTCGCTTCCTTCGAACGCCTCACGTACGGCGTATCGATCGCGACTGGCGCCGACTCGGCAAGTCCAATCATCGCCCGGAGTCCGCGCAACCATGTAGATCTTCACCGAATCTGCGCTCACGAATATTCATTCACAGGAATCACATTCGTCCGCTATTCGTCAGATATTGTGTTTGCTACGGCGTTTTATTTTCAATGATAATTCATGTTACATGTCCCCTATAATTAATATTAGTTGTTCCGGGCTGGTTCCGGCTAATATGCTGGCCCATTCACAACTACGATGTTCAGCAACCGCCGGTTGCATTCATGAGGAACTGCATTCTGTGACAACTTAGTTCTTCGTTTGCTCGCCAGATGGCATGGCGTCCCACACGTAGCTGAGGCGTCGTCTCGATGCATGACGGTGTTGTTTTTCTCATTAGTAGGGCGTCCTTCATCCATCGCATGTGTTGTTTGCTCTGTCATTCACTGTCAATAGTCAACGAGTCAGTTGTTTCTGTAAGCATGGTCTGTGACTGCTGACATGGATTCTACTGTTTATGAATATCTCTTCTGTTCACGGGTAAACCGTTGTGATGGTTTCAAACTCCTTCTTGTGATCCTCGATTCCTGTACCAAACTTTCTCCGTTTCGCCAATGTAAGTGTGACTACAGCTCTTGCATGGGATTTGACACAATCTATCTTTCTACTCTCTGCTGTTATACACGTTGTCCTTGTGCGTGTGTGTGCGTGCATGCGTGCGTGCGTGCGTGTGATGTTTACGTCGTTCCCACACAGCGCACTATTTACCATTCCAACGGGCTTAATGCAACAATCACTTCTAAATCTGAGCACACGTTACTTGTCGTATTATGCGGGACGAAAATTCAATATTCGGCAACTAATTAGTTGAGCCCGACAAACCAGAGCGAGGTGACCGGCTTCACAACGAGCTTTGCTTGCTTTCAGCGCCGCCGTAAATTAGCCGAAACTTGATTATGGTTGTTCTACTGTGTGATCGTTGGGCGTTGGCATCACCCCCACCCCTCACAGGATGACAACGAAATATAAGGCCTATCACGGCAGGTTTACGGCAAATACGTGCTGCTGAGCGTAGTTTGTGCTAACTGCGATGTTTACAAGGTGAAACCACATCACAAGCCATGGCACGCCACTATTTCTTGCGACATCAGTGACCATATTTGGGGTTGTGTACAAATTGTGTAAATAACAATATCAGCATATTCTGACATCTTTGAAATTGCGACAGATATCGGCAATTGCTATAAAAACAGTACGCCTTGACAACAGTTGCTATAAAACAATACGTCTTGACAACAGTTGCTATAAAACAATACGTCTTGACAACAGTTGCTATAAAACAATACGTCTTGGCAACAGTTGCTATAAAACAATACGTCTTGGCAACAGTTGCTATAAAACAGTACGCCTTGACAACAGTTGCTATAAAACAATACGCCTTGACAACAGTTGCTATAAAACAATACGTCTTGACAACAGTTGCTATAAAACAATACGTCTTGACAACAGTTGCTATAAAACAATACGTCTTGACAACAGTTGCTATAAAACAGTACGCCTTGACAACAGTTGCTATAAAACAATACGCCTTGACAACAGTTGCTATAAAACAATACGTCTTGACAACAGTTGCTAAAACAATACGCCTTGACAATAATTGATATAACACAATACGCCTTGGCAACACTCTTACCTTTGTGTCTATGTCTCATGAAATGAACAGCGTACGCGTCATAATTTCTTCTTTATTGTGTCTCTTTGACGACACTAGACATAATCACGGCTACGTTGAACTTGTGCCTGTGAACATAACGCTTTTACATATATTTAACATAAATATCATGTACTCAATGCTTGACTTAATAAACACGCCCCGATAACAGATAATCTGTGTCACAAAAACCACCGGCACTGTGGATGACTCCTGAAATGTTACAATCTAAAAGGTGTCGTCGTTATCTTGAACGAGTATGGCGCAAATCACGCTCCCTTTGGATAGGTCACGTTATTCAAAACAGTATCACTACTGCAACACACAAAGGACTAAATCCAAATCGGATTATTATTAACATACCGTCTCAAATAATGCTGAAAATCCACGTCCCCTTTTGAATTGCATAAATAAAAGTCTACACAGAGTGCCTGTTCCGTCTCTACGCAGACTACCTGTTCCGTCTCTACACAGAGTGCCTGTTCCGTCTCTACACAGAGTGCCTGTTCCGTCTCTACACAGAGTGCCTGTTCCGTCTCTACACAGAGTGCCTGTTCCGTCTCTACACAGAGTGCCTGTTCCGTCTCTATATGATCACGTCTCAATCAAGTCTTTATGTGATTCGTTCTCCATCATTTCAAAAACAAAAATAATCTGATCTGATCTGATTTTTCCAGATCCTACTTTAAATCCTGTACAAGTGGATTCTCCGCAAGTAAATTCTCTATTTGCTTCTTTTACTCCTGCCACAGCTGATGAAGTAAGGACAATAATCATGTCCTCCCAAATAAGTCCTGTGTTCTTGATCCATTACCGAATACATTGCTGAAAGCATGACTTGATAGATTACTTTACCCAATAACCAATATTGTAAATGCATCACTGTGTAAATGCATCACTAATTAACTAATTAACGTCTTAAGAAGTCAACTTTGCCTTAAGAAAACTTAAACTGTTATAATCTAAGCTTTATTTCCAAGGTAATAGAAACAAGCCGTCTAAGGTCTCACATTGAGTTAAATTGTATGTCTAATGTATTGCAATCTTACAAACAGTTTCATTCTACAGAGACTGTTCTTTTAAAACTACACAAAGATGTTACTCTAAATATGGACACAGGTAAAGTAACAGTGCTTACCTTGCTTGATTTATCTGCTGCTTTTGATACTATTGACCATAATATTATCATTAAACGTTTGCTAGTGTGCTGTGGCGTATTTGGCACAGCCCTCAGCTGGTTTTCATCATACTTAACTGGTAGATACTTAAGTGGTAGATACTTAACTGGTAGATACCACCGAGTGAAGAGAGCTAATTGCTTTTCAGCGGCTCTACCCACTCCGTGTGGTGCTATTCATGATTCTGTTCTTGGACCATTACTTACTCTTTACACTACTCCACTCAGCTCTACCCACTCCGTGTGGTGCTATTCATGGTTCTGTTCTTCGACCATTACTTACTCTTTACACTACTCCACCCAGCTCTACCCACTCCGTGTGGTGCTATTCATGGTTCTGTTCTTCGACCATTACTTACTCTTTACACTACTCCACTCAGCTCAGCTAATCAAACTCACAACTTGCATCACCACATATATACAAACGATACACATATTTACCTTTCCTTGGCCACCCCGGAAACAACTTGCTTCTTATACCAGCTGAGGGATTGTCTCCATGGTATTTTAAATAATAAAGTTAAATGCAGATAAAACAGAGTTTCTAGTTATTGGTACACAAAAGCAGTGTGGTAAACCTGAGTGTTTTTCTCGACACTTATGCAGCGTCTCAGCATATTTCACAAAATTGTCGTTGCTGCTTTTATCACATTCGTGACCTTCTTCGTATTTGCCGAAATATGTGTTTTGCTATTGCAAAAACTATTGCAACTGCTCTTGTTAACAGTAGACTTGACTATTGCATTTCCCTTTAACACAACGTGCTCTCAAATACATCTTGAAATTTCAACGTGTACAAAATTGTTTGGCAAGGGTAATTACCCAGTCTCTTTTTTCTTTCACCCAGTACCACTTCTTAAATCATTGCATTGAATCCCTGTCCGATATTTTAAAGTATGCACAATCACGTATCAAACACTTTCATCCAAGCAACTATCATTTTTACATTCACTGCGCTCACTCCTGCAAGACAGCCTAGACAACATCGATCATCTAATTTTAATCTACTTTTTGTTCCCAGGGTTAAACACATGTCGGAACTAGAGCTTTTTCAGTTGCTGCACCGAATCTATGTAACCCACTTCCTGTTAATGTGAAGTATGTAGGAAACTTAGCAACATTTTGCCGTAAACTAAACACCCACCTGTTTAAACTTGCTTATCTTCCATAGCTCCATAGCATACCAATTCAACTGTTTATAACTTGAACTGCTTATCGATTATGAACTGTTTAACCCGTTTTGTTTTGGTGCGCTACCGAGCTTGGTTCCCCCGAGGATTATTAGGCAATATAAGTATTTTATATTATTATTGTTATTATTATTATTATATTACAACATTCGACATACTGCGACGTCCAAACATGGATTCACAATATTGCAAATTGCCATTTTCCAAGTTTGTTTCAATTGAAATAGTTGTAGGACCTCTATCAGAATATTTCATATTTTGTGAAAAAGTAAAAAGTCCACTGATCCCAAAAACCTGATTGTATATAGTCTACGCGATGCATTTTGGAGGACGAACTATATTTTACAATGTGTCGTTGTTTGCTGGAAAACATTTGAACATCGGCGTAGCAAATGAGTTACTTTTTTGTGTAGCATAACATTAATCAATGTGAGGTACAATGATATTATGGAAACGGCATTAAACGAATCCATCACTCTTGATTACAGCGAAACGTCGCAAGTTACAATGATTCGGTCACACATCGAGACACAACACACTTGCAAAGGAGACGTTGCAAGGCGAGGTCAAAGAAGAGATATACCACCGAACAACGTCGAAGAATGGACATATCTGGAGCCACGGGAGGTATTGCATGTCTGGAGCCACTGGAGGTATTGCATGTCTGGGGCCACGGGAGGTATTGCATGTCTGGAGCCACGGGAGGTATTGCCTGTCTGGAGCCACGGGAGGTATTGCGTGTCTGGAGCCACGGGAGGTATTGCATGTTGGAGCCACGGGAGGTATTGTATGTCTGGAGCCACGGGAGGTCTTGCCTGTCTGGAGCCACGGGAGGTCTTCCATGTCTGGAGCCACATGAGGTCTTGCATGTCTGGAGCCACGGGAGGTATTGCATGTCTGGAGCCACGGGAGGTATTGCATGCTGCTCAAAACCTTGCCAGATGGGGGTGGTTCCTGTCGAGACTTCCGTCGTGGCTTCCATGAGTGAGAGAGTGAGTGAGTGAGTGAGTGAGTGAGTGACTGAGTGAGTGAGGGAGTGAGTGAGTGAGTGAGTGAGTGAGTGAGTGAGTGAGTGAGTAAGTGAGAGAGTGAGTTGTATTCATTATCTTCATTGCACAGCGAGCGATGCATTCACTGATTAAATGAGCCGGCTATCTCTTGCTGGGTATAAGGACATGTAATGAATTGAATCGATGTGTCACTGTGGCCAGCGGGTAATCCGTCGTCGTCTGCCACTGCCTCAGTGGTCGCCAATACGTCATCGCTGGCTCGGCCAGACGACAGATCAGTTTTTGTTGTTCCCTTTGAAATCAATGCACAAAGTGAGTCAGGCTTGTACACTGCACAAATTCAGTCAGACAGCTCCACACTGCACAAAGTGACAATGCGATTTTAATAGACAAAACTGCAAACTTTGACGTTTTGCCTTGTCACCGACCCACAACAGTGTCCCGTCAAATCCTACAACGTCGAAGATTTAACAAGATTTGATTTAACAAGATTGCCATCTCGAACAACAAGTTCCAGATGGCAAGTGGACAAGGAAGCCATTGGCTTATCGAGAGTCCAACAATTTTCTCATCTATATGTAGCCCGCCCTTATCAGATATCTGTCAATTCTATTTTTAAACATATTCACACTACTAGCATTAACACAATCATTTGGCAGTTTGTTCCATTCATTTATCACCCTCTGTGAGAAAGAGTACTTTCTCATGTCCAACCTACACTGCTCCTTAACTAATGCTGCTTTGTGTCCTCTGGTTCTACTGCCTTCTTTAAGTTTGAAGAACATATTCCTATCAACATCCTCATAACCGTTCACTATTTTAAACACTTCTATTTGGTCTCCTCTTAGTCTCCTGGTCTCTAGTGTTGTCAAACCACATTGTAATAAACGACTTTCGTAACTAAGGTCTCTTAATTCTGGAATCATCTTAGTTGCTCTTCGTTGTATTCTTTCTATAGCTTATCTATGTCTTTTTTACGATATGGCCTCCATGCTTGAATACAATATTCCAAATGTGGTCTAACTATTGCTTTGTACAGGGGTACAATTAGATTTTTCTCCTTATACGTGATAGTTCTCCTAATTAGCCCTAGAATTTGATTTCCTTTCGAAGCAGCAATCCCACATTGCTCTGAAACTTTCATGTCAGCATTAAATGTTACTCCTAAATCCTTTTCTTGTGTGGTTCTACCTAGTACAGCATCCCCCATTTTATATTCCTCGTCCATATTTCCATGTCCTATGTGTATACATTTACACTTCCCAAAATTGAATAACATTTGCCATTTTTCTGACCATTTAACTAATTTTTCCAGATCATCATGTAAACTTTGTTTATCTGTATCATTAGTAACCTTTCTGAATACTTTTGTGTCATCTGCAAATTTGAGTACTTTGCTAGATATGTCATCCTCCAAATCATTTACATATATTAAAAACAGTATAGGGCCTAATACTGATCCCTGTGGTACCCCACTCAAAACCGATTTCCAGTTTGAAATCTCACCATCTACTATTACTCTCTGTCTTCTGTGTGTAAGCCACTTTTCTATCCAGTTGATTACATCATTGCCTATACCATGGGCGTTTAGTTTAAGTAACAATCTTTGATGTGGCACTTTATCGAAAGCTTTCTGAAAATCTAAGTAGACAACATCCACTGGTGACCCGTCATCTACCCACTTTGTAATTTCTTCTAAAAAACATAAGAAATTGGTTAGACATGACCTTGCTTTTAGGAATCCATGTTGAGATGTATTTATTAATTTATGTTTTATGAGGAATTCCACCATGTGGTCTCTAATTAATGTTTCGAGTAATTTACATACAACTGATGTTAAACTCACTGGTCTGTAATTGTCTGGCTTCTTCCTCGATACCTTCTTAAATAGCGGTGTAATGTTTGCTTCTTTCCATTCTGAAGGAACTATTCCTTCTTCTAGTGACAAGTTAAATAAGTTTGCAAGTGGTGTACTAATTTGATCAACAATTTCCTTTAGCAGTTTTGGTGGTATCCCATCAACTCCAGGTGATTTATTATCTTTCATCTTCTTAATTTTCTTTGCTATCATTTCAGGAGTTACAAATAACTGCCCTAAATGTTCTGATTTGTTGCCCTCAAATTTAGTCAATGGAACTGGAAGTGAGCTGATATCTTCTGTGGTAAAAACTGAGCTGAAATACTCATTCAGGACCTCTGCCATTTGGAACCCATCTGAAATTATGTTTTCACTGTTGTTTTCCAGTGGTCCGACCTTATCTCGAACTTTCTGTTTACTCCTTACATAAGCATAGAAATTCTTGCTGTCATTTTTTATATTACCTGCCAATTTTTGTTCAAAGGTTCTTTTAGATTTTCTAATTTCAGTTGTAGCTAGGTTAAGTGCCTCTTTGTAGTTTGTGTAGTCTTCTACATTTCCAGTGTGTTTATAGACCCTCCACAGCATCTGTTTGTGAGCAATTTTTCTAATAGCTTCTTTTGACAGGTGTTTTTTCCTGGATCTTTTCCCTTGTTTTCTTAATGGAATAAATTTCTCAATAATGCCCTCAATCTCATATTTTAAACAAGTCCAGCATTATGTTGCTGTCTTCTTCTTCAGCAAGTTATTCCAATCTATATATGCTAGATATGTTCTCATCACTTTATGTTTGCCTTTGTTGAAGTTCCTCCTCCATTGTTTTTTATATGTATTCCCTGTCTTTACTTTTGTATTAAAATGGATTTGGTTATGGTCACTTGAACCCAAGGGTTCGTGTACTTTAACATTGTCAACTAATTCATTCACCCGCTTACCTCTCTTTTGTTGCATTCTCTGCCTTCTGTCATCTTTCTTCTTCTTACCAGCTTTCTCCCTCACATTGCCACTGCTCTCCTTGTTCTCCTCGGTCTCACCACCTCTGCTCTCTTCGGTCTCACCACCTCTGCTCTCCTCGGTCTCACCACCTCTGCTCTCATCATTCTCACCACCTCTGCTCACTTCTGTCTCACCCTGCCCTGTCATCATCAAAATCATATGCCTTAGCTCAATCACCTGCTCTTGCAGATATTTCATTGTCTTACACCATCTACACACGAAATGGAAATCATCCGCCTGCACCGCCGCCCACGAATTTACACACCCGGACTTTGCAAAGTCTATCCAGCTGTCGCAGCTAGAACATATCAAATTACGTTTCGCCTTTACTTGGCGCTTGCACGGCGCCATGTTAGAAATTAAATTTGTATTTATTTATAATCCGTTTATAATTAATTTATACTAGGTAGTCTTCACAAAGACTGTTTTTGTGTTGTAATACACACTTTATAGTATGTTACTTGTGTCTTAATTAAATTTACAGCTACTGCCTTGCAACTTACTTTCTATGTAACAGCTGACTAACAAAACGTAATATCGCTCGCGCTAACGAAATTTCAGTGACGTTATTTAAAGAACACTGCATTACCTACGGCTAACTTTTAACAATAAATGTTGCTAAAACAAAATATTTTGGTTTTCAATATTTAATATGTACTAAATTATTTACAATAATATTACGTCTCGTATTATGTACCAAATCAACTGAAAACAACAATCCTTAATTATCGCTCGCGCTACCGAGTCCTCGGAGACCTACGATATAAACTACCCTAAATTACTCCTATAGCTAAATTTTAACAGCAACTATTGACTAAACAAGGACTCTTGTAAGTGTAAGTTTAATATACACGCAATAATAATACTTATCCGATCAATATTCGACGCTTTAGACAAATATAAAATCCACCAAATTCAATCCCGTGTTCTCCTCAAGATTTCCCAAGATGCATACCCTGTCGTGTGTCACCGACACATGATGCTCCCTGTTGTGTGTCACCGACACATGATGCTCCCTTTCGTGTGTCACAGACACGTGACGCTTCTTGTCGTGTGTCACCGACACGTGATGCTCCCTGTCGTGTGTCACCGACACGTGATGCTCCCTGTCATGTGTCACCGACATATGATACTCCCTGTCATGTGTCACCGACACATAATGCTCTCTGTCATGTGTCAGAATTGCCCTCTTACCTGTCCATAACCTATTTTTCAGGACGCACAAAATCTTCGAAAGTGGGTACCGTCATAAAATCGCTGGAACTTGATTCGCATGAATCAAGGACGAGGTCAAGGACGAAGTCAAGGACAAGATTTAACAAGATTTGCCATCCAAGCCAAAGGCCCAGATGGCAAGTGGACAAGGAAGCCATTGGCTTATCGAGAGTCCAACAATATTCATCTACTTATAACCCGCCCTCCTGAGATATGTGTCAACCTTGTTTTTCAACATATTCACGCTGCTAGCAGTTACACAATCTGTAGACACTTTGTTCCATTCATTTATTGTCCTCTGTGAGAACGAGTGCTTCCTGATGTCCAATCTACATTGATCCTTTACTAATTTTACCTGATGTCCTCTAGTTCTGCTATCCTTCTTGAGTAAGAAAAACATATTTCTATCAATATTTTCATACCCATTCAATATCTTAAAAACTTCAGTCTGATCTCCTCTTAACCTCCTTGTCTCTACAGTTGTTAAACCACATTCTTTCAGGCGTTCTTCATAACTAAGGTTTCTAAGTTCTGGAATCATTTTAGTTGCTCTCCTTTGTATGCGTTCAAGCGTATCTATATCCTTCTTACGATATGGTCTCCATGCTTGTATACAGTATTCTAAATGAGGTCTAACTATTGCTTTATAAAGAGGTATAATTAACTTTTTTCCCTTGTATGTTATGTTTCTTCTAATCAATCCAAGAATTTGATTACCCTTTGAAGCTGCAATACCACACTGCTCTGAAACTTTCATATCAGCGTTTGTTGTAACTCCTAAGTCCTTTTCTTTTACAGTAGTACCCAGAACAGTATCTCCCATTTTATAGTATACATCCAAGTTCCCTTGTCCTGTATGTAGGCATTTACATTTCCCAAAATTTAACAACATCTGCCATTTCTCAGACCATTTCGCTAATCTGTCTAGATCGTTTTGTAAATGTTGTTTATCACCATCAGTATTAACCTTTCTAAACAGTTTTGTGTCATCTGCAAATTTCAGTACGTTACTTTTTATACTGTCGTCCAAGTCATTGATATATATTAAGAATAATGTAGGTCCTAATACTGATCCTTGAGGTACCCCACTCAAAACCGATTTCCAATTTGAAACTTCTCCATCCACTACAACTCGTTGTCTTCTGTCAGTCAGCCATTGTTCTATCCAGTCAGTTATGCTATCCCCAGTACCATGTGCTTTTAATTTAAGTAGTAATCTTTGATGTGGCACTTTGTCAAAGGCTTTCTGAAAATCTAAGTAGATAATATCTACTGGCGATCCCACGTCTATCCACTTAGTGATTTCTTCCAAAAAACATAACATATTTGTTAAGCATGACCTCGATTTAAGGAATCCATGTTGAGATGAATGTAATAATTTATGCTTAACGAGGAAGTCCACCATATGGTCTTTAATTAACCTTTCTAATAATTTACAAATCACTTACGTTAAACTCACTGGTCTGATATTTTCTGACTTATTTCTCGAACCCTTTTTAAATAATGGTATGATGTTTGCTTCTTTCCATTCAAACGGAACAACTCCCTCTTTTAATGACAAGTTGAATACTCTTGCAAGTGGTATACTGATTTGTTCTACTGTTTCCATTAGTAATTTTGGAGGAATCCCATCCACTCCCGGTGATTTATTATCCTTCACTGCCTTTATTTTCTTAGCTACCATTTCTGGAGTTACAATTAACGGTCCTAAATAGTAAGATTTAGCCCCCTGAAATTTAGCATCAGCAAGTGGTAATGAATTAATATCTTCTTTGGTAAACACTGAACTGAAGTAACCATTTAGGTCTTCCGCCATTAAAAACCCCTGTGATATTATAGTTCCAGCACTGTCTTCTAGAGGTCCAACCTTGTCTTGTACGTTTTGTTTACTCCTGACATATGCATAAAAACTCTTGCTATCATTTTTTATGTTACATGCTAGTTTTTGCTCATAGCTTCTTTTAGATTGTCTGATTTCAGTTGTAGCTGCATTAAGTGCCTCTTTGTAATTTATATAGTCTTCTTCCTTTCCGGTACGCCTATAAACCCTCCACATAGTTTGTTTTAACACTATTTTCTAATAGCCTCTTTTGACACGTGTTTCTTTTTACACCGTTTTCCTTGTTTTTGGAAGGGAACAAATTTATCGAAGATACTCTCAATTTCATATTTTAGAATATTCCAACATTCAATTGCGGTCTTATTCATCAGCATGTTATTCCAATCTAGCTTTGCTAAGTATTTTCTCATATCTTTGTAGTTACCTTTGTGGAAGTTTCTCTTGTACGTTTTCTTATTTTTACTTTCTGATTTTACATTGATGTCAAAATGTATTTGATTATGGTCACTGTTACCCAATGGTTCAAGTATTTTTACATTTTCCACTAATTCTTTTTATGATGACAAAACTATATCTAATACATTTTCTCCCCTGGTTGGTTCTAGCACGTGCTGAGTAAGAAAGCTATCCTGGATTAAAAATATAAATTGTTGGTCCTCACTCCCTGTGCTCTCTAGAGAATTCCATTGTATGTGTCCATGGTTAAAATCTCCCATTATGATACATTCCCCTTTACTAACTTCCTTTATAGCGTTTTTTTATTTTTGTGTTGTCCTCTTCGTTTATGTTTGGACTTCGGTAAACTAATCCAATAGTTAATTTTGAATTTCCTGAAACAATTTTGCACCAAACAGCTTCATCGCAATCTGCTTCCCTTTCTAGTTTTATTTCATAAGCCTGAATAGATTCTTTAACATATAAAATAACTCCCCCTCCCCTTCTTCCTATTCGATCTTTCCTAAACATTACGTATCCTGTCAGTTCTAATTCAGCATCTGTTATGTCTATGTTGGCCCATGATTCAGTTATACCAATTATGTGAGGGTCAATATCTTCTACCATAATGTTTAATTCGTTTATCTTATTTACTATGCTCCTTGCATTTAAACATACGCATCTATAACCTGTTTCAGAGATGTTTTTTTGGACTATTTGATATTAGTTTGTCTGTGGCCTCTTGTTCTGCTTGAGACACATCTAGGTAACCCCCCTGCACTTCTAGTTTAAAGAATGTTTATCTGTGCTAGTGGCCTCTTGTTCTGCTTGAGACACATCTAGGTAACCCCCCTACACTTCTAGTTTAAAGAATGTTTATCTGTGCTAGTGGCCTCTTGTTCTGCTTGAGACACATCTAGGTAACCCCCTACACTTCTAGTTTAAAGAATGTTTATCTGTGCTAGTGGCCTCTTGTTCTGCTTGAGACACATCTAGGTAACCCCCTTGCACTTCTAGTTTAAAGAATGTTTATCTGTGCTAGTGGCCTCTTGTTCTGCTTGAGACACATCTAGGTAACCCCCCTGCACTTCTAGTTTAAAGAATGTTTATCTGTGCTAGTGGCCTCTTGTTCTGCTTGAGACACATCTAGGTAACCCCCTACACTTCTAGTTTAAAGAATGTTTATCTGTGCTAGTGGCCTCTTGTTCTGCTTGAGACACATCTAGGTAACCCCCCTACACTTCTAGTTTAAAGAATGTTTATCTGTGCTAGTGGCCTCTTGTTCTGCTTGAGACACATCTAGGTAACCCCCCTACACTTCTAGTTTAAAGAATGTTTATCTGTGCTAGTGGCTTCTTGTTCTGCTTGAGACACATCTAGGTAACCCCCCTACACTTCTAGTTTAAAGAATGTTTATCTGTGCTAGTGGCCTCTTGTTCTGCTTGAGACACATCTAGGTAAACCCCCTACACTTCTAGTTTAAAGAATGTTTATCTGTGCTAGTGGCCTCTTGTTCTGCTTGAGACACATCTAGGTAACCCCCCTGCACTTCTAGTTTAAAGAATGTTTATCTGTGCTAGTGGCCTCTTGTTCTGCTTGAGACACATCTAGGTAACCCCCCTGCACTTCTAGTTTAAAGAATGTTTATCTGTGCTAGTGGCCTCTTGTTCTGCTTGAGACACATCTAGGTAACCCCCCTACACTTCTAGTTTAAAGAATGTTTATCTGTGCTAGTGGCCTCTTGTTCTGCTTGAGACACATCTAGGTAACCCCCCTGCACTTCTAGTTTAAAGAATGTTTATCTGTGCTAGTGGCCTCTTGTTCTGCTTGAGACACATCTAGGTAACCCCCCTGCACTTCTAGTTTAAAGAATGTTTATCTGTGCTAGTGGCCTCTTGATCTGCTTGAGACACATCTAGGTAACCCCCTACACTTCTAGTTTAAAGAATGTTTATCTGTGCTAGTGGCCTCTTGTTCTGCTTGAGACACCTCTAGGTAACCCCCTACACTTCTAGTCAGGTGCAGTGCAGCATATCACGACGAGAAAGTAAAACAATGATCCGTCCCCATGTGTGTGTACACGTAAGTGTGTACTTACGAATGTACGTACGTATGTACGTAAGTACTTAAACACATACATACACATGCTTACACATATACGTACGCACGTACGTATTTGTGTAAGCAACCAATCAATTTATCAACTTTGAGAATGCCAATATATGTAGCAGACGAGCCGGGCGTAAGCTCTAATGAAGCTGTCGGGTGCTGTGCATCATATCAAGGACCCTGCGTATGTCGCAGCTGACAGTAGCATCAGGTGATTTACTAAATAATGATTTAGGACAAATTAAGCGATACAAGACAAAAGATCTGTCAGAATTAATTAATTAATCTTTTCACAGCATTAATTAATTTACACTTTTTAAAGCTTTGCAAGTCACGATTTGTTAGAAGCTGATTCGTTGTAGAAATTGATTTTAGCAATAAAATAATGCAATGCCATTCCACGTCTGCTGAGCTCAGGGTAACGCCAACCCACGACTAGATGGACAACAGCATCGTGACTGACGTTGAATACGATATATTATATTAATATTTGCTTGATAACAACTTTTCAAATGCTTCATATTTTGTCTACGATTACTGATTACAAGTAATATATGCTGACGTTTATTACAGAATGTTGCTCAAACTGAACACTGCTCATGGATATGTGTCGTTGGTCGGAACACAAGGCAAAGGTACGTTCTTATATAGCGCGGTGTCCGGTCCTTGGGACAGTTCAAACCGATTTACTCTTCACCCCATGACTGATGTGTTCATTCCAACGCCAACTAGAATTATCCGGGAAGCATTCAGCCACGCTGCAATTACTACGCGAATACTATTCGTTCACATATCCTCCACTGTCTATTGTCATGTACTCAGTTATACAGCTGAGTGAAATTGTCATATCCTCAAAACGGCAGCAATATGATTCAAAACTGGATTCGCTCGATCGAGAGCCCGTTGTTCTGTCCACTGAGCCACCGCGACCAACTGACATAGTCCGTTGTTCTGTCCACTGAGCCACCGCGACCAACTGACATAGACCGTTGTTCTGTCCACTCAGCCACCGCGACCAACTGACATAGTCCGTTGTTCTGTCCACTGAGCCACCGCGACCAACTGACATAGACCGTTGTTCTATCCACTGAGCCACCGCGACCAACTGACACAGTCCGTTGTTCTATCCACTGAGCCACCGCGACCAACTGACATAGTCCGTTGTTCTATCCACTGAGCCACCGCGACCAACTGACACAGTCCGTTGTTCTATCCACTGAGCCACCGCGACCAACTGACATAGACCGTTGTTCTATCCACTGAGCCACCGCGACCAACTGACATAGTCCGTTGTTCTATCCACTGAGCCACCGCGACCAACTGACATAGACCGTTGTTCTATCCACTGAGCCACCGCGACCAACTGACATAGTCCGTTGTTCTATCCACTGAGCCACCGCGACCAACTGACATAGTCCGTTGTTCTATCCACTGAGCCACTGCGACCAACTGACATAGTCCGTTGTTCTATCCACTGAGCCACCGCGACCAACTGACATAGACTGTTGTTCTATCCACTGAGCCACCGCGACCAACTGACATAGTCCGTTGTTCTATCCACTGAGCCACCGCGACCAACTGACATAGACCGTTGTTCTATCCACTGAGCCACCGCGACCAACTGACATAGTCCGTTGTTCTATCCACTGAGCCACCGCGACCAACTGACACAGTCCGTTGTTCTATCCACTGAGCCACCGCGACCAACTGCAATTCGTGTAGTCAATTTTAGAAAGTATTAATAGCACCAATTGACGAGGGTATCAAGACATCCAAGCTTTCTCAGCATGCATATGTCTTTTCGACATAATGAGTGATATCCCCATAGTGCAATACTTTGCTCCCTGCATAGATGCCTGCCAGCTCGAGACTAGAGCTAGTTGTGCAGTCACCTCTCCCGAGACCGTCGCGCGTCCTGGGATCATCTGGTCACTCGGGTCGTCCTGGGATCGTCTGGTCACACGGGTCGTCCTGAGATCACCTGTTCACCTGGGTCGTCCTGGGATCATCTGGTCACCCGGGTCGTCCTGGGATCATCTGGTTACCCGGGTCACCCTGGGATCATCTGGTCATCCGTATCGCCCTGGGATTATCTGGTCACCCGGATCGTCCTGAGATCATCTGGTCATCCGGGTCGTCCTGAGATCATATGGTCACCCGGGTCTTCCTGGGATCATCTGGTCACCCAGGTCGTCCTGGGATCATCTGGTCACCCGGGTCGTCCTGAGATCATCTGGTCACCCGGGTCGTCCTGGATCCGGTTGATAATAATTTTAGCAAGCATCAAGAGATTTCCCTGTGATTATGGCAGATCGATTTGCTCATATTGTTGGCGAGGCTGCATTCGGTTGCATATTCCAGCTCAACTGGAACCGTCTGGCGCTGTCAGAGACTCAACGTCCATCAGCCACTCAGCAGCAGATTGGTTCGAGACAGATAGTTTGAGGATGTGTCTCCATCATAGTTCAGTACTTTGCTAGATATATCATCTTCATTTATATATATACTTTATATATATATATATATATATATATATATATATATATATATATATATATATATATATATATATATATATATATATATATATATATATACTTTATATATTACCCAGTTTATTACACCATCACCTATATCGTGGACTTTATAAGTTTAAGTACCATTTACTTGTTGTAAAAGTTACAATAAATTTGATTTGCAATGTAGGTTATGACTTTTACGGATCCAATGGGGCCGACACTAGTTTGTTCAGTGGTTGCGTGAAGGCCTTGGCAATCAATTCCTGGCACTCAGTTCTTGGCACTCAGTTCCTGGCATACATATCCTGTAAAGATATTTACATACGCGAGTGGTAGCGAGTTAGAGCGATAATGCACGCGGCTGTAACACGTCTGCCCATAAACGGATCTACGTTTGACTAATCATCGACTAAATGTATTACGAATGCATTTAGGTGTTATGCTTTCGCCAACTGTGACCAGTCGGTGAGTGCATGGAACAGCAGAAGAAGGGGCATATTTAGCTGATGATTTACTTAGCATAGACCATTTCGAGCGTAAAACTAACCACATAGTTATGTAACATTCATTCGTTAAATGGTTACATGTGTACCAGGTGCACACCGAGTGCATGCTGACAATAACAGGGCCTTGTTGATCGTATTAGTGGAGTGAGAACCGCTTCGGTATAGCACTGTCATTGTATATACCTTACGCCACCTTTAATGTATGTACATTTGTGTATGCAAATATGAACATATGTACATTTGTGTGTACAAATATGAACATATACAAGGGTTAATGTCTGCATGTTTGTGTATTCGTGTATGAACATACGCAAGCTTTATACTGTATACTATGCTTATACTGTATGCAAATTTCTGTATACAAAAAATGAACATATGTACATTTTGGTAAACATGTATGAACATATGTACATTTGGGTATACATGTATGTGGCTTCTGCTATTTACAAATTGGAGACACTATTGTACAGATGGAAGGAAAAGACATGTTGTAAATTAGAATTTATTATCCACTGTCCTCTATTTGTAACAACACACCAACTGTACATTTGTTTGAAACTGTTGACAGTTTCTACAGTTGATCACGTGCCAGTTAGGAACGTAACGTGCTTGACAATCAATGTATAAACCCGAACCCCCATCGGTTTGTTTGACACACTGTTCTTATGGACCTAGAACGACCACCCAACACTTCAGCCTCGGGTTTGTTGTTAGTTTTCTCCCCATTTGTCATGTCACGATTGTGTTTCGTGCCTGCAACATGACCTGTCTGACAATTGGTGTCCGTCTCGTTCTCATAAAACTGTAGGCTGTCCACGGACACATCGTCGTATCTGTGTTCGAAGAGTATTCGAAAACATTTGCCCCAACGGCGCACAACCCGAAAGGGACCAGCATTTCTTTGCTGTCCAAAGGTCCTACGGCACCTGTGTGCGCATGTTAACCTTCCCATGCCACGGGTTCTCTATGAAACGTTGGGCCGCCAACGCCAACTCTCTGCCGAATACTGAGGCATTGTCAATGTTGGCCCTTTGAACAACCAACTGACCCGGCAATGTCGGCTGTTGGCCAGTGACCATTGTGGATGGCGAGACACCAGTGTCAAGGTTTGTCACAGTCCGCAATCCAAGCATCACCCATGATAACTCGGCAAGCCAGATTGCCCCGCCAAGCAGACGGGCGCGAAACGAGTTTTTCAAATAACGAAGCATCCGCCCGACTTTCCCATTGTGTTGAGTATGAAAGCTGGTAGTTGAGTCGCGAGCAATTCCCACCAAATTGCAAACCTCAAGCCACAAATTAGAGACGAACTGCGATCCACGGTCTGATGTAATGACACGCCCCATCTGGCAATTCATTGACGCACTTTAACACAGGCTACTGCGTTCGCCACCTCCCCGTGCATTTTCAGTGGAAACGCTTCAGGCCAGCCAGTCCATCTGTCGATCACAGTGAGCAACGTGGTCTTCCCTCCACACACTGGGTTCACTGGGCCGACGAGATTGACGTGGATATGACTTCATCGCCTGGTCGGGGCTGGCAATTGTTCAAAAGGCATTTTCGTATGCACCTGGACCTTCGTTTTTTTACATGTCTCACATGATTTAGTCAATTTGGCGACATCCTTCCCAGTACGCCGGCGTGACGCAGGTGTCTGCCCAAACTTTGTTTTGCCTACACACTCAATCAAGTCCGCCTTGACGACGAGGTGCTGTGATATCTGATCCATTGCTGTAATGCCCGATCGTGCTCCTGGGAAACGCGAACCTCTGTCGGCGTAGGCACGGTGACAGTGAATGGCGGATCCGGCGTGAAAATAGCCTTGAATGCGAAGACTGAAGTGGCGTAATCTTCAATGCCGATGGCTGTACTGAAAGTGCCAGACTCCTCTGTCAGATCGTGCTGTGACTGTTGAGGCTTGGTTGCTGCAGTGCCTGTAATGGCTGCTGTAATGGATGTAGGGCAAGTCGCCTGAACAAACACCGGTGCCCGTAGCTGTAATGGCTGTAAGGCAAGTCGTCCGAACAAACACCGATGCCCGGAGCTGTAATGGTTGTAAGGCAAGTCGCCCGAACAAACACCGATGCCCGGAGCTGTAATGGTTGTAAGGCAAGTCGCCCGAACAAACACCGATGCCCGGAGCTGTAATGGCTGTAAGGCAAGTCGCCCGAACAAACACCGATGCCCGGAGCTGTAATGGCTGTAAGGCAAGTCGCCCGAACAAACAACGGGGCCCGTAGCTGTAATGGCTGTAAGGCAAGTCGCCCGAAGAAACACCGATGCCCGGAGCTGTAATGGCTGTAAGGCAAGTCGCCCGAACAAACACCGATGCCCGGAGTTGTAAGGGCTGTAAGGAATGTCGCCCGAACAAACACCTGTGGCCGTAGCTGTAACGGCTGTAAAGCAAGTCGCCCGAACAAACACCGATGCCCGGAGCTGTAATGGCTGTAAGGCAAATCGCCCGAACAAACACCGGTGCTCGGACCCTCTGTCGTAATGTGGAGAGGTGTGTATACCGGTGGACCCCCTGTCGTAATGTGGAGAGGTGTGTATACCGGTGGACCCCCTGTCGTAATGTGGAGAGGTGTGTATACCGGTGGACCCCCTGTCGTAATGTGGAGAGACGTGTATACCGGTGGACCCTCTGTCGTAATGTGGAGAGGTGTGTATACCGGTGGACCCTCTGTCGTAATGTGGAGAGGTGTGTATACCGGTGAACCCCCTGTCGTAATGTGGAGAGGTGTGTATACCGGTGGACCCCCTGTCGTAATGTGGAGAGGTGTGTATACCGGTGAACTCCCTGTCGTAATGTGGAGAGACGTGTATACCGGTGGACCCTCTGTCGTAATGTGGAGAGGTGTGTATACCGGTGGACCCTCTGTCGTAATGTGGAGAGGTGTGTATACCGGTGAACTCCCTGTCGTAATGTGGAGAGGTGTGTATACCGGTGGACCCTCTGTCGTAATGTGGAGAGGTGTGTATACCTGTGGACCCTCTGTCGTAATGTGGAGAGGTGTGTATACCGGTGAACCCCCTGTCGTAATGTGGAGAGGTGTGTATACCGGTGAACCCCCTGTCGTAATGTGGAGAGGTGTGTATACCGGTGAACCCTCTGTCGTAATGTGGAGAGGTGTGTATACCGGTGAACCCTCTGTCGTAATGTGGAGAGGTGTGTATACCGGTGAACCCCCGTCGTAATGTGGAGAGGTGTGTATACCTGTGGACCCTCTGTCGTAATGTGGAGAGATGTGTATACCGGTGAACCCCCTGTCGTAATGTGGAGAGGTGTGGTCATGGAAACAATTTTGCTCATGCTGGTGTCGGCGACTTCTGGAAAATCTATCCACAGCCGAGCATATTCGTCGTCGTGTAGTTCCGCACAGTGATCAGCGTCTTCTGTGATGCACGACCACCTGTCTGTAAGCGGGGTGGTAGTGGGAATAACCGTGTAGACGGAGGAGCACGAAGAGCACGACGAGCACGAAGAGCACGACGAGCACAACGAGCACGAGGAGCACAACGAGCACGAGGAGCACGACGAGCACGAGGAGCACAACGAGCACGAGGAGCACAACGAGCACGAAGAGCACAACGAGCACGAAGAGCACGACGAGCACGAAGAGCACGACGAGCACGAAGAGCTCGAGGAGCACGAGGAGCACGTCGCTTCCACTGGACACTCTTCCAAGGTGACGCGATCAATACGAGACCGCTTAAACGGGTCAACCAGGAAGCGTTTTCCTTCACCATCTTGGAAAAAGTCCTTTCCCAAAATGGGATGGACCATGTCTGCCACGATCATATCGTGAGAGCATGTTCGGTCCACGAGTCTAAAGGTGGCCCTGCCCGGCCGTACGTGCGGAGGCGTTGCCCGTTTGAAGAAGACAAGATATTCTGTTCAGTTGGTCTTCTTCTGATTCTTGCCAGTACCGCCTTTTCCAGTATGTTCTTTCAAAATGGCGTTGACGGCCAAACGATCTCCCGCGTGGACTGCACATGCTAGCTCGGCAGACACTTCTGTAATGGTGGATATCGTCGTGGGGAGTTGCGCGACATACAGCTAGTCGGCCTTTCGCATGAGCTCTTCCATAGATAGTTGCGGTGTAGGAAGCTAAAGGCTCGTACACAGAGATGGCTGCAGGCGGCGAAAAGCCCAGCGTTCAATATCTTCTCGGTCCCAGCTACCGCCTACTTGCCGGATTCGAGCCATCCACTGAGACAGCTTCTCGTCCGTCGCGATACCGCCCATGGCCATTACACGCGTCAGTCTCTGATGGACGGTTAATTCATAACGTTCAATGAACAGATTCTTCGCCGCGTCGAAAACGTTTGCCGGACGTTCCTCTGCCACCATCGTCAAATCTCGGATCATGAAAACCTCTTCTTCCGACAGCACAATAGTAAGTTACGCAAACGTGTTGATTTGCGAAGTGAATCTTGTACAGTGAAGACGTCCTCCAACTGCTGAAACCACAACCGATAGTCTTCGTGTGTCATTGAACGGAAAGAGATCTTACACCCCTTCGAATCGCTCGACGTGGCGACTGCTGGCGGCGCGGCGGGTGAAGGAAGAGCAGCATAAGTTTCGAGGTATCGGTTTGCTTCAAAAATCTTCTGCCCCAGAAATGTAAGTCTTAGATATCTCAATATCCTCACTCACAATCCATTTCCCTGCTCATCGCTCATCGCTCATCGCTCATCGCTCATCGCTCACTTATGCAGCCTCCAACAACGGCAAGAGTTGAGAATCGAATTTATCGAGAACTCCCACCATGTTCTTGCGAAAGTCCTGTATTGTTTCACGAGCATCGCCCTCCCCTTCACGCGTTCAAATCGGATAGCAATGTTCGTTATGCGTCTCTTAGCCGACGGTCGACGCGACAGAACCGTCTGCAGACGTTCAGCCCCAGCAGCTTGTCCTGTTGTGTTGTTTGCCGTCCAACGAGACGCGCCAGACAACGCTGGAGTGTACGGTCAGGCGTGACGCGATTGTCAAAGTCCGTGGGCGATCAGCCGTGACGATATCGAGCTTACATGTGGATAAACTAAATTGTTTCTTTTGCTGTTGTCTCACCTCTGTGTCTTCGGCAAATGTATATCATGTATATCATGTATATCATGTATATCATGTATACACGTATACATCCCGCTAGGGTCGCCACTTGTAGCTTCTGCTATTTACATATTGGAGACACTGTTGTAGAGATGGAAGGACAAGACAATGTCGATATACAATGTTGTAAATTATTATCCACCGTCCTCTTATTGTAACAACACAAACTGTACATTTGTTTGTAACTGTTGACAGGCTCTACGTATATATTATAGTATGTCTGACTCGTTTTTAAATAATCTAACACTCCAATTTGTATCAAGCGAAAAAAAATTATTTCGCATTTTGTCTTTGCTTCCCTTCGCACTAATCAGTGTAACATATTTTAGTTGCATGATAAGTTTAAGTTAGGATATGGGTAAATTGCATGGAATCATAAATGATATTTTACTGACTGCTAATCCTTGTGAATATAATAAATGTTTACTCTGAAATGTGTACAATGTCACATCGATGCACAATATCTTAAGTGTGTACAATGTCACATCGATACAAGATGTCTTAAGTGTTGGACGGTTATGCACGAGGTCATATTGTTCTTTAAACAATCTCACAACGTTCATACACAATGTCTCCTTATATGTTCCCATATATACACACAGGCATTCAGAAATGCGTGTACATAATTACATAATTATGTAATTATTATATATTGCATTTATATGATATCCTGTTTTCAAATGTATGCATCTTGTGAATATTCATATACAAATAGTGTTTTATCTTTGAATGTTGGTTTATCTTTGAATGTATTCACATTTTTACAGTATTTACAGCTACATCGGATTCTCGCTCTCGTGAATGCTGAGACGTAGCCAACCTCTTCCATGTATCCGATATTCCTGACATCCACGGATATATTCCTGACATCCACGGATATATAGCACATTGCAGACCAGAACGAGGATTTCAGGTGCGACGTCGCCAGTGCAGCAATCGTCCAGTGTTTGATGTATGCACTTATCAGTGTTTGGTCCTTAGCAGGACCGGGGACAAACGGGGCAATTTGTTAAGAATTGCCCTGGTAATCATGCCCCCACCCATCCGGAGCGAATACTGACAAGTGCCCGTCATCTAGACCTTGGTGTTGTCCTGTAGTAAGGGTATCGATATGCCTAGACCTTGGTGTTGTCCTGCAGTAAGGGTATCGATATGCCTACGTATGTGTTTTCATACTCATCGTCCTGGTCGCTACGGTGTAGCGGACTATAGATGTATTCATACAACTGATCCCGACTGATAGAGATCTGCCGGAAACGCTCGTGACTGCGACAACATATCCACATGAAGAGCACGACAAAGAGAATGATGCTGAAGGCGACCGTCAAGTAGACAGTCAGCACCGTCAGACGACTGTTCCCGATGCCCAGCAGTTCTTCAGTCACGCGCGACGTCGTCGTCTCCATGTCGTTGCCATGTTGCATCGTCACGAACTCGGCAGTATGTGAGGCCATGGTACGGAGAGTCAGACCTGATGTGGCGTTCCAGTGAAGCGGCGTCTTCGTGGAGGACGATGCGTTAGTGAGTGCGCCGGCCCGCGTCGTCCAAGTCGCCCAATTGCTGCTATTGACGACGCCACCGTCGACATGAGTCGTCGTCATTCCGACGTCAGTTAACGACGAATTGACTAGAAAACTAGTCGCTATGAAGTTTGATGTACTTAACATCACTGGTGTGGACAGACGAATTAGCTGTGTCCAGTCTCCAGTCCAATGCGCGGTCCGAGGCAGGTCGCCGGACAAGTCTAATTGCAATGAAATTTGGTTGACGTCCGCGTGTTTGCATGCCGCAATCACTGCGAAGACCGTCGTATTTCCGCCGATGATGAACGTCTTTGACCAGTTCCTCCTGTCGCAGCGTTTCTCCGAATCTGTAAGATACACAACTGATTTGTCAACTAATTCTACCGATGTCGGACTTATAGAATTGTCATCGCAATCACAGCAAATTACTTCATAAGGTCTAATATCAGGCACATTTGTAGGGACTGACATTATAGTAAAACAGAAAGAGTCGCCCTACGACAAGTATCGGGACGTATAATCAAGATCAATAGAGACATTGGCAATTAAGGTTATTATGTTGTCTAATTAAGGCATGATCGCTGTACGACAAGGCTTACATTAGAACCGCTTCAACCTCGATAATATCACCAATTCTCGCTTAGCGTGGCAAACCGCAGCGGTCGATATTGAGCAAATGTATCGTCATACATATTGAAGAGTCCCCCTAGTTTTCGGTTGACCCAACAGCCAGATGCACTTAGCCCGTGGTGTTAGGCAACGATTCTGTCGCGTCATAATGTTCTCGTCTTTGCATTGACATGAACGTTTTAATATTATTTCTGCCCGAGATTCATCAACGGTTGTTGCCGGTGTCTTCGACTGTGCACGGGATAGTGCAACTGAAATTGCTTGCGTCAGTCACAATATCTGTGAGATGTGGAGGAAAGATAACAATGTGACATGTTTGCGCTCGGGCGCCGAAGGATATTGCTCCCGACACCCTAGCTTCGTCGATACGAGTGATCTCCTTATTGCCGTGGTTACCGTTTGTTGCCGTGGTTACCGTTTGTCGTCGAGAAGGTTCGAGTGTTTACGTTTTTGAAACACGTACGTCGATATAATTATTCGATAGAACGGAATTAAACGTTCACTCAAATTGCACGTGTAGTTCTTTATCATTGTCGATGGATGTATGCATTTCATGCACACACCACACGCCCACCCACCCACCCACCCACCCACCCCCACCCATCCATCGGAGATTAGTATTGGCCTGGTGAGTTAGATTGAGTGAGATTAGCATTGGACGGATGGTTGAGATTGGTATTGGCCGGGTGAGTCAGATTGACATTGGACGGGTGGTTGAGATTGGTATTGGCCGTGTGAGTCAGATTGACATTGGACGGGTGGTTGAGATTGGTATTGGCCGGGTGAGTCAGATTGACATTGGACGGGTGGTTGAGATTGGTATTGGCCGTGTGAGTCAGATTGACATTGGACGGGTGGTTGAGATTGGTATTGGCCGGGTGAGTCAGATTGACATTGGACGGGTGGTTGAGATTGGTATTGGCCGTGTGAGTCAGATTGACATTGGACGGGTGGTTGAGATTGGTATTGGCCGTGTGAGTCAGATTGACATTGGACGGGTGGTTGAGATTGGTATTGGCCGTGTGAGTCAGATTGACATTGGACGGGTGGTTGAGATTGGTATTGGAGAGGTGAGTGATATTTTCATTAAGTGAGTGAGTGAGTGAGTGAGTGAGGGAAGGAGGGAGGGAGGGAGGGAGGGAGGGAGGGAGGGAGGGAGGGAGGGAGGGAGGGAGGGAGGGCGCTGCCGAGTCTAGATGTGTGTAATTATGCGTGATGCACTCGTTTCATGGTGCGGCTGTATATCGACACAGCATCATCTCACCAATCGGAGGCTGATTGACGATGACCCTCGGATGAGGACCCACACGACGGTTTGATACTGACCCACACGACGGCTTGATACTGATCCACACGACGGCTTGATACTGATCCACACGACGGCTTGATATTGATCCACACCACAGCTTGATACTGACCCACACCACGGCTTGATACTGACCCACACCACGGCTTGATGCTGACCCACACCACGGCTTGATGCTGACCCACACCACGGTTTGATGCTGACCCACACCACGGTTTGATAACCGTTCCAAGAAAACATGACCTTTCTAATGTGTAGTTGTTCTTGCACATATCCCCGTGTTGTACACATATCCCATTGTTGTACACATATCCCCGTGTTGTACACATATCCCCGTGTTGTACACATATCCCCGTGTTGTACACATATCCCATTGTTGTACACATATCCCCGTGTTGTACACATATCCCCGTGTTGTACACATATCCCCGTGTTGTACACATATCCCCGTGTTGTATACATATCCCCGTGTTGTACACATATCCCCGTGTTGTACACATATCCCCGTGTTGTACACATATCCCATTGTTGTACACATATCCCCATGTTGTACACCGAGTGTCTCATTTATCAGACTTCCAGGAACACGATGAACGAGACTATCTATGATTGTCCTATTTTAGCTACTCCTTTGCTTTAACAAAACATTTTCATGTGCGGGACGTCGTTAATGTCGCAAATGGTCGTATTTGGTTAAACAAAAATAAACTCGTAACTAACTGTCATGGCTACATTGGTTGTGATGCATAGTCAACATAGAATGTCATCCCTTCACTAATTGCGTAATTATTCGTCACTTTAATTTCGTTGTGCGAGTGTGCGTGTGCGTGTGCGTGTGCGTGTGCGTGTGCGTGTGCGTGTGCGTGTGCGTGTGTGCGTGTGTGCGTGTGTGCTTGTTTTCAAAGCCGCTTCTTCATGTTGAATACATAAATATTTGCGAGATGGGCGCACGGTTTTGTTTTGCGCACACGAATTATAAGCTATTTGTTGGCACGCTAACGCAATTTTATCTGTAGAACCATTTTATTATCGTATTAGTCACGTATTAGTCACGTATTCCTGTATTCCAGCCATCAACTAAACCAGGGACGACCAAAGCGTCGCCGTTGATTATGGAGATTAAATGTGCATCCACTGGCAGGGTCAGTGCATCGTATGTCGTGGCTTGGAATATGTCTAGTTACACTGTTTTGTTGCTTGGGTTTGACCAGTCTCACGTCCGGGCGGTCGGAGTGGACAGGGCACAGCTGATATGGACCCGGGGGTGTCCGGTAGGGGGAGGGCAAGGAGACACTAGCTCCCCTAGATCTAGATTGTTTTTAAATGTTGGTCTTTTATTACGCGTCTATTATTTAGTATTTGTTTTACATATATTATCTAATATATTTGTTAATATGCATCTTCAAAGTTCGTAGCGTGTGAGCGTTTTCAAACTGACCATGCCCCTACACCAATATACTATGTATGTATAAAACACAATATATATATATATATATATATATATATATATATATATATATATATATATATATATATATATATATATATATATATTAACTTATGCTAGGTGAATGGTATATATATATATATATATATATATATATATATATATATATATATATATATATATATATATATATATATATATATATATATATATACTTTGCTAGGTAGAATGGTATATATATATATATATATATATATATATATATATATATATATATATATGACCATTGCCCCTACACCAATATACTATGTATGTATAAAACACAATATGTATATATATATATATATATATATATATATATACCATTCACCTAGCATAAGCGCGTGTCGTGTGTAGTACAACTCTAGCGCGCGATCTCGAGAGAGAGTAGCGCGGTGTGTGCTTGCGTTGTAAGTTGACACATCTTTTGTGGAGTTGTGGTATGTGTGTAGTAAACGTCCAGTGCCCGTGCATATGTGTGTGCATGTGTGCGTGCGTGCGTATATGTAGTACATGTGTAGTATATATCAAATGCTATCGATGTATGGTGAAATACAACCCTGCACAAAACAATATGATAGCATATAAAGAGTGAAAAAAAATTATCGTGCAGTGAACACACATGAACACTGCATAAGTGTTTGGTGTATGTCACAATAATTCGAACAAAGGTTTGTTAATTACAAAAATCTACACAAAATCAAACTATTCACACGTGACGTTGATATTACGCATCTACTATATTAATCGTAAATCTAGCATTCAGTTGTGCGTACACGATAATCCAGACATTATTTGATATAACACCAATAGGACCGTATGGGTTGAATTTGAACTGTTCATTTTCGAGGATATGTTAAACAAACTATGATCGCGCATCGGAGTACACAGCATATTTCGTATGGCCTACTTACTGTAGACGTCAACCCCTGTACACGGCTCCCATCGTGAACTTGCATCGATGTTCCGTTCACTCTAGGAGAGAAGCCATGCATCGCCGCAATCGTCTGTGTTATTCCGTTGCGCTGACAGAGTGTACTGTTGGCGAGCCAACGTCTCGACTGCTGACGTCGTCTGCGACGCGATGTTGCCGCCGCCGCCGCCGCCGCCGCCGCCGCCGCCGCCGCCGCCGCCGCCGCCGCCGCCGCCGCCGCTGACGCCGTCGATAGCGGCAACGTCATTTCATTGACTTCATCTCAACGGCGATCTCGGCGAGTCTGCAACGCAGGGAACGGCACCACGGCCCGTGTACGGCACCACGGCCCGTGTACGGCACCACGGCCCGTGTACATATGGCATACTGTGCGGAACATGTCACTGTTTCATGTATGCGTTATATCATACGAATGATGATGTCACGAGCCGAAGATTCTGATGGAATTACTTTTTTTAATGAAATTTGCATTTTATCAATTACAGTCATATCACAGTGGCTGCGTAACCGGGGTCGGTTATACAGCTTATTGTGTATACTGACGTAACCGGGGTCGGTTATACGGCTTATTGTGTATACTGACGTAACTGGGGTCGGTTATACAGCTTATTGTGTATACTGACGTAACCGGGGTCGGTTATACAGCTTATTATGTATACTGACGTAACCGGGGTCGGTTATACAGCTTATTGTGAATACTGACGTAACCGGGGTCGGTTATACAGCTTATTGTGTATACTGACGTATGTAGCATATATCGTTCTCGAGCGTTGGGTGGGCCTATATAGGAAGCCTTGGATAACGTGTAAGACCAAATGAACCACACGTTGTTTCAACTGTGTCCGTCCTGTATAGGAAGCCTTGGATATCGTGTAAGACCAAATGAACCACACGTTGTTTCAACTGTGTCGGTCCTGTATAGTAAGCCTTGGATAACGTGTAAGACCAAATAAACCACACGTTGTTTCAACTGTGTCGGTCCTATATAGTAAGCCTTGGATAACGTGTAAGACCAAATGAACCACACGTTGTTTCAACTGTGTCGGTCCTATATAGTAAGCCTTGGATAACGTGTAAGACCAAATGAACCACACGTTGTTTCAACTGTGTCGGTCCTATATAGTAAGCCTTTGATAACGTGTAAGACCAAATGAACCACACGTTGTTTCAACTGTGTCGGTCCTATATAGTAAGCCTTTGATAACGTGTAAGACCAAATGAACCACACGTTGTTTCAACTGTGTCCGTCCTGTATAGTAAGCCTTGGATAACGTGTAAGACCAAATGAACCAGACGTTGTTTCAACTGTGTCGGTCCTGTATAGTAAGCCTTGGATAACGTGTAAGACCAAATGAACCAGACGTTGTTTCAACTGTGTCGGTCCTGTATAGTAAGCCTTGGATAACGTGTAAGACCAAATGAACCAGACGTTGTTTCAACTGTGTCGGTCCTGTATAGTAAGCCTTGGATAACGTGTAAGACCAAATGAACCACACGTTGTTTCAACTGTGTCGGTCCTGTATAGTAAGCCTTGGATAACGTGTAAGACCAAATGAACCACACGTTGTTTCAACTGTGTCGGTCCTGTATAGTAAGCCTTGGATAACGTGTAAGACCAAATGAACCACACGTTGTTTCAACTGTGTCGGTCCTGTATATTAAGCCTTGGATAACGTGTAAGACCAAATGAACCACACGTTGTTTCAACTGTGTCGGTCCTGTATATTAAGCCTTGGATAACGTGTAAGACCAAATGAACCACACGTTGTTTCAACTGTGTCGGTCCTATATATTAAGCCTTGGATAACGTGTAAGACCAAATGAACCCCACGTTGTTTCAACTGTGTCGGTCCTATATAGGAAGCCTTGGATAACGTGTAAGACCAAATGAACCACACGTTGTTTCAACTGTGTCGGTCCTATATAGGAAGCCTTGGATAACGTGTAAGACCAAATGAACCACACGTTGTTTCAACTGTGTCGGTCCTGTATATTAAGCCTTGGATAACGTGTAAGACCAAATGAACCACACGTTGTTTCAACTGTGTCGGTCCTGTATAGTAAGCCTTGGATAACGTGTAAGACCAAATAAACCACACGTTGTTTCAACTGTGTCGGTCCTGTATAGTAAGCCTTGGATAACGTGTAAGACCAAATAAACCACACGTTGTTTCAACTGTGTCGGTCCTATATAGTAAACCTTGGATAACGTGTAAGACCAAATGAACTACACGTTGTTTCAACTGTGTCAGTCAAGAAATAAAACGGAGCAATATCCTTCGGTGCTCGAGCGCAAACAAGTCACTGTGCTTCATGCATCTTTTTAGCATATTTATCTTGATTTGTACCTATATACCGTTATGCAACTGGTATTATATTTACAAATGGTGTGGCTAGTTTGAAGTGAGAATTGTTGTAGATAGACAAGTAATGTATTATGTGTATTTTATAATAAAATGTACCTTGTTTGGTTCATAAAAATTAATATATCACATATTTTATATTTACAGTTGTTTAAATGTTTATCAGCTGCTTCAAAATTGGAATCCGCGGGGCTTCAAATTGTCGTCCGAATGTGCCAAGAATACATTATGTTCGTAGATGGTCGAGGTGCCCAATGGATGTGCTCTGCAGAGCCTAACATAAAATTGAATAATATCCTGGAGACTGTTGGCGCCATTGCTGCAGCGTCGTGGCGCAGTGGGACTCTCAATCGGGAAGTCCAGGGTAGGAGTCTTTTTTTCGCCGTTCCAACGCAATTTCCTTTACGCCGCTTTGCCCCAGATTGCCACTGAGCTGGAAAAGTGAGTTGGATCATGACTATTGGGAGTGATGTGCTGGGAAAGTGAGTGCCTTCATGGCTATGGGGAGTGATGTGCTGGGAAAGTCAGTGCCTTCGTGACTATCGGGAGTGATGTGTTGGGTAAGTGAGTGCCTTCGTGACTATGGGAGTGATGTGTTGGGTAAGCGAGTGCCTTCGTGACTATGGGAGGGATGTGTTGGGTAAGTGGGTGCCTTCGTGACTATGGGAGTGATGTGTTGGGTAAGTGAGTGCCTTCGTGACTATGGGAGTGATGTGGTGTGATGATGTGACGAACATTTCGTGTAATCTTTGTGGCGTCGTTACATGTTACGTGTTACGTGTTTCTCGCAGGAGTTGAACTCATTTCGAAAAAAACATGTTTCCCAGGGGTTGAATATAAAGAACATAACGCTCATAGATATGTTATAAATACAAAAAACTACATTAGAATCGGAGGACGTCTTTTACATTCATAATACAATGATGCTATTATGTCTCATGGCTATTATGTATCATGGCTATTATGTCTCATGGCTATTATGTATCATGGCTATTATGTATCATGGCTATTATGTCTCATGGCTATTATGTCTCATGGTGCTGCTATTGTAAATGAACAAATTCGATCTTTGCTACCGTCACCAAAATATTTATAGTATACTCCTCGGGTCACAAAATGCAAAATATTATTCTAATGAAATGCACATAAAGCGACGCGAGATTATATCTAGATGACCCCAAACCTTTTGGTTTCCTGCTGCGTGGTCCTTCTTTGGCAAAAACATCGAGTTGTGAGGAAATGCTCTTACCAGTGACGCTCACCTCGTTACTTGAGCCTGTCAATATAGAGTAGGCAGTTGACACTAATTAACATCGGTTCTGCGAACATAAACGTACAGTCGACTGTTCTGTGTCATTCATGTATCTCGGACAATGACCTGCGTGGCCTGTCACAGATTTACCCCGACGAGTTGACATGTTTAACGTTCAGTATCGCCGATGGATTTGTATCGGTACAAATACTCAGTAGTATCTGTATATGATGTTTGTTTTATTGGTAGGGGGTGAATCTGTTACTGTGTGATAATTCACAATTGCAATCAATCACTAGGCCACTGTGGTCGACATGTTTCACAAACTCAATCAATGACTCGGTCACTGTGATCGACATGATTCACAATCTCAATCAATCACCCGGTTACTGTGGTCGATATGATTCACAATCTCAAGCAATCACTCAGCCACTGTAGTCGACGAAGTTGGCTTTAGCCCTACATTTTCTTTTAGAGAGTCAATCAATGTAAATGCTTGTCTGCCTTGGCATGCTCTTGACTTAATGATTAGCGAACCTATATGCACGTCACTACATAGCATTTACGATAAGGGTGATGTGCTTTATACGTGATGATATGTGATGTGTTTATACGTGATGCGCTTTATACGTGATGATACGTGATGTGCTTTATTGTTGGTATTACGAAAGGTAAATGAAAACGGGAAAAGCTGATATTGTGATACGACGTTGCAACTTACGCGAGCCAAGTTTTGATTCTGCCAGTAGTGACAGAAGCACTTTGTAATTAGCACTCTTATGTGGAAGTACGAGATGTATGTAAATAAATGCAAGTACAATATGTCCATAAACAACAGCGCGGATAAAACTCTCATGCAAATTCAATATGCCTGACCTGCCGTGCCACCAGTGGTAAGATTTGTCTCTGATGACAGACATTGAAGAGATTGTGCTTTTGAAGCAGCTGCAACAATATTGTCAGGGAAGAAATGACTACAGAATGTTAGTCCTCTACGACCGGTCGCAGAGGAGATAAAGCGGGGAATGTTTTATGTAACATGTGAATGTTAGTCCTCTACGATCGGTCACAGAGGAGATAATGCGGGGAATGTTTTATGTAACATGTGAATGTTAGTCCTCTACGACCGGTCGCAGAGGAGATAAAGCGGGGAATGTTTTATGTAACATGTGAATGCTAGTCCTCTACGACCGGTCGCAGAGGAGATAATGCGGGGAATGTTTTATGTAACATGTGAATGTTAGTCCTCTACGACCGGTCACAGAGGAGATAAAGCGGGGAATGTTTTATGTAACATGTGAATGTTAGTCCTCTACGACCGGTCGCAGAGGAGATAATGCGGGGAATGTTTTATGTAACATGTGAATGTTAGTCCTCTACGACCGGTCACAGAGGAGATAAAGCGGGGAATGTTTTATGTAACATGTGAATGTTAGTCCTCTACGACCGGTCGCAGAGGATATAATGCGGGGAATGTTTTATGTAACATGTGAAGGTCGACTTGATGGTCATGTTGAGAAAACAGCTGCTCAAGAAAGTTATGGATGGAGAGCATAATAAAATCTTCATTATGAAGATATTTATCAGGGCTGATTGCGATTTTTTTAAGTGTGACAAGTCACTTGTATGACACCACTTCGATATATTCTACACTGTTGAGAATAGGTCCATGACATTGGTCTCAAAATATGTTCTATATATTTGCAGTGCCGCCTTCCATGCATGTTTGATAACCATGATGACATCAACTCTGAATAAGAAATTACAACTCTCCAGGCTGTGTTGTGTTGCGGGAGATTGATTGGCCTAACATTGGAACACTTGAAGACGTCATCAGATATCTGATTGCGTATATCATTGCGCTCATTCATTCTATCGTGTCATCGTACGATGTAGTTGGCAGAATGTGACGTATATTATTGCGCTCATTCATTCTATCGTGTATGTAGTTGGCAGAATGTGACGTATTTTCCGTGATTCGTGTGGTTAAGAGATGGAGTGAACAGCTACAGAGGGTAGCACTGTGACAACTGTCAAAGGGTGGTACATCCATATTAAGGAAGAGAACGATGCCAGTAGACGACACCAGTTACCACAGACCAGAAAGATGGTAATAATGACTCATCGTTATCTGGTTCTATCTGATATTTGCTGGGTTCTTACCCATGGATGATAGAGTCTAAAGAGGCTGCTGCGGTTACTGCGTAGCAGATGGTTCCCCTGGCTTTAGAAGTAGAAGTCTCTGTGCTACTTGTTCACGTCATGAATTATGCCTGGTTGGAATCAGTCCTCGTAGATGTTAAGTGGACAAAAATGCTACTGTGGAGAAGCACATATAAATGGCTAGAGATACAATGACAGCACATACTCTGTCTGGCTATGACACTGTTGCATATTTGTAGGGAACTGGCATAGTCATTGTGGTGAATATAGTCATTGTGGTGAACACAGTCATTGTGGTGAACATAGTCATTGTGGTGAACATAGTCAGTGTGGTGAACATAGTCAGTGTGGTGAACATACTGGAAGCTGAATGCCGAGTAAGTAATCTGGGAAAGTTTGACTCTGAAATGGTAGATATCGTTGCTGATGCTACATTGTTCATTGCTGCGTGTCATGTGTCAAAGATAATGTGTCAAAGATCAGAGAAGAAAATATTTTCGACATGATGTGTGGTCATTCAAGATCTCCGTCCCGAATCTTAATACGACGCCATGGTGAATGCTTTGGCAAGCACCATTGGTGAAGAGCTCACTGTCAATTAGTAATCTGGAGGTCTGCTGTGGATGTAGACCTGCTAGATCTTGAAACTAAACATTATAGATGGTCACGTGATGAAGCTACCAGGTCGTCTATTATGGGCGCCAGTTGAAGATGATCAAGGGTGGTTGGTTCCATTAACGACCGTTTTCTATCGCAGTGGCGTATTTGGGGAGGGGACATTTAGAAGGAGGGGCTAACCGCATTGGGCTTTTGGTGATTAAGCACGCCTCTCCCTATGCCTCCCCCTATGCCTCCCCCTATGCCTCCCCCTATGCCTCCCCCTATGCCTCCCCTATGCCTCCCCCTATGCCTCCCCCTATGCCTCCCCCTATGCCTCCCCCATGCCTCCCCTATGCCTCCCCCTATGCCTCCCCCTATGCCGTCGGACACGTTGACGTTGACGAAACTGCGGTTTATGGAGACTGTGACATTATTCATAATTATTGAACGTTAAAAGACGTTAACCCTAGGATTCTAAAAAGTTTGGATCGCTGTAATTTATTTTATGCTACCATGTTCATTGTTCAATGTTCTCTTCCGTCGTGTTCCGTGTTCCTTGTTCCTTGTTCCGTGTTCCGTGTTCCATGTTCCATGTTCAAAGTTCTGTGTCGTCGTATTCAATGTTCCATTTTCCGTGTTCCGTGTCGTCGTGTTCCGTGTTCTGTGTTCCGTGTCCCATGTTCCATGTTCTGTGTTGTCGTGTTCCGTGTTCTATGGTCCATGTTCTGCGCCTTCTTGTGCCGTGTTCCGTGTTCTGTGTAAGTCATTGGTCTGACGAATGCCGCACTGAGCTAACAAAAACAGTGAACGATAACGACGAACGGGCTGATCCAGCAGACAGAATGCAACAGGAGAACTCATAAGACATCTGACTATCAGGCGTTTGTCGATATTATATATCCTGTTGTTATCCGAGAGTTACTAAATTCGAATGCATGTTCAACACACACACACACGCACGAACGCACGCACGCGCACGCACGCACACGCACGCACACGCACGCACGCACACACACACACACACGCACGCACGCACGCACGCACGCACACACACACACACACACACACATATTTAGTTGTTAAACTATGAAATACAACATACTATTCACAAGGTTAACAAGTAGATAGTAAAATGTATTGTATTCTGGGGCACTTTCTTAAATAAGCTTCTGCCATTTCTGGGTTTGGGAAAACTCCTTGTTGGCCTTTGCATCTTTGCAAGCACTGTCTTTGGGATTTTATGAAAACAGAGGCTGTGATTATATTCATTAGCGGCCATTTGTAATGTTCCTTCATACATGTTCCCAGAGGCGTCTAAGTGGCGCCCGTTCGATATGCAATCAGTAAGATCTCTTCTGCCAGAATCAGCAACACACTGGAAGTACCTCAAAACACACATCGTCACCAAATCAACATTTGACAACCAGACTGTAATTTCTGGGATGTTTAGGGTCTAATTCACTATGGTCAAACAATTCCGTGAACCAAATTATTAAATTTTAAAAATCGCTTACTTTGAGCTCTAATCCTATCCTCTAATGACTACCTAATCCTTTAATGACTACCCATCTTCTAATGAATACCTACCTTCTAATGACTACATATCCTCTAATGATTACCTATACTCTAATGACTACCAATTACATATCCTCTATGAATCTCTGTGTTCTGACTGCTGCCAACCACGTGATAATTTCACAAGTAACCAATGAAAACGCTGAAAAAATTTTTTCCCGCTGTGTAATTATATAACCCGGATTCGGGAAATAATATATTATCCAGGAACTCGTTGCATATGGTGACGAATATTGACGATGACAATAGCTTTCTGGTGAGAAAATATTGACCGATGTGCTGCCAGTGGACATTATGAGCTAATTAATCACACAAGTTTAGTTGTCTAAGATTGTTGAAGACACTCGTTGAGTGTTAACCGATCGTTTGAAAGATCACAGGTCACTCAGACATGGTTTACGTATTAATAAGTAGCACACGCTAGAAATAACCTCCTTGAATCGTAGCGATGCCATCAATTATAGTACATTTGTTCCACGCACTGGATCAGTGGTGAGCTGTCGTATTTAAACGATACAAAAACGTTATTACTTAAACCGAAACGGCGCGCGTTCTGAGCGGAATTATATTATGGCGACGCGATTACCAGCCATTAGCAACAGATCCTTCGGCGCCACGCGGGATTCTAACTAACTCGGCGGTGATGCGAAACTATGGCGACAACTCATTACACGCTCAGCCCGCTCGCCGTGTCGAGACACGTAGGAGAACCGACGGGTCTCGGAATATGCAGGAGCCGCGACGCCGTGGTCTGCACCAGCGTCAATCAGCAGCCGGGAACTGACGGGCCGTATCGATCCAGTTAACATTGCAAAAAAGTGGCATAAAGTAACCGGAACAGACTTTTGCTGAGCTAACATAGACGAGCCTTTGGTGGTGTATAATTCTACTGGATATAGGCCTTGATATGTGATCTAATATTTTATTCTATCCTGAGAGTTATCGTTTAACCCTTTCATGTGGTAGGCCCTTATATATGAGATTAGATTCGTTCGTGCATCACAATGAATTGTTCAGAAAATAATTGTTTCAATAAATTCATGTGTGCGGTACCGTGTTATGTGCATGGATGTGTTGCTGATTAGCTAGTGCCGTTTCATTAGTAACTGCTGTTTTTTCTACAAATTGCGGTCTAAAACGTAACACGGGTAGCATCTATGTGAGTTGAGATTATACACAGTTGGCAGTAAACCTGTCAAGCCACCTCATGAATCCCCTCAATCACGGGACATTGAGACTACTTCACTGGGTAAACATCACGTGGTGCTGCTTTGACTAAAGCAGTCCCTACGGTATGGTCAATAACTTCAACGGAAGCGCCTTTGGGTAAGCCATATCCACACAAGGTTATGATATCGTCAGATCAGCTGCATATGGACGGATGTGCCTAATCAGTCGACCGGTCTTTCATAATGTCAGTGTCCACTGCCATTCTGGCTCAGTTTGACAGTTCTAGAATAAAAATTACTAGATTGCCTAAATTTTACATTTATTCATATGTTTTAGAAAGGTAGGCCAATGCTTTTGTCAAGTGAGGAATGCCATAAATTGGTTGTGCCAATAGCTAACTCCTTCACGATTTGTCGATCGCCGACATTTTACCAACTTAAATTTAAAATAAACTCGCGGTTGTTAACTCTTCACCATTTTGTTTCCCAAACCAATGCTGTGTACATTGGCTGAACGCGAGTAGATCTCGTATGCACAGACGACGTAGTCCTGTCGATGCCTGGAAATACACTCATCGAGTAATCAGTGGAACGAACGAGTTTATTGCATCTAACGACAGCATGATACATGAAACAGCGCTTTCCGCATGTACATAAATCTCCGCTGTAAAGGCGTTTGCCTGCAAAGCCACGAGAAATGGAGAAACATAAATGAATGGTTGACGTGTTTATCGTGATCACAAAAACTCGTCTGTTGGATGGTATATAACATGGCAGAGGCTTTCTTTCTCTGTCTTCTAGTTAACGACCACTTTCAACTTGCTGGATTTTTTGTCGTGTTATAATTTGCGAGTTAACGACAGGTTGCACATTTTACCCACGTATGTGATATCTTACTTCCCCTGGCATATACACCAGGTAGAAGGGACATAGACACCAGGTAGAAGGGACATAGACACCAGGTAGAAGGGACATAGACACCAGGTAGAATGGGTCAAAGTCTTCAATGCCTCTTCCGAAAGACACAGGCAATGTGGGCTGAACGAAATTGTCTTTCGAAACGGTCGCGGGTAGACTAGAACTCTGGTCCTCACAATTGACAAAGAAGATATTACAGATTATTTTGTTAGTTGAGCATCCTTACATTGCGTTGCTTTGTTGCCGAAGCTAATGTAGTAGTCTACAGTAGGACACCCGTAGACTACTAATGTAGTAGTCTATAGTAGGACACCCGTAGACTACTAATGTAGTAGTCTACAGTAGGACACACGTAGACTACTAATGTAGTAGTCTACAGTAGGACACCCGTAGACTACTAATGTAGTAGTCTACAGTTAGACACCCGTAGACTACTCAGTGCAGTACAAACGACGATGTTCAAAGCCGCTCCAATACACGTGCGATGTCGTGAACCCACCTCCGTGTGCACTTGCATGATATTTCGACGGATATGCAATATTCCAAAATCATCACCCCGGTGTTGCCAGATATATTTGGAAGGCTAAAGACAAGAACAGCTTCTTGCATTTTGCGAGCCTTCCACGTTGTCGCGTCTCACGTTGAAGCGCTACAGCGCTCACGTACACTCACGTACACTCACGTACACTCACGTACACTCACGTACACTCACAATGATCCCTTGTGTCCGAGTCATTCATCGTCAAGCGCTTCACCCCAGAGCGCTACTTCATTACGCTCTTGATGCATAGGTCGTGACGGTTGTGGGACATCAGTAAGGTGCAAATGCGAATCACCCAGTGACAGCCGCTCCCTGCGGTGGCACACGGCGGGCACGGGGAACGTGTTGTTCTTTCCCAGTTCAATTCACTCGATTGTTGCTTTTTTCTGCTTCCGCGTGTTCGGAATAGAAACGTGTTGCAACGAACCGAGCATTCACCACTTCGGTGTGCAACAACGGTTGTACGTTTTACCCTACTACCGATGTATATTTCAAAAGTATTGTGTTTATTATATGTATCGTGATTAGCTAAGTTTACCGTCGTCCAATGCATAATTAACCGAGGAGCTTCGCCTGTCCTAGATACAAATGACATCAACACAAGCTAGCACACAAATGACATCAACACAAGCTAGCACACAAATGACATCAACACAAGCTAGCACACAAATGACATCAACACAAGCTAGCACACAAATGACATCAACACAAGCTAGCACACAAATGACATCAACACAAGCTAGCACACAAATGACATCAACACAAGCTAGCGCACAAATGACATCAACACAAGCTAGCACACAAATGACATCAACACAAGCTAGCACACAAATGACATCAACACAAGCTAGCACACAAATGACATCAACACAAGCTAGCACACAAATGACATCAACACAAGCTAGCGCACAAATGACATCAACACAAGCTAGCACACAAATGACATCAACACAAGCTAGCACACAAATGGTTACACGCATAAAGTCATGTCCAAATGAATAACTAAAATCACACAAACCTCGGAGCAAAATGTCGTGTCACTTGCTATTATATGTACATGGGAAGCTACGCCCTCAAAGACACGTCTCATTTATTGTCTCCACCAAGTAACTAAATCAATAAGCCAGTTGATGAAACGAATAACATAGGAATGTTATAATAACTCTATCGTTTTATAGCATGATCGATTGTTCGTCTATGTCCTTTTTCTCCAGGCACTGACTTGGTGTTGTCGTTGCAGCCAACATATGTAATGTCTCTTTGGAAAACGACCAAGCATGCTCGACTTTATCCAATAGCTGCACTGTGCTTTGACTGGGGGTTTTGAGAGACGGTGCCTTGTTGAGAGCAGCGACCGACCAACAAGAAAATCACAGAACGAACCAATATCGACAGCAGCGTCGACGAGGCGAAGCAAATAAGGTGGAGATGTTCACTACATGGACACAAATAAGGTGGAGATGTTCACTGCATGGACACAAATAAGATGGAGATGTTCACTTCACTTCACTTCACTTTCCCATAACCCGTAAGGATCGTTGGGGCACCATTGATGACTTTCTAACCAGCTCTCTCCACGTTTCCCTGTTCTCGACAGCCCTCTGGGAGTCAGCGAACTCCATTCCTGTCCACTCTTTGATGTTGTCTACCCACCTCTTCTTCTGTCTACCTCTTCGTCTCCCCCCTCTTACAGTACCTTGCAATATAGTCTTTGCAAGGCCAGATGATCGTGATACATGACCGTACCACTTCAATTTACGCTTCTTAACTGTTGTAAGAAGGTCATCATATAGTCCGATGGCTTCTTTGATCTTGTTGCGGACAGCTTCGTTAGTAACATGGTCTTTGTATGATATGCGCAAGATCTTCCGAAAGCATCTCATTTCCATGGCTTGTATCCTCTTCTGTAGATCTGCTGAGAGGGTCCATGTTTCACAAGCGTACAGAAAGATGGACATGACAAGGGAGCGCATCAGCCTTATCTTCGAACTGACCGTGATGTTTCTGTCGTTCCATAATGGTTTCAACCTTGTTAGTGCTGCTGTTGTCTGTGCAATCCTGGCAAGTATCTCCGGTTTGGAACCCTCATCTGTGATAATTGATCCCAAGTACCTGAAGCTTGTTACTGTCTGAAGTCTCTGTCCATTAACTTTGACCTCTGTGCTGATGCCTTGTGTGTTGTTCGTCATCAGTTTGGTCTTTTCGGCACTGATCTCCATGCCGTATGATGTAGATGTTTTTTCAAGGCGCTCCACTAAATTGACTAGTTCTTGTTCATCTCCTGCTAAGCCGTCGATGTCGTCAGCAAAACGAAGGTTGGTGATTGTCCTGCCTCCAATGCTGACAGTGCCTTGATGGTTTTCTAAAGCATCAGTCATGATCCTTCCCAGAAAAATGTTGAAGAGCGTTGGTGATAGTAGGCATCCTTGTCGAACTCCGACTGTTGTTCGAAACCAGTCTCCTATGCTGCTGTTGAAGGTTACTGCACTGGTGGCATTGTCATATAGGTGTTCAATGGTTCGGACAAGCTTGGAGCCAATGTTGTACTTCCTCATGGTTGCCCATAGGGCCGCATGCCATACCTTATCAAAGGCCTTCTTGAAATCTATAAAGACATGATACAGGCTTTGCTGATGTTGAAGGTGTTTCTCGCAAAGGGTTCTAAGGTTGAAGATCTGTTCACTGGTGCTTCGTCCTGCTCGAAAACCCGCTTGTTCTTCAGCGATAATCTCTTCTGCCTGGGGTTTGAGTCTGTTGAGTAGTATCTTCAACATGACTTTGCTCGGGTGGCTGATGAGGCTGATTGTTCTGTAATTTTGGCACGTCTGTAGGTTGCCTTTCTTGGGAAGTGTTATGATCAGTGACTGAGTCCATGGGGTGGGCCATTCTCCTGTCTGCCAGATCTTGTTGCAGATTGTTGTAAGTGTGGTAATCAAGGCTTCTCCCCCAGCTTGAACCAGTTCTGCTGGTATGTTATCAATTCCAGCTGACTTTCCTTTTTTCAGAGACTTTACTGCAGCCTCCACTTCCTCACGAAGAATGGGGTAGTCGTCCTCTTCAGTAGTCTGTGTACAATTTAGTACTACTGGGTCTCCGTTGGTGTTGTGGCTGTACAATTCTGAGCAGTATTCTGTCCATCGATTGAGGATCTGCTGTTCTTCTGTCAGGCATTTCCCTGATTTGTCTTGGATAGTGGTAGTTATCCCTTTCTTCACTGATGTCAGGTCTTTCACTATTTGATAAGCCTTCTTGCTGTTGTTCTTGCTCAAGCTGTCTTCAATTTCACAGCATTGTTCTGCTATCCAGTTGTCTTTTGCTCTTCTCATATCTTGTTTAATCTTCTTGTTGACTTCTCTGTATTTTGCTGCACCTTCAGGATCACATTTTCTCCTTTTCAATTCCCTTCTTTTGTCACAAAGATCTAGGATGTCTGTTGTGACCCATGGTTTCTTTGTCCGACGGTGTTTTCCAAGGATCTCGTGGGCTGTGTCGGTCACTATTTTGTTGAAGGTGTTGGTCAGCAAGTTCACGTCGGTATATTTGTCATCCAGTATGATAAGTGGTGCAAATTTCCCACATATCATTGCTTTGAATGCTTCTGCTACATCAGGATCCTTAAGTTTCTCGATGTCAAATTTGATTCTTGTTGGCTTTGGTTTGCTGATCCTCTTCAGGCGAATGTGGAAGGATGTCATCAGCAAGTCGTGATCACTTCCGATATCTGCTCCTGGAAAGCTTCGTGTCCTGGCAATGTTCATTCCTGTGTGAAAGCGCCGTTTCACCAAAATGTAGTCGATCTGATTGTGATGTTTTCCATCTGGGCTGTGCCAGGTCCATCTTCTAGATGTTTTGTGTGGGCCAAATGTGTTAGCCAGCATCAGCTCATTGTACATTGCAAATTCGAGGAGCCTGTGACCTCTCTCATTTGTTTCCGTGTTGCAGAAAGGTCCGCAAGCGTCTTGCCAGTTGTTCTGTGCATCCTTTCCCACTTTTGCATTCCAGTCTCCTAGTACAATAAGATTGTGTTTCTTTGGCGTTTCCTCTATGACTTCTTGCAGCTGGCCATATAAATCTTCCACCTCACTGTCGTCATAATCAGACGTTGGGGCATAAACTTGTATGACTGTCATGTTGAAGGGAGTTGCCTTCAGGCGGATGGTGATGAGCCTGCTGAAGATAGGGCGACAACCCATGACAGTGTTCACGATGTCTTTGTGAACAAGAAACCCAACGCCTTGTTCGTGTCTGTCCTTCTTGCCACTGAAGTAGACCTTGTGTCCTTCTTCGGTCGATGTTTCACCAAAACTTTTCCATCGCATCTCGGCGAGTCCAAGCAGGTTCCATCTGTATCTCTCCATCTCATGTGTGAGTCCTTTCAGTTTTCCTGCAGCTCTCAATGTCCTGACATTCCATGTGCCGATGGTGATGTCGTTTCTTCCACGTATCTTTTTGGTAGGGGCACCAGTAGCATACTTAACACCCCCGTCCTGATGTACAGCGGGAGGCGCGGTCATTTTTGACCCGGGCTGCGACCGATCCGGTATGTGATTCAAACTGGTTTTCATGATCATGGTGTGTCTAGGGCAGATTTGCAACCTAGCGGAGCCCATCCCTCTCCAGGCTGGTTGACCACAGCCGATATCCACCAAAAAAATGTGGCTCGCCTTGGTCCTGAACACGTGGTCGTTGAACTCATCTTGGAGCCCTTCCGTCCTGGCCGTTGACTTCATCGAGGAAGACATCCGCCCTGTGATGTCATGTTAACATCACCGTATTTTACCCATACGTGGTAGACTCGTGGAGGCGGGAGCGTCTTATTCCATCCCGTACAGGTCCATTGGACCTGTTCACTGCATGGACACAAATAAGGTGGAGATGTTGACAACATGGACAAAAATAAGGCGGAGATGTTCACCACATGGACACAAATAAGGTGGAGATGTTCACCACATGGACACAAATAAGGTGGAGATGTTCACCGCATGGACACAAATAAGATAGAGATGTTCACTGCATGGACACAAATAAGGTGGAGATGTTCACTGCATGGACACAAATAAGGTAGAGATGTTCATCGCATGGACACAAATAAGATAGAGATGTTCACTGCGTGGACACAAATTAGGTGGAGATGTTCATCAAATGGACATAAATAAGGTGGAGATGTTCACCGCATGGACACAAATAAGATAGAGATGTTCACTGCATGGACACAAATAAGGTGGAGATGTTCATCGCATGGACACAAATAAGATAGAGATGTTCACTGCATGGACATAAATAAGGTGGAGATGTTCATCACATGGACACAAATAAGATAGAGATGTTCACTGCATGGACACAAATAAGGTGGAGATGTTCACCGTATGGACACAAATAAGATAGAGATGTTCACCGCATGGACACAAATAAAATAGAGATGTTCACTGCATGGACACAAATAAGGTGGAGATGTTCATCGCATGGACACAAATAACGTGGAGATGTTCACTGCATGGGTACAAATAAGGTGGAGATGTTCACCGCATGGACACAAATAAGATAGAGATGTTCACTGCATGGACACAAATAAGGTGGAGATGTTCATCGCATGGACACAAATAAGGTGGAGATGTTCATCACATGGACATAAATAAGATAGAGATGTTCACTGCATGGACACAAATAAAGTGGAGATGTTCATCGCATGGACACAAATAAGATAGAGATGTTCACTGCGTCGACACAAATAAGGTGGAGAAGTTCATCGCATGGAAACAAATAAGATAGAGATGTTCACTGCGTGGACACAAATAAGGTGGAGATGTTCATCAAATGGACATAAATAAGGTGGAGATGTTCACCGCATGGACACAAATAAGATAGAGATGTTCACTGCATGGACACAAATAAGGTGGAGATGTTCAATGCATGGACACAAATAAGATAGAGATGTTCACTGCATGGACACAAATAAGGTGGAGATGTTCATCACATGGACAAAAATAAAGTGGAGATGTTCACTGCATGGACAAAAATAAGGTGGAGATGTTCATCAAATGGACATAAATAAGGTGGAGATGTTCACCGCATGGACACAAATAAGATAGAGATATTCACTGCATGGTCACAAATAAGGTGGATATGTTCATCGCATGGACACAAATAAGATAGAGATGTTCACTGCATGGACACAAATAAGGTGGAGATATTCAACGCATGGACACAAATAAGGTGGATATGTTTACCGCATGGACACAAATATTCTTCCACATGCCGCTTTGGAATGGACAACATCTAGAAAAAGGAGAAGAGGCAGACCACTGGTCACCTGGAGAAGAGGCAGACCACTGGTCACCTGGAGAAGAGGCAGACCACTGATCACCTGGAGAAGAGGCTGACCAATGGCCACCTGGAGAAGAGGCTGACCACTGATCACCTGGAGAAGAGGCTGACCACTGGTCACTTGGAGAAGAGGCTGACCACTGGTCACATGGAGAAGAAAGATGGAAGAAGAAATGAAGCTGGCTTGGAAGATATGGAACAAATTCAGCTGGTTCGCCCATGACCGTGCAGACTGGGGAAATCTGATTGCGGCTTACGCTCCTGTGCGAGCGACGGAGAGAGAGAGTGAGCGAGTGCACTGTGTCTAGCGAATAATAGCTCAATCATTTACGTAAAAGCACACAGGAACTACACGAAACATGATATGTTGAAATGACTGCATTACGTATGTTGCATAATCGCACCATCGTTCTTTTGAAGACCCGTAGGAACTACACCACGGCGGTTGTAATAGATGCATCGCTTTCGTTGAATAGTAGCACAACTGTCTACGCGAGGCCTACACGAGTCACACTCAACGTGAAGCCACTGAATAAGTCGCGGAGAACTAATCATTGGGGCAATAACTCGAGTCAATGTATCGACTCGAGTCCTACTTGAATTACTATTTATGATGATTCGATTCCACTCGAGAGTCTGACCCCAAAAGACAAGAATTGCACGACTTGATGCTGTGGCACCATAATACTCGACCACAGTTTTGCCTCGTTTGTGTTGCGACGTCCAGTTTTCCGAATATATATCGCTCGTCATATTGTCTACCTCGAAGCTAATGTTAATGATGTTAATCTCTTTCAATCAAGAAGTGATTGAGTGATAAAGTTAATTGGTCAATATGATTCCAAAGCAACATCGAAGCCATCCCTATTGATGTTAATCTATTTTGATCGGGAAAAAAGTTAATTGATCAATATGACTCTAAATCAAAGATGTGTATCTTTGAGGAGCAGACACGATTGCACGTTATGTCATCAAGTGTGTGATGTTTTACTTTGAGTTTAGTCCAATTATGTTGTAAATCTTACAATGTGAAGCGAAGGACAACTTTGAAGACAGAAGTTCCACAACATTCTGTGAAATGGGCATAAATAGGTGAAGACCCAAGAAGACAGAAGTTCCACAGCCCACTGTGAAAGGGGAATAAAAAGGGAAGATGTGGCTCGCCAACGTCAGAGAATGGACAGACATTCCGCTCAAAGACATTCTTGGGGCAACCTACGACCTAGACAGAGAGACAGGGACATACACACGTAATGCATGCGAGTGTTGTGCGTGCGTGCGTGCGTGCATGCGTGCGTGCGAGTATGGGTGTTGTTTTCGACGTAGTTACTTGAGTATAATAAATTACTACTTTGTACACACATCGGCACCGCACACATACTACATAACTTTGCCGATGCATTTCATTTTGTTAATGGAACAATTTAATTATTCATATTTGTGTTGATTAAATAACATACTATCCTGGCAGGTTTTCGTTGATGTACCGGACGATGTCACGAACATAATAGATGAGTCAGTGGGTCCACAGAGTCGTGTCGTCCGCCCATCACGTGTCATCAAAGTGACACTATAATGAATTGACAAAACACGAACTAAACCGATATTGACAAACCCGAAGCTGCTATCCACCTCTAACCATGTTCATCTCCATAAATCAAATTAAGTGCGTTGTTGCAAGAATCGTGAGAAATATATAAATACAGTTCTACGCTGGGCAAAGCCTACACAACATCTCAAAGACAATTCCCGTGCGTGGTTCGCCGTAGGTTCCTGTGCGGTAGAGCAGCGTGGAGCATAACTCCCACTTTTTTCGGAAAATCAGCTCCTGTGAAAATCATTTCGCTATATCTCTGATATATTGGATGTGAAACGGGGAGGAGGAGACTGACAGTTAGACAGGCGGGCAGGTGGATACAGACAGTCAGACAGGCGGGCAGGTGGATACAAACAGTCAGACAGGCGTACAGTTGGAGACAGACATTCAGACAGGCGGGCAGGTGGAGACAGACAGTCAGACAGACGGGCAGGTAGAGACAGACAGTCAGACAGGCAGGCAGGAGGAGACAGATAGTTAGACTGACGGGAAGAAGGAGACAGGCGGTTGGACAGGCGGGCAAGTGGAGACAGACAATTAGACAGGCGGGTAGTTGGAGACAGACAGTTAGACAGACGGGTAGTTAGAGACAGACAGTTAGACAGACGGGCAGTTGGAGATAGACAGTCAGACAGGAGGGCAGGTGGATACAGACGTCAGACAGGCGGGTAGTTGGAGACAGATAGTCAGACAAGCGGGCAGGTGGAAACAGACAGTCGGACAAGCGGGCAGGTGGAGGCAGATATGTACATACAGATGCTTGCATGCACACTTAATGCGTGCGTGCGTGCGTGCGTGCGTGCGTGCGTGCGTGCGCGCGCGAGTGTGCGTGCGTGGTTACCGGAGAAAATGCTCATTTACACTATCATAGCTAAATACCCTCCACCGAGATTTTCAATGTTCGATGTCACAAAAAGTTACAGCCACTTTTGCACAGGTCCTCAACATGGGCATTTTAAGGGTTCACAAAAACTGTAGCAGCAGTTTGACGCCCCAGGAGACTTCATGAAACGTCGGTTTCCTGATCTGCAGGTCAGTGTGTTTAGCCGCGCGGCCTATTTCCCGTGGGACACACGTTCGCCAATGTTATTGATGTTTGCAATAAAGGAAATGTCTGACGCGCGCCCAGAACGACTCATCCTCCAGTCATTATTGATCTTAAATAATGAGAAAGTAGATCTGACAGTGCCGGGAGATCCACTGGTCGGGAGACGCGATCCGTTTTTGATACCGTGTCATGACTGAACAAGCTACATTTATTGCCTCCAACAAGGCACATAAACGACTTAGACACACGTCTAACTGCGCTCGAGTAATGCCAAAGCATCGAAGTATGACACACATTACGGTCAACCAATTGCACGCAGCTTTGACTAACATTCGTCTGTAAAACCGCTAAGGTGTAGCGATGTTATGTTTACGACTTGACCATCCGCTCAAGTGTAGCGATGTTATGTCTACGACTTGACCATCCGCCCAAGTGTAGCGATGTTATGTCTACGACTTCACCATTCGCCCAAGTGTAGCGATGTTATGTTTACGACTTCACCATCCGCCCAAGCGATATTATGTCCGGTCGCCATGCTATGTACTCAACTCAGTCCTGTATACATAATCAGTGGCACTTACGATTGCAAATCGATGTTCCGACGTGACCCTAATCACACTTCGACCGGACACACCAGCGAACCTTCGGATCAATGCAACGTGAGGTGATCTCGTCTGTGGACGCCTCGTTAGACAATACTTCATCCAGCTCTCTGATACGCCACTGTGACCATCCCAAGTTACACCAATCTGGACTTATAATCGTATGTTACAAACAACTACGATATTTGGACTCTGTGTGCACTGTGACATTCAAATGTGTCGTACACGTGAACAAGGAATTTTATAACTTCGTCTTCTTCCTATTGTTTCCCAATAGTTTTAACTGCGTTACATTTGTGTCAATCACCCATTCGATTAATTATATTTGTTTTGTATTTCGTGATAGGAAACTGTAGTTATTCTTGACTGTCCAAACAGTCGTCTGTCGTGGTACCACTAAGCTACTATTAAGTCAATTCTAAAGAAACAATGCATATGAAACAGCGCCGGTCTCACAGTGACTAACTGTTTACGATGATGGTAGCTATTTGAACGGATACTCGCAAATAATCCATAATATTCGAGTCTATTGTAATGTCTTGACTGAACTACAACTTGTTAACCCTCTCACCGCTCACTGACAAAATAATGTAGTGTACCCATGTAATGTACCCATGTAGTGTACCCATGTAGTGTACCCATGTACATACGGAACATAGAGTCCAGGTGGACGGGAAATAAAACATGTTTTGTTGAAAACTTGTGTCTTCTTCTAACACTATATCTATGTCTTACAGGATGCACACAACTGACACAAGGCAGCCATATACGAACATTTCTAGATATTTAGGACAGTTAAAAATATTATCAATGGCTAACAACTGCTTTTCTTTGACTAAAATTACTATAATTAAAGCCATTTGAGTACATGGCTTGTGATGTTCATTTATAAGATCATTCATTCACCTCGTACCATACTATGGAGTACGGACACGTCTCACTTGCGGCGCTGCAGTTGCATGTATTTGTGCAACATCGCCCCAAACGATGCTCGAAGACACTGACTGCAACCGCGCTGTGACAACATCTATTATCGCCCACATCACACGCGCCAGCGGATGAATAAATTCGAATAACATTGCTGGTCACAAAATGTCTACATCGGTGCTAGCTTGTTGGTGAGCACACAGTATGCAGGCAAAGCTATTTTATCCGTTCGTAGAATTGTTTTCTTTCGGAGGCATCTTTTCTTTTCGGTAACTTCACTAGTAGTGAACAATTCGCTGACATTGTAGCAGAAGAACTATGTTCGACAGCGAAGATGAAGTGTGGAAGACGAAGTATAGCAAGAGTATAATCACTTTAGCACGATTTATGACAACACGTTTACAAATTATCACTCAATCACTCTCTTTTATCTCTCTCTCTCTCTCTCTCTCTCTCTCTCTCTCTCTCTCTCTCTCTCTCTCTCTCTCTCTCTCTCTCTCTCTCTCTCTCTCTCTCTCTCTCTCTCTCTCTCTCTCTCTCTCTCTCTCTCTCTCTCTCTCTCTCTCTCTCTCTCTCTCTCTCTCTCTCTCTCTCTCTCCAGTCCCACGTCCGCTTGCAGCTCTCCAGGCTCCAGTCCCACGTCCGTGTGCAGCTCTCCAGGCTCCAGTCCCACGTCCGTGTGCAGCTCTCCAGACTCCAGTCCCACGTCCGCCTGCAGCTCTCCAGACTCCAGTCCTACGTCCGTGTGCAACTCTCCTGACTCACGGATATAGCGTACTGCAGTGTCAGTTAAACTGGGTGTGGACCGCTGACTCACGGATCTAGCGTACTGCAGTGTCAGTTAAACTGGGTGTGGACCGCTGACTCACGGATCTAGCGTACTGCAGTGTCAGTTAAACTGGGTGTGGACCGCTGACTCACGGATATAGCGTACTGCAGTGTCAGTTAAACTGGGCGTGGACCGCTGACTCACGGATATATCGTACTGCAGTGTCAGTTAAACTGGGTGTGCACCGCTGACTCACGGATATAGCGTACTGCAGTGTCAGTTAAACTGGGCGTGGACCGCTGACTCACGGATATAGCGTACTGCAGTGTCAGTTAAACTGGGCGTGCACCGCTGACTCACGGATATAGCGTACTGCAGTGTCAGTTAAACTGGGCGTGGACCGCTGACTCACGGATATAGCGTACTGCAGTGTCAGTTAAACTGGGCGTGGACCGCTGACTCACGGATATAGCGTACTGCAGTGTTAGTTAAACTGAGTGTGGACCGTTGACTCACGGATATAGCGTACTGTAGTGTCAGTTAAACTGAGTGTGGACCGCTGACTCACGGATATAGCGTGGATGATTACGACGATGAAGACCATTTCAATAGACGACTAGAAGTAAAGCCGAGAGAAATTTGGAGATGCGCCAATCCAATGGATGACCTAAATACAAATCCAACGACAGCCGGAATTATGCAAATAAACCATTTGTCGGATAAAGATGTTGTAACCGATACTTCGTGTCACTAATGTCGTAACCGATACTTCGTGTCACTAATGCCTAAACGTCACAACTAAATGTGATTTAGATGGTGGTGATGCATAGCCAATATCGCAAATCCCGCGTTGGTGGATGGTCATATTAGAGTCATGCAAATGAAGTAGTTTCCCTGTAATCGATGCAATAGATTATACTCAGAAGGGCGGTTTACACAAATAGATGAAACATTGTTGGACTCTCGATGAGCCAACGGCTTCATTGTCCACTGCCGTCTGGAATTTGTGTTTTGGATGTCAATCTTATACATCTATGGTCAAATTACATCTATGGTCATGTATGGTCAACTGTGCACATTTTTATAATTGCTTTACTGGGTTTATGCAAATGAAGTGATAATATTTTATTTTCAATATATATATATATATATATATATATATATATATATATATATATATATGTTTATATTATATATTGAGTACATCGGAGCAGCGTCGGATCATCAACAAACTTACGGGCAGTGACATTTTTAAAGTTCCATCAAAAGGGAGCGAAACCCTGATCAGTGGCGGCTGTATTGGGTTTGCAATAATTATATTAAAACCGTTCAACGGTGTCACGAGGTTCTGATACACATATGTTGTTGCTGAATCAACACGACTCGTATCCAACCAACAACATAGTGAAGATATGTTGTTGTTGAATAAACTCAACGAAAGTCCACTTTCATGTGTTAGAAGTTCGTCTAACAGACTCGTATCCAACCAACCACATAGCGAAGATATGTTTTTGTTGAATAAACTCAACGAAAGTCCACTTTCGTGAGTTAGAAGTTCGTCTAACAGACTCGTATACAATCAACCACATAGTAAAAATCAAAATGGAATTATGTTGCTCCTCTTTTCTTGGTGCTTTGTATTACCTGATCCTTAAAGGTGTTTAATCAATTCGATCTTTTGCTAGTCTCAGTTTAAATAACTATTGCGAAAAACCAAACCTACCTAGTATCCACTGCAACATGCTAGGTCGTTTGTGCAACTTTTGTATGTAGTTTCTGCGAAATCATCAGACAAACTATTAAATTAATTGTTCAAGCATTAACCGAAGTGACAATCGAAATGCAAAAAAATCATGAATTTCTTCCTTTTTGAAATTTGAATGGCTGCTATATTCACCATCCAAAGGTTGTTTGTATTGCTTTCCATGTCGTCTATTGTCCAAGAAAGAATCTCCTTTCGCTACATCAGGATTCAATGTCGTTGTAGAGCACGAAAATGGAGAAGAACATCGCAGATGCCTGTTGGAATATTCGATTCGGCACAAAGAAAGTGATTGTGTGGTTTCTGTATTCCTAAGTCAGCATCGTTCACAAAAGGAGTACTGGCATAAAGTGTTAAAACATGTGGTTTCTGTTATCCGCTTTCTTGCCTCCAGAGGTTTGGCATTTCGAGGAGAGAACCAAACTATTGGCTCATCAAAAAACGGAAACTTTCTTGGCATTCCAGAACTATCGAGGAGAGAATCAAACTATTGGCTCATCAAACAACGGAAACTTTCTTGGCATTCTAGAACTATCGAGGAGAGAATCAAACTATTGGCTCATCAAACAATGGAAACTTTCTTGGCATTCTAGAACTATCGAGGAGAGAATCAAACTATTGGCTCATCAAACAATGGAAACTTTCTTGGCATTCCAGAACTATCGAGGAGAGAATCAAACTATTGGCTCATCAAACAACGGAAACTTTCTTGGCATTCCAGAACTATCGAGGAGAGAATCAAACTATTGGCTCATCAAAAAACGGAAACTTTCTTGGCATTCTAGAACTATCGAGGAGAGAATCAAACTATTGGCTCATCAAACAACGGAAACTTTCTTGGCATTCTAGAACTATCGAGGAGAGAATCAAACTATTGGCTCATCAAACAATGGAAACTTTCTTGGCATTCCAGAACTATCGAGGAGAGAATCAAACTATTGGCTCATCAAACAACGGAAACTTTCTTGGCATTCTAGAACTATCGAGGAGATAATCAAACTATTGGCTCATCAAACAACGGAAACTTTCTTGGCATTCTAGAACTATTGAGGAGAGAATCAAACTATTGGCTCATCAAACTTTCTTGGCATTCTAGAACTATCGAGGAGAGAATCAAACTATTGGCTCATCAAACAACGGAAACTTTCTTGGCATTCTAGAACTATCGAGGAGAGAATCAAACTATTGGCTCATCAAACAATGGAAACTTTCTTGTCATTCTTGAACTATTGAGTGAGTTTGACCTTTTTTTGGAAGAACATTTAAAAGTGTACGGAAATGCTGGAAAGGGGAACATATCATATCTATCGGCAAACATTTGTGAAGAATTTATTGAAATAAAGGGACAACAAGTATTTTGTGCAATTCTGGAAGAAATCAAAGAGTCAAAGTATTATTCCATAAGTGTCGATTCCACTCCGGACATCTCGCATATTGATCAACTGACATTTACTGTCCGGTACATTCGTGGAAGTGAACCGGTAGAACGTTTCCTCAAATTCATCCCCATCTTTTCTCACGGGGCGAAGAATTTAGCAGACACGGTTGTACAGTTTCTGCAAGAGAACAATATTCCGTTATCAAACTGCCGTGATCAGTCTTATGACAATGCTAGTAGTATACGTGCAGGAATGGGGGATCAAAAGAGTCGTCCAGTAAAGAGGTGTCCAGTAACTTCCGGTTTAGAGGCTTCTGGGTAGCCCCAGCGCCCCCTAGCGGTAACCTACATCCACCACGAGCGCCCCCTAGCGACTGGAGATAACCCTAACGGTCATAACCTTGTGTGTGTGTGTGTGTGTGTGTGTGTGTGTGTGTGTGTGTGTGTGTGTGTGTGTGTGTGTGTGTGTGTGTGTGTGTGTGTGTGTGTGTGTGTGTGTGTGTGTGTGTGTGTGTGTGTGTGGTGACCTATGACCTGTACTGACCAGGTAGTGACCGTGACGATTCATACGTAGTAATTATAGGGTCATTAGTAATCAACTAATTAATAATAGGGTCGTTAATTATATCAACTATCAAAGGGGACTAATGGAGACGAGAAATCAACGCAACACGATAGGGTACGAGTGCACACGTATTTTATTGAGTATAATACAAGCAGCATGGCGATACATCAAGCGTGGTAGCGTGTAATATCGCTACAACTACAACTACGATGAATATATATGAATCGACTTGCGTATGTTGACCATCGCGCCAGAGGTCGTGAGCTTAGGGGTGTTTCCACCTCGCCAGAGGCTCGAGGATGACGACGACGAGGCGACTTGCGGATGTTTACCATCACGCCAGAGGTCGCGAGCTTACGGGTGGTGCACCACCTCGCCAGAGGCTCGAACGATGATGTGGTGTACTGCTGCTATGAGCGATAATACAGTGTACCACAATATCGCAGCTGTTTTAAGCCAATCAAATACGCGGCAATCATTAACTACTGAATAGGTGCCGAATATATCATCAGTCTCTGTAAGATACACGATAGTAGGGTATACCCTTTTTCAATAGTCTCATCCAATCGAACACTTCAACATCGTTATTGACCAGATTAGTGTGGAACATGTTTACGAAAGTCTTCATAAAAGAACCTTTACAACGAAACATTACATAAGCAACACAATATTGTCCGCAAACGTTAGACAGAGGACTCTGAAGCCTCTGGGTATTATGAGTCCATTCGGAACAGTGTTTGTTCAGGAAGGTGCGGAACGCTGCGTAACGAGGCGGCAGTCCGTACGAGCAGAAGTATTCGCCTCGTCCGTCGGCGTCCAGGTACAGCGCTATCCAATGTTCGCCTGGTTCGTCGCCGTTGTCGGTGTTGCACACGAAGGCTGCGGGCAGAGTGCCGTCTATCGTAGTGGGTAGTCCGTCTCTGGGTACGACGCCGCGAAATATAGTTCTGGTGCACGGGTCCACTGCCAGTAGTCTAGCAATCTGCAGGGTGTCCATTTTAGTAGTCGTAGATGATGTTGCGATTCTTGTCGATTTCCAGCACGGACTCGAGCTCGGCGTAGGCGACGACGTTCACGGTGTTCAGCAGCGCATTGCGGAAATGCACTTCTATGCGCAGGTTGCCCTTTTGTACTAGATGGAAGCAGGGACCATCGCACTGATCGGGGGTCAGGTCGAAACCGAAGAAGGTGTAGCCGTGTCGGTAGTCGCTGCGAGTCAGTCCGTTCCCTTCGTCCTGCCACAACTTACCGGTCGACGAGAACAGACTCATGTAGCTCCTGACAAAGAGGTTGTGTTCGAAATTCGGCTGGAAAGGTTTGGAGGGTATCTGTCGTCCGTCCACGTACACCGCGAGGAAGCTGATGGCGTTGTTCTTGGCGTGAAACGGATTCTTGTCGTACGCTCCGTGGTAGGCATCGTTAGCGATGCAGCACAGCACCAGACGTTTCGGCAGGGTGCCGAGGAACAGGTTCTCGTACGTGTGCGAGCGAGTGCCGGCAGGAATGGAGTACACCTTGCACTCGACGGACCGCATCGGATACTTGACCGTACTCTTCTCCAAAGCCTTGACGTGTGCTATCTGCACGCTGGGATTCACGGTGACTTTCTTTGCAAACAAGCAGGCATGGACTATTTGTATCTTGTAATCGGGGTTGACTCCACCAGCCATGAGTGCAAAAGCAGGTTTACTACGCACCAGTCGGATCTTGACGTCGACGCCGTTGATGAGGAATTTATCCTGCAGAAAGAGGTCCACGTGGAGACGGCCCATCATATCGACAACACGGCTCCTCAGGATGTTCTCTCGTCGAGCCACGAACCCTTCGTTAGCTGCGGGTCCGTCGGCTATCTCGACGGCGTCCATGCGAGTGGCCGTGTCCTTGTGCCACAGCTGACTCGTCAGTTGCGTGTCCTTGGCATCTGGACCGTAGCTGAGCAACGTCTCTATGAAGGCGCGATACGCATACGTGTTGGTCGAAGGGGTCACGAGCGTATTGTTCAGGGAGACGTCGGCTTGACTGATCAGTGCATGCAGCCAGTTATTCACCGGTCCCACGGGATCGGCCAAGTCGATATCGTCCCCGTTGGCTCGTGTCACCTTCGCCTGCACGTGCAGTATCGTGTTGGCGAGATCCAGGTATTCGTCTCCCGATCAGGGTATGAGGAATTCTATGGGTCCACCCGAGTCCAGAGAGGACAAGGGCTGATGTTCCACTACGTGACTGTCGATGATGCTGGTCTGAGTGGGGGGTACGGTAAAGAGATCCAGCTCGCTCTTGACCCCTTCGCACGACTGTTTATGTACGAATGCCATCGTCGTCGAATATGTCGGCCTCGCGTTTCGTGGACGTCTGTCTCTTGCGTCGTCTCTTTGCTAAAGTGACTCCTTTCTTTGCCGGCGCGCGTTTTATACGTTTTCGAGGACGCACGCCAGGAACCACCATACGCATCAGATTCCTACCGGCGTCTGTGACGCGTCGTTTGGTTGCCTTTTTTATGCTCTGTCCAGACATGACGTCGTCGGCTATGCGCACGCCGGTCTTCAGCGCTCCCTTTCCCAACGCCACGGCACCTCTCTTGATGAGCGGCATGGCGCTGCGCAGCAGACCGGTGAACAGACTACCTAGTCCATGTCCCCGCTGGTATTGAGCACCAGCGAAGTAGGGCAGTGCACCACCTGCCTGACGCGCGTAATACTCGTTGTAATTCATCTTCAGAACAGTCCGATCCTGCGCCGTCGAAAATGAAGTGTCACGGTCACTCTACCGTACTCGAATGGCACGCGCCGTCCTGTGTCGTCCCTTATATCGATTTCAATCGACTTGAAGTGCGAGTACAACAGAGGCACGTAGTGAATGTTAGTGAACCTGTCGGATACCGTTTCGCCGTGAGGTCCGCCAACCGGGAGGGCTCGCAACAAAGGCGCGACAGTGTCACCTACTATGCGAGACTCCACGACGTCCGTGTAAACGTATATGGTATCGAACCCTTGATTCATCTGCACCACGTGTTTGGCCTCTTTATGGAAGGGGTACGGATCATCGGAACTGTGTGTAGGTGGCGGTGGTATAACCACGCTGGCTGACGTTCCAACTGGTCTCGGGTTATCGCGCTGGTGTGTGCTGTCTGGTGCCGGTGGACTGGTGACGATCGACTCACGAAATCCTAACATAGATCCTAACGCACTGTGGTGCGGTGTGCTGAACACGGTGTTGTATGACATGTGCAACGTCATTTTTTGAGTGATCACGCTGTAGGTCAATTTAGCTTGTGTCTTGTCCGTTGACATAAGTCGCAGACCCCTGTTTACACGGTTCATCAATGTCACAGGACCTCTGTAATACCCAGTGGCTAACTTCATACTCGGGATACGACCCGTAGGACTGTTCTCATTGAGGAAGAACCAGACATCTTCCTCTGTAACGTTGTGCCACGTATGCGGGTACTGTATTTCTGCCAACCCGCATTCCCACTCGCCAGTCAGATCGATAAGTCGAGGTAAGTCTGTGATGTAATGAGCCAACGTATTGTTGGGATACATCTTCATGGAAGCGTTGCTAGGCAGTGTCAGGTAGAAATCAGTCGCCATTACGTCTCAACGTGGGATTGGGGAGCAGGTAACCCAAAGAACTACTCAACAGAGCCGTCCACAGAGTAGAATTCTCGTGACCTGTGGTCAGATTGTAAATGCTTATGAGAATGACCGTAAACAAGATGAGCACCTGACACAGAAAGACTATTTCCTCTTTAGGACACGCGGTACCGAACAGATGCCAAGGAGTGCTACTGCTACCGCTACTGCTACCGCTGCTGTCCTCTGCGTTCTGCGCGTCAGTACTGTCCTCTACTACTACGTCCTCTTGTTCCTCCTGTTCTACGACGGTGAAGTCTCGTGTTGTCGTGTCATGTGTCATGTCTCGACTGAAGTCTTACCGAACGCGTGGCTAGTCTTTATAGTAGACTGCACCAGTGCCTTGGCATCGATCCAGCTGTTGAATTTGGAGGGGTAGCCGAACCATTTCACGAAAACTTGATTTCGTCCACCTACCTTGCGACGATCCAGGACCTCTTGCACGTAGAACAGTTTATCGGGGGGTACCAACACTTTCTGCAGCTCCATTTCGTAGAAGGTACCTTCCAGCTCTTCGCCGAGATCGTCCTTCAATCGATACACGGGTGGAGCGGAGGGATGAACCTCGTGTATCGTGAAAATCTCTTCGCTCCAATTCGCCGTGTACCCCTTTTCGAACTTACCTTTGTACTTGCTGATACGTACGCGATCCGACACGCGCAACTTGGGCACGCCCTTACCGTCGTGACCGTACAGTCGCTGCCACACCTTTTCCTGATTACGGTAACTCACCTGTGAAGGAGCCATGCCGATACTGCGATGGTAGCTGTTGTTGTACGAATGCACCAGGTCCTGAAGGATGTTGATGTATCGCCACGTCTGGTGTTTCGTGAAGTATCGCCACATGCGTGTCTTCAACGTCCTGTTGAATCTTTCCACGATGCACGCCTTCGTCTCCGCGTTGTGCGTGGAGAAGTGATGGATGTTGTGCTTCTTCAATAGAGCCTGGACGGATCTATTCAGAAATTCCTTTCCTTGGTCTGTCTGCAACATCTTTGGCCAGCCTTTGCTGAACGTGCTGTCAAGTGCAGCTACCAACGACGCCGCGGACTTGTTCTTCATGGGAACACACCAGGCCACTTTCGAGAAGACGTCGATCACCGTGAGGAGAAAGGTCATACCGTCGTTGTGCTTTTTCAAATGCGACAGATCGACGAGATCGGCCTGCCACTGCTGACGCAGACCGCTCACGATGACGGGTCGTCTCTCGAAACGACGTCTAGCCGGCTTGTGTAGGGTATAGGCGTCCTGTTCCGACAACCATTCCGCGACCTTTTTTCTTGATATGTGCGTGACGCGTCGCAAGGCATCGGGTCCGCCGTAACTACCTACCCTTTTCGGATCGAAGTAGACCGTCCTAAGTGCTCGTTCTTTCTTCGGTGCCATTAAAAGAGTTCCGATGGACTGACGGGTGTGACGTTTACTGCGCAGCATGGTGCGCAGCACGGTTCGTGACGAGTAAGAAAGAGTACGCTGACGTACACCAGAAGCCCCACTACCACACCCAAGACGATGACGAATGATCTATATTCTAGTACTGTGATCATACTCTGCAGAGCAACTGTTGTAAAGATTTCGCACTATGGCGTCAGCAATCAAGTACAGTCCAACGCAAAATACTGTAACGACGACGGAACGGTAGTACGTGTCCTGTGGATCGCTCGACATCGCAGTGCACACTGAGCTGTGGACACGTGTTGCAACGACTTAAATGTCTTCCCAACTAGCCAATGACGTCAGTGCCTTGCGTTGACGTTCTGGAGGTGGGGTGAGCATGGAATGTTCCATTTGTCCGCGTCGACGAGCGAGGGGTGTCCAACTGAGCGATCTTCTTGCGCTACCACCACCACCACCAGAGCGAGGAGTAGCCGGTATTCGACGACGACCTGGAGTGGATGTGGTCGGTGTCGGTGCCTGGCGTATGTAGTCTCTCCTGGCGACGTTACCGACCAACTCCATGGGCAGGTTCATGGCACGGAGTTGTCTTGCAAACGGTTGCCATCCCGTCGGATTGGGCTTTCTCTTGCGCAACACATCGTTCACGAGATCCACCACGTTACTTCCGGCGATGGGCACACCCTCGTGTATCAGTTCGCCGCGGGCGGTCCAAGACATGTTTCTTTTCATGCGTTCCATCAACCGTCTGGCTTTGCCTTGCATGGTCTTGGGAACGGTATCCACGACGTCGGCTTCCATCTCGCTAGCAGGAGCTTCCCCCGGCCCCGCCCCCGCCCCCGGCCCCGGCCCCGGCCCCGGTCCAGACTCGTTCACTGAGATCACTCGTGTCGGTTCCTTGGCGTGTTTATCGGACAAGACGTTATACCGTTGCAACACCTGATTATACAATGTTACCTTGGTCCTGTCGTCGAGGTCCTTTCTGTCGAGGATGGCCGTCATCTCGTCATCGAGAGCTCGCACCTTCTTACCTAAGGTATCCGTCGGGGGTGGGGGTGATCGAAGCGTGTCCAACATTCGTGGATCTACCAAGGCCATCTTGCGTGCGTGTTCCATCTAACCTCCCGAACGAAGGTGGCGCGACCTGGTTGCTTGCGGGAGCAGCACCTCTCGAAGCAAGGGTAGAAACACCGAACTTGCCAACGGTGCTAGGAAGGCCGATAGGAACCCTCCGCTCTGTCCCTCGCCGACCTCTCGGTTCAGCAAGAGGCGTCTTCTTCTACCAGCCGACGTTCGACTGTGAGCCAACTCCCGTAACCTCTTCCTGTATTTACTCAAACGACGCCTCTGTAATGCAGACAATGGAATGTTCTGTTTTAATATGTTGTAAGCACACTCGGCTAGCGCACACAAAAGATCGGCGTCAGCGTTTTCGATGATGGCTCTTTTCAGTTTGTTGTTCTTGATCCTGTTCAGCGCCTGTATGCATATAATGTGTCTCTTCACCAGGGCAGACATGGTGGGAATGAAGAGACTATCCACGCGTGCGGTCTTTTTATACCTTCGGCAAGTACACGTACTGAACACCGTCGTCTGGAAAGATGGCCGTGCGCAGACGCATGTCCTCGGGCGTGTCCTGCTTGAGATCGACCAATAGATAGCCGTACGGTACCGAGGTGGCGTCTTTAAAAGCCTCTTGAAAGAATTTGGCGCGCCCCGGATACATCTGTCGAGCCAAGTGCGACATCTGCGATGCGTCACGAGGATTCTTGAACACCACCATGTACTGTGAATTCAGACTGATGGTACGACTCTCTTTGTTTTTGGGGAAAAGGTTCTGTACGAGATACAGCACGGACGTGTTCCTGTGGTGACTTTTTTTAGTGAACAAGGTCGTGACCCGTTCGTCCGTTTCTGCCATGAGATCGTCTATGACGATGAGGTTCCTCGTCGACGAATCGAACATGCTAGCACTCGGCAACCCTTCCTCGAAGCGCACGTCCATCAAGTCCATCGTTGCGTAAGCCTCTTGCCATTCTCCGTAACACCACGTGATCCGTTCGGGAGGAGGATCGATCATCGCAGCAGCGTGACGTAGCATACGCGTCACGAAAGTACTTTTGCCGCATCCCGTCGGACCGGCGACGATGCACGTGAAAGGATGTTTCCACCGCGCGTCCATGGTCGCTTATGAAAGACGACCGCAGTGCATCGTCCTTTTCTACACGTCCACCGGACCCGTGCTCACCCCGTCCTCGTGCACCACTCGTTTGGCGTAGAAGTAGGTGAGAGCCGCTCGTTCCTGCACGTACGTCAACACGGTCGAGTGACGCACCCGGAACCCACGGTTCTTTCCACTTCCGCTCCGACGGTTGGTGAGCACCTCCAGGAACGCGTTCTTGTCGATGTCGTTGTGACGTTTGCTCAGTCCTTTGGTGCTGTATTTGTCGGTGGGTCCGAAACAATAGTACGTCTTGCTGCACAACCCCACGAACCCGTCGCCGGACCATTCCACCTTGAACAGACCAGGTGTCCTCTTGTCGTACGCCCTACGCGCTTTACAGCACGCCTCGTCGCCGACCCACGGTCTATTGGCGAGTCGACAGCGCACGTACTCGTTCCGATGGTCGTCGCAACATTCGGACAGTAACCATTCGGAGCGGAGCCGGAAGTAATGTTCTCGTAGTTCCGGAGTCACGAGGGCGTCGACGGACTCGCCGGCCAAGGCCAAATAGGCAGAATCTGTATCTGTCTCGCAGTACTGAAAAAGAGGGCGCTCCAGGTACCTGTCGACGAAGTCGTAGTAGAACTGTAACATGCGCATCTTGGCGTACTGCAGAACGAAGAATCCCACGTGTACGGGCAGGGTGTACGTGACGGTCTTCTTGTTCATCTCTATCTCGTACGCATCGTCCACGATGACATCGAGTTGTCGGAATCTCTTATCGTTGACCAAGAGCGATGCCGCCTTCTCCTTGCAATAATTGACGTCGCGATGTCGGTCCACGTTGGTTATGGTCTTTCCGTAACCCGAGTTCCCCAGCAACTTCATGGTGTCTGCGATGATGGCCTTGTGCGAGTGGACGTCTCCTTCGCGTCGCGCCGCGGACACTGCATCGCCGAACCGTCTGAAACACGGGACGGGATCGTACTCGATGACCTGATACACGTGCGTCACCTCGAGACCGTGGTCCATATACCATCGCAGCAGAGGCGTGGCAAGCAGGATCTTATCCCCTCGATAACTACCCACGAGGTGTCGTCATGATGTTGTGCTCCTCGGCGTATCGGCGCATGAACGGTCCGAGATCGTCGCGTGTCAGTCGGATGTTCTTGAACACGGGCTGCATCTCGGCAAAGTGTTCTCGCAATGCTTCCGGTACGCAAAGGTCACACTCGATCAGACCGAACACGGTTCCGGCACGCACGCCGCTCAGGATCTGTTGTGACGTCATCGTCCATCGTGCGTGACGTCGGCGCGGAAATGCAGCATCCAGAAGCTTTTTCACGACAGGATCTCGTCTCGTCTCTTTCCACTCGCATTCCCACATCTCTACGACTTTGACAAAGTGACGGAGGTAGACGGTGTTCTTTCGGGTCTCTTCGAGCAGTTCAGCCATGGGTTTCCCGTTGACCTCGTTGACCTCTTTGCCAGTGCACGAGTGACCATGGAAAAAACATCCGTGGTACTGATAAGCCGTTTTCGTCTCGCTGCACCACCCGTCCACCAGCAGTTTGCCTATTCTCTTCTCTCTACCGTTGATCTGGTGTCGTATGACGCGTCCCGTGCGTTCGGATTCCCAAGTCAACCATTCCGCAGCCATCTGACCGTACAGCTGCGCCGATTCCGGTCGGAAATCTTTCTCTTCCCGTCGTCGCGTGTACCATCCCATAGGCATGTCTTGCATGAGTGACCACAAGTACAGGGCATTGGCATCGTATCCAACGATGGACCTACAAGGACGAGCGGCCTCTCCGTACTCGTTCTGACGTAGCGTGGTGACCCCTTTCTCGTGATAGCGATGAAAAATCAGCGAAGCCCCGCCAACCACGTGATCTTTGACGAGATGATGAAGATCTTTATTCTTCTCGTTGAATATGGTAAAGTAGGTCTTCTCGGGAAGGTCGTTGAACAGGTAGAGCAAGGTCAGACCAGGTACGCTGATGCCTTGCTTGAACATGTCTATGCCACGTTGTTCGTAGAAGGCAAACTGTCTGTCGATGGCCTGCAGAAAGGGAACCACGACTCTGTTGTTGTACCAGACGAGAAAGTCTCGCAAAGTCGTCATGGAATTATCGCGCCAGGCTTCTTGACAACTGGCATAATCCTCGTCGGAGATACCTTCGTTCTTCAGTCGACTGAAGAAGGCCTGTTTCGATGGAAGTGCAGTGTCGTCGAGTCTCTCCAGACGGTCCATGTACTCGTACGGGAAATTACCTTTTGTCACCTCGCATCCGTACGCCTTCAGATACTTGTCGTAACTGAACCCGGGAGCTATGTAGTTGGTCATGTCTAGGAATTTCAGCTGATCCGTCGAAAGACACATGAAAGTGTTGTTGCGTTTGATGACGAAAAAAGTACCGACACCCTCATTCTCTTCGTCTTTGTCGTCTTGTTCTTCTTCTTGTTCTTCTTGTTCCTTTGATCCGGTGGATAAGAAGTAGGGTATGAGAAACTGTTTGATGGCATTGAGATCATACTTACCCGAATTGAACCCGATGACAGGTAACTGATGCATCCAGCCATAGAGTTGTCCCATCAGCTTTTTGTATGGATTGGTCGTCGGACGAGATTTCTTCTTATCGATGGCTGATCGTGCAGCCTTCTCAGTTTCGTCCCATTTCGTCAGTTCCTCTGCGAGTTGATCCAAGACATCTTCGTACGAGTGTTTGATCTTGTCGTACGCGGCGTCACTCATCGCTTGTAAGATATTCATCATTCTACTCACCAACTTGTTGGTGTCTCCGTCCGTGACGAGACATGGCACGCCCTCGTGCCCGGGCACGATGGATGCTACGCTGACGCTCAGTGGAACGTGACGCGCCACCCAGTGGACCTTGTCACTGTCCGACGGAAGTTGTTCCGTGTCGAACCAACACTCGAAATCAAAGGTGGCTCGATACGGATAGTAGCGCAACGATTCAGCCACGCGAATGTTCTCGTCGTCCAGACGTTCGAACACCGATGGGGTCGAATGGTACACGCCGCCAGGATAGACTCGACGCACACCTCCCGTACACGTGCGCTCGTGCCGATACAGCATAGATGCCTCTTTCCATAACGAGTCACCGCACTTCCGACATCGATACGAGTTGCAGTACATGCAGACATCTTGGATGAATGAAAAATGTGTCCCGTGAAGGTTGAGATACATTGTTTCGGGGTAGTTGCATAACGATCGACGAACCAGTTCGGCAGTCGACTTACCGTCCTCCTCACTGACAAGACGGTACACGCACACATTCGTTTGGAACGTGGTCTCTACGCGATAGAGGTCATCCAGCGTGACCCCTGTAAATTCTTCCATGGGTACGTGATCTCGATCGTATGTCTCGTAGAGCGTCTTCACCGCCGGTTCCAATCGATATAGATCGCATCCTCGATGCAGGGCCAGACATCGGAACAGACACAGGTTATCTTTGTACCTCTTGTTATGGATGGGATCCGTTTCCAATCCGATGATGCTTTTCTTCCTTTTGATGTAGGATGGTAGAGAGATCATGCCTACACATCCTATAGGATGATCGATGATGCGATTAACGAAAAAAGTGACATTCGTCACGAGTTCGCATACCCACGCAGAATCCGGTCTTTGATTGATGGCCCATTGCAAGAGGTCGGGTTCTCGGATGCGTTCGAGAAATTTATCAAAGTCCTTGCTGTTGGCGACGAGACTGGGTTCGTCCAGGTAGCGTCCACAGCAATTACAAGAGGTATGATAGTACTTGTATTGACCCGTGTTCTTGTTTCTCAGAATGAACCCGTAACTGAGGTTAATCTTGAACGCATTGGTCTGTTCCTGGAACATGATCTTCAAAGACGGTTCCAAGTCGGTCGTGTCTAGCGTGATTAATCTGTAATCGTACCTGCATTGAAGTGGACCTCTGAACACGTGGGTCCGTATAGCAGACCAGTGCGCACGAACGACATCTAGCAACTCCGTCGACAGAGTATCGGCGAAGGGAAGTCGATCAGGTGGGTCTAACGGATCTTCTTCGGTAACGAGTGGATGGTGGGATGGGATAGTGTCTTCTCTTATTGATCTCTTTGGTGCTGGTGGCTCGGTGACGTCGGCACACGCGGTTCGTGCGTGTTTGGTCAGATCGTTACGTTGTTCGAACTTCCGTCCGCATTTCTTACACGCGTAGACGATGCTTCTACTACTTCTACTACTACCTCTACATACCGACCTTACGTGACGCTGTAGGTTGTCATATCTCCCGAAGGTGGCGCCGCATTTCTCGCATGCGTATTTCGCTCTCTTTGCATAGTCGCTGCGTGGCGCCACCATAGGCGGTGCCATCGAGTATGAATGTAAGTCGCATGATGGCGTCGAGTGAGTACTCTGCACGTGACGTTGTAGTTCTGCGCACGTGTCGAAGGCGACCTCGCAGTGACGGCACTGATGTCTTTTCATGGCTGCATCTACAACTGAGAGGGGATGGACTCTCAGTACATCTATATAGTGCGTGCGAGCTGGATAACATGTCAATCATTAATAAGAGACTTTCCTATTGGTCAATTACTAATTAACATGGGTACTATTGACCAATCAGCAATAAGAGACGTTCGTAGCTTGATTCCTATTGGTCAATTACTAATTAACATGGGTACTATTGACCAATCACGAATAACCTAACATGAGTACTATGGACTCTCAGTACTACTACTATTGACCAATCAGCAATAAGAGACGTTCCTAGCTTGATTCCTATTGGTCAATTACTAATTAACATGGGTACTATTGACCAATCACGAATAACCTAACATGAGTACTATGGACTCTCAGTACATCTATATAGTAGGTGCGAGGTGGATAAGATGTCAATCATTAATAAAAGACGTTCCTATTGGTCAATTACTAATTAACATGGCTACTATTGTCCAATCACAAATGAGAGACGTTCCTAGCTTGATTCCTATTGGTCAATTACTAAAAAGGGGCGTTCCTAACATGGGTACTATTGACCAATCACGAATAACCTAACATGGGTAGTATTGACCGATCACAGGCGTTCCTAACTTGGACACTTAGTATTGTCCACTATGTCCATCATAATCGACTACGGGTTTCCCTTTCGTGAAGAGGGGTGTCAGTCGTGCGAATAATGAAGGTACAACACGTTCCATTCCATTTTGACTATTTTATTCAATAGAATACATTGTCTATGAAATATATATATACTGATATGAAAAGATAGGCTTCTCTATATATAAGTTGATGATGATGATGATGACTGACTTGTGGGTTTTTACACCACGACAGAGGTCACGTGTGTGTGAATAATGGCTGACTTGTGGGTTTTTACACCACGACAGAGGTCACGTGTGTGTGAATAATGGCTGACTTGTGGGTTTTTCACCACGACAGAGGTCACGTGTGTGTGTGAATAATGGCTGACTTGTGGGTTTTTACACCACGACAGAGGTCACGTGTGTGAATAATTGTATATATAGAGAAGTCGATCTCTTCATGCATAAAGATTACTATATGTATTTCATAGACACTAATGATATATAACAACTACATAGATTAAAGTCAATAACAATTACTAAAGACACTAATGATATATAAAAAAAATAAATACATAAGATTAAAGTCAATAACAATATACGATTCAAATCAATTACTCTGTGTGACACTAATGATATATATAACAACTAAATACATAAGATTAAATTCATTAACAATTACTAAAGACACTAAACAATTACTGTAAATTCATTAACAATAACTAAAGACACTAAACAATTACTGTGTGTGTGTGTGTGTGTGTGTGTGTGTGTGTGTGTGTGTGTGTGTGTGTGTGTGTGTGTGTGTGTGTGTGTGTGTGTGTGTGTGTGTGTGTGTGTGTGTGTGTGTGTGTGTGTGTGTGTGTGTGTGTGTGTGTGTGTGTGTGTGTGTGTGTGTGTGTGTGTGTGTGTGTGTGTGTGTGTGTGTGTGTGTGTGTGTGTGTGTGGCGTGTTTCAATCCTTTGTTTACAACATCCAAGGATTGAAACACGCCACTTCGTGTATTAAGTATGTTTGCATCTCCTCTGACAGTAGTCAGTGCATCCTTCTGCACATACATTGACAGTAGCTTCGGCTACTGTCAGAGGTGTATGATGTGCTCTATGCATGATGAGATGCGTGAATGCTTCTGTGATCATGATATTTGCTATAGATGGATTTAAAATGTTCGGCTTGCTTGGTGTAGATTCTAATATAATGTTTTCGTCGCAGCAGCGGTCGCAGGTGCATGGCTGCTGCTGCATGTCGGAGGATGACGGTGTTATCAATGTCTTGTTCAGTGTTTCAAACGATGACGTCGACGACGATGATGGTGACGGTGACGATGGTGGCGACGCTGGTGTGAATGCGAAGGTGCTTTGTAGACACGACGACGGTGGGGGTGGCGGTGACATCGGTGCGGTTGGCGCTGTCACCGCCGTTGCTGCTGCTGGCGCTGCTGCTGCTGGCGCTGCTGCTGGCGCTGCCGCCGCTGCTGCTGCGGTTGGTGCTGCAAATCGACGTTTTCTATCGAGCACCAACCGCAAGTCATTCGCAGCCAACGGCGGCAATTTTCGTTTTCGTCGCTGCTGTTGCGGTGGTGTTGACATCTTGTCATCGTCGTCGGCGTCATCTGCTTTTTCGTATGCCTCACGCAATTGTCGCAGGCCGTTATGGATCTATAGACGGGACAACAAAAGACACACCTGTTTAATCAATGTCAGGAATTTCGTTCTTACCTGCATATAGACTGGCTATGGTCGCTCTGATCGTGTCTGCTATATCGACACACCATTGTCTTTTACCAACCCTCTCCTCCATCGCTATGACAACCCAGCGCATGACGTGATTGATCAGACCGGAAGACGGTACGTAATATTCACCTTCCGATAAATCTAATATACGCTCAATCTCGTTACATGCATAACGAACACAAGCTGCGTCTATCAATGTGTTGAAGGTGTTCTGGTTCATCATGGCTTCTGTACGATTTCGTATTCTGTCTATGTTCATTGCTGTCGCCTGCATATCGTTGCCACCACCACCACCACTGCTGCTGCTGCCGCTGCTGCTGCTGCTTATGGGCATAGCTGTTTCGCTGCTTACGCTAATAACCGCATCTTTATTTTCCTCGTCTGTTATACACAGAGTCGGTTCGGTAGAGGAAGTGATGGATGGTGTGGATGGTAACAGATTACGTTGTTCATACGAGTCTAACCACCGCTGTACCTTTTTATTCATGGTATTTTCCCAGTCCCGTATCTTTTCATTCGTGCTTTCTGTACTTTCATTGCTGTTGTCAGAGCTGGTGGCGATGGCATTCTCTTTGTCTTCCTCCTACAAAGAGAATGCCTCGTCAAGTATTTCCAACTCTGACGCAATGTAGTTTACGTACTCCTTGTTGACACGCTTTTTAATGGTCGCTCTGACACGGACCCCCCTCAACACAGACAGGGCAGCCACCCGTTCGTCTTCTGACTTCATTGCAACGTACTGGTTCGCGGTGAAGCCAAGGATTTTAACTGCCAGCGTATCAAATACGCTAGCCCAACATTCACTGCCTATGCTGTCCCTCAGGAGGACACGCAGGTTGTATCTATACGTCGGAGATCGCTGCCATTTGTGTGTCGAACAATAGTAGCCCTTACTGGTACTACGCTGGACTCCTACGGGACACTGTGAGCATGCCGGATATACTACATATCTCTCCTGCCGTGCGGTAGACACTATGGTTAACGGTGTTGGAAACTTGTATGTTCCATCGCTTACCTACGACTGCAAACGCGTCAGGTTCATCATGTGCTCGTCATCGAAGAGCTGCTGTTGCGCGGCGGCGGCCATCTTGCTTCGGTAGAGTGAGAGAGAGACTGTCGAGTGAGTGAATCGCTGCGAGAATCGTGTTATGACAGTTGCAGCTACGGGTCCCTTATATAGCGGGCCGATTGCATGGCGCGTCTGTGTTATATTTACCAGCTGGCCCTCTGGTATGTATTGCGCAATCACCGCGCATTCCTATCGCTGTGCGCGCCAGACTTCATGGCGCCTGTTTTTTTCGAATGAACTCGCGACAATTCACGAGTATCTGACCCAACACGTTCTGTCCACGCTGTCCAGTGTAAGTGGACATGCTCCAGTATCCCTCCCTACTTCTCACATTTTCCATTAACGGCGCTGGATATGTTTCTAATAATAGTTTGCGTAATGTCGTGTCGCGAAATTTAATAGCAACTAACGCTCTCATTACATATCGTCTCTGTTTGTTCCACTGCGCGCGTAACTCCTGTTTCTCTCGGATGGTCTTGCTTAGATATTTCGCCTGTAGTCCGGTTCTTGTGGCAAGCATTTTCTGCGCCGTGTCGACATCTCCATAAAAGATGCATTTCCTGTACTGGTATGCAGCTTCAACTGTGTTAAAAACATGACCCCATGCATGTATCCTACATGCGTAGAAATTGGATAGAAACGAGGTTTCTCCACGGAAGCATATTGCAGGAGGAGTCATTCTGATTTTATGCTGTTTAATGTTACATGCACTGTATTTATATACATAAAATGCATGCATAAATTAATGCATGCATATATAAATTAATGCATGCATATATAAACTAATGCATATGCATTTATGTCCACCAGTTTCCATGCAGCAATAACTTCCATAAGTACATGGTGTTTTTATGCGTGATAAATGAGTTTTCGGATTCAGCGTTAGTTAGTTGACAAGCTTATCGAGGGAGGAGTTGTTTACTGTTTCATGCAGAATGTCTGGAATCGATAAAACGTTGGTTGAGAACTGGTTGACTTTTTACACGTGATAAATGAGATTTTGCTTTCAGCGTCGATTCTCTGACACTTCTGTGACAGACTTATCGAACATGTTTTTCGTTGTGAAGGATGACTTATTGTTCTAGTGGATTTGGGAGTTGGTTATTAGCATTCCAGTTTAATAATAATTTTATTATGGGTGTTTTCTAACATAACTTTCTGACTTTGATGGATTTGTTATTGTGTTATAGCAGCTTATGTCAGCTGTCTGCATTGTTTAGCGTTTCCTATATAAAGCCGTCCTCAGACAAGGTATTTCTTTATACACTTACCGCCATTCTGCAACCGTCGTTCTGCTGCTGCTGCCGCTGCCGTTGCCTCTGACGTCATAACCATGCTGTCTAGCGTCGCTTTGTTTTCCGACTTGATGCAAGCCTATATCGAGATTGGCGTTGCGTTGAGTCTGATACTGTATCGATCGTAAGTACATATTGTCCGTGGCTGTTTGCTGATACGTACTCCTGTGTTTTTAAAAGGTTTTAAAAGCGTCTACATAACACACACAGTTTAACTTTAAGAGACATCTTTTATGCGTCTGTGATCTAGTTACAATGCCTCTTGCTAAGCGGCTGGTAGTCTGATTATAAACAGCACGCGCGCCGCGTCGGCCGAGCGAGGTCGCCAGGTCAGTCTTATCAGTTTTAGGTGACCTAGTTTCTACGCGCTTCTACTGCTGTCGGTGTAGCATTACATACGCCGTGGTGGATCCAAAGTACACCGCTCACAGCATGTCTACTCATAGTTTATTATTAACAGATGTGCATGTGCTATTTAATGTATATACGATGCTTTTAACACAGTCCTTTACCAATGGCTCAATGTGTCTTTCACTCTGGTTTTTCAGCTTCCATAGAATCCACTGGGCGTTCGTGATGAAAGAGTCACGTGATCGTACGCCGCTCGTAGTCAACGACGACATCATCGACGATGGTTATCAGTCCGAGAGTTGGGACAACGAGTGCGATGACTACGCTGCATTTATAAACCACAGAAAATTATGGTCTACTGTCATGCAAGAAATGAAACTGTTCAAATCACGTTCCCAGATCGAAATGGAAATGCTGTGGGGGTTTAATGATGAAGGGGAAATAGCAAAACCACGTTCCGTGATAGAAATGGAAAAGTCGTGTGGGGGGTGCAGCAGTGATCAAGACAATGTAGTACAACGACCTACAAAACTGATCGACAGAAGAGGGAAATCACTGCCGCGACTGAACTTGTGTTGAAATGGAAAACAAGATGAACACTATGTTTTAATTTATGACTTTATATGCTTTAACATGGCTATTTTTAAATGAAATAATGAAAGATATTTATATGACTTTATATGCTTTATATATATGGCTATTTTTAAATGAAATAACGAATGATATTTATATGCTTTAATATGATTAAATATATGGCTATTTTTTAAATAATTAATATGATTTTATGTGTTTTAATATGATTTGATATATATGGTTATTTTTTAAATAATGATATTACTATATTTATATGATTTTATGTGCTTTAATATGATTTGATATATATGGCTATTTTTTTTTAAATAATGATATTACTATATTTATATGATTTGATATATAACTATTTTTAAATAATTATATTACTATATTTATATGATTTTATGTGCTTTAATATGATGTATCGTTATTAAATATTAAAGTTTCTTGATGATTTCATTCAATGAGGTGTTGTGTCTGTTAGCAACAGGGTAACGCGGGGCAAAACGAACCAACGGTTAGGGTATCGCGGACTACATCGAACCACGGATTATATGTCTTGGAATAAAATTACTCCTCAAGGATCGGGGTAGCGCTCACATAGGGTAGCGGTCACTACGGTAGCGGTCACTACTGAGGTCAAGGGTCACCACACATGAGATCAACAGGTCGAGATCATGTCAACATGTTGGGGTTATGACCGTTAGGGTTATCTCCAGTCGCTAGGGGGCGCTCGTGGTGGATGTAGGTTACCGCTAGGGGGCGCTGGGGCTACCCAGAAGCCTCTAAACCGGAACTTACTGGACACCTCTTTACTGGACGACTCTTTTGATCCCCCATTCCTGCACGTATACTACTAATGCTTCAAATATGTCAGGACGGTACACTGGATTGCAAGCACGGATCCGTGAACTAAATGAATTTGCTATCTATATTCCTTGTGCTGGACACAGTCTGAACTTGGTGGGAGTAAGAGCGGCAGAGTGTGGTCCACAGATTGTCTCCTTCTTTGACTTGGTTCAGCCTTTGTATTCCTTTTTCTCGGCTTCCACACATCGCTGGAATGTTCTGACGTCATCCTTGCGAAAGAATCATATTGTGGTCAAGTGTCTCCCTTTCACGAGATGGTCAGCACGACAGCATGCTGTCACTGCTCTTCGTGGAGGTTTCGAGAAAATTCAAGATGCATTGGATGCTCTTGCAGTTGACGCTGATCGGGAGTGGAACACAAGACGCGAGGCAGAAGGATTGAGTAAGAGAATGGAGAAGCTAGAGACTATCTTTTTGACAATTCTTTGGAATGACATTCTGGAAAGAGTGAACAAAATAAGTAAAATTTTGCAGTCAAAAGAGGTGGACATACTTGTTGCCATTGATCTCCTCAACTTGTTGCCATTGATCTCCTCAAGTCTCCTCAACTTGTTGCCATCGATCTCCACAAGTCTCTGAAAGCCTATCTTAAGGAAATGAGAGACACATTCAGTGAGTATGGAGCGAAGGCTAAAAGCAGGTGTCCAGATTCGAAATATAGCGATGGAGACAAACGTGCAAGAAAGCGAAGTGTGCGTCTTACCAGACATGATGGGTCAGCGGAATATATACTTCTCCACGAAAGTGAAAAATTCAAGGTGGAAACATACCTTCCTACTCTGGACGCTCTGAACTCTCACCTGACTAAACGTGCAGAAGCCTACGAGAGTATTGGAAATCTGTTTTCCTTCTTCAGCCAATTAAAAACAATTGACTGTAATGAGCTTAGTCAAACGTGTGAACAATTGGCTAATGCTTATCATGAAGATCTTGATTACAATGAATTACTCAATGAATGCAAACAATACACGCACTACATTGTCCACGATGGAGAATGCGAGACTCTTCCAGACATGTACAGCAAACTAATTTCACATAAGTTGAAATCTGTGTTGAAATGTTGAAATCGCACTCAGAATATTTATGTGCATCATGGTGACCAACTGTACCGGGGAGCGTTCATTTTCCAGGTTGAAACTTACAAAGAATCATCTTCGCAGCACAATGGGACAGCAGCGGTTGAATCTGCTTTCCCTCATGTGCATGGAAAGCGACATCCTCAAAAACATAGACTTTCAGCCAATTATAAAGCAATTTTACGCAATGAAATGCCGCAAATTTCCCAGTTAAAAACTTTATTTTAATGGGGGTTAGGGGCCCCAGTACATTGCTTTACCCGGGGGCCTCAAATATTCTTAAGACGGCCCTGCCTGAGAAGCCACTGGCACTGCCATTACACATCCCATATCGACACTGGTGGCAGTCACAGCGATGTTATGGCTATGCAGAGGTATTTGGCGAGGCAAAACAAACACAAAATGTTCGAAGATCGTGTTCGAAATGCGAAAGGTAGGGAAAGCTAAGCTAAGCGCTTTGTCCGTAAAGATGATGGAAAAGCAGAAGATCCCGGATGAAATATTGGCGCATCTCTTGTGTTAATCCAAAGATGCGTGCGCAGCCATCACCGGACAGGTCGAGCAACTCGGCTTGGACTTCCGATAGGTGTACGACCAAGCCTACGGTGATGCTGCGAATATGGCCGGGAAGACGAATGGTGTAGCTGCTTTGACGCAGACGAATAACCCCAACAGTGGTCATGCCTCAGTTAGACTTCCTGCATGTAGGGCACAGTAATTTTAGATGTGTATTTTAAAAAAAAATCATATCATCTGACATAACTGCATTTTAGCAGGCACATTGGCAAGTTTGCTGATAGAATATGTTGACAGGGTAACTGTGGATTTTTAGATGATTTCAACAGGCGGAATGATTTTTGGCAATTTTTTCGTCACAAGGCACGTGTGCGTAGTAATTCATGCAGAAATTGGTAAAAATTGACGGGTATGGCACGTTCAGGCATTTTAAATGAGTCAGAAGTAGGAGAGTTTGACTAAAGTCGATCAGCATGTCAATGAGATGATGACAACGGCAGGTAAGAAGTTTCAGAATTTTTGATGGTCCCGTTTTCTTATAATCGTGCAAAACGTTAACACAGTCACCAATGGGAACGTAACAGTAGGCTGAACCCAGCGGCGTATACGGTGGACCTTTGCAAAATGGTTGGCACTATAAGTTCTCAAAAACCAAAACCCGCATAGTGCTTAGTACTGGTTCAGACCACCACCCACCCCTTTAGTACTGGTTCAGACCACCACCCACCCCTTTAGTACTGGGTCAGACCACCACACACCCCTTTAGTACTGGTTCAGACCACCACCCACCCCTTTAGCACTGGTTCAGACCACCACCCACCCCTTTAGTACTGGTTCAGACCACCACCCACCCCTTTAGCACTGGTTCAGACCACCACCCACCCCTTTAGTACTGGTTCAGACCACCACCCACCCCTTTAGTACTGGTTCAGACCACCACCCACCCCTTTAGTACTGGTTCAGACCACCACCCACCCCTTTAGCACTGGTTCAGACCACCACCCACCCCTTTAGCACTGGTTCAGACCACCACCCACCCCTTTAGCACTGGTTCAGACCACCACCCACCCCTTTAGTACTGGTTCAGACCACCACCCACCCCTTTAGCACTGGTTCAGACCACCACCCACCCCTTTAGTACTGGTTCAGACCACCACCCACCCCTTTAGTACTGGTTCAGACCACCACCCACCCCTTTAGCACTGGTTCAGACCACCACCCACCCCTTTAGTACTGGTTCAGACCACCACCCACCCCTTTAGTACTGGTTCAGACCACCACCCACCCCTTTAGTACTGGTTCAGACCACCACCCACCCCTTTAGCACTGGTTCAGACCACCACCCACCCCTTTAGCACTGGTTCAGACCACCACCCACCCCTTTAGCACTGGTTCAGACCACCACCAACCCCTTTACTACTGGTTCAGACCACCACCCACCCCTTTACTACTGGTTCAGACCACCACCCACCCCTTTAGTACTGGTTCAGACCACCACCCACCCCTTTACTACTGGTTCAGACCACCACCCACCCCTTTAGCACTGGTTCAGACCACCACCCACCCCTTTAGTACTGGGTCAGACCACCACACACCCCTTTACTACTGGTTCAGACCACCACCCACCCCTTTAGCACTGGTTCAGACCACCACCCACCCCTTTAGTACTGGTTCAGACCACCACCCACCCCTTTAGCACTGGTTCAGACCACCACCAACCCCTTTACTACTGGTTCAGACCACCACCCACCCCTTTACTACTGGTTCAGACCACCACCCACCCCTTTAGTACTGGTTCAGACCACCACCCACCCCTTTACTACTGGTTCAGACCACCACCCACCCCTTTAGCACTGGTTCAGACCACCACCCACCCCTTTAGTACTGGTTCAGACCACCACCAACCCCTTTACTACTGGTTCAGACCACCACCCACCCCTTTACTACTGGTTCAGACCACCACCCACCCCTTTACTACTGGTTCAGACCACCACCCACCCCTTTAGTACTGGTTCAGACCACCACCCACCCCTTTAGTACTGGTTCAGACCACCACCCACCCCTTTAGCACTGGTTCAGACCACCACCCACCCCTTTAGTACTGGGTCAGACCACCACACACCCCTTTATTACTGGTTCAGACCACCACCCACCCCTTTAGCACTGGTTCAGACCACCACCCACCCCTTTAGTACTGGTTCAGACCACCACCCACCCCTTTAGCACTGGTTCAGACCACCACCCACCCCTTTAGTACTGGTTCAGACCACCACCCACCCCTTTAGCACTGGTTCAGACCACCACCCACCCCTTTAGCACTGGTTCAGACCACCACCCACCCCTTTAGCACTGGTTCAGACCACCACCCACCCCTTTAGCACTGGTTCAGACCACCACCCACCCCTTTAGTACTGGGTCAGACCACCACACACCCCTTTAGCACTGGTTCAGACCACCACCCACCCCTTTACTACTGGTTCAGACCACCACCCACCCCTTTAGTACTGGTTCAGACCACCACACACCCCTTTAGCACTGGTTCAGACCACCACCCACCCCTTTAGCACTGGTTCAGACCACCACCCACCCCTTTAGCACTGGTTCAGACCACCACCCACCCCTTTAGTACTGGGTCAGACCACCACACACCCCTTTAGCACTGGTTCAGACCACCACACACCCCTTTAGCACTGGTTCAGACCACCACCCACCCCTTTAGTACTGGTTCAGACCACCACCCACCCCTTTAGTACTGGTTCAGACCACCACACACCCCTTTAGCACTGGTTCAGACCACCACCCACCCCTTTAGTACTGGGTCAGACCACCACACACCCCTTTAGTACTGGTTCAGACCACCACCCACCCCTTTAGCACTGGTTCAGACCACCACCCACCCCTTTAGTACTAGTTTAGACCACCACCCACCCCTTTAGTACTGGTTCAGACCACCACACACCCCTTTAGTACTAGTTCAGACCACCACCCACCCCTTTAGCACTGGTTCAGACCACCCGCCCCTTTAGCACTGGTTCAGACCACCACCCACCCCTTTACTACTGGTTCAGACCACCACCCACCCCTTTAGTACTGGTTCAGACCACCACCCACCCCTTTAGCACTGGTTCAGACCACCACCCGCCCCTTTAGCACTGGTTCAGACCACCACCCACCCCTTTACTACTGGTTCAGACCACCACCCACCCCTTTAGTACTGGTTCAGACCACCACCCACCCCTTTAGTACTGGTTCAGACCACCACCCACCCCTTTAGCACTGGTTCAGACCACCCGCCCCTTTAGCACTGGTTCAGACCACCACCCACCCCTTTACTACTGGTTCAGACCACCACCCACCCCTTTAGTACTGGTTCAGACCACCACCCACCCCTTTAGCACTGGTTCAGACCACCACCCACCCCTTTAGCACTGGTTCAGACCACCACCCACCCCTTTACTACTGGTTCAGACCACCACCCACCCCTTTAGTACTGGTTCAGACCACCACACACCCCTTTAGTACTAGTTCAGACCACCACCCACCCCTTTAGCACTGGTTCAGACCACCCGCCCCTTTAGCACTGGTTCAGACCACCACCCACCCCTTTACTACTGGTTCAGACCACCACCCACCCCTTTAGTACTGGTTCAGACCACCACCCGCCCCTTTAGCACTGGTTCAGACCACCACCCGCCCCTTTAGCACTGGTTCAGACCACCACCCACCCCTTTACTACTGGTTCAGACCACCACCCGCCCCTTTAGCACTGGTTCAGACCACCACCCACCCCTTTAGCACTGGTTCAGACCACCACCCACCCCTTTACTACTGGTTCAGACCACCACCCACCCCTTTAGTACTGGTTCAGACCACCACCCACCCCTTTAGTACTGGTTCAGACCACCACCCACCCCTTTAGTACTGGTTCAGACCACCACCCACCCCTTTAGTACTGGTTCAGACCACCACCCACCCCTTTACTACTGGTTCAAACATTCGTTTGTCCAACAAAACATCACCCACCAGTACGTAATGCTGTTTTTGACTTTGTGAACTTATATGACCTTGCGGGCGTGTTTCCTGTAGACATTTGGATAACTAGAAGACCTGTCACCTAGTTTTTAACCGGGCACCCCATTATCAGTGTCTGGATCCATCCATATGCATATATTATATATATATATATGTATATATGTGTATATATATATATATATATATATATATATATATATATATATATATATATATATATATATATATATATATATATATATATATATAGCTCAGTGGGAACACCCACTAGCTCAGACTGAACACCCACCAGCTCAGTTTGAACACCCACCAGATCAGACTGAACACCCAACAGCTCAGTCTGAATACCTACTAGCTTAGACTGAACACCCACTAGCTCAGTCTGAACACCCACCAGCTCAGACTGAACACCCACCAGCTCAGACTGAAGGCTGCACTTCCTACACCAGGTAGTGGATAATATTTATGTCTCATAAGAATAAAATTACATAACAATAAAATTGACTATTTATTTGTATAATACATCGGCAGCATACCTAAATAGCATGGAACTAGTATCTTGTCAGCTTGCATACCCAGATGAGCACCATTCTGTATTGAGATCATAAACCTTCCATATTCTCTAAAACACACTAATGCTAACTGGGCAGCTCGACCAACATTATGTATGCTTTCTCACAAACGCGGTTGTAGATGTTGTGTGATTAGAAATAGCGGACTAAAATATCAAAGCATGTGCATATCAACAAACTGGGTAACAATACTCCCTTTCAAACCATGCCATGTTGATGTGGTTCACTTCCTTGTATGGTGCATGTCTCATGCCACATAACTGCAGGATCTTCACAGTATGAACTGAGATCCTCCAAATATGGTGATGTGAAGCTGCTCTTGGTCTTAAATTACAGTGCAAACAAACAAACAAACAAACAAACATGCACACGTACACACACACACACGCAAACACACATAATGCATAGATGTCAGCGACCACAACTTTAATTAATGTTATGTTTGTTGTGGTAGAAATGTACCCTCTAAGTGAACATTGTGCTACACTACTTTGCTACTGACCATCTCAGCCTTCAGACTTCAGCAGTTTAGACCCCTGTGTGAGGATATAGCACTGGTGGTGCCACCTAGGTAGGAAACATAAAACTGTCAGAAAGACAACCAGTGCCAAGTTGACTTTGATCCCATCGCAGGCGTTTAATTGTACAAATTATACTCTAAATGTCTTGTCTTGTTCACTCTTGGAAGTGATGTTGTAGGATAGCAGCAAGCAGCCATACTGCAGGACGTCAGTGACTCGCCAACAGTTACGATGGCTCCTTCTCACATATATGTTCTGCAACATAATGCAGGAATGTAAATTAAATGTCTACACATGCACAACTTGTCCTACAATTTAAACTGAAATAGTTATGTTGCTTTGTGCACATTAATGATGGATGTTCCATATCCCCTGCATTCTTCATTGCCAAAGTGTGATATCTCCTGCTTTCTCTCTGTTTGTCTCACCCCCCCTCCCCCCTCTATCCCTCTCTCTCTCTCTCCCTCCCTCCCTCCCCCCTTTCTCTCTCTCTCTCTCCCTCCCTCCCTCCCTCCATCCCTCCCTCCCTCCCCCGTATATCTCTCCCTCCCTCTCTCTCTCCTTCAAATCCTTCTTTTTGAAACAATTCTACATTTCCTACAAAAGGTGGCTACATATAAAGCATAAAATGGCCCACTTGAAACCTGTTTTTTTTCCACATATTTCCATATTATGGGAGAAGTCCTCCTCACACAACAACCTTCCTTCATCTGCAACAAGCATGTCTCCTTCCTCCTAATTCTTTTAACTGGCACTGATAATGATGAGGTTGATTTTTAACATTAACAATGGAAGGCGCATTCTCCGTGGACCAAATAGATAGTCTGAAGGACTGGATAACAAAACGTCATAATCATGAGATAACAAAACGTCACAATCATGAGATAACAAAACGTCATAATTCTGAGACTCACTACCAAAGGTGCTACAAATAGTGTTCCTATATGGTCCTGTATCTAGTATAAACAAAACACTACACTTCACCTTCCGGCAAACCTGTTCATCTGAAGATGGAATCAAATGACTTTGGAAGTATTCAGCAATGCTGCAGTTACTGGGTAAGAATATGCCTTTATAATATCTAATCACCATCTATGGCAAATACTCACTTATACAATTCAATGAATTCAGTGAAGGAACTAAACCAAACAGCCAAAACCTAAATCACAAACACTTTGTTAATCAGTCCAATGCTTTATCACCGTGTTTTAGGGTTGTCGTAGGGCCTGTGTTTTAGGGTTGTCTTAGGGCCTGTGTTTTAGGGCTGTGTTTCGACTCACCCCTATTTGGCAGCAGCACCTTCTGTTTGTTGCTGTATTTACATATGTGGAGCTGTCGTCTGAACTCGTAAGTCACTGACAGTTTCTTCTCCTCTCCCACACACGGATCATAGAAGCCAGGCAGCTCACTCTACAATTCAACATTCTGAAGTATATCCAATGGCATTAACGAATGTTGTGACATTTAACCACAGCCAAGTATATCCAATGGCATTCATGAATGTTGTGACATTTAACCACAGCCAAGTATATCCAATGGCATTCATGAATGTTGTGACATTTAAGCACAGCCAAGTATATCCAATTGCATTCATGAATGTTGTGACATTTAACCACAGCCAAGTATATCCAATGGCATTCTTGAATGTTGTGACATTTAACCACACCCAAATTTGAGTTTATCTTAAATTATGAACATATAATTGAACCAAAACTTGTCGCTCATGTAGTTTTTGAAAGGTCTTGGTACACTTTTATGATGCTGACAGACAAACACACTGCTATCATTTGTATGATGATGCTGACAACCTAACACATTCTTATCATTTGTGTGATGATGCTGACAGCCTAACACATTATTATAATTTGTATGATGATGATGACAGGCAACACACTCTTAAAATTAATGTGATGATGCTGACAGCCAAACACACTCTTATAATTTGTGTGATGATGCTGACATCCTAACCAGGGTTTTTGTTAAGTGTGGCTATAGCAGGGACCATGAACCCCAAAGCAGGGACCACTTATCATGCTCAGCCTGTGGCCGAGTCACTACGTATCACAGACCACTGTGGATACACCAGGAACTTATATATAATGTAACTATACCTTAAAATTTAAGGAATTTAGTTTATATAGCAATAGAAAATTACTGTTTTGCCTAATCGCCTTTTTCTCCCAAATAGGCCAATAATGCCAATGTTCATGACTATGTAACAAATTAACGAAAATATTACGAATTATCGCAAACAGCGAAGGGGACTAGTAGTATCTTGTTGACATTAACATTGGAAATGTTTATGTTCTCAAACTTTGTGCCTTTCCAAATAGAAAAAAACACAAAAACTGTTTAAATGTACATCGTTTGCCACAATTGGTCAAATAATTGTTCTGCTTTGGTGTTTGTTAAGGGGGGTTATTCAATGTTGATCTAATAGCACTTGCTTCTTTATGCCAAACATTTTTTCAAAAGGAAGCAAGTGACACTAAGTCACCAAATAATCAACGTCATAAACAGTATAGTAACGTAGGCAAAAATCGTTGCGCCGAGCCAGTCGCTATACATAATATAATATGCCGTTTTCATTTAAAAAAAAACTTTTGCCTAAGACATCCATGTTCTAAAGCACTAACAATTATTTCAGGGCCTAGGCTATAGCGAATGGTGCATCAACCAGTATACAAACCATTTTTATAAATACACAGTCAAATAATAATAGAATTGTGGATAATTACTGTGCAGTAATATGCACAATAGAGCAAAGCAGTACTATGTTATGTCCGATATCTCAAAAACACCTTATCGTCACTTGATCCCTTCTGCCATTTCATGGCAGTACAATGCCAGATTAGGTCATTAGTAGGCATTCACTAGGCGGCAGTAGCCTATGCTAACAATTTCCGTAAAACTCTGGTAATAATGGAATTTTCAGACGCTATTTAAGGATAATGTTGGCCAAGTTCAGTGGCTTTAGCATTTCGGGATATGCTTTAACAAACATTACCTTTTTTATAAGTTTGCTTTCAAAAAAATGCTCCGTGGAAGACTCTCTAAGACATCTTATTTTGCTGAACTCGGGCCGCTATGGCGTGCTTGCTGATCTATCCGCTACGCGTGACGTGGTTGCCGATCTGTCCGCTAGGCACTTGGCAGATTGTCTACTAACTATGAACTACATGTAACGCTATGAATTGTGAGAAGTAAATACGCTTTGGCAATGCGTAAGATGTTTGTGTGATTGATTTAAAGATGCCGTTTATTAACGCAAAATGACATTCGCTGACCGGCGCTGTTTTGCTGCCACATGTCGTGATCATCAACTAATGCTGACCTGTCTGTGGGACATCGATGCTGCAATGATTAACACAAAAGCGGATCGGTCATTAACCGACGCGAGGGATAATAAAAATCGGCCTTCCTCTACGATAGCCGGGTACCGCCATAGCCGGGTAAATTATCGGGTCCCGGTTCTTAACAAAAACCCTGCTAAGACATTCTTATTATTTGTATGATGATGCTGACAGCCAAACACATTCTTATCATTTGTATGATGATGTTGACAGCCAAACGCATTCTTATCATTTGTATGATGATGTTGATAGCCAAACACATTCTTATCATTTGTATAATGATGTTGACAGCCAAACACATTCTTATCATTTGTATGATGATATTGATAGCCAAACACATTCTTATCATTTGTATAATGATGTTGACAGCCAAACACATTCTTATCATTTGTATGATGATGTTGACAGCTAAACACATTCTTATCATTTGCATGATGACGTCGATGGCCAAACACATTCTTATGATGTGTATGATGATGTTGACAGCCAAACACATTCTTATCATTTGTATGATGATGTTGATAGCCAAACACATTCTTATCATTTGTATGATGCTGACAGCATAACACACTCATTCATATAATTTTCTATGACGATGTTGACAGCCTAAAACATTCTTATCATTTGTATGATGATGCTGACAGCCTAACACACTTATCATTTGTATGATGATGCTTACAGCCTAACACACTTAATATTTGTATGATGATGCTGACAGCCTAACACACTTATCATTTGTATGATGATGCTGACAGCCTAACACAATGATCACATGTTGTTTCTTCCATTGCTGCCACCTACCATGTCTGTGTCTTCAGCTATGAACAGTTTTGAGTCATGTACAACTGCTTGCAGGGGTCGGGTGACGTTTATTGACTCTGAATCCCTGCCAACATAACGAAAGGTTAATTTTATACCTTTATCAATGAATATTATTGAATATCTTATCTACTTCCATTGCACCAAGATGTCAAGGAAGAAATTATCTCTCGGAATATCTGAACCAAAGTAATGAGAATTGTTTTTGGACTGCGATGTACACAAGGCGTGTTAGGTGTTCCCACATCTGCCACCAGGGAGCTACTAAACAGCGATCGCCGCCTGCTGTACCAAGTCCAAGAACGCTGTCGAAGCCACTGTGTGCTTGCAGCACTGTCTTAAATATGCCAATACACAGTTTACAGAGTTTATTAAACAAGTCAACACTGTCTTAAATATGCCAATACACAGTTTATAGAGCTTATTAAACAAGTCAACACTGTCTTAAATATGCCAATACACAGTTTACAGAGTTTATTAAACAAGTCAACAAGTAACAACATGTATTATTTTTAAATGTCACATCCTGTTGAATCTTAACTGAATAAAATACATGTATGTATGTATATCGTTATGGAATAGATCTGCTATGATGATGTACTGGACCACTAGGCCTACAAAACAAAAATGATAACCTGGATCTACGCAGCCAAAAACGTATATATTGTGACACATGTAGTATGTAAGCTGATTAAACGTAGAAAACGACAATAGGTAGAATTAATAATTGTTTCACTTCGTCTTTCAACTGATCTCGACCAAAGCAAAAATTTATGATGCACCACTTAACATCGATTCATCGATTCATATTTCATTCGTATTTTCGAGCACTGGTAGTGCTGTGGGTTAGGCATTTGGCATGTTGGTTTTAAACAATTAAATTTACCATGCAGTGGAAGCATGCCATTTCTCCCCAGTGCATACTAAATTGCATTTAAGACTGTTTATCTGATTCTTATGTGAGGTGTATTTTTGAATCTCGATTGCAATTTACAAACAGTTGAAGGGAAGCCAGTGACAGCAATTGATGTTGGTGACAGCGCAAAATAAACACTCATTCATTGACATTGTTCACCTAATGTTTCCTGATAATTGTCAAAGCAATTCTAAGTAGGTTTAAGCTGGCCCATTTGGTATTTCCCCCTGGCGGCAGAAAATCAGGTTCCATGACCGACCGCTTTATATCTGAATCCGCGTAATAAAGGGGCTCGCAATAATGAGGCGCGACTGTATAACATTAAAATCTGGTCAATGTTTTCTTTGTAAAATACAAACGTAATATGAAATTATACAGCTACAACTGATGAACAATTAATAAATCGTGTTTTCTGTTGCATGTCGTTAAGCGATAAATAGAAAACCATTATTTTATCAGTCAACACCATCACGTGTAAGGCAATTTTCCACATGTTTTTTTACTACTAAAATGCCAAAATCACACTATTTGTGTGATTTTGGCATTTATGTGTCGTGCAGATGAATGCCTCATTTACTATCTGACCGTAGTACAACTATCTGACCGTAGTACAACTATCTGCCCGTAGTACAACTATCTGACCGTAGTACAACTAGCCACTACAAACACTGTCCAAAGTACAACATTTTTTGTGTGTACCTGACTTGTTCCCCCTCCAGCTTCCCGTACAACGCCTTCTTTACCACCAGGCCTCCCTTTCTGCTTTCTACTTCGTAACTTCGATCTACGGTTGCCTGCATTAGTTCGACCTGCAGAAAGAGCAACATGTCTCAGTGTATTATAACGCACATATTAAAAAGATATAACAGAACACGACAATGAAACTGTAAACTGCCTAGGATGGACAGGTTTTGGGAATGCTCCTCAAATAATTCATGTCTGACAAGTTCAAGAACCAAAATGCACTGTGCTCAACAGAAACATACTACTAATCATAAATCAGACCTGCCACGGTTTGTTGGTTGAAATCTGTATTTCTCACATGAAATTATGTAAAAAATTCATATTATTTATATTCCGATCGAGTGTCGCCATTTGTCAGGCTACGAAATATGTCTACATCAGACAAAATTCACTTTTTTGTCAGAAATCTGCCTCACATCAAAAGGATTTATTCTTCAACTGCCGTAAGATTTCTATTCGATTCTATACTTGTCTGATTAACACAAGAAAATAATGTACTTTATCGTGATGTACTTTATTATGATGTTTCCATTTTAAACAAATCTGTATCACAAAGCGGTACAGCAGATTCCTTTTCAAAAATCGTACTGTATATGGAAATAAATACGATGATGTCTGACAAGTTGAATGCGTACCAAAATGCTGGAATGCTCAAACAACCATCTACTAATAATTATATGTTGTGAGCAGATTGCGGGAAGCTGAGTAAAAGATACAGATATTGAACAGCTAAAACAAACCTGCAGAATACAGACCATACATTTCACAGAATAGGCCAAATTACACCTGTGTCACCTGTAATAATGTCTACAGTGGTCAAACAGGTAAATCTGGGCAATAAAGTAACAAACAAACAACCCTATAGATAAAGAATCCTTTTAAAACTATACTTGCTGCAAATATTAAAACAAATGATATTGCAACATCTACATAAGGACTACTTAATAAATTCTGAACATTTTAACATTCTTAAAGAGGAGTTGTCATATTACTGGAATATCCACATTATAATTCTGACTTCCAAACAGTTTGTTCCACAGCAATTATTGGCAGTAATGCTCACGGCCGTCTCAGCAAGTCGCTTCTTCTCCGCCAGTCTTTCCTGATTAACTTCTTTCTTCTTCTGTAGTTCCCTGATTATAATAATAAATTAGTTAAAACATGGTGCATATGTATGCATAGTAATATCATTTATCTTAATAAAATTAATAAATTAGTTAAAACATGACATATATTACATAAAAATATATATAATAAATTAGTCAAATTAAAATAATAAATTAAATAAAACCAGGTGTTTATTGTCGGATACTTGTCCTTTTTATTTATCGCTAGCATCTACACAGCAGATAATTTATTTAATTCAAGTAATTTACCATTCTGTGAGAGATTGACTACTTTCCTATATTCTGTCCCTAACTAAGGCACTGCCTCATGACTTTTAGTAATGCTACCTTCCTTATTATCAATATTACTACAAATGTCTGAACAAACGGTTAAAATAACATCAAAACACTGGCCACAAGCCAGAATAAAACACTGGCCACAAGCCAGAATAAAACACTGGCCACAAGCCAGAATAAAACACTGGCCACAAGCCAGAATAAAACACTGGCCACAAGCCAGAATAAAACATGAGCCTTTTATGTGATTTATCATGTAATTACAGAACAGTGAAATCTAATAAACATCTAATATCAAATAAAATTTGCAATGACAGGGTTCTATGTATAAATTCTTCTGACACCTTACAACCAAACAATTTAATCAAACAGGATACGACTTATAAAATTTAAGGAAAACCAGTAAGATTTTGACAGCAGTGTCAGGAAGAAACGAACCTTTCCTTCTGTCCCTTCATGAATGGGTTTACCAGTAGTATCTTGACAGCGAAGTAGACACCTATTGGTACGACCGTCCCATAGAAGACAGCACTCGGTACTATCGTCTCAGACAGGTGGATGGGAAATATGTACGTCTGACTCCCACGGTTCAGTCTACAAGAGACAAACCAGTCATAACAACCACAGATGTGTATACACACTTGTAACTCTAATAATATGTACGTCTGACTCCTGTGGTTCAGTCTACAAGAGACAAACAAATCATAACAATCACAGACGTGTATGCACACTTGTAACGCTAATAATATGTACGTCTGACTCCCACGGTTCAGTCTACAAGAGACAAACCAGTCATAACAACCACAGATGTGTATGCACACTTGTAACGCTAATAATATGTACGTCTGACTCCCACGGTTCAGTCTACAAGAGACAAACCAGTCATAACAACCACAGATGTGTATGCACACTTGTAACTCTAATAATATGTACGTCTGACTCCTGCGGTTCAGTCTACAAGAGACAAACAAATCATAACAATCACAGACGTGTATGCACACTTGTAACGCTAATAATATGTACGTCTGACTCCCGCGGTTCAGTCTACAAGAGACAAACCAGTCATAACAACCACAGATGTGTATGCACACTTGTAACTCTAATAATATGTACGTCTGACTCCCGCAGTTCAGTCTACAAGAGACAAACCAGTCATAACAACCACAGATGTGTATGCACACTTGTAACGCTAATAATATGTACGTCTGACTCCCGCGGTTCAGTCTACAAGAGACAAACCAGTCATAACAACCACAGATGTGTATGCACACTTGTAACTCTAATAATATGTACGTCTGACTCCCGCAGTTCAGTCTACAAGAGACAAACCAGTCATAACAACCACAGATGAGTATGCACACTTGTAACTCTAATAATATGTACGTCTGACTCCCGCAGTTCAGTCTACAAGAGACAAACCAGTCATAACAACCACAGATGTGTATGCACACTTGTAATGCTAATATAGAAAATGAAGCAAACAGGTTTTTCAGACATTTTTGGGAGGGAATTCTAGTCACATGACTAGTCACATGACTAGTACAATACACCAGTTACTATTGGTGTTAACGTACAATACATTTCATTTTATTGGACGAAAACCATCACAGGAAGTGATTGACCAGACTGACCTACACTGACCAGACTGACCTACACTGATCAGGACATCTGAGAAATTCTGTACGACTTACAGCCTCCAACTTACAAGATATTTTAGTGCCACCCACCTGATCTTGAGGGACACACCCATCGGCGTCCCTACGGTCATTGTAGCCCCAAGGACACTGAATTGGGACACTTTCTTTTCACAGCCGTATTCAAGCACCACTCCAAATGTACCAAACCTGATAATAAAAAGAAGCACACACAATGTATGTATGCTAGATGCGCTAGACGCGCTAGCTTGTTTGTGTAAATGTGTTATTTAGCTTTGATGACACCATCAGACAAATTATATAAATTATTTTTAACTGGAACCAGTCAATTCTTTTGATGATTTGTAACAAAAGTACGCTATTACCGACTATACATATTACTCAAACCATTGATGCACTACACATATTACTGAAACCACTGACACACTACACATATTACTTAAAACACTGATGCACTACACATTCCTTAACCATTGACACACTACACATATTACTTAAACCATTGATGAACTACACGTATTACTTAAACCATTGATGCACTACACACATTATTTAAGCCACTTACGCACTGCACATATTACTTAACCATTGATGCACTACACATTAACAAACCTCATTCACAATGCACTAAATGAACTGAGGAGGGAACTGTAAATTAACTGTATCAGAGAGAGAGGTTCTTGAATGAGTTGCTTATTGAGTAACCTGACCTGATTGACCTCCTGAACTTTTGAACTCACCTGTGTGACCTCCTAAACTTTGAACTGACCTGAGTGAACTCCTGAACTTTGCATCGTTCTCAACAAACTTGCGTGTGTAGTTGAGCATCATGAACGAACTATTAAAACCTAACTGCAATGAAGAAACACTGCAGTTGCAAAAACGTACCCTCCTGTTACCAGGTCGAGTTGTGTGACTTACTACTTGGAAATGTTGAATGTAATTATAATTCTTTTTCTAAATACTGCATTCATCCTCAAAACTTATGAGGGAATTACAAGGGACGTAGCAGTGATAGCACCAAGCCAATTTCATGTGTATTTTCTTAAATACACTTGAAAAGGAAAAAAAATTACAGTGTTGTGTTGAGACATCAACAGCAGGACTGTGGCACAAACAACAAATACGGTGATTACCCATGAGCCCTCAGTGCAAATATGGATGCAACGGATGCAACAACATTTAATACTGCAATGATGATATCATTGTCAGAACTGTGACAAAACAGACATAGTAACAGTTACAACACTACCACCAGTTCCGTATAACACTACCACCAGTTCCATATAACACTACTACCAGTTCCGTATAACACTACCACCAGTTCCACATAACACTATCATCAGTTCCACATAACACTATCATCAGTTCCATGTAACACTATCATCAGTTCCATGTAACACTATCATCAGTTCCGTAACTCTCAACTCCACGTGTGCTCCATGTATACCAATATATCAAACATTTTCTCATTTAGAAGAATATTTTAACTATTAAACTGGGCTTACAAGCGACAATATCACTTGCACTAGAATTGATCCTACTATGAAGCAATGTCTAGTGTAATGTCCTTGGCCTTATCTAATGATGTAACAAGTCAATGGCAAGTCAACAATATCGCCATTTAGACTGATATTGTTTCATCTAATCCCAGCTTTGTTAGACATGTTTAACGTGTATTTACCACCTTTTTATGCCCAGCTATGTTCACCGGCAGCTGTTTCGTTGACCAGTTCCAATATCATATTGCACGCTTTAGCAGCAGGATTACTATATATAACATCATATAACACCATTCTACCTGAACCGCCCAGGTGAGGTGGTGTTTCTCCGTGTCCCAGATTGCCATTGTGTTGATACTGGACTGAAACCCTGCGTTCCACATGAGTCGGCCCTGCAGGTTCTTGTCCAGCTGAGTGGCTACAGCTACAAATAACCAAAGATGTATTATTGAGTGGCTACAGCTACAGATAACCAAAGATGTATCACTGAGTGGCTACAGCTACATATAACCAAACATGTATCACTGAGTGGCTACAGCTACAGATAACCAAAGATGTATCATTGAGTGGCTACAGCTACAGATAACCAAACATGGATCATTGTGTTGCTACAGCTACAGATAACCAAACGTATCATTGTGTTGCTACAGCTACAGATAACCAAACATGGATCATTGTGTTGCTACAGCTACAGATAACCAAACATGTATCATTGTGTGGCTACAGCTACAGACAACCAAACATGGATCATTGTGTTGCTACAGCTACAGATAACCAAACATGAAATATTGTGTTGCTACAGCTACAGACAACCAAACATGGATCATTGTGTTGCTACAGCTACAGATAACCAAACATGTATCATTGAGTGGCTACAGCTACAGACAACCAAACATGGATCATTGTGTTGCTACAGCTACAGATAACCAAATATGTATCATTGAGTGGCTACAGCTACAGATAACCAAACATGAAATATTGTGTTGCTACAGCTACAGATAACCAAACATGGATCATTGTGTTGCTACAGCTACAGATAACCAAACATGTATCATTGAGTGGCTACAGCTACAGATAACCAAACATGGATCATTGTGTTGCTACAGCTACAGATAACCAAACATGAAATATTGTGTTGCTACAGCTACAGACAACCAAACATGGATCATTGTGTTGCTACAGCTACAGATAACCAAACATGTATCATTGAGTGGCTACAGCTACAGACAACCAAACATGGATCATTGTGTTGCTACAGCTACAGACAACCAAACATGTATCATTGAGTGGCTACAGCTACAGACAACCAAACATGTATCATTGAGTGGCTACAGCTACAGATAACCAAACATGGATCATTGTGTTGCTACAGCTACAGATAACCAAACATGTATCATTGAGTGGCTACAGCTACAGATAACCAAACATGGATCATTGTGTTGCTACAGCTACAAATACCTACAAATTAACAATATGAAGATCCCCTTAACTGATGAAAACAACAAGAACTAGTGGAGAAGAAATGGTGGGAAAGACTCAAAAAGAGAAAGTTCAGTATGATTACTTGAAACTGAACGACACGACATGTTCGGCACATTAATCTTTGACTGGTGTATTTGATACCTACAATTAAAAACTACCGTTGCTTTGATCATAGAACAATGATTTTATAATGGGGTATCTAAAGCTACTCACTTGCTGACAATCCTGGTCGAATTCCGTGGGGTGTAAACTGGAAGATACCTGCTAATGTGCTAAATCTGAAAGAGCAAAATGATTAATATCTTCATCCTGCTTCATCCATGTGTAATCTCTGCAATGTTTTATGTGAAATAATTTTGCTGCCATTTTAGAATCCCACTAAAAATGTTAATGTAAATTACTTTCTACCTATGAAGTATATACTTATTGTGTTAATTACATGAAAATACATTCTGGCAAATAAAATGGCAAAATATAACATTGGCTTGAATGTATTATCATGGGGTTGTAAACATGTGGCAGATGCAGGGTAAAGACAGGACCGTACTTGCAATACTTGCAGTAACACAACTGTATACCATTGATAACTTTATAAGTCTACATTATGTATGATATATATATATATATTTATGCAACCAACAATGCAAGCCAGGTGTAAGGATATGAAAAGGCCAAATAAATGACGTTTATTAAGATTATGCCTAATGGCATATTATTCCGATTAAAAGCATGAAGTGTGGACCCTGTAACATGCGCCAAGCCTGTGGCTGAGGCTCATACAAAGCCGCCTGGACACAATGCTCCCAGAGCCCACACTTCGACATAGCAATACAGTACATGTAGTAATATTCCTACAACACAAGACAATTCATGGCATCATCACCAGCACATTAAAACATTAACCCAATACCGACAATACTCGACACAAACCTATTTGCATATACTGCATCACTGGACTACACTACTTGCTAAAATTCCTACTCTATATATTTTTATATTATCAAGCACAACACTACTTAACAGAATAATTATAACTTTCAGCAGCAGAAAAGGGGGAGGAGGGTGGGTCGAAAACTTGTAAAACTGAGAAGGCAGGTCTGCTCCGCATGTATCAAACATTCGGAGTGAAGCTGCTTACTTTCAAACTGCGTCATTCGAATGACTGCTGCGCTCTGATTGGTTTAGCGGTGTCACGGGAGCGCTTAATCAGTCATCCTGGTATCTTTGCCTACGCTTAAATTAGCATAATAACCTATTGACCCTCACGTGCCCTGCCCGCGCCGCTGCCAGCATAAAATCATGTATGCAACCGTGGTCGCATACTCTCATTTATGCAACCAACAACACAAGCCAGGTGTAAGGATATGAAAAGGCCAAATAAATTACGTTTATTAAGATTATGCCTAAGGGTATATTATTCCGATTAAAAACATGAAGTGTGGACCCTGTAACATGCGCCAAGCATGTGGCTGAGCCTCATACAAAGCCGCCTGGACACAATGCTCCCAGAGCCCACACTTCGACATAGAAATACAGTACATGTAGTAATATTCCTACAACACAAGACAATTCATGGCATCATCACCAGCACATTAACCCAATACCGACAATACTCGATGCAAACCTATTTGCATATACTGCATCACTGGACTACACTACTTGCTAAAATTCCTACTCTATATATTTTTGTAACCTAAAAGGTGGGGCCATAACGCCACCGTTCACCGAAACACCCCCACCAATCTATATATACATATATATATATATATATCTATATTTATATATACATAATTTTTGTGAAGCACAATTTCCATTAAAATGCTAAAAGCGTTGTACAAATCTAATCTAATATATATATATATTATTATTTATAATTATTTAGATTAGATTTTGTAAAATGCTTATACATATAAAACATTAAATAATGATTTGATGAGACACTACTGAATGCTACAAACACACTGCACTTAATAATTATAATATTTAATTTGAATAATGCCATATCAAATACAGTTTACACTGCGTTACAGAGAATTTGTTAGAACATTACATTGTGGTAATATAATACTTGTAATATCATAGATAAAATTATGTATAATATTTTGTTTTAAAATAATTAAGATGAACAAGTAAATATAATCATGAACCACAAGAAAGGTTAATAAATAGCAACATGACATAGAATAAAACAAGTTACATTGTATATAAAACAAATACACTAAATGTAGATTTTGTAATGCAAACATTAATAACTTAGGCTAAAATGTTGCAGTTGTGAATTACCCATAAGCCACAGTAAACAGGTTTGTGGGCGATTCCTTGTGAATTACCCATAAGCCACAGTAAACAGGTGTGTGGGCGATTCCTTGTGAATTACCCATAAGCCACAGTAAACAGGTGTGTGGGCGATTCCTTGTGAATTACCCATAAGCCACAGTAAACAGGTTTGTGGGCGATTCCTTGTGAATTACCCATACGCTGCAGTAAACAGGTGTGTGGGCGATTCCTTGTGAATTACCCATACGCTGCAGTAAACAGGTGTGTGGGCGATTCCTTGTGAATTACCCATACGCTGCAGTAAACAGGTGTGTGGGCGATTCCTTGTGAATTACCCATACGCTGCAGTAAACAGGTGTGTGGGCGATTCCTTGTGAATTACCCATACGCTGCAGTAAACAGGTGTGTGGACGATTCCTTGTGAATTACCCATACGCTGCAGTAAACAGGTGTGTGGGCGATTCCTTGTGAATTACCCATACGCTGCAGTAAACAGGTGTGTGGGCGATTCCTTGTGAATTACCCATACGCCGCAGTAAACAGGTGTGTGGGCGATTCCTTGTGAATTACCCATACGCTGCAGTAAACAGGTGTGTGGGCGATTCCTTGTGAATTACCCATAAGCCACAGTAAACAGGTGTGTGGGCGATTCCTTGTGAATTACCCATACGCTGCAGTAAACAGGTGTGTGAGCAATTCCTTGTGAATTACCCATAAGCCACAGTAAACAGGTGTGTGGGCAATTCCTTGTGAATTACCCATAAGCCACAGTAAACAGGTTTGTGGGCGATTCCTTGTGAATTACCCATACGCTGCAGTAAACAGGTGTGTGGGCGATTCCTTGTGAATTACCCATACGCTGCAGTAAACAGGTGTGTGGACGATTCCTTGTGAATTACCCATACGCTGCAGTAAACAGGTGTGTGGGCGATTCCTTGTGAATTACCCATACGCCACAGTAAACAGGTTTGTGGGCGATTCCTTGTGAATTACCCATACGCCACAGTAAACAGGTGTGTGGGCGATTCCTTGTGAATTACCCATACGCCACAGTAAACAGGTGTGTGGGCGATTCCTTGTGAATTACCCATACGCTGCAGTAAACAGGTGTGTGGGCGATTCCTTGTGAATTACCCATACGCTGCAGTAAACAGGTTTGTGGGCGATTCCTTGTGAATTACCCATACGCCACAGTAAACAGGTGTGTGGGCGATTCCTTGTGAATTACCCATACGCTGCAGTAAACAGGTGTGTGGGCGATTCCTTGTGAATTACCCATACGCTGCAGTAAACAGGTGTGTGGGCGATTCCTTGTGAATTACCCATACGCCGCAGTAAACAGGTGTGTGGGCGATTCCTTGTGAATTACCCATACGCCACAGTAAACAGGTGTGTGGGCGATTCCTTGTGAATTACCCATACGCTGCAGTAAACAGGTGTGTGGGCGATTCCTTGTGAATTACCCATACGCTGCAGTAAACAGGTGTGTGGGCGATTCCTTGTGAATTACCCATACGCTGCAGTAAACAGGTGTGTGGGCGATTCCTTGTGAATTACCCATACGCTGCAGTAAACAGGTGTGTGGGCGATTCCTTGTGAATTACCCATAAGCCACAGTAAACAGGTTTGTGGGCGATTCCTTGTGAATTACCCATAAGCCACAGTAAACAGGTGTGTGGACGATTCCTTGTGAATTACCCATAAGCCACAGTAAACAGGTTTGTGGGCGATTCCTTGTGAATTACCCATACGCTGCAGTAAACAGGTGTGTGGGCGATTCCTTGTGAATTACCCATATGCCGCAGTAAACAGGTTTGTGGGCGATTCCTTGTGAATTACCCATAAGCCACAGTAAACAGGTGTGTGGACGATTCCTTGTGAATTACCCATACGCTGCAGTAAACAGGTTTGTGGACGATTCCTTGTGAATTACCCATATGCCGCAGTAAACAGGTGTGTGGGCGATTCCTTGTGAATTACCCATAAGCCACAGTAAACAGGTTTGTGGGCGATTCCTTGTGAATTACCCATACGCCGCAGTAAACAGGTGTGTGGGCAATTCCTTGTGAATTACCCATACGCCGCAGTAAACAGGTGTGTGGGCGATTCCTTGTGAATTACCCATACGCTGCAGTAAACAGATGTGTGGGCGATTCCTTGTGAATTACCCATACGCTGCAGTAAACAGGTGTGTGGGCGATTCCTTGTGAATTACCCATACGCTGCAGTAAACAGGTGTGTGGGCGATTCCTTGTGAATTACCCATACGCTGCAGTAAACAGGTGTGTGGGCGATTCCTTGTGAATTACCCATACGCTGCAGTAAACAGGTGTGTGGGCGATTCCTTGTGAATTACCCATACGCTGCAGTAAACAGGTGTGTGGACGATTCCTTGTGAATTACCCATACGCTGCAGTAAACAGGTGTGTGGACGATTCCTTGTGAATTACCCATACGCTGCAGTAAACAGGTGTGTGGGCGATTCCTTGTGAATTACCCATACGCTGCAGTAAACAGGTGTGTGAGCGATTCCTTGTGAATTACCCATACGCTGCAGTAAACAGGTGTGTGGGCGATTCCTTGTGAATTACCCATACGCTGCAGTAAACAGGTGTGTGGGCGATTCCTTGTGAATTACCCATACGCTGCAGTAAACAGGTGTGTGAGCGATTCCTTGTGAATTACCCATACGCTGCAGTAAACAGGTGTGTGGGCGATTCCTTGTGAATTACCCATACGCCGCAGTAAACAGGTGTGTGGGCGATTCCTTGTGAATTACCCATACGCCGCAGTAAACAGGTGTGTGGGCGATTCCTTGTGAATTACCCATACGCTGCAGTAAACAGGTGTGTGAGCAATTCCTTGTGAATTACCCATACGCCGCAGTAAACAGGTGTGTGGGCAATTCCTTGTGAATTACCCATACGCTGCAGTAAACAGGTTTGTGGGCAATTCCTTGTGAATTACCCATACGCTGCAGTAAACAGGTGTGTGAGCAATTCCTTGTGAATTACCCATACGCTGCAGTGAACAGGTGTGTTGGTGATACCTTGGTATTCGTTTTGTTGTGGACGGGACATTCAGAGAATTCAAACCTAAATATCTTCAAGGCTTCCGATGACAAAACATTCCAAGAGGAAACCAAACACATGCAACAATCCACTTACCCTCTCCTCCACAGTGTCCTGAAACCACGAATCTGAAGGACCGTCCCATTCCCAGTTGTCAGCTCAGCCTGATAAATAAATAGTTTACTTAGTCTAAATATACCATCAATGTTTACCCCTGAAATATGCTTCAAGTAGTAGTGAGCAATACTGCAAGTTTCAGTTTTGGAACACCCATGGTTCTGACCCTGAATCCAAAACATACCACTCACCCATTCAGGGACACCACTCACCCATTCAGGGACACCACTCACCCATTCAGGGATACCACTCACCCATTCAGGGATACCACTCACCCATTCAGGGATACCACTCACCCATTCAGCTTTTATGCACACCACTTTGAGACAAAGGTCTTGCTACTGACTGATAGTGCTGCTATACCCACCACTTTGATACACATGTATTTCTACTGACTGAGAGTGCTGCTATACCCACCACTTTGATACACATGTATTTCTACTGACTGACAGTGCTGCTATACCCACCACTTTGATACACATGTATTTCTACTGACTGAGAGTGCTGCAATACACACCACATTGATGCAGATGTATTGCTACTGACTGATAGTGCTGCTATACACACCACATTGATACAGATGTATTGCTACTGACTGATAGTGCTGCTATACACACCACATTGATACATATGTCTTGCTACTGACTGATAGTGCTGCTATACCCACCACTTTGAGACAGATGTCTTGCTACTGACTAATAGTGCTGCTATACACACCACTTTGAGACAAATGTCTTGCTACTGGCTGATAGTGCAGCTATATCCACCACTTTGATACAAATGTTTTTCTACTGACTGATAGTGCTGCAATACACACCACTTTGATACAAATTTATTGCTGCTGACTGATAGTGCTGCTATACACACTACATTGATACAGATGTATTGCTACTGACTGATAGTGCTGCTATACACACCACATTGAGACAAATGCACTGTCGAAAATATGGTGGAAACTTTGAAGAAATGAAAGGTGGGCACAGAGAACAAGTTGGCCAAACTATTATTAATCTCATTTTTACGTCTAAGAGAAATCAGCAGCAATTCAAAGTGGAATTACTGGAGAGAAAAGCAATTATAACATTAAACTATTTAAGTAACAAATATAATACAATCACTGTTTAAAAGTAACAAGTTGGTGTTTACCTCAGCCCATGACTTCTGAGAGATGATCCTTCGGAATGTGCCAGAGACATTGCCATGACCGCGGCCATTGTGTGTAGAAAGGGAGCCACTGAGGGTGGCCGTATCATTTGTTGTAAGTGGACACTCGATCGACTGATTGATGGACATCTGGTTAATCTCCAAGTGAGGTATGGAACTGCTACAACAGGTGAGGTATGGAACTGCTACAACAGGTGAGGCATGGGACAGCTACAACAGGTGAGGCATGGGACAGCTACAACAGGTGAGTCATGGGACTGCTACAACAGGTGAGGCATGGGACAGCTACAACAGGTGAGGCATGGGACAGCTACAACAGGTGAGGCATGGGACAGCTACAACAGATGAGGCATGGGACAGCTACAACAGGTGCGGTATGGAACTGCTACAACAGGTGAGGCATGGGACAGCTACAACAGGTGAGGTATGGAACTGCTACAACAGGTGAGGCATGGAACTGCTACAACAGGTGAGGCATGGGACAGCTACAACAGGTGAGGCATGGGACAGCTACAACAGGTGAGGCATGGGACAGCTACAACAGGTGAGGCATGGGACAGCTACAACAGGTGAGGCATGGGACAGCTACAACAGGTGAGGCATGGGACAGCTACAACAGGTGAGGCATGGAACTGCTACAACAGGTGAGGTATGGAACTGCTACAACAGGTGAGGAATGGGACAGCTACAACAGGTGAGGCATGGGACAGCTACAACAGGTGAGGCATGGGACAGCTACAACAGGTGAGGCATGGAACTGCTACAACAGGTGAGGTATGGAACTGCTACAACAGGTGAGGCATGGGACAGCTACAACAGGTGAGGCATGGGACAGCTACAACAGGTGAGGCATGGGACAGCTACAACAGCACCAACCACAAGATTTAACATGATTGCCATCCAAAGCCAAGTAGACACAGAAGCCATTCAAGCCATTGACTAAAGATAGAGTCCAAAAATGTTTCAGCATATTCCAAGATATTTGTCAACATATTCACACTGCATAAGACACAACAGTTGGTGTATAAGGCACAACAGTTGGTGTATAAGGCACAACAGTTGGTGTATAAGGCACAACAGTTGGTGCATAAGGCACAACAGTTGGTGTATAAGGCACAACAGTTGGTGCATAAGGCACAACAGTTGGTGCATAAGGCACAACAGTTGGTGCATAAGGCACAACAGTTGGTGCATAAGGCACAACAGTTGGTGTATAAGGCACAACAGTTGATGTATAAGGCACAACAGTTGGTGCATAAGGCACAACAGTTGGTGCATAAGGCACAACAGTTGGTGTATAAGGCACAACAGTTGGTGCATAAAGCACAACAGTTGGTGTATAAGGCACAACAGTTGGTGCATAAAGCACAACAGTTGGTGCATAAGGCACCCCAGCATAAGGCACAACAATTGGGGCATAAGGCACAACTGTTGGTGCATAAGGCACCCCAGCATAAGGCACAACAGTTGGGGCATAAGGCACAACTGTTGGTGCATGGTAACAACCAGAAATACTTATGGGCTATGGCATTAACATATGCTTAGATTAAGCAGACCTTGGTATATATTATATTGACTTGCAAGCGAGAACATGACTGCGGCAGGCATACCTGTACTGTGTGGCATCAGCAGGTACATAGCTGTCAAAGAGATCTGTCGCATCCACACCCACCGTAACTGTTCCCTGTCAACAATAGCAATCAGGACGTCATCTTATTGCTTTGTGGATCATCATAACTAACATGTATGCATGTGAATATTATCTATCAAATACTCATTTTTAATTCTTTAAGTCATATAGGAATCACTCATGTTTGGTTTCATGCCTTAGGGTAAATCCTTTCAGAAACCCCCGTAAAATGGATGTATGTAAACCTGTGATAGCTTGAGTTAGGCCTTGAGATAAATCATATGACTTTAGACATTGCAAGTTGCTGTTTCCAAGTTCCAACACATTTTAAGAATAGGGCAATATTATTATGTAAAACATTGGCAAAATACAACGTAATGAAGACACCAATGTTTCTCTTTCTTGGTCAGATGCTAATAATGTCTCACACAACAAAAGTACTGTCTACCAATGGCCATTTACATAGCTGAAGACCTGCTAGTTTACCATGGGGTTGGTTACTTTACCCTGGGGTTGGTACGTTGCTGCAGACGTCGTTCTTCCCTCTCTTTTGACAGTCGTTCGTATTCCTCAAGAATCTCCTGGGGCGTTTTTGTCCTTGAGACAAGCTGTAGATAAATCAATTTGGTGTGACAATATGTTATTTATATTAACATGATTTGGGACTTCAGGAATTATTAGTCTATACAAAGAGACAACTTTTCAGATAAGGACAGCATTTGATAAACACTTAAAATCCAAAAATACAATCAAGTTAAATATAACATAAAAATAATAGATAAATATCACTTAGTAGATATTTTGTCTATGATCTGTTAGACACACTGCCTAAACGTGTAGGTGACAGACCTCCCAGCCTTCTGTCTCCAGACCTTTGATGCCTGTCGTATCGTAGATTGCCCGCTTGTGTTCATCGGACAACACTGCAAGGTGCACAGAAACCTGGTCAAGTGCTATTTCATATTTGGCACCAATGGAACATGTATGTCAACTTAATGAGTAACTGATGGTAACATCTGATAAAGGAATGGAGCCTGGTGTAAGGTACATGGTGACTGTGAGTTGCTCCGGTCCTCCCATGAGAGTGTGTGTGGAGACCATCCATTGTAAGCCATCAATGCACAGTATTACGATGTATTATTTTTCTGAGGTGATAATTTGGTTAAACCGTGTGGTGCCCATCTTTCTTAGACATACTTTTAAGCCAAGCTCATTAGCAAACATGTTCAGGATGTATGTCTATAAAACCAAAGTGAAAATGGATGTGTTAACTCAACAGCGAAACAACTGTTAATTACAATGCTTGGCTCAGAACTGCAGTTAGGGTTGATGAGAATAAAAGAAGCCTACCTTCATATGCCTGCTTGACCCGGGTGAAGAGAACCCCGGCCTTCTCAGTCAACTCGGGGTTACCTGTGTGTTTGTCGGGATGATACATCCGACTAAGCCGTCGAAATGCATTGTTTATTTCATCCTTTGATGCCTGGCAAGAAAGCACATCACCCACTGTTAGCTTTGTAGTCATGCATTATGTTAGCTTTGTTGTCATGCATTATGTTTGCTTTGTTGTCATGCATTATGTTAGCTTTGTTGTCACGCATTATGTTAGCTTTGTTGTCATGCATTATGTTAGCTTTGTTGTCACGCATTATGTTAGCTTTGTTGTCACGCATTATGTTAGCTTTGTTGTCATGCATTATGTTAGCTTTGTTGTCACGCATTATGTTAGCTTTGTTGTCACGCATTATGTTAGCTTTGTTGTCACGCATTATGTTAGCTTTGTTGTCATGCATTATGTTAGCTTTGTTGTCACGCATTATGTTAGCTTTGTTGTCATGCATTATGTTAGCTTTGTTGTCATGCATTATGTTAGCCTTGTTGTCATGCATTATGTTAGCTTTGTTGTCACGCATTATGTTAGCCTTGTTGTCATGCATTATGTTTGCTTTGTTGTCATGCATTATGTTAGCTTTGTTGCCATACATTATGTTTGCTTTGTTGTCATGCATTATGTTAGCTTTGTTGTCACGCATTATGTTAGCTTTGTTGTCATGCATTATGTTAGCTTTGTTGTCACGCATTATGTTAGCTTTGTTGTCACGCATTATGTTAGCTTTGTTGTCACGCATTATGTTAGCTTTGTTGTCATGCATTATGTTAGCTTTGTTGTCACGCATTATGTTAGCTTTGTTGTCATGCATTATGTTAGCTTTGTTGTCATGCATTATGTTAGCCTTGTTGTCATGCATTATGTTAGCTTTGTTGTCACGCATTATGTTAGCCTTGTTGTCATGCATTATGTTTGCTTTGTTGTCACGCATTATGTTAGCTTTGTTGTCATGCATTATGTTAGCTTTGTTGTCACGCATTATGTTAGCTTTGTTGTCACGCATTATGTTAGCCTTGTTGTCATGCATTATGTTTGCTTTGTTGTCATGCATTATGTTAGCTTTGTTGTCACGCATTATGTTTGCTTTGTTGTCACGCATTATGTCTGCTTTGTTGTCACGCATTATGTCTGCTTTGTTGTCACGCATTATGTTAGCTTTGTTGTCACGCATTATGTTAGCTTTGTTGTCACGCATTATGTTAGCTTTGTAGTCATGCATTATGTTAGCTTTGTTGTCACGCATTATGTTAGCTTTGTTGTCATGCATTATGTTAGCTTTGTTGTCACGCATTATGTTAGCTTTGTTGTCACGCATTATGTTAGCTTTGTTGTTATGCATTATGTTTGCTTTGTTGTCATGCATTATGTTTGCTTTGTTGTCACGCATTATGTTAGCTTTGTTGTCATGCATTATGTTAGCTTTGTTGCCATACATTATGTTAGCTTTGTTGTCATGCATTATGTTAGCTTTGTTGTCATGCATTATGTTAGCTTTGTTGTCACGCATTATGTTAGCTTTGTTGTCACGCATTATGTTAGCTTTGTTGTCATGCATTATGTTAGCTTTGTTGTCATGCATTATGTTAGCTTTGTTGTCATGCATTATGTTAGCTTTGTTGTCATGCATTATGTTTGCTTTGTTGTCATGCATTATGTTAGCTTTGTAGTCATGCATTATGTTAGCTTTGTTGTCATGCATTATGTTAGCTTTGTTGCCATGCATTATGTTTGCTTTGTTGTCATGCATTATGTTAGCTTTGTTGTCATGCATTATGTTAGCTTTGTTGTCACGCATTATGTTAGCTTTGTTGTCACGCATTATGTTAGCTTTGTTGTCATGCATTATGTTAGCTTTGTTGTCATGCATTATGTTAGCTTTGTTGTCATGCATTATGTTAGCTTTGTAGTCATGCATTATGTTAGCTTTGTTGTCATGCATTATGTTAGCTTTGTTGTCATGCATTATGTTAGCTTTGTTGCCATACATTATGTTTGCTTTGTTGTCACGCATTATGTTAGCTTTGTTGTCATGCATTATGTTAGCTTTGTTGCCATACATTATGTTTGCTTTGTTGTCATGCATTATGTTAGCTTTGTTGTTATGCATTATGTTAGCTTTGTTGTCATGCATTATGTTAGCTTTGTTGTTACGCATTATGTTAGCTTTGTTGTCATGCATTATGTTAGCTTTGTTGCCATACATTATGTTTGCTTTGTTGTCATGCATTATGTTAGCTTTGTTGTCATGCATTATGTTAGCTTTGTTGTCACGCATTATGTTTGCTTTGTTGTCATGCATTATGTTAGCTTTGTTGCCATGCATTATGTTTGCTTTGTTGTCATGCATTATGTTAGCTTTGTTGTCATGCATTATGTTTGCTTTGTTGTCATGCATTATGTTTGCTTTGTTGTCACGCATTATGTTTGCTTTGTTGTCACGCATTATGTTAGCTTTGTTGTCATGCATTATGTTAGCTTTGTTGTCACGCATTATGTTAGCTTTGTTGTCACGCATTATGTTAGCTTTGTTGTCACGCATTATGTTTGCTTTGTTGTCACGCATTATGTTAGCTTTGTTGTCATGCATTATGTTAGCTTTGTTGTCACGCATTATGTTAGCTTTGTTGTCACGCATTATGTTAGCTTTGTTGTCATGCATTATGTTAGCTTTGTTGTCATGCATTATGTTAGCTTTGTTGTCATGCATTATGTTAGCTTTGTTGTCATGCATTATGTTTGCTTTGTTGTCATGCATTATGTTAGCTTTGTTGTCATGCATTATGTTAGCTTTGTTGTCATGCATTATGTTAGCTCTGTTGTCATGCATTATGTTAGCTTTGTTGTCATGCATTATGTTTGCTTTGTTGTCACGCATTATGTTTGCTTTGTTGTCACGCATTATGTTTGCTTTGTTGTCATGCATTATGGCCAGATCTGGGGCCAAGTGGATTTGTTCACCACGACTGGAACACACCTTCACCAAATGATCCCTGGCCATGACTGCACATGTTAACTTGCTTGCTGCAGCAAGGTTTCATGTACGTGAATGCTGCCATCAATCACTGTTTTTATCCATCACATCATTAAATGAATGCCCCTTTTCTAACCCTTTGGGGATTGCTAGCAAAGGGGAGTCCCCACCTAAAATTGCTGGCATTGGTCTTGTCATACTCGGGGACCTACCAAGTGCTCTGAGCGGAACCCGTCGATCTCGGCCCATGTCGATCTCGGCCCACCTATTTAGTTGTTAAAAGGGAATTAGGTAGTTGTGTTGGGTATATATGTGTAAAGAAATATGTATGTGTAAATAAATTTAAATGTTACATGGATGTTTTATTTACCCATTACTACTACCACGTCGATCTATGTGTATGCATGTATGTATGAATACTACCACGTCGATCTATGTGTATGCATGTATGTATGAATACTACCACGTCGATCTATGTGTATGCATGTATGTATGAATACTACCACGTCGATCTATGTGTATGCATGTATGTATGAATACTACCACGTCGATCTATGTGTATGCATGTATGAATGAATACTACCACGTCGATCTATGTGTATGCATGTATGTATGAATACTACCACGTCGATCTATGTGTATGCATGTATGTATGAATACTACCACGTCGATCTATGTGTATGCATGTATGAATGAATACTACCACGTCGATCTATGTGTATGCATGTATGTATGAATACTACCACGTCGATCTATGTGTATGCATGTATGTATGAATACTACCACGTCGATCTATGTGTATGCATGTATGTATGAATATCATCATCATTATATATGTCTAATTTTTACATAGATGTTTCGATCACGTTGATCTCAGCTCACCAATTTAAAACTAGCTGTTAGTGCTGCTACCATGTCTATGATACGCAACTTACGTTCCTAATGAATGCAATAATCACAATGTAATAATACCAAATGTTTTATTATACATAAAAACATTACAAAATCTCAGTTCGACAAAAAGTTCGGTTCACATTCCGACAGTTCAGTCAGAAAGGTGACTGTTTTAACTGTTGGTCCGTGCAGTCGTGAACAGGCTCACAGAAGTTGCAGAGCAGAGGGGTCGCCATTCTCGTATTCATCCCAGCATGCAAAGATCTTACGTTGGAGATTCGCGAATGTCTTCTTCTGATGCCACTGCAACGACATGAGGTTGTGCCAATCCTCGAGGTCGTTGTTCGTGCACGCGGACTGGTAGTAGACACTCCGACCAGCTGGTGGCCAGATGTCGCTCACGAGCGGTTGATATATTGCAGAAGTGATGTCAATGCGTGTGTGGTGGCTTCTCGTTGCGGAAGATAGGGGTGATGTGTTGTGCTGGGATGAAGCAGAGTGCCATAATCTTGCGGAGATACTTGAAGGTGCCGTCGCCTGTGGTGTATGCTGCTTGGAGGTCACACTCTTGTATATGTCGCCATAAGGCCTGTGTGAAGTGGAAGGCACTGCCCTTCAATTCCACACCTGGGAAGAAGATGCGTGCTGCGCGCCACGTGGCATCTTCAAAATCAAACACGGTGCGCTCAACCTGGCGACGGGGAAGCATGGCACACAGTTGACGAAAGACAGCTATGTAGCCGGTCTTTCTACATCGAGACATTATGCACATTACAAGTGGCAGTTGTTTCGTGCAGCCTTTATGCCGAACAAAAGCGTTAACCATAAACAACTGGTAGAATGGCTGTCGCATGATGTGGAACGTGGCGTCGATGTACCAAGTCTTGGTGTTTGACATCAGATCGAGCTGAACTTCAGAGGCAAAGAGAAACTGGAGAGCCTCTTCAACGCGAATGTCCCAGCTAAGAAAGTTGTTGGGAATATGGTCCCTATTTAGTTGGAAATCTACATCCTGAGGGTACTGCAGACGATTCCAACAATGGTGGCAGTTGGCGTTGGCTGTCAATCGGGTGATGCTGGACAGGGCATGGTTCGTTGTCTGGAATGAATTTTGGTGATCATTCCGCCAACAGATCATTTTGAATGTGAAGCATGGTGTGTTATTTTTTATTCTGGGAAATTTACATCGCCACCACTCGCCGTAGTAATGCGAGTGAAAATCACAGACTAAATGTAAATCTGTGTCACCAGTGACATCACAAAACCATGTGATCGCTCATCTCATTAACTTATTTTACACGCGCTGGTCGCATTAATTAAACATCATATTTGACCTGTAATTAATTTCTCTAATTACTTAACTTTATTAAATGAAAGTAAACTGTATAGTCTCTGTTTTAAGTAACATAAATTTTATTACTAACTAAAAATTACCTATAAGATTACATGAAACTTGTTCAAAAGTATTAGTAATATGGCTCCAGTCTCTGAGTGTAAAATATTTATCTTTTGTATATATTTATGAAACAATGCTAGAGCATCAAGCTGATTACTAGGGCCTCCACACATTCTTAACAGACAGAAATCAAAGACAAATCACATGAAAGGATCTGCTCAATGAAACCACGCAAGAGCACCAAGCCGATTACTAGGGCCTAATTTAATGTCTCTACCGACTCTACACATTCTTACCATAAACAAATAGTAAACTATATGCAGTAACTATATTTTGTTTTTTTCATAGTTGAAACTGGTTTTCATTTTAATACAATTTTAAATGCCTATAAAATAAGTTTGAGTTAATTTACTAGAAGTAGAACGGAGTTTAACAGAACACCTGTGCGAATAATTAACCTCATTCAAAATAGGTGGGCCGAGATCGACGTGGTAGTAAAACGGGTAAACAAAACATCCGTGTAACATTTTATTTCTTTACATATAAACATATTTCTTTACACACATATACCCAGCTACAACTAATTCCATATTAACAACTAAACAGGTGGGCCGAGATCAACGGGCCGAGATCGACGTGATTCCTCTGGGCTCCCACCCCCGGAGTTACTCCAGGGTCGATCTGACAGCACGGGTCCCGAGAGCACTACCCCTATTTTCGCTCAAATGTGTCCAAGCTGTTCCAATGATTGCGTCGCAAAATACCGTTTGTAAATTGAAAGTTACATATTTACGGGAACGTATGTGATCATGAGGATTAAAATCAAAGATAAACCGGTATCCGACAAACTGAATGCCGGTGACACTTGAGTTAGGTTTATCAAAAAAGAAAGTGAATGACAGTCAAACTGAAAATCGACAGGATAGGTCATGCCTTGCATCATTCGTACAGCCTTTTCACGCTTTTAAAAATATTTTAATTCAGAATTTAGATTGATTACACGTCTATTCAATACTGCGTTTACTGTTCTATCATTCACTGTGATTATGCAACTTACATCTTTGCTGAGCCCAAGCCAGGCATAATAATCATCGGAGTCAATCAAATTATCGTCGCCCTCCATGGAGGCCGCCATGTTGCATTAAACCGAAGTTGTCCGACAAAACATTACAGTGGGCATCTCCAAGTGCCTTGATTATCCAGACTCCGTGATGTGGCGCCACCGATTTTCGCGCATACGAGAGCGCTATCCACTGTGTCGAATTTGATTGGTTATCCGGAATCTGGGTAACCAATTAATTTGACTCTCAAGCTAGCTCAATGAGATATACTGCTCTAGGTACTACCGTAAAAGAAAAGGACTTAGGAGTAACAATAAGTGCTGATATGAAAGTTTCATAGTAATGTGTTATTGCAGCTTCAAAGGGTAATCAAATTGTTGGGTTGATTAGGAAAATGTAGCATACAATGAACAAGAGCTAATTATATCTCTGTATAAAGCAATAGCTAGGCCTCATTTAGAATACTGAATACAAGCTTGGAGACCATAATAGAAGGACATAGACACGCTTTAACAAATACAGAGGAGAGCAACTGAAATGATTCCAGAACTGAGAAACCTTAGTTATGAAGAACGCTTAAGAGAATGTGGTTTAACAACAATGGAGACAAGGAGGCTAAGAGGAGCTCAAATTGTTTTTAACATATTAAATGGATATGAAAATATTGATAGAAATATATTTTTTTCTCACTGAAGAAAGATAGTAGAACTAGAGGACATGAGATAACATTAGTAAAGGATCAGTGTTTATTGGTTATCAGGAAGTACTCTTTCCCACAGAGAACAGTGAATGATTGGAACAAATTATCTACAGATTGTGTAACTACTAGCAGTGTGAATATGTTTAGAAACAAGGTTGACACATATCTCAGGAGGGCGGGTTACGAACCCCGGTCCCCTCGACCGAAAGTCCGACGCTCTACCAACTTGAACACTGCGCTCCACACTTTACCACCTAGAACACCATGCTCCACACTCTGCCACCTAGAACACTGCTCTCCACACTCTACCACCCAGAACACTGCTCTCCTCACTCTACCACCTAGAACACTGCACCCCACACTCTACCACCTAGAACACTGCACTCTACCACCTAGAACACTGTGCTCCAAACTATACCACCAAGAACACTGCTTTCCACACTCTACCACCTAGAACACTGCGCCCCACACTCTACCACCTAGAACACCATGTTCCACACCCAACCACCTAGACCACTGCATCCCACACTCTACAACCTAGAACACCATGCTCCACACTCTACCACCTAGAACACTGTGCTCCACACACTACCATCTAGAACACAATGCTCCGCACCCTACCACCTAGACCACCGTGCTCCACACTCTACCACCTAGAACACCACGCTCCAAGCTCTACCACCCGGAACACGACGATCCACCCTCTATGACCTAGAACACCACGCTCCACACTCTACCACCTAGAACACCACGCTCCAAGCTCTACCACCCAGAACACCACGCTCCACACTCTATGACATAGAACACCACGCTCCAAGCTCTACCACCCAGAACACCACGCTCCACACTCTATGACCTAGAACACCACGCTCCACACTCTACCACCTAGAACACCACGCTCCAAGCTCTACCACCCAGAACACCACGCTCCAAGCTCTACCACCCAGAACACCACGCTCCAAGCTCTACCACCCAGAACACCACGCTCCAAGCTCTACCACCCAGAACACCATGCTCCACACTCTATGACCTAGAACACCATGCTCCACACTCTACCACCCAGAACACCATGCTCCACACTCTATGACCTAGAACACCACGCTCCACACTCTACCACCTAGAACACCACGCTCCAAGCTCTACCACCCAGAACACCACGCTCCACACTCTATGACATAGAACACCACGCTCCAAGCTCTACCACCCAGAACACCACGCTCCACACTCTATGACCTAGAACACCACGCTCCACACTCTACCACCTAGAACACCACGCTCCAAGCTCTACCACCCAGAACACCACGTTCCACACTCTATGACCTAGAACACCACGCTCCAAGCTCTACCACCCAGAACACCACGCTCCACACTCTATGACCTAGAACACCTTGCTCCACACTCTACCACCTAGAACACCACGCTCCAAGCTCTACCACCCAGAACACCACGCTCCACACTCTATGACATAGAACACCACGCTCCACACTCTACCACCTAGAACACCACGCACCAAGCTCTACCACCCAGAATCCACGCTCCATACTCTATGACCTAGAATACCGCGCTCTACACTCTACCACCTAGAACATCACACTCTACCACCTAGAACACCATGCTCCACACTCTACCACCTAGAACATCACACTCTACCACCCAGAACACCACGCTCCACACTCTATGACCAAGAACACCGCGCTCCACACTCTACCACCTAGAACACCACACTCTACCACCTAGAACACCACGCTCCACACTCTATGACCTAGAACACCACGCTCCACACTCTACCACATAGAACACCACGCTCCATGCTCTACCACCTAGAACACCGCGCTCCACACTCTACCACCTAGAACACGACACTCTTCCACCTAGAACACGACACTCTACCACCTAGAACACGACACTCTACCACCTAGAACACGACACTCTACCACCTAAAACACTGTGCTCCTCACTCTACCATCTAGACCACAGCGCCCCACACTGTACCACTTTGAACACCGCGCTCCACACTCTACCACCTAGAACACCACACTCTACCACCTAGAACACCACACTCTACCACCTAGAACACCACACTCTACCGCCTAGAATACCGCGCTCCACAGTAAGCAGTTTGACTTCCATAAGACGTTATTTTATTTTGCTCTTATTTTAGGGTAGGCCCTATTTTTTTATTTTGTGTGAAAAACACCCGTAATGGCTTCGAGGTGTCGGTCTCTTTTCTGGCGAGTGTAATGTCCATTGACCTGAAGCAGGACGCATGCGCAGTCTATCTTTACGGATATACCTGTTGACTTATTGATTCCACTGAGCAGTCTGTCCGACTTTTAGCAGCTCTTTAGCGCGTTCAAGTTCTATTTGCTTGTGCCTTTCTTGGAGTTAATGAGACTAAAGGCTGATTCAGATCAGCGCTTTGTTTCGATGACATATTCAATTATTGTGACGTTTGCCTCATAACAGTCCGTGTAACTCCGTTCCTTGTTGCCGTGTGTTGTGAGTGCCGTGTTGTACGTGGTGTTGTGCGTGGTGTCGTGCGTGGTGTGACGAAGAGTGCTCCATTCCGCTTCTGCACTATGCGCAAGGATGCGTGTCTTCTTCTTCCTCCGGGCATGAGTCAACCATCTCAACTAGGCTGACAGACTCGATGTGAGCGCACACGTACTAAAGTGTTTACGAGAAAGTAATAACACAGTATTTGGGAGAAAGAGAAAAGATGATAGTATGCGTGGAGTAATGTCATTTAAAAAAAATGTACATCGACAACATTCGAGAGTGGACGGGATTGGAGCCACAGGAATTATGCAATGCTGCCAACAACCGTCCCAGATGGAGAAAGATCACCGTGGAAGCCTCCAAACACGCACCCCTACGATCGGCCAGGTCAATTGATGAATTGAACTGAACTGAATGTAATTTAAGGAGAGGGAAAGTTTATAGCGTGAAAGATGCAGTATGTATTAATGTTGTAAACTGGAGAACCTCTAGCTGTTTGAAGATCTCCAAACTTGGCTATGTAGCATCGTCGACTGGCAGGTTGTTCCAGTTGGCTATAGCACGGGGTAGGAAGCTGAACTGGATGAATTACTTAATGACTAGGGGGTGTTGAAAAACTTCGTAACGCGTGTTCCGAGAGGGTCTCGCAAGAGTGTGAGTTGGAGAGCGTCTGTCTAATGGAGTAGATGAACTATCGATGGTTCTCTGTGTGGCTAAGTTTCATACGTGGACGGTCTTTTGCTTGGAGTAGAAAAGCATCTTGAGTTGCAGTCAGGTACCCACAGAAGCATGATCTGTATTGCAGTCCACTCTGTAGTAACTCCATGACCACTGTAGTAACTCCATGACCACTGTAGTAACTCCATGACCACTGTGGTAGCTCCATGACCACTGTGGTAACTCCATGACCACTGTGGTAGCTCCATGACCACTGTGGTAACTCCATGACCACAGTGGTAACTCCATGACCACTGTAGTAACTCCATGACCACTGTGGTAACTCCATGACCACTGTGGTAACTCCATGACCACTGTGGTAACTCCATGACCACAGTGGTAACTCCATGACCACTGTGGTAACTCCATGACCACTGTGGTAACTCCATGACCACTGTGGTAACTCCATGACCACTGTGGTAGCTCCATGACCACTGTGGTAGCTCCATGACCACAGTGGTAACTCCATGACCACTGTGGTAAATCCATTACCACTGTGGTAACTCCATGACCACTGTGGTAACTCCATGACCACTGTGGTAACTCCATGACCACAGTGGTAATTCCATGACCACTGTGGTAACTCCATGACCACTGTGGTAACTCCATGACCACTGTGGTAACTCCATGACCACTGTGGTAACTCCATGACCACAGTGGTAACTCCATGACCACTGTGGTAACTCCATGACCACTGTGGTAACTCCATGACCACTCTGGTAACTCCATGACCACTGTGGTAAATCCATTACCACTGTGGTAATTCCATGACCACTGTGGTAACTCCATGACCACAGTGGTAACTCCATGACCACTGTGGTAACTCCATGACCACTGTGGTGACGACTTCGCTGAGAGAATCACGGTGATGAACCAACTGGTGCTAATGACCTGACCTTGGATGTCTCCAGGATACATTGTCACACGGTTTGTTCTGGAAGAAAGTGTTTTTTTTATGTATACCCCATGCAAGTTCCAGAGACCATTCATCTTCCCCGTGCCGTAGTGCCCGAGGCAGGTAGGTGGGCCAAGCTTCGTGATATGCGCCCCTCTTCCATTTAAATATCCCAGTATGCACATTTGTGCCGTCTTGGGAATTCTGCAGGTAGCAATATCAAATTCCTCGTAGACTGGTCTTTGGACTCCGATGAGAGCTAAACGATGAGGAGCTAAACGATGATAGCTAAACGGGCGGATCCAGAGCCTGAAAAAGGTGGTGCCCAGTTTCTCAAAAAAAGATAATTGATGGCAGGACTCCAAATGTGCACGCACGCACGCACAGACGCACAAACACACACATGGACGTACACACACACGCACGCGCACACACATGCACTTACACGCACACGTGTGTACGCGCACGCGCACACGCACATCACATACATGCACGTACACACACACACACGCACGCATGCACGTACACACACACACACGAACGAACACACACATGCACGTACACACACACGCACGCACGCACGCACGCACGCACGCACGCACACACACACACACAAACACACATGCACGTACACACCCTCTTATTATAAGGCAAGCCCTTCTGAAAAGTTGCAGTGGCCTCTAAGAGTGGTGGCCTCTCGTTAGGAGGGTATTGTATGAAAGCCTTATTATTTGCTGCATGGCATTGTAACCTCTTATAAGGGCGGGCAACTTACTGTATCTGTAATCCACAGTAGATTCACGAACTAAAGCCAAATGACCAGTGGAAAGTCACAGTACAAAATGCAGTGAAAACAAGAATCCATTTGCGTTTAGTAATGCCTCCGACCCTAGTACTGCAAAAATGAGGAGTTAATCAGAACGACTGAGGAACAAACATCTGCACGCGTTTTGACGTTCAAAACTTCAAACGGTAAACACATTGTTTAATTTTTGGTCTTGTTACAGCCCTTTGAAACAAATTGTCACGTTTGTTTTATTGCTTATTAAATCTGGAACATGTATGGTATATACCATGTATGATATATACCATGTATGGTATATACCATGTACGGTATATACCATGTACGGTATATACCATGTACGGTATATAACATGTACGGTATATACCATGTATGGTATATACCATGTACGGTATATACCATGTACGATTTCCGCGGACTGAGGACACTAACTGTCTTGTTCTTTTTTAGACTTTATATCGTAATGTGATGATATGTTCTCCATGTACAAATTAAACCTTTCATCTTTCATTGAAATAAAAACCTGTAAAAACAGTAGTGTAAAATAGGTAGATATTTCAATGTAGTACCTTAAGATGTTTTCTCGTCATATCTGAAAATGCTCTACCTCAAGCTGGTATTTTATTTTGTATCACAATTATGAAAATAATCCGTTCTCCGTTCTGTACTTGATGTTTTCACACCGGGTTCGAAATGACCCGAAATCATCAACTTACATCTTCACCCTCACCGGATTTAGCTAATCTGGTTCGTTGATGTCCACAAGTGAAGCGAATAGTTTATGCAGCACCCGAAGTCGACTGAATAAAACAATATTTTTGTTCAAATCGTCGAAAGAATTGACTTAATCTGGTAAGGTTCAAAATAGTGGATATCCAACATAGTAAACACTGTGCTGGTCAGTGCCGATCAAGGAATGACCTCCATGCTCTCGCCAATCGCATCATAAAGTTACGACATTTCACCAAGGGCGAAATTTATGAGTTTTGAGCTTTTCCATTTTTACTTCAATTAAATGTTTTACTTCAATTAACTTTACGTAATTTAATAGTTTGTCTGATGATTTTACCAAACAAAACATACAAAAGTGGCACAAACTGTTGCAACGTCTCGGTCTTGTCACAATGTGGGCTACAATACGGTCAGTGCTATGTGAAATATTTGGTGACACGTTGTCTTGGTTTAAATCACAAAATAGTACTAGATTCTTGTAGATGACGTGTAACGATTGACAATGTTTCGTTCACTATTCACTGTTGGCCTATATGCCTGGCCATACAAGTCTAGTGTTATAGCAGGCGTGACCGCAGTCACAGTTTTTGTACGTGAATAATAGTCAAGCTTTTTCTTGGGAATACTTAAATGAGATAGACTAGTCTGCAACATAAAATTATCAACATTACTACTGACGATAGCCCGAAGGTAAACGGACGGTCGTTCAGTCCGACTACTGCGGCTGGCGTGGCAGCTGCTTGGTGACAGCTGTACATACATACACGCCAACATGCCACTGAATAATCTTTTCAAATTAGTTACTTTATTATTTCCATAATAATGGTAGCGTTTATTCCCATGCTTTGAAAATGCAATGTTTGTCTAGCCACAAAAAGTACAATCATAATAGAAGGCGATTCCTTAAAATAAAAATTATGTACAAGTATATTAGGCTCTAATCAATAAATAGTTTTTCAACTGTCTGGACATTAAGTAGTCTGGTGGTTGCGTAAATCTACTGTATTGGTTACAATTAGCGGGTCACCACAGGGAATAACCACATTCGCTGCTGCTGCTGCTGCTGCTGCTGCTGCTGCTGCTGCTGCTGCTGCTGCTGCTGCTGCTGCTGCTGATGATGATGATGATGATGCTGCTGCTGCTGCTGATGATGATGATGCTGCTGCTGCTGCTGCTGCTGCTGCTGCTGCTGCTGCTGCTGCTGCTGCTGCTGCTGCTGCTGCTGCTGCTGCTGCTGCTGCTGCTGCTGCTGCTGCTGATGATGATGATGATGATGATGATTGAGTGATTTTAACCGACATTTTAACAGTTAACTTTAAATTAATTAGAAACTGTTCTACGTAACTCTTTCAGCTAAGGTTAAAATGACTATGCATTGCTGTTCTTTGTTAATCATGCCTTCAACAAGCGCTACAACCTCTGTCACGATCGTGTCCAACGACACACGCACGGCGACAGATGTGACAGTAATGACACCGTCAACGCCCAACATCGCACATTTGGCCAGAGTGTCGTCGTGTGGTCAACTGAACAGACGGTCTGCGTTATGTATACAATGTCAACGAATGACCGCTGTGTCTTATGCCTTGTTTTCTGTGTGGTGCTTTTTGGTGTGACAGGTGAGTGGATGACGCGCATAAAGGAATCCGTCCAAAACTGTGTACAACACAACCAACTGTGTACAACACAACCAACTGTGTACAACACAACCAACTGTGTACAACACAATCAACTGTGTACAACACAACCAACTGTGTACAACACAACCAACTGTGTACAACACAACCAACTGTGTACAACACAACCAACAAGGACATCCGTAGAATTGGTTTACTTCGTGCAAATCCTACCCATGTCTGATGAACCATCGAATTGTTCATTATCCACTTCAGGTTGTCGAAGGTCAGTTTGTTGTATGATTGTATTTGTTTCCCTCTGTTTTCCTTGCCATGAGTCGGTGTCCATTGCATGAGTGGGTGTCCATTGCTATGAGTGTGTGTCCATTGCCATGAGTAGATGTCCATTGCCATGAGTCGGTGTCCATTGCCATGATTGGGTGTCCATGAGTGGATGTTCATTGCCATGAATGAATCTTGACACATGTTCTTCTTTATGGCGATAGCAGTGACCAACCAGTTGGAAGCGCCTCATTCAAATCTTGCGTGAGAGTTTGTCTTGAGATAGTGTTATGTCCCATAACATTCTGTGCTTGTCAGCTGATTGCTCCAGTGGACACTTCTATAAAGACACTTCCACTGTATTCTAGGGACACTAAGGTCGGGCTTCCTTTCTAGTCCTGTCAGGTGTCAGCTCCATAGAACAATACACTTTCGACGGTAGCCCTGAAGAATGAATGTCTGAGGTCTTCCTAATGCTGGGCTTCCATGTGTTAATTAGGTTGCTACATGCTCGTCCCACCGCCTCGTCAGGCTAGGGCAAAGCGACGTCCTACCGCCTCGTTAGGCTAGGGCAATGCGACGTCCTACCGCCTCGTCAGGCTAGGGCAAAGCGACGTCCTACCGCCTCGTTAGGCTAGGGCAATGCGACGTCCTACCGCCTCGTCAGGCTAGGGCAAAGCGACGTCCTACCGCCTCGTCAGGCTAGGGCAATGCGACGTCCTACCGCCTCGTCAGGCTAGGGCAATGCGACGTCCTACCGCCTCGTCAGGCTAGGGCAATGCGACGTCCTACCGCCTCGTCAGGCTAGGGCAATGCGACGTCCTACCGCCTCGTCAGGCTAGGGCAATGCGACGTCCTACCGCCTCGTCAGGCTAGGGCAATGCGACGTCCTACCGCCTCGTCAGGCTAGAGCAATGCGACGGCGAACTTAACTAGGAACCTAAATACCGGACGTCGACTACTTCGTCAAATAGAATATCTACTACACCACTAGCAATCAATATAATGTTGTTTTCATCTTTTATATTGACAGTGATGAACTTAGTTATTCACATTCATAGCTAGTCCAACAGTTCCTGTATTGTTTTCGACATTTTTCAGCAATCTATGTGCAGACTTGATTCCATCACTAATTAGGATTATAATTATATATATTACATAACATATAAATCTGTAAGCGCAAGAATTTTTTATTTCTTCCTTCCATTGGAAAACGTCTACTTCTCCATTCTCACACGGTAATCTTCCTTTGTTGACTTTCTCATGACATAGTCCAATATCATAGTATATGTCTCACCCTGCAACACACCAGCCTCGGTGACTGTCACAAAACTGATGACGATGTAGGCCTAGGTGAATGTCAAAGACCTGATGACGATGTAGGGCTTAGTGACTGTCAAAGAACTGATGACGATGTAGGCCTTGATGACTGTCAAAGAACTGATGACGAGACTGTCAAAGCACTGATGACGATGGAGGCCTACCAAAATTCGTTTATAGGCGCCCTCTCTATGTGTTAGAAACTGCCTGGTCTTTGTCCTGTGTTGAAGCATGTCTTAATTATACTATTATGAGTATTACGCTTATGTGCAACTCGAAACATTAAACAATTTATAAAAAAACAGCGACCCTAATACGAATGCTTTCGTTAGAAATACCGTCAGTGTGGTGTACAAACAATCCGAGTCAGAGCGTGTAGTGTAAGATTGAGCAAGTACACGAACAAGAAACGTAAAATGACTGTCTCCACAAAGCACCACCACGTGTCTAACAGGCTTATTAACAAATGCTCGTCAACGCATTTGAATGGAAATATTAAAATTTATTCAAATGCAAATGCCATTTTCCAGGATAGGATTCAAACGCAAATATTTTGGTTATGCATTTTTAAACGCATTTGAATTTCCCCAAAATAATTTTCAAATGTTTTGCTGATACGTGACATTTTTTAATATTTTGAATAAGAAAAACAAAATGTACAAAAGCACATTATTGGTTAATTACAGCGGCTAAGTGACATGTACTACCGTAAACATTGTAATAGTCTAATTTATACAGGTAAACTCTTACAATAATGATTATTATTATTCAAACAATTACGTTGGCATTACAAATGCATTTGATTGGGCATTTGACAAATCATATGTTTGGGGTCGCAATCAAATGTAAATGTTCAGGATACACACTAAAATGTAAACGCATGGCACGTGTCACAGATGCATTTGAATTCGCACTCAAATGCATTTGTATTTGTTAACAAACGACGGACATAGTCGGCCTAGCTGCGACAAATACCACGCATAAGGCCTAACCACTGGACTACCTACTCCAGCGGCCATGCAGTGCTACACGTGCAAGGGGTCAGCGACGAACGAGGTGGACGCTAACATCCGCTGTCTCGCGTCGTCAAACCTCGAGGACTGTGACCATTTCTACGAGTATTACGACATGGTGGAGACGGACGGTGCTCCCTCCCCGCCCTCGTACGAGTTCTATGACTACGGACCAGATGATAACGTACCTGTCGACAGCGGGACAGGTAAGCGCTTTTCCAATACCGTACAGCAACTAAATGCACCTGTCACTGGTACCCTCCACCCGGGGACATGCCCAGTATTTAGTCAATTTCTAAAATAACAAATCGGTGTCTATAGCCATATATAGCCCAGCCGTAATACGGTGCAAAGTCTATTTTACCTATGTCAAAATGTTGTGTTTAAATTTCCAACCGAGTAGACCCTAGGTAGAGCTTTGACATTTATTAAAAAAATCTTCATTGTCATATTTGTGTACAATTTCATACAGAAATACAGTCCCCTGGAAATATCTCTCTTAGAAATGTTGTAGAGTCGAAATGTTGCATAGCAATTGAACATCCGAGCAAGCGCGTCAGTATCCAAGCTAGTTGTGCCTACACCGCAAACAGGCACGACCCAACGGTACCCAGTTTTGGTCACAAAATATGCATAGCTTAAGCCGCCAAATTATACCACAGAAGAAAGTATCGCTTCGCATGTATCCACTGATTATGCAGCAGCAAGCCGTGCCGAAGCAAGGGACAACCCGAAGAAACACCGTCGCGTGAGGGCAGCAGACGCGAGTGCGTCGACGAACGCCAGCCTGGAGGCCGCAGACGACAAGTATGAGTACGAGTACTACGACAGCGACACGTCGAAGGCAGTTGCCGGAACAACGATGACGTCACTGAGCTCGAGAAAGACGATAATGCCCAAAATGGTGAAAATAAAAGAACCCGAGGTAACCGAGACGTTACTTTGATCGTTCACTCCCCTCATTGTAGGCAATGCATGGTTGTGACGCAGTGCGAATGGTGATAGCTTCTCTTTGGCTCCTTGGACATTTTTTTCTACGATTTTTTTAAACGTTAATGGTACAGTAACCATAAATAAACGTAGGGTCTACACTCAGTGTGTAATTCCTGAAAACGACATCTCGGTGGTTGATTTTGAAATGTTGGTGCGTTGTCATCACTAAACTATTATAGTGCCAACGTACTAAGGAATGTCAACTCCCTATGCAGAACTGCTCTAAAAAATCACGTCACACACTTTACTAAGGACTCTTTATGGGTAATGGCGGGTGAATTGCCTCTCTGCCGCTAGGTGCAAAAGAGATGAGTCACTCAGAGTAGGCCTATATTTGTATATATGTCAAATGTCCTGGTCTGCCGGCAGCAGTACACCCTAGAACACACAGGTCAGTCGCGGTATCTAACGTCCCGGTGTGTCGGCAGCAGTAGACCCTAGAACATACGGGTCAGTCGCGGTATCTAACGTCCCGGTGTGCCGGCAGCAGTACACCCTAGAACACACAGGTCAGTCGCGGTATATAACGTCCCGGTGTGCCGGCAGCAGTAGACCCTAGAACATACGGGTCAGTCGCGGTATCTAACGTCCCGGTGTGTCGGCAGCACTACTGCTACAGTACGACGACAAAGACGGCATGGGAGAGCTACGTCGTGGAGAAAGGCTGCATGCGCATCAAGTACTGCCACGACCGCAAGGCGTCGCTCAACGAATGGAACAAGCCGTGGAACTTCTGTTGCAAACGGTCTCGCTGCAACGCCAAGCTCGGTAGGTCAGGTCTTGTTCACCCGCACAGCAACATTCTCAAAGGTTTACCGCAAGCAGATCTGTTTTCGTGAAGAACGTTGATGGCATTATACAACGTTGATAGGCTGTGACGTTTGCTCACATAATGTTGGTTGATGCCCATGGACAGATAATCGACTGCCCTACATTGTAACATTAGTCGAGCCTTATCAAAAGCCGAATTTGGAATCGTCAGACGTTTTGTCAGACGAATCGTTATCAAGTAACGTTGTATGGTGTTGTACCATCTACTGTCAGCGGAGGCCTTGCTTAACAAGAATTTCAAGAAATAACGACATAGTTCATCACTACACACGCTGTCGTCTTAGTTCGCCGTATCTAAAACCCAATGGAATGTGTTTACAGTTGAGGACAAACCCCAGCGAGTGTTCGGGATGGGATGTCGCCGCACAGAGGACTGCGTGCAGGGCCACAACAACCGCCCCGTCTGCGCCAACTACTTCAAGTCATGTCCTCACATCTCCACGGTACGACATTCAAATATCTCAATAAAGTCATAATAAACTATCTCAAGTGAACGTCAGTTCAAAGGAGGCTTGTAGAACCGTTGGCATCACGTTAATACACGGATGTGAGACGTACTATATCCGATGATATAAATAATGTCTTAGACGGATAGAGTAGTTTCACGTGCGCTGCTCACAGTAGATCGCGGGCATCAGATGGCAAGACATGACGCATAACACTGAAGTGTTGGACCAATGCGTGCATACCTTCGATGGTCCGGTCACCTGGTCCATACGACTAACGACAGCATACCTTCGATGGTCCGGTCACCTGGTCCGTACGACTAACGACAGCATATCTTCGATGGTCCGGTGACCTGGTCCGTACGATTAACGACAGCATACGTTCGATAGTCCGGTGACCTGGTCCGTACGACTAACGACAGCATACCTTCGATGGTCCGGTGACCTGGTCCGTACGACTAACGACAGCATACCTTCGATGGTCCGGTGACCTGGTCCGTACGACTAACGACAGCATACCTTCGATGGTCCAGTCACCTGGTCCGTACGACTAACGACACCATACCTTCGATGGTCCGTACGGCTAACGACATCATACCTTCGATGGTCCGACTAACGACATCATACCCAAGTCACTCGTCTACGTCCAGCTGACAACCAGTTGCCGAACACAAGGCGGCCAAACGGAAAGTTACAAAGATGTGCTAAAATCAACACTGAAGTCCTGCTCCACCCCCCCCCCAACACACGGGAAACAACAGCAATGAATCGCACCCTCTGGCGTCACATATGCGCCACCTGCCTGCAGGACTTCGAGCAGAAGCGTCTACTCAAAGACCGAAGAACGCAGCGAAAGAATTGTCAACCTCCGCCGGGGCATTTGACCACCCATGACTGTGCTGTGGTCGCCAATGCGCGTCGTGCATCGGCCACACAGTCACCAAAGGACACACAACTGACTCGGGACGAGATCCGTGACTCGACGGCTCACTACACTGTATATAAATACAACAAAACTATAATAGTGTATGTTTTTATTTTCATTGCACTGTATTCCTTATAAATTAGTCAATGCATAAAATTTACAATATATGACGTAACATCGCATTCTACGAGTGTTCAATGTTGGTGTGATACGCTGTGACCCGATCAAACAGGGCATCATCAAGATGGAGTGTCGCCTCCAAGCAAGGAGACCTGCTGTCACTGGCAGGTCCGTGGCTGCCTTCAGACAGTCAGCGCCGCTGGAGAGGAGGTGTTTCTGTGTGAGGAACGCCTACCCAAAGGGACCTGTCTGCATGAGTGAGTCTCTGCTTCTCGTCTGTAACTACATGTCTAGATTGATCAGTTAAAGTCTCCCAACAACTCAGGGAAATAAAGAGAATTATAATAAATATTTTCTTTCAATCACAACTAAGCTTACTCACTATTAGGACGCTTCGGCAACCGACTCAGCCACGTGACAGCCTGCTCGCTACGCCATCTAGTAAGCAGAAGAACTAACTCGTCCCAGTTTCTGAAGAAGGCAGTCGGGGGTTGCCGAAAGGTTGTAGTAGTGAGTAAACTTTATAGTGCTAATTATTAGATCATTATTATATCTTCCAACAGCTCCTCGCCATCAAAGAATGCACTCAGACGTCATGTGGACTTTAACAACAGATTCTCCAGATTCCCAACAGTCTAGTGTTTAACCGATTCACTGGACAACACAATGTATACCTGCTTCATCTATACCCAGCGTATGTCTGTGTTTCTGTAAATATAATCTAGATAACTTTCAGATTCGGAAAGGTTTATGATGAAATCGACACCGATATATATCAGTAGTAATCTTAACAGCATTGTTATATTACACCAAACACAGCAACATGATAGCTCACAAACACAGCAACATGATAGCTCACAAACACAGCAACATGATAGCTCACAAACACAGCAACATGATAGCTCACAAACACAGCAACATGATGGCTCACAAACACAGCAACATGATGGCTCACAAACACAGCAACATGATGGCTCACAAACACAGCAACATGATAGCTCACAAACACAGCAACATGATGGCTCACAAACACAGCAACATGATGGCTCACAAACACAGCAACATGATAGCTCACAAACACAGCAACACGATAGCTCACAAACACAGCAACATGATGGCTCACAAACACTGCACTATAGGATGACTGCATGAAACTTGGTTGACCTGCCGTCTTGTGGGCTATACACCCATAAAGCAGACTGTGAACTGTAATGGAGTTGGACACATGGCATGCCGTCTTTGCAGGTACTGCAGCTCAACACTGTCCAACACGTCATCAACTCCCGACACTGGTGATGGTCTGTTGGTTGTTGCGGCAACAGTTCCTTGGAGAATTACTGGACGAGACACACTGGTGATGGTCTGTTGGTTGTTGCTGCGACAGTTCCTTGGAGAATTACTGGACGAGACACAATGGTGATGGTCTGTTGGTTGTTGCGGCAACAGTTCCTTGGAGAATTACTGGACGAGACACACAGCTCCAACTAGAGGCACTGACTTTCATTTAGTTAACAAGATCTCACATGTTCCATGATAACGCAACTCCATATCTGGCTGCGTCTGTTCAATATATGTTCCTTACTAGATCATTGTGATCTTTTTTCAAGAACAGTATTACACTGCATACTAGACATGTTCCTCTTCTGTATGCATACCTGGTTAGTTAATACAAAGAGCTAAGAGTTCTAGCCCCAAAATATTAACCTTCTCTCATAATTTCCTGCCTACTAGTTCTCACATGGACAACTAAAATGTCAGTACCTGTTTCCATATATTCAGTAACATTGATTAATAAAACAATTAAAACTAATGCATTAGCTGCGACATTTGCGATGAAACAGGACAGAAGATGTGATGAATATAGAAATATGACACAGTTCATGCGTTACTGTTACTATCTGAAACACGTAATATTTACATATCATATTCTACAATGTGAAACAAATGCTAGGGAGACAGTAACATAGTGCAAGCTGGAATGAATACAACACTTTAAAACATATTGCACAATCCACTGTGAATGTAGCAGAGGAATCTGTTTCTCAGAATCTTATACAACTTACACTGAATTTAAATGTTTGGGTAGAAGTGAACACCTTCGGGAATTACAAGAAAATCCAGTCTCATTGTTCCCCGATTGTTAAAGTTTTACTGCAATCATTTAATAGAAACATCTACAAATGTGTATATACCATCTGTCCGCTTACTGATTGAACAACCCAACAATGCCATCTTGTTTTGCAAAGGCTTGGTGTACATGAATAATTTTTTTGGATAACATATAATTCCCCCACAGGAGGAAAGTATGAAGAATGGTTGGTCTGGAGAGCATCTGGGTGGGCCTTAGGGGTCATCCCATAACCTATGAGACAACCCCTTATCTGCCACACAGTGATAAAAAGGATGGAAAAGAAACGAAAAAGACCAGACGCTGTAGTTTTAACCATTCATTCGCTTGCAGTCAAACAAACTCTCCCAGAGTCACTTTAGCTAGTGTCTGTATCCTCTGGTAGGTGGCGTGGAGACTGTCCGTCTGAGGCAACTGGTGTTCAGTCGCTGTGGTGTACTTCTTGTCCGCTAGGGGCAGTACTGACTCGACTAGGAACTGTGCATTCTGCACAACAAACTTGTGCTGAAAATTAAGATAATGAAAGAATTTAATATATGAAGAAACTAAAGATTAATTATGACAAGTCTTACAGATTCTGATGACCTGATTCTATTGCAACACAAGTTTTTGCATCAGAATGCTCAGGGTGGACATAACCACCCCTTGGAGCCAGCACGTCACCAACACTGAGTGTAGGGCAGTTACCAACTCTCAAATAAATCAAAGAGTGAAGAATGCACTTCGCAAGCCACTGCTACAGAAGTGAGAATGAACTAGTCTCACTGACACTGGATATGAAAACATTATTATGTACACTGATAGGTGAGACGAGGCAGAGAGTCTGAACCACTTATGTACACTGACTGACGAGACGAGGCAGGGAGTCTGAATCACTTATGTACACTGACTGACGAGACGAGGCAGGGAGTCTGAACTACTTATGTACAATGACGTCCTGAGACGAGGCAGAGAGTCTGAACCACTTATGTACACTGACTGACGAGACGAGGCAGGGAGTCTGAATCACTTATGTATACTGACATCCTGAGATGAGACACTCATTTGGAAAATAAGATGTTACGACAGCAATGCAAGATAGAAATATATGGAAGGCTGTTGTGATTCGAGGAATTCACTTGACATAAGCAAGTAAGCAACAAAGTTTTACATGTGAACATTAAATAAACGACTGAGACACAATACCTCCTTCTTGAACTGGTCAGAGTGCACAGACTTCTCAATGTGTTTCATCTGGGCCGTCAGGATGTCGACGAAGGCTGTCGTGATCATGTGACGGTGGTTGTTGCAATGCACCTTCAACATGTCTTCACAGAAGATGATGTAGGCTTTGGTGAACTGGATTGTGTTTGTTGTCAGTGCTGTGAAAACCTTATCTGCAACACAGCCATGAACAAATACTCACTAACGATTCACTGAAATTAATAATGATATAAAAATGTTTATGAACTTTGTTGTTATCTATTTCACAAGAACATGGAAAACACTCAAAATCATCTTTGGTTTTTCAAACTATTTCAGTTTAATTGGTGACAGATTTGATGGTAAATATGTAGCCTGAGTCAGAAAAAGCCAAGAACTATGACAAAGCACTTTACATAATTAATTAATAAAAAAATTGCATGTAATGTATATGTTAATGTCTATGAATAAAAATAAAGCACACAATCCAAAAAATATGTACATATAAATAAATAGTAAATAAATTGATGTGGCATAAGAAAAGTGAATGACAATATCTAAATTAGAATAAAACAACATAAAATACTGATGTTGTAATGAGAACATTTAGAAAATAAATGATAATAATAAAAAAACTGTAATTTATAAACCAGATAAATAACATAAAACTATAAAATATCAGCAATATTCTGTCAGGAACAGGTGCATTTCAAAGTTGACAATAAAATGTTTACCATAATACTAATAGGGGAACTGTAATGGATGTCGGCCGTCTTACTGAACCAGAAAAACAAGTCCATTTGACATTGCTCCAGGTCACCGTACGTGTAGGCATGGATGTCAGTCAGACCAAGCTCACCGTATGTGTAGGCATGGATGTCAGTCAGACCAAGCTCACCGTATGTGTAGGCATGGATGTCAGTCAGACCAAGCTCACCGTATGTGTAGGCATGGATGTCAGTCAGACCAAGCTCACCGTATGTGTAGGCATGGATGTCAGTCAGACCAAGCTCACCGTATGTGTAGGCATGGATGTCAGTCAGACCAAGCTCACCGTATGTGTAGGCATGGATGTCAGTCAGACCAAGCTCACCGTATGTGTAGGCATGGATGTCAGTCAGACCAAGCTCACCGTACGTGTAAGCATGGATTTCAGTCAGACCAAGCTCACCGTATGTGTAGGCATGGATGTCAGTCAGACCAAGCTCACCGTATGTGCAGGCATGGATGTCAGTCAGACCAAGCTCACCGTATGCGTAGGCATGGATGTCAGTCAGAACAAGCTCACCGTATGCGTAGGCATGGATGTCAGTCAGAACAAGCTCACCGTATGTGTAGGCATGGATGTCAGTCAGACCAAGCTCACCGTATGTGTATGCATGGATGTCAGTCAGACCAAGCTCACCGTATATGTAGGCATGGATGTCAGTCAGACCAAGCTCAGCGTATGTGTAGGCATGGATGTCAGTCAGACCAAGCTCACCGTATGTGTAGGCATGGATGTCAGTTAGACCAAGCTCACCATATGTGTAGGCATGGATGTCAGTCAGACCAAGCTCACCGTATGTGTATGCATGGATGTCAGTCAGACCAAGCTCACCGTATGTGTAGGCATGGATGTCAGTCAGACCAAGCTCATGCATTTCTTCTTCAAACGTCTTCAGACACTCTGTGTTCTGGAAGTTGACAGGTCGCCACAAGTCTTCCTGGAGACAAGAACCAAGCTTCAATGAACTGTGTATCTCAGCTGTAGCAGCTACTGTTGTAGACAAATGTAGAGGCTTGAGTTCCACGGAAATGTTTAGCCTGGGTTCAGTGTCGGTCTGATCATTAGCTGGGATACTCTCAGGAAAGTTCAAAACGCTTTCCCAAACTGCAGTTATATTTAAGAAAATTCAACTGAGTGAACAGTGGATTTGATTTTTGGACAATCTTGAATATAGTGTTTGAAACCACAACAGTGAATACATTGATTATGTTCTAAAAACACAATGTAACTTTATGGTCCACTTTCATAATTGCCACAAATACAACTGCTCACAGCCCACAACACAGTGGGGTGTCGTACCGCGGCCCGATGCTTCACTGCCTCCACCTGGTGATCACCAGTCTGCTGAATGAGTCGTGCCACGTCTTTCTCCATCATACGATCCAAGGTGAAGAGCAACTCCAGGCCAATGTCGGTCAACTGAAACACAACATGACCAGTGGAAGACTGAAACACAACTTGAGCAGTGGAGATTGAAACACAACATGACCAGTTGAAGACTGGAACACAACATGACCAGTTGAAGACTGAAACACAACATGACCAGTTGAAGACTGAAACACAACATGACCAGTGGAAGACTGAAACACAACATGACCAGTTGAAGACCGAAACACAACATGACCAGTTGAAGACCGAAACACAACATGACCAGTTGAAGACTGAAACACAACATGACCAATTGAAGACTGAAACACAACATGACCAGTGGAAGACTGAAACACAACATGACCAGAGGAAGACTGAAACACAACATGACCAGTGGAAGACTGAAACACAACATGACCAGTGAAAGACTGAAACACAACATGACCATGCAATTGTCTAGATGTGTTGACAATAAGGACGTAGTTTGTAGACAGGCTAGACAGCATTCATGATGAGGCCCAGCGTTGTCACTTAACCAGTTCTACGCAACTTTGTCACTTCTCCAGAGGATTATTTCAAACAAAACTTACTCTATTACTGACACAGAGAACCTGATAAATATTTCTTTTTCTTATTCGCAGCAACAGGTATCAACTGTCAATGCACAATAAATAAATTAGAATGAACATCAATGTATAATGAATGACATGTAGCTGTATCTGGTAAAATACGTAATGTCATGTGTCCTTAACATAAACCACCATCAGCTATACACCAAAACCAATTTATTTAAACCAACTGGATTTTATACTACACACAACAAGGGTTTCCTGTGTTGTGGACTCACCAGGTTACAGCTGTGTCGGGCCTCGTAGACACACTCAGCAATGGTGGAGAATCTTGTCTTGCTCTGGAAGACTTGTGTCCCAAACGTCTTTACAAACGCCTGTAGTTCATCTCTCGCCCACACCACAAAGGCTGCGACATATGCACGTAGACAGTTCATCTCTCACCCGCACCACAAAGGCTGCCACGTACACACGTAGACAGTTCATCTCTCACCCACACCACAAAGGATGTGACGTACACACGTAGACAGTTCATCTCTCGCCCACACCACAAAGGCTGCCACGTACACACGTAGACAGTTCATCTCTCGCCCACACCACAAAGGCTGTGACGTACACACGTAGACAGTTCATCTCTCGCCCACACCACAAAGGCTGCCACGTACACACGTAGACAGTTCATCTCTCACCCACACCACAAAGGATGTGACGTACACACGTAGACAGTTCATCTCTCGCCCACACCACAAAGGCTGCCACGTACACACGTAGACAGTTCATCTCTCACCCACACCACAAAGGATGTGACGTACACACGTAGACAGTTCATCTCTCGCCCACACCACAAAGGCTGCCACGTACACACGTAGACAGTTCATCTCTCGCCCACACCACAAAGGCTGTGACGTACACACGTAGACAGTTCATCTCTCGCCCACACCACAAAGGCTGCGACGTATACACAGACAGTTCATCTCTCGCCCACACCACAAAAGCTGTGACGTATACACAGACAGTTTATCTCTCACCCACACCACAAAGGCTGCGACGTATACACAGACAGTTTATCTCTCACCCACACCACAAAGGCTGTGACGTATACACAGACAGTTCATCTCTCGCCCACACCACAAAAGCTGTGACGTATACACAGACAGTTTATCTCTCACCCACACCACAAAGGCTGCAACGTATACACAGACAGTTTATCTCTCACCCACACCACAAAGGCTGTGACGTATACACAGACAGTTCATCTCTCCCCCACACCACAAAGGCTGTGACGTATACACAGACAGTTTATCTCTCGCCCACACCACAAAGGCTGCGACGTATACACAGACAGTTTATCTCTCGCCCACACCACAAAGGCTGCGACGTATACACAGACAGTTCATCTCTCGCCCACACCACAAAGGCTGTGACGTATACACAGACAGTTTATCTCTCACCCACACCACAAAGGCTGTGACGTATACACAGACAGTTTATCTCTCACCCACACCACAAAGGCTGTGACGTATACACAGACAGTTTATCTCTCACCCACACCACAAAGGCTGTGACGTATACACAGACAGTTTATCTCTCACCCACACCACAAAGGCTGTGACGTATACACAGACAGTTTATCTCTCACCCACACCACAAAGGCTGCGACGTATACACAGACAGTTTATCTCTCACCCACACCACAAAGGCTGCGACATACGCACGTAGACAGTTCATCTCTCACCCACACCACAAAGGCTGCCACGTACACACACAGACAGTTCATCTCTCGCCCACACCAGAAAGGCTGCGACATACGCACGTAGACAGTTCATCTCTCACCCACACCACAAAGGCTGCCACGTACACACACAGACAGTTCATCTCTCGCCCACACCACAAAGGCTGCGACATACACACGTAGACAGTTCATCTCTTGCCCACACCACAAAGGCTGCGACATACGCATGTAGACAGTTCATCTCTCGCCCACACCACAAAGGCTGCCGTGTACACACAGACAGGTTCAGTGTATTACATAAACAAAACAAACAAAGTCACAGATTTGGTGCTGTCATCTGTTAATTTAATAATAATATATTTTATTTGATATAATGCCATAGTCAAAATTCTTGGTGATGTTTCACAGCATATCAAAAGAATTGTTAAAACAAATAGATTAAAATAATACTACTAATATAATTAAAAAAAGTAAGATATAGCAATATAATAATAATTATAAAAAAATGATTAAATATGCATAAATACACATAATATAAAAACTATATAAAATAATATATTAAATAGTTAAATAAGTGTTTTAAGATATTGCTAATGTGATAAAAACATGAAAAATATGCATTGTTAAATTACAACTGCAGTATTTGTCAGTGAAGTTAATATTCCTAAAAAGCACCCTCACAAAGATATACACATAAACTGTCATTTAGATTGAAAATGATGACAATTTGTGCTAACACCAGTTGTCAATCACAATGATGACAACAGATGGCAATCACAATGATGACACCAGTTGTCAATCACAATGATGACAACAGATGGCAATCACAATGATGACACCAGATGGCAATCACAATGATGATACCAGATGTCAATCACAATGATGACACCAGATGTCAATCACAATGATGACACCAGATGTCAATCACAATGATGACACCAGATGTCAATCACAATGATGACACCAGATGTCAATCACAATGATGACACCAGATGGCAATCACAATGATGACACCAGATGGCAATCACAATGATGACACCAGATGTCAATCACAAAGACCAGAATTATCAATTCTATCAACAATTTCTTCCTCAGTGCAAAGTGGTGCCAAGTACCTGAGAAGCAAGCGAAGTGTTCTGGGAAGGCTTTCATGAACTCTTGTCCCGTCTCAATAATGCTGCTGAAAAACACTTCGCATAACCGCCGAATATACAGTGTTGTGGCGCCCTCTATCTTCAGCTGGCGGATGTTGTATTTGATCATGGCGCTGTGGTTTTTTAGAAAGAGGTCACATGCCTGAAACCAGAGCAAGACATCGTGGGACTCCCAAGAGGCAAGACGCAGGAACAATGGAATAAAATAAATTATCCAAAAATTATTTCTTAGAATTCTCTCATCAACTTGAAGCATATGGAGCGTTTAATCTATTTGAGAAACCGCAAAATACTGTATTTCTGATTGCATTGTGATGTTGGTTCCCTTTAATTTATACCACAATACAATACACAATAGCACTGTCTTTCTGATGGCAAAATAACCAAATAATACTAAAAAAGAAAACACTGACATAACCTGACAACAACTACCTAATCTGAGGTTTGGGAAGAACTAGGACTATTTCCCAAGGTGCACCAAAGACATCCCTAGTGACACCTAGCGATACCTGAGGTGACTTTCCCAGACGGATGAGTTGGGCCACGGCCCGACGGGCGGCCCTTGGGCCACCACGGATGGAGCGTTCTGGAGATGACTGTAGTTCCTGCATCAGCACTTCTGTCAGTTGTTTGATCCGGTGGTCTATCCTCGCCCTGACAATGCAATGATAAAACATTACAGAAACATCTTCACCGAAGCTATGTCCTCAATAGTCACCAATGCAGGTAAAAATAACCTTCAAAACTAAATGTATTTAGATTTATTTTTGAGCTAATTCAATACACAGGGAAAACATTGTCTTACAATTACACTGTACCAATATTTACTGTTTTATCTGATGGTCAGGTTTCTCAAGAATGAAAAACAATATTTGACCTCTTATAGACAAGACAGATATCTAGTTCTTCTCTCTGTCAATATACGAAGTGTTACATATCCATGATATAAATTAATGATGTTTTCTGTTGAATGTAGTTAAACAATAGATAGGAAAACCATTATTTCACCAGTCAATAGTGCAGCATAAATACTATCAACTAGATGGCTCAATTTACATGATTTGGGCAAATAATGCACTTTTCGGGTAAATGGTTCATATGTATATTTTAATTATAATCCTAATACGAGCCACGCCACCTGTATTCTCTGACTGGTAGAACCTTGGGGTAGTTCTGTAGGTACTCGTTGACTGAAATAAGACAAGGATTGTGCGTTTACATTTGACATAATCACTGGACACCAATCTGTTGTTATCATGGACATAATATCACAAGGACAAATGTGTATTCTGATATAATTGGTCATGTTAAATTAACAGCAAACCATATAATTACAAAGAACTTTAGTAAGTAATGATGCTGGAGGGGAATTAATCACCTGATACGTGACGTACTAAATGTCTGTTTGATATGTAAATAAAACATGTAATACAGTATTTTATAATACCAAAGTAATATTACTTATTGTGTTTATTTATTTGTACAACTGTGTACAAAAGATTGCAGATAATTAAATGTTCATAGTTATCTGCAGTTTGCATATGATCACTCACCCTTCTCGATGAGATCCACAGCCCCCTCAAAGTCTCTCTGTGCGATGGCGACGTCGAGGTCCTCTGGAGTTTCCTGGAGCCACTCCACATGCAACAGCTCTGTCTCCAACATCGTGGAGGACGGCCGAGTCTGCTCTGGCTCTTCCTCATCAGCAAATGCTGCAAAACACATAATAGTACTCATCAGGGAAAATCATGGACGTGTGCGATTAAGACGGAACTATTTCTTTACATCACGACGTGGTCACCAGGTACAAAATAGCAGAAGTAAAGTTGAATTGTCTGAAAACTAAACAAACAATCGCAGTTATAGAGAACATAGTCTCGTTGAATTTGCTAAAATAATTAGGCATGTGAAATAAATATGATACATTTGCAACTGTATCCTCCATTTTAGATGATTCAAGGGGGGATGCAATTCACAAATGTTCTATTTGATAAATATTTGTGGTGAAATTGTTTTCATGATTTTTGTAAATTTCTTTTTTGCACAAATTTTTTTCTTCATCATATATAATATTGACAAATAGAAAAATCAGCAATACAACTCCCTGGGGAAAAACACATGGTGCGTTCGTTGGAAGGCTGTCAAGCACTGTTGCTATACATGATGTGACATTATGTACACGTGACACGTACGGTTTGAGTCATCAAAAGACGACGTGCTGACTCGCTGCTCCTGAATGGCAATAGCTGCTGCCTGCTTACGCTGCTTGTCCAGGGCCGATTTCTTCTTTTTGCTCTCCTCTAATATATTCAGCCACTGACGCTGAACAAACAGTCATCAATGTGGTTAAGATATACACATATCTACATCAAATATATATTACTACATTACACAAAGCATACACGCAACAAACATTTTGATAACACTGATAAAATTATTAGATATGTCCATGTGAAAAAATGGAAATTTGTTCAAGAATCTTTACAATTTCTAAGAATTTCCACAGTTGTATACCATTCACAGCATACAACTTTAAATAACAGTTAATCACAAATACATTGATGCTTACAAACTGTTTTTTATATTTATCTAAACATGATTACTAAAGCTGGATGCGTGAGGAGTTCCTTAGCTGGATGTTGATTGATTGGTAACCACTGGTTAGTGTTCTGTGTCCAATGAATGATGTCGTGCGGACCAACCTTTGCTTTTGGGTTCTCAGCCTGGAACATACGTGTGTCAGGGAACATGAGAATTTTGAACGCATTCTTACAGTTGCCAACATCTCGCACATTCACTACGGCCAAACTGTCGAGCTCATATAGAGTCTGGAAGCGATACTTCACTGGGCCCCTCCTGTCAATGAAAAGAAAGAAACAATGTTCCATCAGATGTTGTGAAGTATGTGTGAAAGAATTATGACTGGCAACTCCAACGTTGAAACTATAATAAAACAACATTACTGCATTGAGTAATTAATTTCTACTGAAAGGTTTGGTTTTAATTTATTTATATTTACTGAAGGGATGAAACCAAAACACTACACAAGTCTGGCGCAGTTTGTGATATAATTTATATAAAAATCCATGAAATATGAAATGCATAAATAATGTGGATCTTGTCTTCACAGAGGACTTAAAATGATGAAAGGACCTGTAAAGGAGACAGGGATGAAGGGAGCACACCTGTAGGGTAGCCAGGTGAGATGAAGGGAGCACACCTGTAGGGTAGCCAGGTGGGATGAAGGGAGCACACCTGTAGGGTAGCCAGGTGGGATGAAGGGAGCACACCTGTAGGGTAGCCAGGTGGGATGAAGGGAGCACACCTGTAGGGTAGCCAGGTGGGATGAAGGGAGCACACCTGTAGGGTAGCCAGGTGAGAAGAAGGGGGCACACCTGTAGGGTAGCCAGGTGGGATGAAGGGAGCACACCTGTAGGGTAGCCAGGTGAGAAGAAGGGGGCACACCTGTAGGGTAGCCAGGTGGGATGAAGGGAGCACACCTGTAGGGTAGCCAGGTGAGAAGGGGGCACACCTGTAGGGTAGCCAGGTGGGATGAAGGGAGCACACCTGTAGGGTAGCCAGGTGGGATGAAGGGAGCACACCTGTAGGGTAGCCAGGTGAGAAGAAGGGGGCACACCTGTAGGGTAGCCAGGTGGGATGAAGGGAGCACACCTGTAGGGTAGCCAGGTGAGAAGAAGGGGGCACACCTGTAGGGTAGCCAGGTGGGATGAAGGGAGCACACCTGTAGGGTAGCCAGGTGAGAAGGGGGCACACCTGTAGGGTAGCCAGGTGGGATGAAGGGAGCACACCTGTAGGGTAGCCAGGTGGGATGAAGGGAGCACACCTGTAGGGTAGCCAGGTGAGAAGGGGGAACACCTGTAGGGGAGCCAGGGATGAAGGGAGCGTTCCTATAGGGGAGTCAGGAGGGATGAAAGAATCATACCTGTATGGGAGCCAGGTGGCTATCATGAGACTGTCATTCAGCAGGAAGGCGTGGACCTTCTGCAGCTGAAGGAAGTTCTCTGGGTCCACCTCCACCAGGTCTCCATTGTGCACCAGATGACGATCAGGCACCTCCGTCACGCTCTGTCACAGACAGTATGTCAGAAAATGTAAATACATTCAATCTGTCATCAGTATGAAGGAACCATGTATCATTCACACAGTATATTGACAATGGATACAATGGACTGTCACAGAGGGAGCATTGTCACATGCAGTCAGGGCTGAGTAGTTATGTAGGGCTGAGTAGTTATCCTGTACATACTAAAAATCTAAAACTGACCTCCCTGAAGAGGCCAAATAAATATTTATCCATCACAAAAATAGGTAAAAAAATTCACTCTATCCTGAAAGGTTTGACAATAATACTTTCTCAAATGACCAAGCTATGTTTTTGATCATATGTAATGATATCAAAACCCTGACTGTGTGTGGCCAAATGATATCAAAATCCTGACTGTATGTGGCCAAATTATATCAAAACCCTGACCGTGTGTGGCCAAATGATATCAAAACCCTGACTGTGTGTGGCCAAACGCTATCAAAACCCTGACTGTGTGTGGGCAAATGGTATCAAAACCCGGACTGTATGTGGTCAAGTGATATCAAAACCCTGACCGTGTGTGGCCAAATGGTATCAAAACCCTGACTGTATGTGATCAAATGATATCAAAACCCTGACCGTGTGTGGCCAAATGATATCAAAACCCTGACTGTATGTGGTCAAATGATATCAAAACCCTGACTGTGTGTGGCCAAATTATATCAAAACCCTGACCGTGTGTGGCCAAATGATATCAAAACCCTGACCGTGTGTGGCCAAATGAAGTGATACTCACAGAACATCCCTCGACCTTCTCCAGGAGAAAGGCTAGACTCTTCAGCATGTCCTCCTCTGGGGCATCTTCCTCCACCTCCTCCGCATCCTCCACTGGATGGCAACACCACAATATATACAGTAATGTACAATTAAAATAAATAAAGTAAATCAGAAATTTTTTTAAATCTAGAATAGTTCTGCAAAGAAATCCAGTCTGCATTTTCCAAGGTGTTTTGTTTCGAAAGGATAAATAATATGGTTACTAATTACTATGGTGTGTACAATCAGATTATGCCGAAAACATAGCTAATAAATTGTGCTGGCTGTCTTAAATAATCTGCAAAATTAATTAAATAATACAGTAATAATATAATAAAATTTTCGTATCACAAACATAAAACATGAAGGTTTTGCTTATGCCATTCAATGGGAATCACATAACTAAGTAATATAAATAGAAAAATCAATAATAAAGTATCAGGTGATATGTTCCACTCATCAGTTATCTCATTTCATCAGTAGTGTCACTGTTGTACCTACCGTTGTCGCCAGTAAGAGACAGCTCCATGAGGGTGTTCATGATGCCTTTCTGGTCGGTCAACATGTGACTCAGCTGGTACATCTCCCCCTCAAGGACTGACCAACGGTCAAGGAACACATTGTCCTAACAGCATTTGTTAGTTCCTTACACAGTGTGGGCAATCACAGTGGCAACTGGTTCAAATGGCACACGATATGACACATTCAAATAACCACAGTTATTTCAAATTGCAATCAAATGGTTGAAGTTAAAATTTGAGAGGTAGGATCATCCTGGAACTTTCTTCCAGTTGATTCTGGCCCCATAGTTGGCTCATTAAACGCGGTCATATAACATCTCAGCCTGGGAACCTACACCCTCAACAGAGATAACTAAACTGTAAGAACTGCCATGGCCCATGCATAACATACAGCATTAACAGAAAAAGGATACTAGAAATTTCACGAGCTGTCTCTATGAACTGCGAGTAGTTCTTGTAGACATTTTTCTTGAGAGCGACGACGGCGGTTTCTTCTGACAGCCGCTGCACTTTGTGTCTCATGTCAACCAAGTCTTCCTCACCACCCAGTGACAACTTGTTGACAACTGAACGACAACAGTTGATAAAACAATAAATGATAATCAGATGACAAAAAATTAACAATTAATGAACTTCATTTCCGGTAGTTGCATAAAAAGGGGATTAGCACAGCTACATAATATCAATGATTTACTTTACCGCTATACAACGACAACGGCGGTTACAAAGTTTCAAAACATCATGCTGCATAAATCGTGTGGAGACATACTTGTGTGGGGCTGTGGGTGGGGGCGTTCTGATAACAGGACGTCATGCTTATTGTGTTATGCCTTATGGTCGTGAAACTATTAAACAACTAGAAGCAGGAAAACAATTACCGACATAATTTTTTCAACAAACGTAAGCCATTGTAAAAGATGCCATTTAAGCACAGAAATTATTTGTTTGTCAAGCGTGACAGCTTAGCATAACATCACATTAACATGCGTGCCACTGATATTTGTCCCTGGGTATCACTCTTCATTTCTGTTACTCTTTCTCCCAGCACTGCCTTGATCCCTTGCACAACACTTTAATATATATATATATATAAGCAATAAAAAAAGTTACTCCAACTCAGTCTTAAAGTAGACATAAAATAAATAAAACTAAAGTAGCCAGGTTATGGCAAGTAAAAAAAAACCAAGGACAAAAAGTAAAAATGACTCTGTATGGATGACCGATGATGATGACGTATGGATATGCACAGGGTGTAAAAAAAATTTCAAAGGACCAAACCACAAATTGTTGGAATGTGAATATTGTGACAAACATTACTGCATCGAATGTGTGGAAATAACTGATAAAGAATACAAAGTCATGACAGATAAAGCACAAATCCACTGGTTTTGTCCACCATGTGACACAAAAGTAATGAAAAACTTGAAAAATGAAAAAAGCTGCGAAGAAAGGTGTCAGAAGTTCCTTAAGAAAGTGGAAGAGAGAATCATTGAACTAGAGAAAGAAATCAGAACCAAAGTGGATGAAACAAGAGTCATCGAAATGATCAAAGAAGCTCAGTTGGAAAAAACCCAAGCAAAGTCTTCAGCCCCAATGAAGTTAAGGAAGTCGTACAAATTCAGATAAAAGAACAGAACATGGAATCAAAAGACAGAGAAAAAAGACTCAACAACTTAATAATTGTCAACTTACCAAAATCTACATCACAACTAAAAACTACGAGACATCAACATGACAAAGACATTTTTTAGAAATGTGTACAAAAATAAACAATAACTTCACAGACACTGATGTCACAGAAACGAGGAGGCTTGGGGAAGCCAAGGAAAATGCAACTGGTCCCAGACCAGTTCTAATCACATTAACCAATATTGACAAAAACGAACCCTTCTTCGAAGGTTCCATCACATCAGAGAAAATTACAAGTTCAAAAACATAAAAATTCATCATGACAAAGCTAAACAAGAAAGGGAGGAATCAAAAAAGCTATATGAAGAAGCAAAGAGGCAGGAAGCTGCAGACAAATCGGGGGAATACCTGTACAGAGTCAGGGGTCCATCATGGGAGAGAAAAATAAGAAAGATAAGGAAAAGCCAGTAAAGACTACACCTAGAGTGATGGATGGTAAAACAAATGTTAATAAAAATAACCTTAATGACATAGGCAACATTCTGTGTTTTTATACCAATGCTGACCAACTAAGGAACAAGCAAAATGAATTTGAACAAAGAATTAAAGAACTGAAACCTCACATAATAGCAATTAACGAGGTAAAACCAAAAAACCCCAAATGCACTGTAACCATACCAGAATTTTACTTAGAAGGCTATACATTGTTCTCCAAAAATATAGAAAATAATGAAGGTAGGGGTATTATAATGTACGTCTTAAATTCCCTATACGCAGAAAATATAAACCTGGTCTCAACCTTCAAGGAATGCTTATTTATAGAAATTAAACTTAAAAATAAAACCAAACTTCTCTTTGGATGCATATATAGGAGCGATGGGGGGTCAGAAGAAAATAACGCAGAACTTCTAAATATGATTAGATCCACATCAGGACTAAAATATTCACACATTGTAATTACAGGAGATTTCAATCTCCCAGATATTAGCTGGAAACATTGGACGACCAAATCAATTAACCCCAGTAACCTAAATTTTTAATTTGTAGAATGCCTTAGAGACACATTCATGTATCAACATGTCTCAAATCCCACCAGAGGACGAGGCACAACTAACACAAACCTTTTAGATCTGATTTTATCAAACGAAGAAGACAACATAGGGGAAATAGAATACCTCAGCCATCTAGGTAAAAGTGACCACTGTGTCATTACATTCAATATTTTGTGCAAAGTTATAACAAATAAATACACTAAAAAACGGAAGCTATTCAATAAGGCAAATTATGAAGAAATGAGGAAAGAGTGTTCAGATATAAATTGGGAAGAGAAATTTAAAGACTGTAAAGACAACGTTAACGACCAATGGGAAATCCTTAAAACAGTACTAAGATTATTAGAAGATAAATACGTACCTCAAAAAGAAGTTTCAAATTACAGAAAGGGAAATTTCCCCCTGAATGCAAACACCAGAAAACTAATTAGACGTAAAAATAAACTATGGACAAGATACATTGAAACAAGGGATGGGACAAAATATCTAGAGTATTGTAAAAGCAGGAATAAAATCCGAGCTTTAACCAGAAAGCTGCGAAAGGAGTTTGAAAAAAATTTAGCCATTCAAACTAAGAAAAACCCTAAAGTCTTCTGGAACTATTATAAATCAAAAACTACAGTTAAACAAGGAATTGGGGAACTTAATATAGACCACACAAATCCAAAATCCCAAACAACAACTGAAGATGAAGAAAAAGCAAATATTCTTGCCAACTACTTCTCCAGTGTATTCATTACTGAACAGACAGGGTCTATCCCAACTACACCCAAAGTAAATATTAAACTAGCAATGGATGAGCTAAAAGTAACTGAAAACATAATATTACTAACATTAAAAGAACTTAATATAAGCAAATCGCCTGGCCCTGATGAAATTGGTGCCAGATTACTAATTGAGTTGTCAGAAAATATCTGTCTCCCATTACAAAAAATATTTGAAACATCTATAAAAACATCAAGTATTCCCGACGAATGGAAGGATGCCAAAATATCAGCGATATATAAAAAAGGAAACAAGAAATTAGCTTGCAACTACCGTCCAATAAGCCTAACAAGCGTAGTTTGTAAATGCATGGAAAAAATTATTAGAAATCACATCATCAGTTACATGAAAGTCAATGGTCTGTTCAGTCAAAAACAATATGGTTTTATCTCTGGCAGATCAACAGTTCTCCAACTAATTAAAATACTAGATGAATGGACCTCAGAAATGGATAAGGGTAATTACATAGATGTTATTTATATGGATTTTCAAAAGGCTTTTGATACTGTGCCATATACGAGACTAATAAGTAAATTAAAAAGTTTTTACATTAGGAATGATTTAGTTAACTGGACTGAGGCATTCATCACAAATAGACGACAAAAGGTAGCAGTAAATGGAAAAGAATCAAACTGGCACAAGGTAACATCAGGGATACCGCAGGGATCTGTCCTAGGACCCTTACTGTTTGTTCTATACATAAACGACCTGCCAGATTTAACTGAATCCAATACATTCCTGTTCGCTGATGACATTAAGATATTTAGAGCCATAACTAATAAAAATGATCAGGATATACTACAACAAGATTTAAGTATCCTAGAACAATGGAGCGACAAATGGCTATTAAAATTCCACCCAGACAAACGTAAACACATGGAAATTGGAAAAAAATAATATAGGTGAAAATGAATATTTCATGACAAGCAATAATGTTAAACATTCACTAGCCACCATAGATAAGCAAACTGACTTAGGTGTAATTATCGATTCAAAATTGTCATTTGATGATCACATAAACCAAGTGGTAAATAAAGCAACCAAAATGACAAAAATAATCCGAAGAACATTCCAATTCCTAGACACACACACTTTTTTGCCACTATATAAGACAATGGTTAGATCTCACCTAGAATATGCCGTAGCAGTATGGTATCCATATAAGATAAAACATAAAATAGCAATAGAAAACGTCCAGAGAAGAGCCACAAAAGAACTTCCTGGCATGAGGGATTTATCATATATAGAAAGACTAAAATTACTGAAGCTACCCACATTAGCATACCGAAGGCTAAGAGGAGACGTGATAGAAGTCTACAAAATAATGCACGAATTGTACGATAATGAATCTGCACCAAAGCTCCTGAAATGGGAGGATGTCACACTTAGATCAGGAAATAGAGGACACTCCCTTAAAATATTTACCCAAAGAGCAAAAATAAATTTAAGAAAAAATGCATTCCCTCTTAGAGTGGCTGAACCATGGAATAGTCTCCCAAACTCTGTAGTGCAAGCTAGATCAATTAACTCATTTAAAAACAAATTAGACAAATTCTGGTCTACCCAGGCAATAATATACGACTATGAATCTCCTTTAACAATAACTAATGGAACCGGAAATTATGATATAAAAATGTTTGATTCTGAAGATCTGATCATGGAGGAACCAACTGGATCCTGCGATCAGAATCGTCATAAGGTAAGGTGACACTGACAGTCCACAGCCACAGGTCTAATGAAAAAGTCTAGCCCATGTCATTAATTCAACATTTTACAAAAACCAGTTGATTGTTATGGCACATGTATTAATTATTTAATTCATATACATAAACAACCAGTCTTTTTCGCGTTACATACAATTTTCCGGCTTAAACTCCGGTTTTGACAAAATTCTAGCGAGACCGTCTCCCATGGTTGATGTTTTGATATCGCGAGATCTCGGTTGCACGTTATCTTAATATAAATATTATTTTGCTTTTGTTTCTGGAATGCTACATACACGTGTCGAGAATGTGCTAATAGTGTATTAATGTTGACAATTTTCTGCATATTATGTGCACATATAGAAAATAAACTATTAAAAGGAGGTGCCTTCTAACGGATTGCGTAAATAATCCGATAGAGGGAGGGACAGCAGATTAGTAAAATTTTGATATGGCTGAACGATCTGGTGCAAGTTCTTCCACCAAAAGACGTAGAAACAGAAAGCCCAGATCTGGAAAATCAACTGCAGCGTTTTGCAAAGTAATAAAGATTTACAGTGTAATAATGTCATTTGTAATCGCATGTAATATACGCGGGTACAACAACTTTCCTTATTGTCGCCCAGCAACATCCTTGCCTGGTCCTGGGCTGAGCCTGAGTCAGTCTCAGTGAGTGAGGCTGGGCACGGACCACAGTCCGAATTCATCCGCCATTACATACATAAAGAGTGCCAAGGAAAAAATTCATTGTGCAGATAGGGTTTATTTGTGAGAGCAGAAATTGTGTGTATGAGTGAGTAGAAGTGATGTTTTTGTGCACAGTAGCATCTAAGCTTTGAAATGATGCCATTTGTCAGTATGTATACCAGTTGCGTAATGACACAGTGGCTGTTAGGCAGGATGTACTCATATTTGAGAAACCGGGGAATTTCATGGCAGAAATGCACGGGCCTCATGCTTTGAAGCAATTTGTGTGAAAAGGAGGTATGTCATTTTCATGAATTTCGCACACCAGGTGTCTTAGTGGGTCTGTCATTTTCTGTGAATTTAAAAAAAAAATTGTAGGATAAATTTTCAATGTAGGTGCAAGAATGTTATAATGGTCGTCTATGGGAAAAGTGACTGTGGTCCATGCCCAATATGAAATTTTGACTGGCTTGTTACCAAGGCAACGCATCGTGGTAAAACAAGCATGGATAACTTTTTTGTGAGAAAATATAGGTGGAGAAGCAAGTTTAACACTGTCTTGTCAAGAAATGACAGTTGCATGTTATGGACTGGGTGTTTTAAAGCATATTGTATAGGCTAGCTAGCCCAGTATGGTGTCATATGTGTGAAATTTCCAGCTGGGAAATGGAAGACAGTTCTTGTACATAGATTAATGTATATGCTACACCATAATTTATCAAAGATTCCTAGACATCTAAGTTGTAATCATATTTGCAATGTCAGCTTGTGTGTTAATACACAGCATATGATACTGGAGCCACTGCATGTAAACAACAATAGAAGACAGTGTGTGAGAGAGCAGCATTGTTTTGGTCATGGTCATTACCCTCAGTGTATTTAGAAATTGTGCAGTTGAACAGGTGAGAGACAAATCAAAGAATTAATTAAGCCAGTCTTATCATTACTCACCAGTTTGTGTGTTTTTGCATGCTCAGCTGCTTGCCTGTCTGTCTGTGTGTCCATACTTCGTTGTGCTCGCAGGGCTATGAGGTAATCCTCTCTTGAACTCCCCTCACATACATGTGGGGGGAGTGTGTGGCACGCTTCCACCTTTACTAATAGAAGCTTTGCTTGTCTCCAGTTTCCACAGTAGAGAGTTCCCCGCTCCATAATTCAGCCTGTCAATGGCTGCACAGGCACATCCCTTGACATTGCGACTGAAGTTCACATTTTTTGGTAGAGAAGCACTCAACCCTCTGTTCAGGCCATCATTTCGGTTTGTGTTAAGACACAATTTTGTTAACGCTTGTGCATTTCCCCCTTATCTTAGTTGCAGAATCTTTCTCGGTGTAATCCTGTCTCTACTGGTCATGTTGAGATAGTGGAGAGTACCTGTCTGCAGGTACATTGATTTTTTCCACCAGTTTCCTTTCCCACCTGAGCAGGCTATAGAGGAGTACCTGCATATCTTGCAGTCACCTCCATAGCAATCCAATGTCAATGTTGCTGTGCAGTTATCATGCCCTGGACAGGTGACATAAAATCCTCTCCTTCAAAGTGAAGCCCCCAAGGTGCACAATTTATTCTGTATGTGTAGAACCACAACATCCTGGCACAGTGTGCCCCTTCTGAAAGCCACATCTCCTCTCATTTTTGGCTATTTGGAACTTCGCCACACCTTCACTTTTCTTCTCCATGCTGATATCTGTATCAGAGTCAAAAACTTTTCCTATCTGACTGATCTGGGAGCAATCTGTCCAACTGACATTTAAGCAATGGCCATAATTTTAGTGGGGTAGGCCACTTGTCTGTCATGCTGCACAGCTATTGGCTGAGAAAATACCCCAATGTAAATTCTGAATAGAATTTACAACCCCCTGTAGTTGAAATCTGAGCAAAAAGTAGGCTTATCGTCACTGTAGTTGCAACAGGAGACACTCAAAAGCCCCAAACAGGCAGCATTCCATTCTATCTCGTTGACAGGCAGTTGGCACCTTCAGTGACTTGAAATTGGGTCATCCGTGTCAGCAATGCCAAATGTTCACATGAAAACTTGTCAGATATATAGCTTGTTTTCACACATACCATAATTCGTTGTAGTTTGAATGCTCAATATTACCTATCAATGTTGTGAAATACACAGAAATGCCTGCTTTTTGCCCAAAAACAGTGCATATTAAAAAAAAATTAAAAAAATATTTTAATAAAAAATTAGTTGACAACTTTAGTGTTGTATTGATGAAAATATCCCATATTTTGTGAAACACTTGTAAGATTTTCTATATATCTGGCACAGCAAGCAGTGTGGGCTTTATGACTAAAGTGCATATGTGCAACTCAGCCCACTCGAAATTCTTCCCCTCACATACGGGGGCATGTCTCGGTGACATATCAATTAATGTGTTGCATTGCGATGTGGATTTCCTTCAGTGATTTATCGAGATAAAGGTTTTTCTTCGATTTGGTATAACTTTCGTGACGGTTTGTGAGATGTCGGAAATTAATTAGGGCACGGACCACAGTCAGAATTCATCCGCCATTACATACATAAAGAGTGCCAAGGAAAAAATTCATTGTGCAGATAGGGTTTATTTGTGAGAGCAGAAATTGTGTGTATGAGTGAGTAGAAGTGATGTTTTTTGTGCACAGTAGCATCTAAGCTTTGAAATGATGCCATTTGTCAGTATGTATACCAGTTGCGTAATGACACAGTGGCTGTTAGGCAGGATGTACTCATATTTGAGAAACCACTGTTTCTGTTACAGTAATTCTCAGTATACATACTGTGGTTTGGTCAATAAGTTAATAACTCAGATATCAGTTTTCTATCTGCATTTTCTGTCAGCACAGTGCGCTATAGAGCAATTGGTGATGAACAGGGCATAAGTTAAAACATAAATAAATTCTTGTGAGACACGTATTGCCATTTATGGTATTCCTGTCACTACTGCGTGCTCGACTAGGTAGCAGCATCACTGGAAAAAACTTAAATTCCATTAATACATACTAACTATAAAAAATATATATAAATACATTCTAACTGTATGTGTCAATAGACTAATTGGTACAATTGGTACAGTATATTATTCCACTATAAAAGGTATAGGTATTTTCTTATATACCTGTAGCACTGTATCCAGTCCTTGGGACTGTCCAAAGTGCTTTGCACTTCACCCCTGGCAGATCTATTCATTCCAACACCATCTCAACTTCTCTGGGAAGCATTCAGCCATGCTGCAATTACTGTGCTAAGACTATTTGTTCACATATCCTCTGTTTGTAACCAGGTACTTCATTTGGCTTCATTTTATGTAAAATTTATACCAATACCATCTAGTTAATAAAATACTTCCTTCCTCTAATATGTTTCCTGTAACTTTGTCAGCATTAAATAACTTGTTGCTTGACTATGAAAATGTCCTTAGTTCAGTAGAAGAAATATATGAGTACATTTTTTTTATAGGTATCTGCAGCATCTGATGTTGGCTCCCCAGACAATGATGATGTCCAGGTAGAATCATTAAGCTTTTTATCCTCTTATTTTGTCTGATACACACTTGTAACTTACATATATATGTTCATATTAGAGTTACAATTTTAACTCAGTTGTAGATATACGGTTAAAACTATTCCTGGTTATATACTATCATTGATGCATGCATTTTATATCATAAACAGATTATGAATGTAGTCTGCATGTCATGACCTAGGCATAATATGTAACAAATTAAGTACAATGGAAAATGTTTGCATTCTTCCCAAACCAGAAATTATTCTGCTATGAATACTGTGTTTCCAATGTTTTCTATCAGTTTTGTTAGTTAATTAAAAAGTTATTTTGCAGCAGTTCTTTGAAGTGGAACTTGCATGGTGCGTTCAACAGCTGGAGCTCAGTCTGCAGAAAGACGTTTCTGCTAGACAAAGTGAGGCAGTGTCACAACATTCTGATAATTGCTTGTTTGCAAGTAATAAATTATGCGTGCATTATGCCAATAAATCAGAGCTACCAACACCAACACTTAATGTGTATATATATGACAATGGAAATAGCATACAAGTGAATAGGATGGTTCAAATGCTTGATTTCAGGATTGTTGCATTATTTATGTATCAAAACAAGGATGTATATCTGTATATATATATATATATATATATATATATATATATATATATATATATATATATATATATATATATATATATATATATGTATGTGTATTGAGATTCAGATTATTTGAGAAAGTGCATCTAACGTATTGACATTGGCGAGATAAATACAGTGAAATAACTTGGTTAAGATGGAAATGTTCTCATTGTTCTTATGTTGTGACAGGTGCAGAGGCAATTAGGGTGCTCAAAGTCCTGAAGAACCCCAAAGCAGCCCTGGTAAAGAAGCGACATGCAATGAGAACCACCTTTGGTGACTACCGGAAAAAGATGCAGGAAGAAGAAAAGACATTTGCATCATGTGAGCTCATATGTGTATCGTAATGATTATGTTAATGAACTTTGTTGAATAATTCATTGACATACCATGGTTGGTAATTTACATTATGTAACTGTCTTGTGATTGAACATACATAATTCTTTTTTTAGCTTTAGGAAGCAAGTTTAATAGTTGAACTTAATTAGTGTGATTATTCATGTTTGAATTACGGGTCCTTATACAATTTTATGCATACCTGGTATGTCTACTTGTGATTTTAAATTAGATTTTTCATATGTTGATATCAGGGGATGTTAATGTAAAATTCCTTCATGATCTGTGAACGTAAAATACGTTTTGTATTACTTTGTAAAATGAATCTTCAATGTCTGTCATTGTATTATATGATGGATCTTTTTTTAAATACATACATTTTGGAATACACAAATAAACACATTAATATAAGTTTGAATACATGAAAACATACATTTTGGAATACATAAATATACACATTTTGGACTACTAATATTTAGAACAGGTCATAGTTTTTTATTTGAATCATCCAAAATGTGATTCTTCTGATATATTTATTACAAGAGACTCACAGTGGGGTGTAATCATAGTCACAGCGGGTTTAATATTAGCATCACAGTGGGTGTAATCATAGAGTCACAGTGTGGTATAATCATAGAGTCAAAGTGGGGTGTAATCATAGAATCATAGCGGGTTTAATAATACCATCACAGCGGGATGTAATCATAGAGTCGCAGTGGGGTGTAATCATAGAATCACAGTGGGGTGTAATCATAGAGTCACAGTGGGGTGTAATCATGGTGTCACAGTGGCATGTAATAATAGCATCACAGTGGGTGTAATAATAGCGTCACAGTGGATGTAATCATAGAGTCACAGTGGATGTAATCATAGAGTCACAGTGGGTGTAATCAGAGTCACAACAGGGTGTAATCATATAGTCACAGTGGGGTGTAATTAGAGTGACAGTGGGGTGTAATCAGAGTGACAGTGGGGTGTAATCATGGAGCATGGTGTAATAATAGCGCCACATTGAGGTGTAATAATAGCGCCACAGTGAGGTGTAATAATAGCGCCACTGTGGGGTGTAATAATAGCGCCACAGTGAGGTGTGATAATAGCGCCACCGTGAGGTGTAATGGTAGCGCCACAGTGAGGTGTAATGATAGCGTCACAGTGAGGTGTAATGATAGCGCCACAGTGAGGTGTAATGATAGCATCACAGTGAGGTGTAATGATAGCGCCACAGTGAGGTGTAATGATAGCGCCACAGTGAGGTGTAATGATAGCGTCACAGTGGGGTGTAATCATAGAGTCACAGTGGGGTGTAATCATAGAGTCACAGCGGGGTGTAATCATAGAGTCACAGCGGGGTGTAATCATAGAGTCACAGTGGGGTGTAATAATAGCATCATGGTGGGGTGTAATCAGAGTCACAGTGGGGTGTAATCATAGAGTCACAGTGGGGTGTAATCATCGAGTCACAGCAGGATGTAATCATAGTCACAGCGGGGTGTAATCAGAGTCACACCAGGGTGTAATCATGGAATCACAGTGGGGCGTAATAATAACATCACAGTGGGGTGTAATCATATAGTCACAGTGGCAGGCCTGGGAGCTATTGCATTGCAGTGTAAGATATTACTATTACTTACTTTCCTTTCTATTACTATTACTATTACATGCTTAAGGCAATGTAATATATTACTATTACATTTCACACTGTTGCTATTACATTTTCCATCAGAACTATTTTCTTTCAAGTAAACATTTTACATACTTAATCACTTACATAGATTCAAATTAACTGCTGGGTGTATCGTCAATAGTAAGTGCACATTTTATGTAAAACTAACAACAAAATGTCTTGCATACAACAATACTGAGATGTGGCAAGATGTTCTGTCTGTAGTCTCTCTGTATTCGATCTCTAGGTGTTTTATATCACATCACATATCTAATATCAGAACAAGATGGCTGTTGCATTTAACTGACATGAGCTTGTGAAAAACTGCATCGCTCAAACCAGATTGATCTGGGCGATAGATCTTGCTGGCAATTAAAATTACAGTTAACTCATAAATTTCCCAATTAAATTAACCTCACACAATTCCAGTCAGATGTAGAAGTTTCATATATTCATAGGAATGAAATAGAAAAGCAATGTCACTGTAGCGTTCAGTCTGATTATCCCATAGTAGACACATACTGCTCGGCTGCTGCTTGGGGGACAGTTAATTAGTGGCTCAAGGGTAGGATGGTTTTCACACTTTTGGTCAATAGTGTGCAAGCTAGCTACCAACTGAGAAAAATTCAGAAAAGTTGGTATAAGCCCCTGGATTTTGTTCAAACATTACCATGGCAGGCTGGCAGCTATGGTTGGGAGATTGCAATGATTGATTGATTGATTGCGATGTTAAAGACAGTCTGTTTAGAGCGGGAAGCCTGGAACCCTTATCCTGCTTCAGTGAATGAATGAATAGGCTTGTACGAAAAGGATAGATGGCTGGTGGACCTGGTTTCAGTGACCAATTAGCCATGCAGCAGTCACACTGTCACAGTTTCTCCTGCTAACAATGCTAAAGTTCAATGACTGTCATGATTTGGATACTAAACCATTTTACCACCACAAAAAAGGTGCCAAATTGGAAATGTTAACAAGTCATGTTATGTCAAAATACAGAATTCTTTGGTCTGATTATTTTCAGTGAAATTTAATGTTGGTGTGATTGGAATGTTCAATTGTAATAGCAAAGTAATAGCTCAATTACTATTACTTTGCTTTTTATTACAGTTAATATTACATTGCATTATGTTCCATATGTTACTATTACTATTACTTGAACAATTGTAATAGTTACTATTACATATTACTACTACCCCAGGCCTGCACAGTGGGGTGTAATCATAGAGTCACAGTGGGGTGTAATCATAGAGTAACAGTGGGTGTAATCATAGTCCTAATTTGGTGTAATCATACAGTAACAGTTGGGTGTAATCGGAGTCACAGCAGGGTGTTATCATGGAGTCATGGTGGGGTGTAATCATAGAGTCACAGTGGGATGTAATCATAGTCATAATCGGGTGTAATCTGAGTCACAGCGGGTGTAATCATAGTCACAATGGGTTGTAATCATAGTCACAATGGGTTGTAATCATAGGGTAACAGTGGGGTGTAATAATAGAGCCACAGTTGGGTGTAATCACAGAGTAACAGTGGGGTGTAATCATAGAGTCACAATGTGGTGTAATCATAGAGCCACAGTTGGGTATAATCGTAGAGTAACAGTGAGGTGTAATCATAGAGTCACAGTGGGGTATAATCATAGAGTAATGGTGGGGTGTGATCATAGAGTAACGGTGGGGTGTAATCATAGTCATAGTGGGGTGTAATCATAGAGTCACAATAGGGTGTAATCATAGAGCCACAGTTGGGTATAATCGTAGAGTAACAGTGAGGTGTAATCATAGAGTCACAGTGGGGTATAATCATAGAGTAATGGTGGGGTGTGATCATAGAGTAACGGTGGGGTGTAATCATAGTCATAGTGGGGTGTAATCATAGAGTCGCAGTGGGATGTAATCATAGTCATAATCGGGTGTTTTCTGAGTCACAGTCACAGCGGGGTGTAATCATAGAGTCACAGTTGGGTGTAATCATAGGGTCAAGTTGGGTTTTTTCATAGAGTCACAGTTGGGTATAATCATAGAGTAACAGTGAGGTGTAATCATAGAGTCACAGTGGGGTATAATCATAGAGTAACATTGGGGTGTAATCATAGAGTCACAGCGGGGTGTAATCATAATTTCCATGTTAAAACTTGACCACTGCATTGTTCCCTGTTTTGTTTAGCTGCAAAGAATATCATTCTGCGATGCGCTGCCAAAGAGAAACAGGACAAATCTTCTTTCCTGCGCAAGTGTGTGAGTCATGCAACTCCTGAGGATGCAGAGAGACATCCCGTGACCTCAAGCCTGACCTCCAGTTTGACCTCCAAAGCTGCTGCTTCAGAGCCAGCAGCTCAGGTGGACAAAGCTCAACAATTCATCGATAACAAAGCAGTGTGCTTTAAATTCAACTTTGGTGTCAGTGATTCAACTGGTGACATGCCCACAGACAGCAGTGACAATGGTCCTGGTGGCAGTGACAGTTGCAGTGTGGACACACATACACTGGCACATCATCACACAGTCGCTCATGATTGTTGTGCCTTCAAGGTGTTGCCATCAGATAACAGTTTCAAGTTTAATTTCACGGCAATACAAGATGATCAAACATGAACTTCTAAGAATATATTATGGAATATTGTGCATTTGGAGCTAGCTTTATCAATGTAGTCTTTTGGAGAAACACTTTTATGTCGACAGAACTTTTTAGTGAGTTTTTTAAATGTTGTTTGGTAAACTAAATGTGGCTTATTTAGCATTTTGTAAGTGGCCTACTGTTGCATTCACACTACAGTCCATGCTCAATATTGACATAATTATGTAGGTTATCATAATTCTGTAAACCAATTATTTGTTTGGTGGTTTAAGGCTGTGCAACAATGTGTCCACAAGTCAAATGTAAATGGTGGAGAGTCTAAATAGTGTTAATAGAGAAAGTGGCCTGTCCTTGTAATCATTTATAAGACCTTTTCTTGATATCTGCATTTTGACAGTTAAAAAGGCAATGCTTTTTAACAAATATTATTTGTGTTGTTTGTTTTATTCAGCATAACTAATTTTTTGTTATTACAAGTAATGTTTTATAAGAAGAAAGTATGTATTCATGTTCTAATACTAAGCACTTGCCATTTAATACATGCAAAAGTGTTTAATTAATTATATTTAACCCAATTGTAAGTTTGGTGGCTTAGTGTACAGATAGTTGAATCTGGTTTGGCTAATAATAAAGTATTTTCAGCAACTGATTATGTTCACTATATCAACTTAAATATACAGTGAAACCTTGTTAGTATGTTCTTTGATAATCCATGTTATATATCCATGGCAAATTAAAAAGAAGTTCATGTAACAAATTAGTAGCAATGAAAAAAATTCATACTAAGCTGACATCTTTAAAACATTTGAAAAGAGAGCAAATTACCTTTTGTTATCAGTTTTGTTGAAACCACGAATTATTTTTTTTTCGAATTATTAGTTGTTTTCTGGAGATCGCACGTTCACGTTGCTTGCTAAACGTTCTTTTCGTAGTCATCGCGCGCTAACCTCCACGACTCAGGTGATCGCCATTATTTATTGTTGGCAGGTGCGGGCGCTCGCTGTGGTCGCCGTAGTTTGTTAAGGTTTGCGCTATTGTCGCACGACGCTACAGTTCAGTCAGTGAAAACATTATTTAAAACATCCACCAGAAGCAACATAAGGTGAGTGGATATGAATGTATATATTGCTGAACATAAACGCCCTTTTTCAACTCGCATTCATTCGGGGAGTCGCCACTCCGGCAGTGGCAGAGCCGAGTCCTCAGGTACTTCAAATTGGAAGTGCGAGTGTCGAGCCAGATATCGTTGTGACGAATGTTATTACGACGACAGTCACAATATTTGCAGGACGCGACAAACCTTTCATTATAGGTCATAAGCTAGCATTTTAGTTAATTTAATGCGTTTGGTTTATTGTTCTTATCTGGCATTTGAGGCTGACGTCGTGTTGTGACTTCTATCGCGTCTGAGTCAGACTGACAGGACATGTTATTATTTACGAACTAACGAAATGGCTTGAAATTGAATGTCGTTTGTGTACAAAGTGTTGCGTGTTTTCGGTGTAGACTTAGCTCATTCTTCAGTGACTTCAGTTGTTTATTTGTGCGGTGACAGAATGAGAATGGTGACTAGTAGTGTAAATAATATACTATGTCTATGACTTTTGTATGTGTCACACCCTGCTTTCAAGTTTCAGGTATTTTGTTATTATGAATCATCGCCAGCTTCCCTTTACTTCCTTTTGCTCTTTGTGTCCCTTCTGTAAGGATTCTTTGAGATTAAAATAGCCTGAATACTTGATATTCTACTCATATATAATCTGTATTTTTTCTATCTCTACTCTACTGAAAAGTTTTGTTCCAGTATGACACATGCTTTTTGTATTGGTCATTATGGATTTTTTTTCAACCAAGTAGCTTCTTTGTGAGTTTGGTGGAGACTGTTTCACTTGGTATGATTAGATGGACCATTTTTTCTCCAGAGTCCTTTGTCATATGTGCTGGCACTTGGCTTCAAGCTTTCATATGTGCTGGCACTTGGCTTCAAGCTTTCTTTCCATTTACTTCAAACTCATGCCTTTCTCTTTGGCTTACCATATCTTCTTCCTGAAATACATTTTATTATTACAGTGTGTAGGTTTGTATTACAATTGCTACTTAGTAAAATCACACCAAGGCCAGGATATACTGGTGAAGCCCTAGATCTTCTCCCAAGATATTTTCTGAGGAATAATGCCCCAACCAATGAGTATTCTATACATTTTGATAGTTCTATGTATGACACAATCGATAAAGGATTGGTCTTTGCAGAAGATATAATATGTAATTTTGCATAACTGTATTTAATATGTAAAAAAAAAATAACTCTTGAAGAAAATGTATACAGATATTTCAGTTAGGAGGTTGGGATATATTTCTTAATCACTCCTAGCCAATTATACTATATATATATTATATTATATATACATATATATATATATTATATTATATATATATATATATATATATATATATATATATATATATATATATATATATATATATATATATATATATATACCTCTGGTTGGGAAGAAATCCTAGAAATAGGGTAGTGCTTACATTTATCCTAAAGGATAAACATTGATCAGTAACGGCCAATATTTATTTTTATATAACAAAGTCCTATTCCTGTGTTTAGATCCAACATGTACCAATATATTAATGTTTACAAGTTAATGGAACTTGTTATGTATTCAATAATTCACTAATGTTTCTCGTTAACACTTTAATGACCATGACATTAAAGTGTTCACCTACTTGTTATGTATGCATTAATATTTCATGCCTCTGGAATGCATGACTAGGCTGGAATAACTCATAATTCACACTGGCTATGGCCATGTTTACCTGCATGTGACAGCTCGACCTTTTATTACTGTATGCAGTGTACAGACCGTTATTCATTAGAATTTCCCATAGCTATGGCTGAGCTAAAGACCAACATGGCACGTGAATTATAGGTTACTAAAACATAGGTAGCTGTTTCCTCTGAGTGCTCTACTTATACTTAGTAGACAGTTTCCAGCTGGGGTGAGTAGTTAACTTAAGTTTTTGAGATATTTTTTAGCTGGATTGGATCATGATTGTAACATTTATCTTCCAGTGACCTCCATACATTGCGCAACAGATAGTCTCTATGTACACTGCATATTGTTGTTGAATTGGTACTCATCATTTTGCCATCTAGATATCAAAGATAAGATATCAAAGCAATAAATAGCAATAGTAGCTGGCACTGATCATAACTAATAATACAGACTGTTTGATCATCGTAGTATGGCTGTTCATGCTGTTGTAAAACTAACCAAGAAACTGGTACACATATTGGACTGTATGTAATGTTATATGTTGTGATATTGTTGTATTGACAGAAGTAAAGTACTTAAATACAACCTAAATTTAACCACAGTGCTCAGATTAACTGCTCAGCTGCCAACATTAGTTTATTGCCATCAATAAACTGTAGGTGAAAAGGGGCTTTCCCTGAATTGTTGTTCATTTGGTTTAAACTAATGCTAGTGTGGGTAGTGCTCAGTTTATAGTCATCCTGACATAGTATCAGGCTACGTGGTTACGGATAGCCATTAAATGGCAATTCTAGTTCTATGAATAGATTACAACTTGAATTTATGTTTGAGAAACCATTTGGCATGTTCTGTGTAATTCTCAATACCTGGGTGTGTGTGTGTGTGTGTGTGTGTGTGTGTGTGTGTGTGTGTGTGTGTGTGTGTGTGTGTGTGTGTGTGTGTGTGTGTGTGTGTGTGAAAAAATCTGTATATATATTATACTCTTTGATGTTAACCACTGATTGTATGCTGGTTGATACATGGCATGATTGTTCTAATGTGAGCTATGCAGCAGTTCTGCAGACTGTTTTCTGGAAAATATAGATAAAAACAATGTGAAGTATTTGTGTGAAAACATTCACAATACAGTCACCATCAAATGTATTCAGACATGTTTAGTTTGACCAATTTTACAAGTAGAACAAACAATATATAAAGGTCAAGTAAACTCCCATTAAGACAACAAGTCACTAACATGGGAGGCCCTTTTGTCAACAAAAACTTATAACTACATGATGTAAAAATGTAATAAGGAAGTAAACACAAAACCAAGAATTAATAATCATATAACACATAACATTGTCTTTATTTAGTAATCAGATCAGTAACATTGCCTTTATATAGTAATCAGACCAGTAACATCATATAACATCGCCTTTATTTAGTAATCAAAGCAAAAACATCATATAACATTGCCTTTATTTAGTAATCAGACCAGTAACATCATATAACGTCGTCTTTATTTAGTTATCGAAGCAGTAACATCATATAACATTGCCTTTATTTAGTAATCAGAGCAGTAACATCATATAACATCGCCTTTATTTAGTAATCAGACCAGTAACATCGTATAACATCACCTTTATTTAGTAATCAGACTGCCGGTATCATCAGTATACACACTGAGTCACAATGTGATCATCGTCAATCCATACACATTTACAATATGCTCATCATTGTAATCAAGGAACAAGAACTAATCAGTAGGACAAATAATGAGTATCAATTAGTGTCCACTAAATTATATTCTACCTGTCAGTGTTTATGGAATAGTATCACATTTGTTTTAATAATGAAAGTCAAATTCATAATTTTGTGTTGGTCAACCAGATAATTGGTTATCCTTGCTGTAGTTCCTGATGTGCTCATGGAGAGTTTCATTACTGCCCTAGAGGTTTCTCTGTTATCATTGACTGTTGTGATACTGCCATAGAGTTCTCTCTCTTATCATTGACTGTTGTGATACTGCCATAGAGTTCTCTCTGTTATCATTGACTGTTGTGTTACTGCCCTAGAGTTCTCTCTGTTATCATTGACTGTTGTGTTACTGCCCTAGAGTTCTCTCTGTTATCATTGACTGTTGTGTTACTGCCCTAGAGTTCTCTCTGTTATCATTGACTGTTGTGTTACTGCCCTAGAGTTCTCTCTGTTATCGTTGACTGTTGTGTTACTGCCCTAGAGTTCTCTCTGTTATTGTTGACTGTTGTGTTACTGCCCTAGAGTTCTCTCTGTTATCATTGACTGTTGTGTTTTAATCCCATTCCTGTGTAAGCAGGAAGGTTGGTACAGTAATGGGGCTATTCCTCACAGTGACTTCCTTTGGGAGATGGGCTCAAAGTATAGTTATCAACATCACCTAAATTACCTGTTTGAATACATAATATGTATATATACCTAATATGTTAAAAAATAACATATTAGGTGCTATGTTGTCATTATAAACATACAGATGTACATGTATAAATTAATTATGAAGGGTAATATACCCACATTGTTGAACTAATAACATTACAGAATGGATATAAAAATAATGATGACTAAACACAATGTTTTATATTCAATGCAGACGTCGTTATTTGTGGGTCATAACGGGTAAAACTAACCTGTTTTATAAAGTGAAGAGATGAAAAGCACTAAGTGTTTGGCACATATTAATCTACTCCCAATACAGCTCACTAGAAATATTATGATGGCTTCTAATGTTGGCTAAGATACACGACACCGAAATGTAAATCTTCAACAAATCTGGTGTTATTCGGCATGACTTAAAATAGTCACCAGAAAGGCAAGAACTAATTAAACATCAATTAAGGCACATGCTAGGATGATGCATCACAAATGATTAATTAATTAAGGTAATTACTTAATCTACCCTGAATGTATTCATGAGTGCGCTCATGCATGCAAGCACTCTGAAAGCTTTTGTTTCCATCTTTCAAATTCCCTGCAGGTGAAACCTGACATCACAAATATGAGGACCCTGATCTGTCCCCGAAGCTCCTGCTGTCATCCACGGTTTATATTAACTTTATGCAGCTCACTGTGTTTTTAAGGCCTTTTGTATGAGCAATTTGCCCGTGTGAAACCCTGCAGTGCAGTCAAACTACTCTTGCTGTACAGCAGTGCAGTCAAACTGCTCCTGCTGTACAGCAGTGTAGTCAAACTACTCTTGCTGTACAGCAGTGTAGTCAAACTGCTCCTGCTGTACAGCAGTGTAGTCAAACTGCTCCTGCTGTACAGCAGTGCAGTCAAACAGCTGCTGTACAGCAGTGCAGTCAAACTACTCTTGCTGTACAGCAGTGCAGTCAAACTAGTCTTGCTGTACAGCAGTTCAGTCAAACTGCTCCTGCTGTACAGCAGTGCAGTCAAACTGCTCTTGCTGTACAGCAGTGCAGTCAAACTGCTCCTGCTGTACAGCAGTGCAGTCAAACTGCTCCTGCTGTACAACAGTGCAGTCAAACTGCTCCTGCTGTACAGCAGTTCAGTCAAACTGCTCCTGCTGTACAGCAGTGCAGTCAAACTGCTCCTGCTGTACAACAGTGCAGTCAAACTGCTCCTGCTGTACAGCAGTGCAGTCAAACTGCTCTTGCTGTACAGCAGTGCAGTCAAACTGCTCCTGCTGTACAGCAGTGCAGTCAAACTGCTTTTGCTGTACAGCAGTGCAGTCAAACTGCTCCTGCTGTACATCAGTGCAGTCAAACTGCTCCTGCTGTACAGCAGTTCAGTCAAACTGCTCCTGCTGTACAGCAGTGCAGTCAAACTGCTCCTGCTGTGCAGCAGTGCAGTCAAACTGCTCCTGCTGTACATCAGTGCAGTCAAACTGCTCTTGCTGTACAGCAGTGCAGTCAAACTGCTCTTGCTGTACAGCAGTGCAGTCAAACTGCTCCTGCTGTACAGCAGTGCAGTCAAACTGCTCCTGCTGTACAGCAGTGCAGTCAAACTACACCACCATTATATTTGTGTTCATTTCTTTCATATTTGTTGCCTTGTCTTGTTGTCACAATGTCAGATGTGGCATGCATGTATAAACTCAACTACACTTCTCGAACAATATTCAATTCACCAAAAATTAAGTCCACAGAGTTAGGTCAGTGTGTGTTTGATTGTTCATGTGAAATAAACTTTAAAACAGGTAACTTACATTTCACGTTATAACTTATTAAGTATTAACATATACTAATCAATGATGACCTATTTCTGACATAATGGTTTCTACATTAATTTTGTGCCGTTAAATTAGCATTAATTCCTATGATATTTATGTCCATGTTATGTCTGTCAGTTTAGTTTTAGTGGTGCAGTTTAGTCACTAGGACACTGCTGTAATTGCTGGTACATTGCCAGTCTAGTCACTAGGACACTGCTGTAATTGCTGGTACATTGCCAGTCTAGTCACTAGGACACTGCTGTAATTGCTGGTACATTGCCAGTCTAGTCACTAGGACACTGCTGTAATTGCTGGTACATTGCCAGTCTAGTCACTAGGACACTGCTGTAATTGCTGGTACATTGCCAGTCTAGTCACTAGGACACTGCTGTAATTGCTGGTACATTGCCAGTCTAGTCACTAGGACACTGCTGTAATTGCTGGTACATTGCCAGTCTAGTCACTAGGACACTGCTGTAATTGCTGGTACATTGCCAGTCTAGTCACTAGGACACTGCTGTAATTGCTGGTACATTGCCAGTCTAGTCACTAGGACACTGCTGTAATTGATGGTACATTGCCAGTCTAGTCACTAGGACACTGCTGTAATTGATGGTACATTGCCAGTCTAGTCACTAGGACACTGCTGTAATTGATGGTACATTGCCAGTCTAGTCACTAGGACACTGCTGTAATTGATGGTACATTGCCAGTCTAGTCACTAGGACACTGCTGTAATTGATGGTACATTGCCAGTCTAGTCACTAGGACACTGCTGTAATTGCTGGTACATTGCCAGTCTAGTCACTAGGACACTGCTGTAATTGCTGGTACATTGCCAGTCTAGTCACTAGGACACTGCTGTAATTGCTGGTACATTGCCAGTCTAGTCACTAGGACACTGCTGTAATTGATGGTACATTGCCAGTCTAGTCACTAGGACACTGCTGTAATTGATGGTACATTGCCAGTCTAGTCACTAGGACACTGCTGTAATTGCTGGTACATTGCCAGTCTAGTCACTAGGACACTGCTGTAATTGCTGGTACATTGCCAGTCTAGTCACTAGGACACTGCTGTAATTGCTGGTACATTGCCAGTCTAGTCACTAGGACACTGCTGTAATTGCTGGTACATTGCCAGTCTAGTCACTAGGACACTGCTGTAATTGCTGGTACATTGCCAGCTGCATCATTCATAAGCTGTTTGTCATAACTATTGTCACCTCTAGGTACCTACAACCTTTGGTGTATCCTGGCTTGGCTGAGCGCTGCCCCTGGTGGCTAGTTATAACTCCATTTATTTATCTTTTATGTCAGCAGAAGAAATTGCACTGTCTAAAGACAGATATCAGACCTGTTCAGTTTTGGATTGACATGGTGGGCGTGTCACGTCGCACCAACCAAACGAGGTCATGTGACACACCCATACCAGTGTCACTCCACCGAGGAAGACCGAGTGATTTGGTGAAATATTCGGAGAGAATACAAACAATTACATTTACATTTACGTTACATTTACAGGGCTCAGTACATTAAATATCTGTATCTGTGCTACATTAAGTATCTGTATCTGTGCTACATTAAGTATCTGTATCTGTGCTACATTAAGTATCTGTATCTGTGCTACATTAAGTATCTGTATCTATGCTACATTAAGTATCTGTATCTGTGCTACATTAAGTATCTGTATCTGTGCTACATAGCAGGCCTGGCTTTGCCGTGCTCCTGGATGTTGGTACAAGTCCCTGTAAACAGATTGGCTTGCAGTAAAGTAGTTTGTGGATGGACTCCAAAATGTAAATACAGAAACCACAGCCACACCCAGATACCACACCAGATACCACATCAGCAATATCAGTCATAGAAGAGGTCCTGGATGTTTTCTTAGGAACCACGAGCCAGTATGCATGATTGAGCCCAGAAGTTGTCGGGGATACCCTAGTTACCACATGTGGAATGTACACAGAAATAGAAACCACAACAATGTAGGGTTTTACGCAGTGCTTATGATAGCCTAGGGGGAGTGGAGTTATTCATAGAATGAGGTGACGAGAATGCATAGGGCACTGCAACTATGTGGTATGTGTCAGTATTGCTTGAAGACTTTGGAGAACATACACTGTTTATAGCTAGATAGACAAGACAAGGTGACAACATTCAAAATGTCAAAGTCTGAAAAAGATTGGTAAAATGGTCATAACAGGTGCACATTTAAAAATAATAATATTTTTTATATATACTGTAATATAGAGTAAATCTGTTCCAACATCTTAACCAGCCGACTGTAAATATAATTTTACCATTGGGTCTGTTTAATTTAAACGTGTTGCCTTGAATATCATGCTTACGTTGCATAATGAATAGCCATATCGATATTCTTAAACGGTCAAATATCATGCTCACAGTGCATGATGAATAGCCATGTCGATATTCTTAAACAGACAACGGTCAAATATCATGCTTACATTGCATGATGAATAGCCATGTCGATATTCATAAACAGACAACGGTCAAATATCATGCTCACAGTGCATGATGAATAGCCATGTCGATATTCTTAAACAGACACCGGTCAAATATCATGCTTACATTGCATGATGAATAGCCATGTCGATATTCATAAACAGACAACGGTCAAATATCATGCTCACATTGCATAATGAATAGCCATGTCGATATTCAAAAAGATGGTTAAGTAAAACCCAGTTGGCTGGTCAAGATGTCAGCACAGAATCTGATATATAGTTTATACAACTTGTAAGATTTTACGATAAAATGATCTGGTTTGTATCTTTGCTGCTACTTTGGAGAGGTCGCCTAATGGACATCCACCTGTATAATATTCCTCTTTAAGTAGGTCTCTGTTTCATGCCCTATATCCTCAAGGTTTATCAGCACTCAAGATAACACTGTGCTGCTTTTTATTAAACTGACTCTGGCTTGTTGCACGTCATTGTGACCAACATGTGGTTCAACATGTAGAATTTGTATTTGAAACAGAACAAATTATATTTATATTAATTTGTCAAAATAGCGTATTTTCTCATAATATTTCATGTATTTGCAAAAGATATGGTCTTGCAACCATTGCCCAATGACATATTTTGTTGCAAAATAGACAAATAAATTAAATGCAAGCTCTTACTATAGTTTAACTTTGCAGCATGATCAATTACTTATATGTCTGAGATATATCTTAGCAGTTGGTAATGTTGTATTTCATGTTAGCTAATTGTATAACTAGTGGATTGTGTAATTGTTGGTCATATTATATATATAGTTTGACTAGTTTCCACCACATTTACATTGCAAATATGGGCAAGACAAGTTCCACAGAAGTTATGTTCCTATGGTGACAATAATGTACATAACCTGTTTTTAATTACACTGGATTCCGACTTACTTTATGGCCTTGGTTAAGTGAGTACTTAATTGTTATGTAAGACTCATTGTCTGCCTATGTACAGGAGTGGCTGTGTGAATGCTGTTCATGACCAGACAGATCCATGTGGCTAATCTCTTCTTCTGTTATCACATAATAACATAATAACAACCCGTGGCAAGGGGTTGAAGTATATTCAGACTTTTTATGGGTCCAAACATGTACATTACATGAGACCTTTGTAGAAACTTTGTTGGCCCAAAAGAGAATGTTGAAGTCAAAAATAACATTGTATTTGTCTTAAAAGATTTGTTGATGAGATTGTTGGGAATCATGCATTTATTAGCAGGGCTGGGAGAGCCTGTGGCCTCTCACTATAAGTGGACCAAAGAGGAGAAACAACAAAATGTCTGCTAGATTAGAGAAGGGTAAGAACAGGTTAACAGTGCATGATGGGAGGGGAATGAGACAGGTTAACAGTGCATGCTGGGAGGGGAATGAGACAGGTTAACAGTGCATGCTGGGAGGGGAATGAGACAGGTTAACAGTGCATGCTGGGAGGGGAATGAGACAGGTTAACAGTGCATGCTGGGAGGGGAATGAGACAGGTTAACAGTGCATGCTGGGAGGGGAATGAGACATGACACAGAAGATGGGGAGAGCCAGAGAAACAATCAGGATAAGACAGAACACAGTTTAGAGGGCTTACGATCTATGTAAGGGGGTTATGGGTCTGTGTCGGTGGTATACAAAGACCATATGTCTAAGTCAAACCACAGTTATGGTGAATATGACGGGTGTTTGAAGTGAGAACATTAGGTGAGGGCACATTTCTTGGTGTTGTTACTGGAAACATGCATGCCACTTTACTCCACACTTCTACATTACTCCACGCTCCTACATTACTCCACACTCCTACATTACTCCACGCTCCTACATTACTCCACGCTCCTACATTACTCCACGCTCCTACATTACTCCATGCTTCTACATTACTCCATGCTCCTACATTACTCCACGCTTCTACATTACTCCACGCTCCTACATTACTCCATGCTTCTACATTACTCCACACTCCTACATTACTCCACACTCCTACATTACTCCACGCTCCTACATTACTCCATGCTCCTACATTACTCCATGCTCCTACATTACTCCATGCTTCTACATTACTCCACACTTCTACATTACTCCACACTTCTACATTACTCCACACTTCTACATTACTCCATGCTTCTACATTACTCCATGCTTCTACATTACTCCACACTCCTACATTACTCCACGCTCCTACATTACTCCACACTCCTACATTACTCCACGCTCCTACATTACTCCACGCTCCTACATTACTCCACGCTCCTACATTACTCCACGCTCCTACATTACTCCACGCTCCTACATTACTCCATGCTTCTACATTACTCCACGCTCCTACATTACTCCACGCTTCTACATTACTCCACGCTCCTACATTACTCCATGCTTCTACATTACTCCACACTCCTACATTACTCCACGCTCCTACATTACTCCATGCTCCTACATTACTCCATGCTCCTACATTACTCCATGCTTCTACATTACTCCACACTTCTACATTACTCCACACTTCTACATTACTCCACACTTCTACATTACTCCATGCTTCTACATTACTCCATGCTTCTACATTTCTCCACACTCCTACATTACTCCATGCTTCTACATTTCTCCACGCTCCTACATTACTCCACGCTTCTACATTACTCCATGCTTCTACATTACTCCACACTTCTACATTACTCCACACTCCTACATTACTCCATGCTTCTACATTACTCCACACTTCTACATTACTCCACACTTCTACATTACTCCATGCTCCTACATTACTCCATGCTTCTACATTACTCCACACTTCTACATTACTCCACACTTCTACATTACTCCACACTCCTACATTACTCCACGCTCCTACATTACTCCATGCTTCTACATTTCTCCACACTCCTACATTACTCCACACTCCTACATTACTCCACACTTCTACATTACTCCACACTTCAACATTACTCCATGCTTCTACATTACTCCACACTCCTACATTACTCCACGCTCCTACATTACTCCACGCTCCTACGTTACTCCACTCTCATATGTTACTCCACGCTTCTACATTTCTCCATGCTTCTACATTACTCCACACTTCTACATTTCTCCACGCTCCTACATTACTCCACGCTCCTACATTACTCCACTATCATACGTTACTCCACGCTCCTACGTTACTCCACGCTCCTATGTTAATCCACACTTCTACATTACTCCACACTTCTACATTACTCCACGCTTCTACATTACTCCACACTTCTACATTTCTCCACACTCCTACATTACTCCATGCTTCTACATTTCTCCACACTCCTACATTATTCCACGCTCCTACATTACTCCACGCTTCTACATTTCTCCACACTTCTACATTACTCCACACTTCTACATTTCTCCACACTCCTACATTACTCCACGCTTCTACATTTCTCCACACTCCTACATTATTCCACGCTCCTACATTACTCCACGCTTCTACATTTCTCCACACTTCTACATTTCTCCACTCTCCTACATTACTCCACGCTCCTACATTACTCCACGCTCCTACATTACTCCACTATCATACGTTACTCCACGCTCCTATGTTACTCCACTCTCATATGATACTCCACTCTCATATGATACTCCACGCTCATACGTTACTCCACGCTCATATGTTACTCCACGCTCATATGTTACTCCATGCTGATACGTTACTCCACGCTCCTATGTTACTCCACTCTCATATGTTACTCCATGCTCATACATTACTCCACACTCATATGTTACTCCACTCTCATACGTTACTCCATACTCATAAGTTGTGTGTGCTCCAGTTATTGATACTTGGGAGGTCATCTAGGATAGACTACTGTACTTGATGCCAAGGAGGTCGGTTGCTGTCATCTCCCGAACTGTGTGTTTGGCATTGTTTCCTCCTCAGCTCGTGAAATGAGTACAGTGTCAGGTGCATACAACAAAGGTTAAGGAAACCTGTTCCAATCTAAGATGTATAAGATTATATTTTTGAAAGGAATATATTTTTTACAATATTGAGCCAAGTGATGTTTGTGAGAGGGCAGGAGGTACTGCAGTGACTTGGTGTCCTCATGACAGGTATGGTGTGGTCATCTACTGGCTAAGTGACAGGAACCTGAGTCACAAACCTATTATTAGAACAGACATGCTCAAAGTGTTTGCATGTCACAGTAGTCTGGGCTAGCTCTGATGTTGTAAACTGTTTTGTCAAATACAAATTGCTTAATACACATTTTTTTTAATGTGCATCAAGAAAACAAATGCTCATGTATTCTGCATGCGTTTCAACGAAACTGCTGGTGGCCAAATTGGCTCAAATGGGTAACTTTTGTTTAGCCAAATCTGATGCCATGTGGTCTATGGCCCAAATGGCGACTGGCAGCGCTAGCCTAGGTAGTAGGCGACAGACCACACTCAGGATCTGTCTGCCAGTAATCCAGACTTACAGTCCATGTGAAAGTGAGAATTGCATATGATGTGCTTGATGAGCAGTTTGTAGATAGTGGGTAGCAATGGGTAGTTGGTATCCCTGATAGCTGTGGGTAATTAGTATCCCTGGCAGCTGTGGGTTATTGGTATCCCTGGTAGCTGTGGGTTGTTGGTATCCCAGGTAGCTGTGGGTAGCTGGTACCCCTGGTAGTTGTGGGTAGTTGGTATCCCTGTTAGTTGTAGGTAGTTGGTATCCCTCGTAGTTGGGTGTGGATAGTTGGTATCCCTCATAGTTGGCTTTGGGTAGTTGGTATCCCTGGTAGCTGTGACCACGGTCAGTAGTTGAATCACTGAAACATCTTAATCACATTAGAAAGATTGTTCTAATGTGAATAAATGTGTCACTGCCATGTACAACTGTGGAACCAAACACCAGGTGCAACCATGGTACCAAACACCATGTACAACTGTGGAACCAAACACCAGGTACAACTGTGGAACCAAACACCAGGTACAACCATGGTACCAAACACCATGTACAACTGTGGAACCAAACACCATGTACAACCATGGTACCAAACACCATGTACAACCATGGTACCAAACACCAGGTACAACCATGGAACCAAACACCAGGTACAACCATGGTACCAAACACCAGGTACAACCATGGTACCAAACACCAGGTACAACAATGGTACCAAACACCAGGTACAACTGTGGAACCAAACACCAGGTACAACCATGGTACCAAACACCATGTACAACCATGGAACCAAACACCAGGTACAACCATGGTACCAAACACCAGGTACAACCATGGTACCAAACACCAGGTACAACCATGGTACCAAACACCAGGTACAACCGTGGAACCAAACACCAGGTACAACTGTGGAACCAAACACCAGGTACAACTGTGGAACCAAACACCAGGTACAACCATGGTACCAAACACCATGTACAACCATGGTACCAAACACCAGGTACAACTGTGGAACCAAACACCAGGTACAACCATGGTACCAAACACCAGGTATAACCATGGTACCAAACACCAGGTACAACTATGGAACCAAACACCAGGTACAACCATGGTACCAAACACCATGTACAACCATGGTACCAAACACCAGGTACAACCATGGAACCAAACACCAGGTATAACCATGGAACCAAACACCATGTACAACAATGGTACCAAACACCAGGTACAACTGTGGAACCAAACACCAGGTACAACCATGGTACCAAACACCATGTACAACCATGGAACCAAACACCAGGTACAACCATGGTACCAAACACCAGGTACAACCATGGAACCAAACACCATGTACAACCATGGTACCAAACACCATGTACAGCTGTGGAACCAAACACCATGTACAGCTGTGGAACCAAACACCATGTACAGCTGTGGAACTATGCACAACTGTGGAACCATACACCAGGTACAACCATGGAACCAAACACCAGGTACAACCACGATACCAAACACCATGTTGTATGCTAAAAAGCCTTTTTGTAGACATATAACATTCCACAATGTAGTTATGTTATTTGAACTTGAAGAACTAGACTACGAAAATGAAATGTAGACATGATTCTGTTTCATAAGTCATTCTGTTTGACAATCATTCTGGTAATGTGCAGTTTGAATAAAACATCATTCACAGCTCTGTTATGTGCATGTCATGTCATGCTGGTCAGGGTGTGTCACTGCTTGTACACGGAAAATGCTTTAAGCAGGAGTTTGAAGGTAAATGTTGACTTGTACTGGCATACATTATATCATAGCACACTCACTGCACTTGTTTAACCTTGTCACTACCTTCGAAGCATGACTTGGTGTATACTTAGTGCATACGCTGCACTTGGTCACCAAGTTTTTAACAAGATTTAACAAGATTGCCATCCCAAACAACAAGTTCCAGATGGCAAATGGACAAGGAAGCCATTGGCTTATTGAGAGTCCAACAATTTTCTCATCTATGTGTAGCCCGCCCTTATCAGATATCTGTCAATTCTATTTTTAAACATATTCACACTACTAGCATTAACACAATCATTTGGTAGTTTGTTCCATTCATTTATCACCCTCTGTGAGAAAGAGTACTTTCTCATGTCCAACCTACACTGCTCCTTAATTAATGCTGCTTTGTGTCCTCTGGTTCTACTGCCTTCTTTAAGTTTGAAGAACATATTCCTGTCAACATCCTCATAACTGTTTTAAACACTTCTATTTGGACTCCTCGTAGTCTCCTGGTCTCTAGTGTTGTCAAACCACATTGTAATAAGCGACTTTCGTAACTAAAGTCTCTCAATTCTGGAATCATTTTAGTTGCTCTTCGTTGTATTCTTTCTAGCTTGTCTATGTCCTTTTTACGATACGGCCTCCATGCTTGAATACAATATTCCAAGTTGGTAGTGTTTTGTTTGGCACGCTACATAAATAAATCAGTGTTTGTTTGTAGCATGCATGAGTGACCACATTATGTGTGACTGTTCTCAATCAGAGATGGCATCAACTGTTGCTATACACACTTGAGTCCTTGGATGTTGTTGTACCTCCGGAGAACATACTGGTGGAACCTAGCAATGTTGTACCTCCGGAGAACATACTGGTGGAACCTAGCAATGTTGTACCTCCGGAGAACATACTGGTGGAACCTAGCAATGTTGTACCTCCGGAGAACATACTGGTGGAACCTAGCAATGTTGTACCTCCGGAGAACATACTGGTGGAACCTAGCAATGTTGTACCTCCGGAGAACATACTGGTGGAACCTAGCAATGTGGAGCCTTGCTCAGTCCCTATTGGTTGACCTGCTGGACTCTACTGTGGAGCCACATGGATGTGGTTGACAGGTGGAGATAATGTGGGCAGTTGTATTGTTCCTGGATGGAACAGCTGTGGCTGTTTCTCCATCTCGCCAGGGTAGGTTCAGCTACAGTGGTCAATTACAGTCATTGTTACACAGCCCCATATAAGCCCCGTTACAGTGGTCAATAACAGTTACGGTTACACAGCACCATAGAAGCCCAGTTACAGTGGTCAATTACAGTCATTGTTACACAGCACCATAGAAGCCCCGTTACAGTGGTCAATAACAGTTACGGTTACACAGCACCATAGAAGCCCAGTTACAGTGGTCAATTACAGTCATTGTTACACAGCACCATAGAAGCCCCGTTACAGTGGTCAATAACAGTTATGGTTACACAGCACCATAGAAGCCCAGTTACAGTGGTCAATTACAGTCATTGTTACACAGCACCATAGAAGCCCCGTTACAGTGGTCAATAACAGTTACGGTTACACAGCACCATAGAAGCCCAGTTACAATGGTCAATTACAGTCACTGTTACACAGCACCATAGAAGCCCAGTTACAGTGGTCACTTACAGTCACTGTTACACAGCACCATAGAAGCCCAGTTACAATGGTCAATTACAGTCACTGTTACACAACACCATAGAAGCCCAGTTACAATGGTCAATTACAGTTATTGTTACACAGCACCATAGAAGCCCAGTTACAACGGTCAATTACAGTTATTGTTACACAGCACCATAGAAGCCCAGTTACAATGGTCAATTACAGTCATTGTTACACAGCACCATAGAAGCCCAGTTACAGTGGTCAATTACAATCACTCTTATATACACAGCACCATAGAAGCCCAGTTACAATGGTCAATTACAATCACTCTTATATACACAGCACCATAGAAGCCCAGTTACAATGGTCAATTACAGTCACTGTTACACAGCACCATAGAAGCCCAGTTACAGTGGCCAATTACAATCACTCTTATATACACAGCACCATAGAAGCCCAGTTACAATGGTCAATTACAACCACTCTTATATACACAGCACCATAGAAGCCCAGTTACAATGGTCAATTACAGTCACTGTTACACAACACCATAGAAGCCTAGTTACAATGGTCAATTACAATCACTCTTATATACACAGCACCATAGAAGCCCAGTTACAATGGTCAGTTACAACCACTCTTATATACACAGCACCATAGAAGCCCAGTTACAATGGTCAATTACAGTCACTGTTACACAACACCATAGAAGCCTAGTTACAATGGTCAATTACAATCACTCTTATATACACAGCACCATAGAAGTCCAGTTACAATGGTAAATTACAATCACTCTTATATACACAGCACCATAGAAGCCCAGTTACAATGGTCAATTACAACCACTCTTATATACACAGCACCATAGAAGCCCAGTTACAATGGTCAATTACAGTCACTGTTACACAACACCATAGAAGCCTAGTTACAATGGTAAATTACAATCACTCTTATATACACAGCACCATAGAAGCCCAGTTACAATTTTCAATTACAGTCACTCTTATATACACAGCACCATAGAAGCCCAGTTACAATGGTCAATTACAGTCACTCTTATATACACAGCACCATAGAAGCCAAGTTACAATGGTCAATTACAGTCACTGTTACACAGCACAGCATATAGTACTGCACTGGTTCATAGATTGAGTTCAACTCCATTGTTTTATAAAACAAAGATCACATGTATCGTTGCTGATCATTTTCCTTCTCCACAAAGAGGTAAAGTATATCCTATAATACACTCCAGGAAGCAGCTGTCCGCACGGCCAGATGTTACTATAGCAGCAGTCTGTGATTCCTGAGAAGGTAGTTGGTGATGTCTTAGTTAACTATAACCACAACATAAAGCATCATCCAACCCCAGGAACAAGAAGTACAACGATAGCTGTAGCAGCATCATACCAACCCATCTGCTCACTCACACTATTAGTTGAAACTAATATTGGGCTTTCTCCATTGCTGCACCAAGTCTTTGGAGTTCACTCCCTGTTATGTTAGGTCAGTAGAAAACACAATAAAAGTTCACAGTCACCTGAAGACTTATCTGTTTAACCGTGCTTACCCTACCTAGCTATCTAACATATTCATTCATCTATTGACAACTTCGACAATGTATAGGTATATATACCTACCAATTTCGAGATTGACTACCAGTAACCCTTTATGTTGATGCACCCTGAGCTGGTAACCCCTTATGTTGATGCACCCTTGAGCTGGTAACCCTTTATGTTGATGCACCCTGAGCTGGTAGCCCTTTATGTTGATGCACCCCTGAGCTGGTAACCCTTTATGTTGATGCACCCTGAGCTGGTAACCCTTTATGTTGATGCACCCTGAGCTGGTAACCCTTTATGTTGATGCACCCCTGAGCTGATAACCCTTTATGTTGATGCACCCTGAGCTGGTAACCCTTTATGTTGATGCACCCTGAGCTGGTAACCCTTTATGTTGATGCACCCTGAGCTGGTAACCCTTTATGTTGATGCACCCTGAGCTGGTAACCCTTTATGTTGATGCACCCTGAGCTGGTAACCCTTTATGTTGATGCACCCTGAGCTGGTAACTCTTTATGTTGATGCACCCCTGAGCTGATAACCCTTTATGTTGATGCACCCTGAGCTGGTAACCCTTTATGTTGATGCACCCCTGAGCTTGTTTTCTGAGGATTTAGGCACAAAAGAACTTTTCTTATTATTATGATCTTACCTCCAGTTGCCTTGGACCAGTCTGACATTGACCAGTCTGACATTGACCAGTCTGACAGTGACCAGTCTGACAGTGACCAGCCTGACAGTGACTAGCCTGACAGTGACCAGTGACAGTGACCAGTCTGACAGTGATCAGTCTGACAGTGACCAGCCTGACATTGACCAGTCTGACAGTGACCAGCCTGACATTGACCAGTCTGACAGTGACCAGTCTGACATTGACCAGTCTGACAGTGACCAGTCTGACAGTGATTAGTCTGACAGTGACCATGTGATGCTCCTTCAAGTCTTAGCCAACAAGCTGTGGGCGGTGTTTTATAATGCCCGGGTGGTAGCTATAGTAATGAACTGGCAGATGCAGAGTTCATAGACTGAAAGGGCAATAAAAGTGAACATGTTTATATTCACTCTATGGATGTTTGATTATAAGGCCACATGGGGCGTGTGGCCTTTTCTTCTTTACATTAGCAGGGCATGTGTCATGTGAACATTATCAAGACTGGACAGCTTGGACACGTCACATTGCAACAGTTACATAGCTGTGGGCAAGGACTACAGCTTGGGGGCAAGAAGCACAAGGTCACATGTGATGTAGCTAAGCTCTATTTTTAAAGCCAAACAACAAATGTCCTGACTAGCTAGTCACCGGGCCTGGCATTAGTTTCATCTAGTTCCAACATGGCTATCACTAGGTAGATGAGATACCTAAGGTAAAAGCGGTCAGTTTGTATTTAGCCACTGATGATAGTAATGTGCTCAACGTTACACTATAAATAGCCTTCTGGAGGAGGTTCGGTAAATGTGCTACCCTGTCTCTCTATCAGCTCTCTGTAGGGTACTGGGGCTGCAGACAACACTGATTAATTGGAACCACAGCCCATATGGGTGGGAGGCAAGGTAAGCCACATCTGGGTGCGAGGCAAGGTAAGCCACATCTCGGCGGGAGGCAAGGTAAGCCACATCTGGGTGAGAGGCAAGGTAAGCCACATCTGGGTGAGAGGCAAGGTAAGCCACATCTGGGTGAGAGGCAAGGTAAGCCACATCTGGGTGAGAGTCAAGGTAAGCCACATCTCGGTGGGAGGCAAGGTAAGCCACATCTGGGTGAGAGGCAAAATAAGCCACATATGGGTTAGAGGCAAGGTAAGCCGCATCTCGGTGGGAGGCAAGGTAAGCCACATCTGGGTGAGAGGCAAGGTAAGCCGCATCTGGGTGAGAGGCAAGGTAAGCCACATATGGGTTAGAGTCAAGGTAAGCCACATCTGGGTGAGAGGCAAGGTAAGCCACATCTGGGTAGGAGGCAAGGTAAGCCACATCTGGGTGGGAGGCAAGGTTAGCCACATCTGGGTGAGAGGCAAGGTAAGCCACATCTCAGTGGGAGGCAAGGTAAGCCACATCTGGGTGGGAGGCAAGGTTAGCCACATCTGGATGGGAGGCAAAGTAAGCCACATCTGGGTGGGAGGCAAGATAAGCCACATCTGGGTGGGAGGCAAGATAAGCCACATCTGGGTGGGAGGCAAGGTAAGCCACATCTGGGTGAGAGGCAAGGTTAACCACATCTGGGTGAGAAGCAAGGTAAGCCACATCTGGGTGAGAGGCAAGGTAAACCACATCTGGGTGAGAAGCAAGGTAAGCCACATCTGGGTGAGAGGCAAGGTAAACCACATCTGGGTGAGAGGCAAGGTAAGCCACATCTGAACAAATCTCTCAATTGGTAAGGTAGCTTAACAAACAAATAGCACCATGCCATGGTGTCACCACATTTTACTGAGAAAAAACCATTCCTTTGCCAATGTATTGACATGGTTTAATTTTAGCCATCGGGGCTTGGGGTTATATGTGGCCTCAATAAAAGTTACATTATACGTTATATATTTATGATCAAAGCTAGCAATAATTATTTGATGTCTGCATATAATATGTAAAGCACTGTTGGTGCTAATAACAAGTCATTTAACCCAAACACCTTCAACTGTGTTTTGCTGCCCATGTAATTGATGTTGATGGACTGCCAGGGACCAGACTGCCTCCACTTCATGTCTGTCAGTTCAATGTCAGGACTCTCTAATGGTGCATGACACAATGTCATCAAGTCATGACACAATGTCATCCAGTCATGGCACAATGTCTTCCAGTCATGACACAATTTCATCCAGTCATGACACAATGTCATCAAGTCATGACACAATGTCATCCAGTCATGGCACAATGTCATACAGTCATGACACAATTTCATCCAGTCATGACACAATGTCATCAAGTCATGACACAATGTCATCCAGTCATGGCACATTGTCATCCAGTCATGACACAATGTTGTCCAGTCATGACACAATGTCATCCAGTCATAACACAATGTCATCCAGTCATGACACAATGTCGTCCAGTCATGAAGAAGTTGACAATGTTTTTTTTACTTTATGACAAGATTTTCAAGTAGCAACAATTACTGTCCTAATGTGTTGGATCTTATAATATCTTACATTTTGATCTTTCATTTTTAAGGCCTTGAAAAGGTCTTAAAAGGGAATTCTTAAAAGAAAGGTCATAAAAAGGTATTCAATTTTAGTTAACAAACTAGGCTTGGGTCCCTGGTTATAATTAGACAAAGGTGGAATGAACTTGGTATCCCTGAATGTAGTATGGTTTTTTAATCAAAATATACAGTTTCATCACCAAATAAATCAATAACTCCTACAAGGCGTTTGAAGGACTTTTTGTTTGTTATTTTATATTGAATGTGTCATGGACTTGGTCTTAGAGTTTAGAAATATTCATCTTAAGAAGATCTTTAACCTGACCAGGCCCAAACTGCACACTCCATGTATAAGCATAGTTTAGTGCAGCAGATAGATTTTTCCTAGACATAGACTACAAGAGAAAAGTGTTATGATAGACCAGGACTGATGTGGCAGACAAGCAGTGAAGACAAGCTATGTCAGCAACAGAAGGGCATCCAGGAACATTACAGATAGGGCTTGGAATAGTTCCCACATGTAAAGCTACCTACTGAGCATGACACTGGTATGTTAGTTTTGATAAAAGGGCAGCTTTACTTTTTAGACGGTGGGTTAGAAGTGGAGACATCATCTTTGGTTAACTTTGTGATCCTTTTGAAAGATAACATCAGTCATTAAGGATGTGGGCAAGAATAACTTAAGGAGCCACCTCAGGGGTGGAGGGGTGGTGGGATGGTGGAGGGGTGGTGGTGGGGTGGGGACCCTAAGAACTCTCAGATTAGCCATGTAAGTGACAGTGATTGATGGTAGAGTCAGTGAGCTGACCAGCTTGAGCCTGTGTGGTCTGGTTGAGATCTGATAGGCTTTGTGGTTTAATGATTGCTGCAGTCACAAGTGGCACAGTCTGAGATCTCTTGTTTTTGCATGTAACAAAGAAAGTTGGAGCCAGTAGACAGGGGTGTAGATAGCTACGTCTGCCAGATCTTGTTGGGTCTCTGGGCTACATAGACACTGTCTCCGGGTTATGATACTTGGTGGATCTGACTGCCTCATGCAGCAAGGTAAGTGCACACAATGCTTGCTATACTCACGCAGGTGTTGTATCATATGAGCAGAAGACATAATTATACACTCTGAATGAAAGAAAACGTATTTTAATAATGTGATTGTATAACACAATGTAGGAATTGTAAAGCTATTAACATGCATGGCTGTCCTACCAAAATGAACCAGTGGACGACGCTACATCTGTGACAGACAACGGTGTCTGTCTGGTTTTGTTGATAGGAAAAATTTAACATGTGAAAGAAAGAATTTCACAAATGCTATCATGTATATTATATCTACAATGTATATCTTGTATATTATATATACAATGTGTATCTTGTATATTATATCTACAATGTGTATCTTGTATATTATCTACAATGTGTATCTTGTATATTATCTACAATGTGTATCTTGTATATTGTCTACAATGTGTATCTTGTATATTATCTACAATGTGTATTTTGCATTCATGATCATAAAAAGCAAGATAGGCCGTTTTAACACTTTTGCTTTTTCAGTTAAATTTATTAATTGGTTTTTATAAATTTATGATGAAGTTCATCTGAAACAACTCGATAGAACTCTCTGTAATGTAATCAAGTGCAGGCATTCCTTTGTCTTTGACATGTTACATGGTGCCTAGACTTAACTACACCCTGTAGATGTCAGATATCACCAGCTACTGACATTGCTAGGTCTGTTACTAGTGATAACAGTGTCTGTTGTGATCACTTTGTCAGTTCTATAGCTGCAAACAATTACCCTTTTTATGTATAGCATTACAGTAAGTTGACCTGCTAGTTTAGTCACAGAACTACTTATTTGTAAGATGAGGGGGTTTCCTGTAATATGCTGTAATTATACATTAAATTATTCCACTGTGCCTGTCACTGGAAAGTGTTCTGAACAAACATCTAATTTAGTACTCAAGCAAATCTTGTAGCTCAGAAAAAGTAAACAACATTGTACAGCCACATTTGTTAAGAACGTTTAAGAATATAGAGTAGTTACATTGTTGTGCAGGCTCAAGAAATAGTTTCCTTCCAGAATAGCCATGGCAGTCATGCTTCTTGTGAACAACACAGTGAGATCTGGTCCACTTGGATACTGTCATTGTTGTGGCCACACTGGTCGGTGGAAGTTTGTGTTGGCATGTCATAGTATGCGAGTGTCATAGTATGCGAGTGTCATAGTATGCGAGTGTCATAGTATGTGAGTGTCATAGTATGCATGTGTCATAGTATGTATGTGTGTCGTGGTATGCATGCATCATAGTATGCATGTATTGTAGTATGCTTGTGTCGTAGTATGCATATGTCATATAGTATGCCTGTGTCGTAGTATGCATGTGTCGTAGTATGCATGTGTCGTAGTAGGCATGTGTCGTAGTATGCGTGTGTCATAGTATGCTATCATAATGTGTCTATAGTATCCACTTTGGTTGAGAGTGATTTTGTTGTCCAGTGTGGTCACTACTTCTAATACTAATCACAGTTGACCTGTAGAAGTAGTTGAAGTATTTGTATAATTGAAGTAGTTGTGTGACTGAAGTAGTTGTATGACTGAAGTATTGGTTGCTGCAACTCCATTGAGCAGTAATGTTGAACACTGCATGGACATTGATGTCCTGGTTGCCATTAGCACTCTTTGGTTGTTGGTGACAGTGTCAATGTGTGTGTCCTACATGATGCTGATAGGTAACTGAAGGAGAGGTGCTAATGTGTTTGTCCATTGGACACTCAAATCTTGTGCCATGATATGACTTATGAATGCCAGCTGTAGTTTTGAATATGACCTGCTTTTTGACAGCCTAGATATATATCACATGTGTGCATAGATGTCCTAGATATATATATATATATAACATGTGTGCATAGATGTTAGTCAGAATACTGTAATCATTCCATCAAAGTGCAAACAGGAGTTAAAAGGTTCATTGTATGTATGTGCCGGGGTCTGCGTTTGTTTAGTTCCAGTTCATTGTCTATCCGAGTCATTATATGAGATTACATAAAATGACAATACTGTAATGTCCACCAATGAAATGATCATGTCTATTGTTAGTAGCCAAGTTCTACTAATTCCTATCGTTATGTCTCGGTTCTCATAGCAGACATTTCTGAGCTGGGCAACAGCAAATAGCACTGATTAGTGTTGCTAACACGATGTGTGAGAGCAACTCTTGCAGTCTCATATCTCACTCGCTTATCTGCAATGTATGGCTCAAATAGTGTCCACTGCAAACATTGGTCTTGTGAAAGTGCCATTCAAACACAGATCCTTGTTCAAATACTGAGAGATAAATACAAGGCTTGTGAGCCAATAGTAAGTGTTAGTGCTGCCTGTGAACTCTGACTGACCTGTCACTGATCACCTCTAGACAGGACCACATGGAGAACTGACTGACCACCTTATGAGATTATTATGCTAAGAAATGACTACATTAAGGACAACTACAGCAAAGATTTGACCACACTGATCATTCCAAGGAATTGAACACACTGATCACTCCAAGGATTTGACCACATTGGCCACTCCAAGCACTTGAACACACTGACCACTCCAAAGATTTGAACACACTGACCACTCCAAGGACTTGAACACACTGACCACTCCAAAGATTTGAACAAACTGACCACTCCAAAGATTTGACCACATTGGCCACTCCAAGGACTTGAACACACTGACCACTCCAAAAATTTGAACACACTGACCACTCCAAAGATTTGACCACATTGGCCACTCCAAGGACTTGAACACACTGACCACTCCAAGGACTTGAACACACTGAACACTCCAAAGATTTGAACACACTGACCACTCCAAGGACTTGAACACACTGACCACTCCAAGGACTTGAACACACTGACCACTCCAAGGATTTGACCATATTGACCACATTTGTGGAAACACTGTCGGAGCACAGAATCAGACCTGTTGCAACGGCTTGTGCTAGTTGCCAATTTATATGTGCCCCATGAAGCTGTGACAACAGAGACTGCCGCCAAGTGTCACTCAGACATACATCAATAGTGATACTAGAATCCCTGTCTCGGTCTGCCATGGGTGATATACATATATCGCCCACTCATTGCACAGTTTATGGGCCCAGCTGAAGTTGTTTTTGCTGAGTATTCTCCAGGGAACAGGTCTTCCAAGAAACAGAATAAAATGTGATACACCGACTGGCTTAGACATATGGGGGCAGCGAACAGCCTTGACAGGGTGGACAACCACCCTACCACACATGGGGCTGCTCATATACTGGTGCTAGATCATCTGAAAATATACTCAAACTAAAGATATATTTATTTGAAATTACTGTTCCACCCTAAATCCTCTGCAATATCTGCTCTGGTGATGACTTGTGATGACTTGTGCATTCATTCATTCATTCATTCATTCATTCTCATTTGTTGCACCTCTACAGACTCGATACCGCGCTGTATATAAAACGTACCTTTTACCTTGAGCTGTGAGCTGAAGGTCCCGCAGATTTAGGAGTTTTATAGAAGTTTATTATCGTTAGTAGTAGTTGTAGTCAATGTGCATGCGTAACAGTGGTCTAATTATTGTTAGTAGTAGTTGTAGTCAATATGCATGCGTAACAGTGGTCTAATTATTGTTAGTAGTAGTTGTAGTCAATGTGCATGCGTAACAGTGGTCTAATTATTGTTAGTAGTAGTTGTAGTCAATGTGCATGCGTAACAGTGGTCTAATTATTGTTAGTAGTAGTTGTAGTCAATGTGCATGCATAACAGTGGTCTAATTATTGTTAGTAGTAGTTGTAGTCAATGTGCATGCGTAACAGTGGTCTAATTATTGTTAGTAGTAGTTGTAGTCAATGTGCATGCGTAACAGTGGTCTAATTATTGTTAGTAGTAGTTGTAGTCAATATGCATGCGTAACAGTGGTCTAATTATTGTTAGTAGTAGTTGTAGTCAATATGCATGCGTAACAGTGGTCTAATTATTGTTAGTAGTAGTTGTAGTCAATGTGCATGCATAACAGTGGTCTAATTATTGTTAGTAGTAGTTGTAGTCAATGTGCATGCGTAACAGTGGTCTAATTATTGTTAGTAGTAGTTGTAGTCAATGTGCATGCATAACAGTGGTCTAATTATTGTTAGTAGTAGTTGTAGTCAATGTGCATGCGTAACAGTGGTCTAATTATTGTTAGTAGTAGTTGTAGTCAATGTGCATGCGTAACAGTGGTCTAATTATTGTTAGTAGTAGTTGTAGTCAATGTGCATGCGTAACAGTGGTCTAATTATTGTTATACAATACAATACAATACAATATAACATTATTCATCCCATTCAGGGCAATTACATCGTCATTTGGACGGGCACAGTATATAAAATATTAAAATTGTAAAATATAACATGGGTAATCGCGTATTACTGGCTCACGTCATTGTAGTCACAAGAACAATAATTTATCATATGAACACAAGATAGAACGTGCCTTCCTAAGTATCTGTTGTTCACAAAACTGAGTGATGTCTCTCTGAGTCTCTCTCTTGTTAGTAGTAGTTGTAGTCAATGTGCATGTATCCTGCGTGTCAAGCAACCATTGCTGGTTATATTATGTGTTATATTATGTGTTATATTATGTGTTATATTATGTGTTATATTATATGGCAGACTGCATTGTAAGAAAATGACATTCTTCTACCTTTATAATCCTTCATGAAGCCGAGGAGTCACAAGGAGCCTAGACCTCCCACTTCACAACTCCTGAGTCACAAGGAGCCTAGACCTCCCACCTCACAACTCCTGAGTCACAAGGAGCCTAGACCTCCCACCTCACAACTCCTGAGTCACAAGGAGCCTAGACCTCCCACCTCACTACTCCTGAGTCACAAGGAGCCTAGACCTCCCACCTCACTACTCCTGAGTCACAAGGAGCCTAGACCTCCCGCCTCACTACTCCTGAGTCACAAGGAGCCTAGACCTCCCACCTCACTACTCCTGAGTCACAAGGAGCCTAGACCTCCCGCCTCACTACTCCTGAGTCACAAGGAGCCTAGACCTCCCACCTCACAACTCCTGAGTCACAAGGAGCCTAGACCTCCCACCTCACTACTCCTGAGTCACAAGGAGCCTAGACCTCCCGCCTCACTACTCCTGAGTCACAAGGAGCCTAGACCTCCCGCCTCACAACTCCTGAGTCACAAGGAGCCTAGACATCCCGCCTCACTACTCCTGAGTCACAAGGAGCCTAGACCTCCCGCCTCACTACTCCTGAGTCACAAGGAACCTAGACCTCCCACCTCACAACTCCTGAGTCACAAGGAGCCTAGACCTCCCGCCTCACTACTCCTGAGTCACAAGGAGCCTAGACCTCCCGCCTCACTACTCCTGAGTCACAAGGAACCTAGACCTCACACCTCATTACTCCTGAGTCACAAGGAGCCTAGACCTCCCACCTCACTACTCCTGAATCACAAGGAGCCTAGACCTCCCACCTCACTACCCCTGAGTCACAAGGAGTCTAGACCACCACCACAATACTCCTGAGTTACAAGGAGCCTAGACTTCCCACCTCACTACTCCTGAGTCACAAGGAGTCTAGACCACCACCTCACTACTCCTGAGTTACAAGGAACCTAGACTTCCCACCTCACTACTCCTGAGTCACAAGGAGCATAGACCTCCCACCTCATTACTCCTGAGTTACAAGGAGCCTAGACCACCCACCTCATTACTCCTGAGTCACAAGGAGCCTAGACCTCCCACCACACTACTCCTGAGTCACAAGGAGCCTAGACATCCCACCTCATTACTCATGAGTTACAAGGAACCTAGACCTCCCACCTCACTACTCCTGAGTCAAAAGGAGCCTAGACCTCCCACCTCACTACTCCTGAGTCACAAGGAGCCTAGACCTCCCACCTCACTACTCCTGAGTCACAAGGAGCATAGACCACCACCTCACTACCCCTGAGTCACAAGGAGCATAGTCACAAAAAGCCTAGACCTCACACCTCATTACTCCTGAGTCACAAGGAGCCTGGACCACCACCTCACTACCCCTGAGTCACAAGGAGCCTAGACCACCACCTCACTACTTCTCAGTCACAAAGAGCCTAGACCTCACACCTCACTACTCATGAGTCACAAAGAGCCTAGACCTCACACCTCACTACTCCTCAGTCACAATAGGAATTAATGAGATTAAACTTTGTGAATCATGATTAATCTGACAGTTCAGAGAAACTTAATTATTTCAAAACTGCTGCTGAGTAGTGTTATGACAACATTCTGCAGTGAATGGAAGAACCAGGCAAGTCAAATAAAAACACTGACACTGTTTTGGTTTTGAAGTTACTAAGTCTTGTGTAGTGCTTTTACTGTGTAATAGTGTAAAATAGTCGCACATTTGTAATAGTGTAAAATAGCCACATATTTGTAATAGTGTAAAATAGCTGCACATTTGTAGTAGCGTAAAATAGCCATACATTTGTAATAGCGTAAAATAAGTGCACATGTGTGATAGTGTAAAATAACTGCACATTTGTAATAGTGTAAAATAGCTGCACATTTGCTTTATGTTGCACTGTCAGAACCTAAAAAGTACAGATTCAAAATACCAAGTAATAATGAATCAAATAAAAACTATTTAAACCCCATAAAATGATATATAAATTAAATATGTGGACTTGCAATAACTAATCCAAGAGAGTTGTCTGGTTGTTGAGGGTCTCGTCAGGACTTGTAACGCAGCTTGCTGCTTTATTCCATTGGACAACTATGAACCATTGATTGATGGGTCAGACCCACTGGTCAGACATGTCCAGACAGGTGGCTCAAGTCTTCACCCACTGACCATCTAATAACTAGTCTACAGAAGGTCATCATGTCCAGCCACTTAAGTCTACTTATTGGGCAGAACAACGAATTTACCAAAGTGGGCTGTTTGTTTATTAAAATAGGCTGCATACTACTGTACATTGATTAATATCAACACTGGGCATATCTTCATGTCACATTGTGCACACTTGCATAAAAACTAATTTATTGTGGCAAACCAAACAGTAGTGTGCTGCTGTGAGATTGTGACAATTGTGCTGCACAATTGTAATAATTGTGCATGGTCAATTAGAAGAACATGATGAAGGTGGTCTGAGAAGCTGTGCCCTTCTTGTTGCCTGCAGTCATATTGTGCATACCGTGGCGGAATAATTAATGTATTCTTGGATGGTTTTGTTGTGAAGTGAATACCAAGAGATGTCCTGTGAATCATCAATGTTTTCTACTGCTAGCAAATAGATGACTATATAAGGAGTCATGACGTGGAAAGCCACTGACTTCAATACTGGCAGAATAAAACTACCATAGAAATCAAGTTGCCATGACAACAAGTCACTATCGTCCAGTGGTGCATCTTTTTAATATCCCGTGTCATATAAATAATTCAAAACCTTCGTTCTGTATTGATTTCTTCCTGTGTTGTGTTTCCATGGGCTGAGATTGGCTCATGTTTGTGTCCGTGTGAAACTGGTGGGGTCATTATCCTATATGGGACGGGGGGACTTTGTAAGGCCCACTAGTCTGTTATTGTTTTGACTCTTGAAATTCTGTAACCGATTTTTTTGCACAGTTCTTTATGAACCATAAAACATTGAAATTCCATCCATGGAATAATAGGGTACTTGTAAGTGATTTCTCTTAGAACACTGTAATTATAATTGTTTGTATGAGGCTGTGTAGTTGTAATTCATCATTGTAATTGTAAATCACAGCTCTATATTCCAATGACAGAGCCTGAGAGGCCTGGTGTTGACTAAGACATTGTATGTGATGAAAATGCTTTGAAAACTGACAAATGAGCTGATATGTGAAATGTTTGCAATGAACTGCTGAGAAGTGTGAATACTGTTGTACTTGGTTCAGTTGGTGCTTACTGTCCTCAAAGACGTCATGGAGTCCTACAACTAGAAGACATTACTCAGTCTTTATTAGTTGGGTGGAAGTCTCCTAAGACGTGTGTATGTTCTTGTGTTCTTTAGGGCCTTGGGTTGTCAGCCAGTAGACCTGTATTGATTGTGTTCTTTGGGGCCTTGGGTTGTCAGCCTGTAGACCTGTATTGATTGTGTTCTTTGGGGCCTTGGGTTGTCAGCCTGTAGACCTGTATTGATTATGTTCTTTAGGGCCTTGGGTTGTCAGTCTGTAGACCTGTATTGATTGTGTTCTTTGGGGCCTTGGGTTGTCAGCCAATAGACCTGTATTGATTGTGTTCTTTAGGGCCTTGGGTTGTCAGCCAGTAGACCTGTATTGATTGTGTTCTTTGGGGCCTTGGGTTGTCAGCCTGTAGACCTGTGTTGATTGTGTTCTTTGGGGCCTTGGGTTGTCAGCCAGTAGACCTGTATTGATTGTGTTCTTTAGGGCCTTGGGTTGTCAGCCTGTAGACCTGTATTGATTGTGTTCTTTGGGGCCTTGGGTTGTCAGCCTGTAGACCTGTATTGATTGTGTTCTTTGGGGCCTTGGGTTGTCAGCCTGTAGACCTGTATTGATTGTGCTCGTTCCTGTATTGATCTCGCCTCACTGGCATTGATAATTATGTTCTCTTCCAGGTGGCGCCCGCTTCACTCTGCTATTGTTGTCACTGATCAATCTACAGATAAATGGCGGCCACCCATGATGAGTCTAGAAGCCAGTGCACAGCTTGCTAGGCATGTGTCAACACTGGAATAATTGTGCCATATAGTAGAACAAAACGGTCAGCCTGGGAGTGCCGTATTGGACAGCACTGTCAGTGGCCAGACTGACAGCTGGGTACAGGACTGGACAGGACTGGACTCGAGTGTGGAGCTGTGGCCGCATTGATCCTGCTTTAGGAGTGGACAGTGGTCAGTCCGTGGAGTAGCTGGGGAGACAGGTGAGTGCCGTACTCTGTTATTTTTGAAAGTTTGTGCATCATAAATACAGTGTGTGTTGTGTTGAACTGTGTGTCTAACAGTTCCACCGGAGACAGGATAAAATGACATCGTGGTGAAACAGTTATACAGGTAATGATGGTTATCTTGACCCTTTGATGTTGAGGTTACTGTAGAGAATGTATATGTCTGTTTTCCCGGCAGTGTTCCAATAGATGTTGGTGTGTTAACGGCAGTGTTCCAATAGATGTTGGTGTGTTAACGGCAGTGTTCCAATAGATGTTGGTGTGTTAACGGCAGTGTTCCAATAGATGTTGGTGTGTTAACGGCAGTGTTCCAATAGATGTTGGTGTGTTAACGGCAGTGTTCCAATAGATGTTGGTGTGTTAATGGCAGTGTTCCAGTAGATGTTGGTGTGTTAATGTAACACAGTGTGTCATTAATGTTGGGGAGGTGGGAGCATATGTGTCTGGAGGCTGCCCAAGCTGTCTAGGCAGGATGTGCAGCCTTCCTCCCTGCCCAGCCTGGGGCAGGAAGCAGTTGGCAGTCTGGTCCCGATTGGGATGATAACCGAGTCACCACATGCCTTGTTCCTCCAACTGATAACCGAGTCACCACATGCCTTGTTCCTCCAACTGATAACCGAGTCACCACATGCCTTGTTCCTCCAACTGATAACCGAGTCACCACATGCCTTGTTCCTCCAACTGATAACCGAGTCACCACATGCCTTGTTCCTCCAACTGATAACCGAGTCACCACATGCCTTGTTCCTCCAACTGATAACCGAGTCACCACATGCCTTGTTCCTCCAACTGATAACCGAGTCACCACATGCCTTGTTCCTCCAACTGATAACCGAGTCACCACATGCCTTGTTCCTCCAACTGATAACCGAGTCACCACATGCCTTGTTCCTCCAACTGATAACCGAGTCACCACATGCCTTGTTCCTCCAACTGATAACCGAGTCACCACATGCCTTGTCCCTCCAACTGATAACCGAGTCACCACATGCCTTGTTCCTCCAACTGATAACGAGTCACCACATGCCTTGTTCCTCCAACTGATACAACCGTCATCTGGCAGATTCCCGATGTACTCTATATCCTGCCTTCCAACACCAGCTCTAGGGCCAGATTCCCAATGTACTCCATATCCTGCCTTCCAACACCAGCTCTAGGGCCAGATTCCCGATGTACTCCATATCCTGCCTTCCAACACCAGCTCTAGGGCCAGATTCCCGATGTACTCTATATCCTGCCTTCCAACACCAGCTCTAGGGCCAGATTCCCGATGTACTCTATATCCTGCATTCCAACACCAGCTCTAGGGCCAGATTCCCGATGTACTCTATATCCTGCCTTCCAACACCAGCTCTAGGGCCAGCTTCGCTAAGCATTATTAAATAGGCTGCATACTACATTGATTAATATCAACACTGGGCACATCTTCATGTCACATTGTGCACACTTGCATAAAAACTAATTTATTGTGGCAAACCAAACAGTTGTGTGCTGCTATTAAATTTCTGTATTTTAAAGTGTAATATTAATGTTTATTTTATTTACATTGCAAACCTGACATTCTCGAAGCACCAGTCACTTTGGTGCCATCAACTTTTGAGTAACATGAAACCGACCAACTGTAAATTATTAATAGACTTCTTGTTTATGCTGTCAGTCTATCAGTGTGAGAGGTCTGGTGCACATTGCAACACATCTCTTGCTATGTGTACATCCCTGGCCTGTCCTACATGGCAGTGTCAGCAGTGATGGCTGTTACACTGCAGGCAACGCTCGTGTTTACACAACATTCCTGGAACCAGACTCCATAGAGAATCCTTGTTAAAGTCTAGTAAGTGGTCCAAGTCCCACTGTCCCATTGTACAACACTGCAATTTTTAGCCTTCCATGTTGCGATTGTTAGAGAATTTGTACATCAAATACATGTTGCAATCTAGATCAGTTTCAGAGCGTGTGATTACTCTGAGTTGATTTGAAATTCAGTTGACAGGTTAACTGCGCTGCACTCTCCAGTTGTAGTTGAAAAAACATTCAAAACACAATTCCTAGAGCTGATGGGTCGATCACTTGGCAGGTGGTTATTTGCTCGTAAAGCTGACACAGACTTTGGTTTCTGTGGTGCCTAGATGCAACAAACCAAGGTCAGTGTTATAGTTCTACGAAGCTGCATAACAACACTGTATGCAGGTGTGTGTCATGTGCATACGTGCGTGCATGCATGTGTGTGTGTGAACAGGGCCAGTCTATATCGACATCCGCGTCTTCTGCAGTAGAATCTGATCTTTGAGTGAATTAAGTTTAGTTGAGTACAAGTGTTAATTAACTACACTGAGTGTAGTACCTGGTAGTGGACGAGATGGTCAGTCAACACCTCAGTCCCATCCCTCCCTGGACGCAGGTGATGATAGAGTCTGGGATCATCATCTCCTGATCCAGGGCCGGTCAGCCAAGTGACTGGGGAGCAGGTGGTAATTGTACGCAGACTGGATGGGCTTGCCAGGCGATTAGATGGGATTGATATTGGTGTGTCATCATGCCTGGACATTCTTGAAAGTGTCGAATTTTGTTTGTCTTGAAGGTGTGGAATTTTCCGAACTATCATAAAATGTTCTAGAGAAAACAATTTCCTCTGGTGTCTCAGGTTCAACATAAAATGTTTGTTTTAGGAAATTTTTTATGATTTACAACTTGTGCGATGTTTGCAAAAATACTCATTCAGATTAGTTTGCATGCAAATATACCTGTGAAATTTGCAATGTGATTTCTGAAGGTAGGTTTAACCCTTTGTCTCCGGTGCTCAAAGAGAATCAGTTCATGCTAGCTGTGACGTCAGTGTAGCAACGATTATCACAGAGGCTGGTCTCTAATTAGGAGACACGGCATTGCTATTGAAGTATTAATGTTCTGTCTGCACATAAGCTGTTTGTCACACTTCCAACATTCATTACTGCGTGGCAGTGGTGATTTCAAGGGTGATTGCAGAGGTGATTTCAGGGGTGATTTCAGAAGTTGGGCTAGAATAGAAGTATTGTGAAGTGACATTATGTGACAACATGTGGTGATAACATGGCAACACTTGTTTTGGCAAGTGTGATTTTGAAAGTGAAAAGTCACAGTTGAGAATGTTATGAATTATATGCAGCATACTTAGGAGGAGATTCACACTTAGAATGTCATGAATTATATGCAGCATACTTGGGAGGATATTCACACTTAGAATGTCATGAATTATATGCAGCATATTTGGTAGGAGATTCATACTTAGAATGTCATGAAGTATATGCAGTACACTTGGGAGGATATTCACACTTAGAATGTCATGAAGTATATGCAGCATATGATTATGTGGAAGGAGATTCATACTTTGAATGTCATCGTTTGGAGGATTAAATTCTTTGTGCATAGTAGTGGTAGCTTCTTGCTGAAGTTGATGTCAGAGTTTGGAAGCACAAATGAAACTTAATTTGAGCATTAATTGGGGGTATGAACCCAGAGTAAGTTAGCTGAGCTGAACAGAAAACATTTCCTCCCTCCCCTTGAATTACCCTCCTAGACCAGTTGCCAACTGGGAAGCAACTGCTGCTAAAGTGTAAGGGTAGAGGACTGTTAATTATTGTAAATATTAACAACTAATTAGATTGCAATCATGTGTGCAAACTGGGTATCAAGTTATACAGACAACCCTGTAGTCCTGGCACATGGAAACCAACTGGCTGGTCCAACTGGCTACTTCCATGACCAGTGACTTGTGTGCTGGCTGAAGCCAATGGCAGCTGGCTACTTCCATGACCAGTGACTTGTGTGCTGGCTGAAGCCAATGGCAGCTGGCTACTTCCATGACCAGTGACTTGTGTGCTGGCTGAAGCCAATGGCAGCTGGCTACTTCCATGACCAGTGACTTGTGTGCTGGCTGAAGCCAATGGCGGCTGGCTAGTTCCATGACTAGTGACTGGTTTGCTGGCTGAAGCCAATGACATCTGGCTAGCTGCAATAACCCAACATAATCAACACATGTTATACCAGTAGCTAATCCACACTAACATTTAAAATCTCATTTTGATGTGGATTAAAGTGTTGGTATTTGCAAGATTTCTTTAGTGCAGCAGTAACCCAGAGTTGGCCGAGCAGTAAGTGTGAAGTAATTCTTCTGAGTTAGTTTGTCATCAAAGAACTTCAAATTCAGACTAGTTAGTAAACATATTCTGTCAAACTGATTATGTTCGGCTAACTGATGTTTTGTTTTCCACACAGTGTTCACTGTTGATTTGTTTTAATATCATTACAATTTACACTGTAGTTAATTATGAGTTATATAGTTAGTTATTGTGTTGAGACTCTCCTTGGTTCATCCACAGTTGAGTGGGGAGACTTTTGGGGCCTTTCTGGTGGGTCCTAGGGTGAACCTTGCCTTATCTAAGTGACCAGTGGTCCAAATGTCATCCTATACACCTGACACATATCTTGTACCATCTGTCCTCTACTCTACCCTTACCTGTGTGAGTTATCTACAGTTGAGGACAATACTCATTTGTCAACTCAGGATGTAGATGTATGCAGCGGATACAGCAGCAATTACATGAGTGGTGGACAGTAGTTGAAGATGTAGTGTCTGGTGTTGTCTATAGATCTGTTTACAGGTCTCATTCTGTTGGCTTCAGTGGCCACTGACGAGGTCTACCCAGTTGGCTGTACTTTGGCTATGGTATGTGTTTCTGCATTATAATCATTGCTTCATTCAGTCATTGGTGTGGATGAACCCACTTTAATCACTTTAGTTCCTGGGAATGCAGTCTGTAATCACAGAATTAAATAATCAGGATTTTTGTTCCGTTTCACCCGTGCAGTGATTGGAAAGAATTGGAGTGAGAGGCCAACTAAATTATTGCTGCTTTAGTGACTAGAGATTTGTAGCGCAAACCTTATAATCAGCTGTGTAATTAAATATTGAACACTGTTGTATCGATTATGCATGTCATGGTATGGCAGTGTGATCATTGTGTGCTAATGAACAAACACGGTCATCATTGGCCCATTGTACAGGTGTGTGTCACTGTGTGAACAACGTAGATCTATACAATGTTACATCTTTCAGTTATGACATTGACATACAGAAAGTTGATATCTACTTTCTTATTGTGTTTTCAAACTATTATCTCTACTGTGTGTTTAGCCTTAAAATTGACAAACCAGCAACTTAGCTGAGTGGCCACATTAACTAGAGTTTTGTTACTGGCCTTTGTCGGTGCAATTTCCACTCATTTTTGAAAACTTGGTGCATGATAATCTTTGCAAAGTGGGCCTATGTGTTTTCCATGCAGATTTACTTACACTAGTACCATGTTTAATCTATAACTGACCCTTCAGACACAAGTGAGCACTTCCCTTGCACTGATAACTGTGTTCACAACGTATGGCAACACGCAAGGTCCTTGTAGCATTCAAATATCAAGTTATATAAAACATTATCACCTGACTGAGAATTAGTAGTCAATGTAGGGATATGATCTTCTGCTTGTACAAGATTAGAAGTGTTTCCTGTCTTCGAGTATTTGCTAGCTGTACAAAGAAAGCCAATCCCGTTTTCAAGAGTGACATTATATGAAGCTATTTTAAAATGATTATTGTCGCTATATTTGTGACAGTTGTGAAGTCTAAATGGCAAGTTAAGAAAAAGATTGTGATAGACTGAGGAAGTTGTTGCCTGCTCTCCTGCCAAGATTTGTATTGTTTAACTTTGACAGTTGAGTCCTGGCCAGGACAGTGAGTGTCATAAATTGTCCCTGACCCAGGGTCATTCTTGTTACAGCCAGTTGACAGTTCTCCACTGTCAGTTGACACAGAGACAGCTCTTGTGACATGTTACTCTACAGTAAAGTAACACGAAAGTCACTTGAGTGTGACCAGTAAATGTCAGCCGGGTCTGTTAATGTCCAGTGTCTGGCTATGTACTGGGATGTTTAGTTCTTTTGAAGTGACTTTACTAAGACTCTCCAATTGTATGTGTACAATTTTATTAGTTTGAATGTTAATGTAACTGCGTCTGTGACATGTTTGTTTGTTTGTTAATGTATTAGTTTGAATGTTAATGTAACTGCGTCTGTGACATGTTTGTTTGTTTGTTTGTTAATATTGTATTAGTTTGAATGTTAATGTAACTGCGTCTGTGACATGTTTGTTTGTTTGTTAATGTATTAGTTTGAATGTTAATGTAACTGCGTCTGTGACATGTTTGTTTGTTTGTTAATATTGTATTAGTTTGAATGTTAATGTAACTGCGTCTGTGACATGTTTGTTTGTTTGTTAATGTATTAGTTTGAATGTTAATGTAACTGCGTCTGTGACATGTTTGTTTGTTTGTTAATGTATTAGTTTGAATGTTAATGTAACTGCGTCTGTGACATGTTTGTTTGTTTGTTAATGTATTAGTTTGAATGTTAATGTAACTGCATCTGTGACATGTTTGTTTGTTTGTTAATGTATTAGTTTGAATGTTAATGTAACTGCGTCTGTGACATGTTTGTTTGTTTGTTAATATTTATATATATGACTTGTTAAGGTTATTTTGTATGCACTTTTGTATTGCACTTTCATATTCTCTGTTCTGAAGGTACATGGTTTATAAACTCCTTTATGTACATCAAGTGCAAGTTATAGAACTATACATTTGCGACTGAGATTCCTAGAGAGATTTAGACATTTTTCCTTCCCTCCTATTTCTCCTTCCTTCCATCCTTCCGTTAGCCAAGCCTATTTCTCCTTCCTTCCATCCTTCCGTTAGCCAAGCCTATTACCAACCTACTCAGAGATATTATGTGGTGTACACACAGTTCACATTCAGAGTTGATCCATTAACATCACTGATGTAATGGCAGTTGTCACCAAGTGCCTTTGAGCAGCCCCATTTAATGCCCTGTCTAAATGAATCATGCTTCACTGCCAGAGAAGGCGCAGGCAGCTAATCCTCTTTCATTTAAATGTGGTTCTCTGAAGTGTTTTCATGAGCAGGTGTGGCGGTGCTGTTTATGCAAACAACCAGTATAAAATTGTTTTGCATGATGTACACACAGTACGTAATTCATAGATATTGGCAGTTTTATTACTTTCTGAGGTTTCTGTGCTGTGTCAATCTAAGGGTGCCTAGCATTTAATTATTTTCCTGTTATTTCTATATTTTAATAGCAGTTCGTATAGTGTCTTATATTAAAAAAATTCCTATATTTTCCTAATAACTTTGGAGGTTTCTTGTGATTCATCACAACAAAATAATTGTAGTGGTCAATGACCACCTGTTAATATTATGATTATTGCAATCTTTATTCGGACTCGTGATCCACAAACATGTACTTATTAAACAAATTATAAAGTTCCATATAAGAAACAGCAAATAGTTATGGATTTGGATCTCATTGTAGAATGGTGCAAGTCACACCATTCCATAATCACAGGTCATTAAATAACACATCAGGATTATTTCCTTTTGAATTTATTTTTTATTAGTTTAATATTTAATATTTTGTCTATTGCTCAAATTTATCAGGATACCCATGGGCATGTTGTGCAGGAATCAGCTCAAATCATCTGGAGCGATTTAAATGTTCTATGTACACTTGAAACTATACAGCCTTGGAGGATGTGGACAGGGTGACAGAGGCAATGTGACACCAGGTGACAGAGGCAGTCTGACACTGGGTGACAGAGGCAGTGTGACACCTGGTGACAGGTGACATATCTTGCAGTGACACTTGAGTACCTGTGTAAGGTGTTGAGACTGACTCCTCAGTAGGAGGGTTATAACCTTGCTACTTTAGTGTATGTATAAGTATAGTGTACACTTGGTAAGAGGGTAATTCAGACTGGGGATAATGGAGCCCCCCCCCCCGGGTGAGAACTTACATCCAGCTAACTGTACATATTGGCTGTGCATTCACAACGCTAATGTTAAGTCATATTTGCACTCGACCACCTTGGGGACTGGCTACTGGTAGACATTATGTGACCACAACCCTGTCACATGTGGTCATCAATTGACTGGACTTGTTGTGGTCAGGTAGCAATGCTTCATGAAGGCCAGTCTACATGGAACTGGCCAGATACTAATACTATTGGAGTGGACATGGTTAATGGTATGTGCACATGATGAAGATAAATACTAATTGGTTTGTCACTAATTCTTAATTCAGTTCAAGATGTCTGGGTCAGCTGTTATGTTGTAATAACACATCAATGAAAACTGTTCCAAACAATCTACAAATTGTTTACTTTGAAACACAAAATAATTATTTTTCATGATTATTTGCATTCTTTGTGCAAGCCAACTATCCTGTGTGGTGTAAATGTGTAACCTTTTGTGTTTGAATGTACACGCAGTATGTTTGAATGTACATGCAGTATGTTTGAATGTACATGCAGTATGTTTGAATGTACATGCAATATGTTTGAATGTACACGCAGTATGTTTGAATGTACATGCAATATGAGGAGTGCACATGAACCGTGACACACAAGGACAGTACCTGTTTGTAAAACTGCATATTTACTATTATATTGCTATTTATAAGGATGCTCAGTGATCATCATTGAGAATCACTGATCTCAGTTTGACAGTGCCATGATGTCTTACAGAGGCCCAGTCTAACTGATAGCCATATGTCCTGCTTACAATTGACACATGACTTACATGAGTGACTGACCCAGAGTGCACGTGGACACCTCATGTTGTCTTCCATGAGTGACTGACCCAGAGTGCACGTGGACACCTCATGTTGTCTTCCATGAGAGACTGACCCAGAGTGCACGTGGACACCTCATGTTGTCTTCCATGAGAGACTGACCCAGAGTGCACGTGGACACCTCATGTTGTCTTCCATGAGAGACTGACCCAGAGTGCACGTGGACACCTCATGTTGTCTTCCATGAGAGACTGACCCAGAGTGCACGTGGACACCTCATGTTGTCTTCCATGAGAGACTGACCCAGAGTGCACGTGGACACCTCATGTTGTCTTCCAAGAGAGACTGACCCAGAGTGCACGTGGACACCTCATGTTGTCTTCCATGAGAGACTGACCCAGAGTGCACGTGGACACCTCATGTTGTCTTCCATGAGTGACTGACCCAGAGTGCACGTGGACACCTCATGTTGTCTTCCATGAGAGACTGACCCAGAGTGCACGTGGACACCTCATGTTGTCTTCCATGAGAGACTGACCCAGAGTGCACGTGGACACCTCATGTTGTCTTCCATGAGAGACTGACCCAGAGTGCACGTGGACACCTCATGTTGTCTTCCATGAGTGACTGACCCAGAGTGCACGTGGACACCTCATGTTGTCTTCCATGAGAGACTGACCCAGAGTGCACGTGGACACCTCATGTTGTCTTCCATGAGTGACTGACCCAGAGTGCACGTGGACACCTCATGTTGTCTTCCATGAGAGACTGACCCAGAGTGCACGTGGACACCTCATGTTGTCTTCCATGAGTGACTGACCCAGAGTGCACGTGGACACCTCATGTTGTCTTCCACTTCAGTCATATTTGTCTCCAATTAGAAGTACCTGCCCTCTGGGAATTACCTTACAGCTGTTACATAAACTCGTTTATTACATCATCCAAGGGCAAATACAATTTTCATGCACTTACCTGTAGTGCTGGACTCCCATGTTGACTCAGATCAGTTTCTGTGAGGTCTGTGTTAGGACCGTCATTTTTGGTACCTACAGGAATTTGTATCGTAATGAACATCTATACATCTATACATTAAAGTTATTTTCATCACCATTCTTTATGAAAATACCAGGGAGTTGGGGGTACCAGGGAGTTGGGGATACCAGGTAGTTGGGGGGTGCCAGGGAGTTGGGGGGTACCAGGGAGTTGGGGGGTACCAGGGAGTTGGAGGTACCAGGGAGTTGGGGGTACCAGGGAGTTGGGGGTACCAGGTAGTTGGGGGGTACCAGGGAGTTGGGGGGGGTACCAGGGAGTTGGGGGTACCAGGTAGTTGGGGGGTACCAGGGAGTTGGGGGTACCAGGGAGTTGGGGGGTACCATGGAGTTGGGCAGTACCAGGCAGCTAGGATCAACTGATGGTAAGTTTCCTGGTGATGAGGTGTTCAATGGTGTAAGTTTCACCCCCTCACCAGGGGTCTACTCCAACAGGAAGCACAGAAAGAGCAATGTGCGAACTGATGGTATATGACAGACAGAATATCAGCTTACATGTATTGTGGAGTAAATAAAAAATCCACTGGATTTGATAATATAGACATGATCATTGTTAAAAAAGTAATCTCTCACATAGTTAAACCACTTATATATGTAATATATGTAATAGGTCACTTACATCCGGGACATTCCCGACTAAGATGAAAATTGCCAAGGTAATTCCACTATTTAAGACAAAAGAGAAAAATGAATTTACCAATTACAGACCCGTCTCTCTAATACCACAATTAAAAAAAATTCTAGAGAAATTAGTTTGTACAAGATTAGATTCTTTCATTAGTAAGAATGACATCTTAATAAATAGTCAGTATGGATTCAGGACAAATATGTCCACATCACTTGTACTTGTGGAGCTTACTGAAGAAATAACATCTACATTAGATGACAAAAAGGTCACAATTGGTGTGTTTATTGACCTTAAAAAGGCTTTTGACACAACTAACCATAACTTCAAAAAAAAGGCACATTATGGGTTTAGAAGCGTTGCTAATAAATGGCTAGTTACTTATTAAATAGGCAACAGTTACTATCGATGATTGTGACTCAGACTTGTTACATGTGTTATGTGGGGTGCCTCAGGGTTCTATTCTGGGACCCAAATTGTTTGTACTGTATGTAAATGATATATGTAATATTAGCAAAGTACTAAAAGTTGTATTGTTTGCCAATGATACTAATATTTTCTGGTTGGGGCATGATGAAAGGCATTTGAGCAAGATGTTAGCAAAGAACTAGACAAGTTGTCAACATGGTTTGCGGTTAACAAGCTATCATTAAATGACAAAAGCATCAATAAAAAGGAAATAAATAGAGTATCTGTGACAAAGTTTTTGGGTATATTAATTGATGATAAACTAAATTGGAAAGAACAAATTAACTTGGTGTGTAGTAAGCTATCAAAATGTATCGCAGTTATGTATAAAGCAAAGCAATTATTCGACAAAAACTCACAAGTAATATGGTTCTGCTCATTATTTGTACCATAACATAATTATTGCTGTGAAATTTGGGGAGATGCATACAAAACTAATATTAATTGTGTTTACTTATTACAAAAGAAAGTGGTAAGACTTGTATGCGTCGTAAACTATCGGTATAACTCCAATGCATTATTTAATTAATTAGGTATATTATTGAAACTATTTGATATGATTGATTTGATGACAGCTATTGTATAAAAGGCTTACCAAACAATTTTACCTATAAATATCCAAAGGTGGTTTAATGTGGATCAAGGTTTATACTATAACACTAGGCAATTCAACAGCCTAAGACATTGATATACCAGAACATCGTTAAAGGTGAAATGTGTATCTGTATATTATGATGTAAAACTTTGGAACCTGATACAGCAAGATATCAGCTATTAATATTCATAAATTTTAAAAAGAATACAAGAAATTGTTGTTAAAGAAATATGAATTTACATAAAATTAAATAAATATATATATGCTCTTTTTTACTTACAATTGTATGTGGTGATATGAAAGGGGAAGTACTACATAAGTATTACACTTCTGCTTTCCACATTTTCACTTGAATATCTATTATTATACTCTGTACTATTATTGTATCATTCTTATAGTGGTGAAAATAAATTCAATTCAATGTTGAACATGTATTGTGGAGCGATGTTGAACATGTATTGTAGAGTGATGTTGAACATGTATTGTGGAGTGATGTTGAACATGTATTGTGGAGCGATGTTGAACATGTATTGTGGAGCGATGTTGAACATGTATTGTGGAGTGATGTTGAACATGTATTGTGGAGTGATTTTGAACATGTATTGTGGAGTGATGTTGAACATGTATTGTGGAGTGATGTTGAACATGTATTGTGGAGTGATGTTGAACATGTATTGTGGAGTGATGTTGAACATGTATTGTGGAGTGATGTTGAACGTGTATTGTGGAGTGATGTTGAACGTGTATTGTGGAGTCATGCTGAAAGTGTATTGTGGAGTCATGTTGAACATGTTGGGTTTTACATGACATCTGCAGGAGACAGGCAGTCATCATAGGTACAATATGTGCTGTTTTTCCACTGTTCACCGACTCGTGACCATCCTGCTCACTCAACCATGACATAGTTGTGTGCAGTCAACTGCAGCAGGAAATATGCAGGTGCAGTTGTCAGTTCATTATAACTGTCACTGTCTTTTTGACTGCTTTCAATACTTATGTCTAACTGTATGTGTTGCCAGTCCTGTCTCTGTGACAGATTATTGTTTATGTGTGAATGTTGTGGTACAAACAGTATTGTTGGAAGTCATTATCTTTATTTCACTAAGTTATAGCAGAGATCATGTAGCGCATTCCATGGTCTCGTGTATCACATACACTTCAGTATGTATCATGACACATACACTTCAGTATGTATCATGACACATACACTTCAATATGTATCATGACACATACACTTCAGTATGTATCATGACACATACACTTCAGTATGTATCATGACACATACACTTCGGTATGTGTGAGAAAAAACAATTAAGAAATATTTCAGCATCGCTACAAAATAAAAAACTAAACAAATTTATTTCTTGCTTATGATGCAGAAGTGTCTTATACTCGTGGGATGAAATAGAATCCAGTACCAGCGCTAGTAATACTTCAGTCTCAGTCACTCAATGGGTAGATATGGACAGTCAGCCCGATCTAAGTAGGCCGTTGTCAGCCTGACCTAAATAGGTCGTGGTTAGCCCGACCTAACTAGATTGTGGTCAGTCTGACCTAAGTAGGCTGTGGTTAGCCCGACCTAAGTAGGTCATGGTCAGCCAAACATAAGTAGGTCGTGGTCAGCCCAAACTAAGTAGGTCGTAGTCAGCCCAACCTAAGTAGGCCATGGTCAGCCCAACCTAAGTAGGTCGTGGCCAGTTGAACCTAAGTAGGTCATGGTCAGTCCAAACTAAGTAGGTCATGGTCAGCTGAACATAAGTAGGTAATAGTCAGCCCGACCTAAGTAGGTCGTGGCCAGTTGAACCTAAGTAGGTCATAGTCAGCCCAACCTAAGTAGGTCATAGTCAGCCTGACCTAAGTAGGTCGTGGTCAGTCGGACCTAAGTAGGCCACAGTTAGCCCAACCTAAGTAGGCTGTGGTCAGGCTGATGTGAGCATTGCTTAAGGCAACCTAAACTGGTTAAGTATGTGAACCTTTTGGCAATATGTTAAAATGCTTAATAGAATCACATCTTCAGGTTAGTAGAATCTGACGCATAGTAGCGCGAATAGAGAGGTTTTCTTGGATAACGCGGAGGCTTTTTGACACGGAAAAATTTTTTCCAGTGCAGTGTCACAAGCCATTATCTGTTGCAGCCTGATTTTATGCTGTGCTCACCGCCATGTCGACAAAGAGGAAGGGGGTGTCAGTGACGCAAAGGAAGGAGCTATTAGCCGCATATGATGCTTTGCCGAAGGTAAGATTCTGCATTCCATTCGTGATTACGTTGTGTGTTGTTCAATAGTTTATGACCTTAGTCCTAAAGTGATGTTGTTCTACAGTTTGTGAATTTAGTCTTAAAGTGATGATTGTTTTATCGATAGGTAACGTTCTACAGTTTGTGACCTTAATCCTAAAGTGACAATTGTTCTTTCCCTATATAATGTTTGACAGTTTGTGACATTAGTCTTAAATGTGACTTAAGGTGGTGATTGTTCTGTCCATAGATGAGCCAAAGAGAGGCCGCATCGAAGCTGAACATCTCGCAATCCACCATTCAGCGAATCCTCAAAGAACGTCAAGAGATTGAACGGAGTGCCAACAGTGCCAGAAAGCGATTCAGGACTGGGAGGACTCCTGATGTTGATGCAGCAGTTGTTAATTGGATCCATGATGCCCTAGAGAGAAATGCACCCCTGTCTGGCCCACTGGTCATGCAGAAGGCAGAAGAACTTGCCAAACAACTGAACCATTCCACATTCAAGGCGAATGACGGTTGGTTTCATCGCTTCAAGAAGAGGGAAGGTTTAGTGCACAAACGGCTATATAGAGAAGGGCAAACTGTCAACACACTGTCACATGACTGTTGGACCAACACACCGTCACATGACCATTCATTCAACATGCCATCACCTGATCATTCATTTGACATGCCATCACATGACCATTTATTCGACATGCCATCACATGACCTTTCAATTGACATGCTATCACGTGACAATTGGATAGACCATGCGTGGCCTGAGCTAAGACAAGCATACTTCAATGAAGACATATGGAGCACTAAGGAGAGCGAGATATATTTGCGAGCCCCTCCTGATGACAAGACAGGGAAGTGCAAAAAAGGGATCACAGTTCTGTTCACGTGCTCAATGACTGGCGACAAGAAGACTCTTCCGGTGGCCTACGATGTTGGTTCCTCCCCCTGGATGACCGGGAATCTCTTCAGCAGTTGGCTGAGGGAGTGGGACAGGGAGCTGCGCAGTCAACACAGACACATCCTGCTCCTGCTAGACAACCACTCGACACTGCCACCAAACATTGAGCTCACCAACATTAGACTCTCCTTCTTCCCGGCCAACACAACATCGGTCTTGGAGCCATGCGACATCATACGCACAGTGAAAGCACACTTGCACTTCCACATGTGTCTCTCTCTTAGTGGAGACACTAGTTATCCAGCAGTGGCATCAGATGTGCCGGAGAAGATTCCGTTGCTGGATGCGATCCATCACCTCAACCAGGTCTGGGAGGATGTGGAGCCAGTGTCCATCAGGAACTGTTGGGTGAAATGTGGTCTGAGAGTGGGGCCTCAGGAGCAGGATGGGACGGAAGACGTCCCAGTCTCGCGGGAGGTCTCTGACACAAGGAAGGGCATTGATGAAGATCTGCCAGTTGCCACACCCATCAGTGGTGATGCCATCATTGCTGAAGTGAAACAAGACAACATAGACCTTGAGAATGGAGATGAGGAAACCAACGTCATCAATGATGGAGCATGGTTGAACACAGACAAAGATCTAGCGGCTGCTGGATCTGTGAGTGGTGATATCGTCAATGGTGAGGTGAAAGAAGAGGTGTTGGACTACGAGGTTGAAGACGCAGAAGCCAGTGCCAATGGTGAGGTGAAACAAGAGGTGTTGGACTACGAGGTTGAAGACGCAGAAGCCAGTGCCAATGGTGAGGTGAAACAAGAGGTGTTGGACTACGAGGTTGAAGACGCAGAAGCCAGTGCCAATGGTGAGGTGAAAGAAGAGGTGTTGGACTACGAGGTTGAAGACGCAGAAGCCAGTGCCAATGGTGAGGTGAAAGAAGAGGTGATGGACTACGAGGTTGAAGACGCAGAAGCCAGTGCCAATGGTGATAACAAAGAAGAAGTGATACCTCCAACTGAACAGGAGATGAGAGATGCTCTCAGCGTGTTAAGAAGAGGCTTGTGTTTCCATGGGTTCCACAATGTGACGCTTTTACACCAATTTGAGTGTGCTGTGAATGATTTGATTAATGAGAACTTGAGTTAGATTCACACTGACAGTTTCTTCACTATGTTGTAATACTGTGTGTATGAAATAAAACGTAATTGTTTGACAAACATTAATTTAAAAAAATACGCTTAAGTGAATCAGGTGCTTAATAAAATGAAATTGTTCCAAAGTGATTCTATTAAGTGGATTGTATTTTAATAATAATAATAACATTGTGAATCTCCCAAGCAGACTGCTGATACCATTGCATTTCAAATCAATTAGTTGTTGTTTGTAATGCTACATCATAATTCAACCATTATTCTATTATGTTGTACATTTACAACAATTAGTTCGATGATGTCAATGATTCGAAGCAGTATAAGTAATTTAGAAGTATTTTGTGAAACATGTTTATACACTGACGGTTTGAAAAATTTTCATAATGCACATGAAACTGATTTATAAGGCCACATTGGATATTCACCACAAACTTACATATTGTTTAGTTAATGTATGATTATAATAATAACATTGTTATTATCACTCACTGTGCTCACTGTTACTCACTGTTGCTCACTATTACTCACTGTTATTCACTGTTGCTCACTGTTACTGTTACTTGCTGTTACTCACTGTTGTTCACCGTTACTGTTGCTCACTATTACTCACTGCTACTCATTGATGCTCACTGTTGCTCACTGTTACTCACTGATACTCACTGTTGCTCACTGTTGTTCACTGTTGCTCACTGTTGCTCACTGTTGCTCACTGTTACTCACTGTTGCTCACTGTTACTCACTATTACTCACTGCTACTCACTGTTGCTCACTGTTGCTCACTGTTACTCACTGTTACTCACTGTTACTGTCCATATCTTGATCACAGTTTGCACTCATCTGTTCAACTTAACTAACGCCCAGTCTATCTTTCAACATCACTATCTGCATCTAACATTTTAATCAAAAACAAACTGAGAAAATGTATGATTCAGGAGCATGACACTATTATAGCGTGGACATATGACACTATTATAGCGTGGACATATGACACTATTATAGCGTGGACATATGACACTATTATAGCGTGGACATATGACATTATTATAGCGTGGACATATGACACTATTATAGCTTGGACATATGACACTATTATAGCGTGGACATATGACACTATTATAGCGTGGACATTATTAATCTGTACAACCATAACCGACTAATGAGTTCAGTTGCTTGAACAGATTTCAAGATGAAATGTTTTTTATATGGTGGAAAATACAAAAAGCAGTAAAAAATGATACCTGAGGGCTGTAAAAGCCACCTGCCACATTGGCTGGCGACCTGATGGACGCCACCGGCCCAATGGCAAACATACTGGCTGCTGGCTGCCAGGCTGGTGTTAGCTTGGCTGCTGGCTGCCAGGCTGGTGTTAGCTGTGTTGTTGGCTGCCAAGCTGGTGTTAGCTTGGCTGTTGGCTGCCAGGCTGGTGTTAGCTTGGCTGTTGGATGCCAGGCTGGTGTTAGCGTGGTTGTTGGCTGCCAAGCTGGTGTTAGCTTGGCTGTTGGCTGCCAGGCTGGTGTTAGCTTGGCTGTTGGCTGCCAGGCTGCTGTTATCTTGGCTATTGGCTGTCAGGCTGCTGTTAGCTTGGCTATTGGCTGTCAGGCTGCTGTTAGCTTGGCTATTGGCTGTCAGGCTGGTGTTAGCTTGGCTATTTGGCTGTCAGGCTATTGTTAGCTTGGCTATTGGCTGTCAGGCTGGTGTTAGCTTGGCTATAGGCTGCCAGGCTGTTGTTAGCTTGGCTATAGGCTGCCAGGCTGGTGTTAGCTTGGCTATAGGCTGCCAGGCTGGTGTTAGCTTGGCTATAGGCTGTCAGGCTGGTGTTAGCTTGGCTATAGGCTGCCAGGCTGGTGTTAGCTTGGCTATAGGCTGTCAGGCTGGTGTTAGCTTGGCTATAGGCTGCCAGGCTGGTGTTAGCTTGGCTATAGGCTGTCAGGCTGGTGTTAGCTTGGCTATAGGCTGCCAGGCTGGTGTTAGCTTGGCTATAGGCTGCCAGGCTGGTGTTAGCTTGGCTATAGGCTGTCAGGCTGGTGTTAGCTTGGCTATAGGCTGCCAGGCTGGTGTTAGCTTGGCTATAGGCTGTCAGGCTGGTGTTAGCTTGGCTATAGGCTGCCAGGCTGGTGTTAGCTTGGCTATAGGCTGTCAGGCTGGTGTTAGCTTGGCTATAGGCTGCCAGGCTGGTGTTAGCTTGGCTATAGGCTGTCAGGCTGGTGTTAGCTTGGCTATAGGCTGCCAGGCTGGTGTTAGCTTGGCTATAGGCTGCCAGGCTGGTGTTAGCTTGGCTATAGGCTGCCAGGCTGGTGTTAGCTTGGCTATAGGCTGCCAGGCTGGTGTTAGCTTGGCTATAGGCTGTCAGGCTGGTGTTAGCTTGCAGCCCTGGTAGGTTATTTAAAACATGTAGAATGTTAAACCTTATCTGTTTGTCATCCGTTCCCCAGGTTTGTGGATGGGAATTGATGTTCTTTTAATATTATCAGCCTGTGTCCCGCTGTCATGGCAACATATCCCTCATGCTGGCCAGGGACAGCTCACAGAAAGTGTGACGGTATCTCACATCTCCAGCTGTGCACTGTCATATAAATCATAGCACTCATTATTGCCTTTGTCAGAATATGTTATATATAACATGTTATGTATAATATATGTATGTATGTATATGTATATTATGTTAAAAGCTCTTCTGATAAAAAGTTGGTTTAATTTGCAGAAAGGGAGTTAATTTTAGTTGGTTCCAGACCAGGCCGTATGATAAAACATCAGTGTAACAGTGAAGGATATTTATGTTACTGACAGTTTCTGACATAACGACAATCTCGTAAACAAATAATTATCGGCAAGTAGAGAAGAATAATAAAAACTACCATTATGATGTGTGTATTTAGCACGCATTATTTAATGTGTCTTGTCAGTTTTCATTATCGATACATCACCAGTGTGTCAGGACGTTGTATATACATCAGTGCTCACCAGCATGTCAGAAACACTTACTGATAAGTGTGTTGATGGACAGAGACTGATTGGGAGATGGAGAGTCTGATTGGGAGATGGAGAGACTGATTGTAGCTTCTGGTTGTCCTTTAATTGTTGGCAGGACATGAGTGATCTCTCTGTAAGGACAGCACGACTTCAATCCTAGTTGCTAGGGACAACACAACATTAGTCCCAGTTGCTAGGGACAGGGCTGCTGCTCCGGGGCATTCATTCTGCTAAAGTAGTTAGTTTCTGGCAGTTTGCTGGGCATTTTCTTCATTGCTTATTAGTGTGAACAGAGCTGTAGTCACGGAGGTGTAGTCACGGAGGTGTAGTCACGGAGGTGTAGTCACGGAGCTGTAGTCACGGAGGTGTAGTCACGGAGCCGTAGTCACGGAGCCGTAGTCACGGAGGTGTAGTCACGGAGCTGTAGTCACGGAGGTGTAGTCACAGAGCTGTAGTCACGGAGCCGTAGTCATGGAGCCGTAGTCACGGAGCTATAGTCACGAGGCTACTTCTCTTGTTACATTACATACATACATACACACACACATATATATATATATATATATATAATTATATATATATAATATTATATATATATATATATATACTCCCTCCCGTGTGGCCACCCCCCCTGCGGCCACTCCCTCCCGTGTGGCCACTCCGTACTGTGTGTCTAACACTCATCCACAAAATGACAGAAGTAGATAATGTTCCACTCAGCATTTGGATAAATGCAGTGCAATTTGTTGGAATCAACCCATCTCAGTTGATTATACGTTGCATCTTGTTCAGCTGGTCACTACTAATTCACAACCATTCTGTGCCTTTTCCTTTATGATTAAATATGAATGTCGATTGGTTTCCTATGTAATGTGATATCGTCAAACACACACAACCATTCTGACTTATTAATATCAAACAATGTGCAATTCTACACTCACAGTATATTCATTTAATAATAGAGCCACATACTTTACTGAATTAATTAAGCATATTATTATTATGCTTATTAAAACAAATGCCACTGTTTTGTTGGTAGAAATATACAATAGGACAGCCAGCTTAGAAATGATGAAACCATTAAATTATAATCAATCACCTACCGTCAGTTGGTGGCCTCATGTTGGGCACTAAAGAATGGCCAAGAGAGGAACTTACAGCAGTGCTGTATGGCTATTGTTTGTTGGGCACTAAAGAATGGCCAAGAGAGGAACTTACAGCAGTGCTGTATGGCTATTGTTTGTTGGGCACTAAAGAATGGCCAAGAGAGGAACTTACAGCACTGCTGTATGGCTATTGTTTGTTGGGCACTAAAGAATGGCCAAGAGAGGAACTTACATCACTGCTGTATGGCTATTGTTTGTTGGGCACTAAAGAATGGCCAAGAGAGGAACTTACAGCAGTGCTGTATGGCTATTGTTTGTTGGGCACTAAAGAATGGCCAAGAGAGGAACTTACAGCACTGCTGTATGGCTATTGTTTGTTGGGCACTAAAGAATGGCCAAGAGAGGAACTTACAGCACTGCTGTATGGCTATTGTTTGTTGGGCACTAAAGAATGGCCAAGAGAGGAACTTACAGCAGTGCTGTATGGCTATTGTTTGTTGGGCACTAAAGAATGGCCAAGAGAGGAACTTACAGCACTGCTGTATGGCTATTGTTTGTTGACACCTTTTAAAGCAATATTTTTAATATACTAACAAAAACAGAATCAGTAGTGATGGGTCAGATGAATCTGCCCTCTACCGAGAGAACAGTAAACTAAATTGTACATAAGTAGATATTTGACATAGAAACGTGCCTGATATGTTTGTGACAACAGCTGCAAAGTGACAGATGCTGAATGAACTGTGCAGTGTCTGTACGATGACTGCCTTGTGACAAGTGACATTTAGCAGGAGTGATGACCACCATAAGATGGCCTTGCTCTTTCTGGTCAAGTGCCAATTTAGGCCACATTGCTGTGTTTTAGGGCCTGATGTCTGTTGTGTAACGAGCACATTGTTCCTTGTATGTTCCAAAGTCCGTGTAACATGTTGTTTGTCAGTTTGTGGCCCCAATGCTGTGGGAGGGTCCAAGTGAAAACAGCACCTTAAAGATATTTGTGCAGCCAGAAAGGGACTTCAGGTAAACCTGGCAGGACACAGTTTGATTGTTTTGTTCAACACAGATCTAATGTGTTGTTTTACATAGACATACACAGACACATGCCATGAGTAATGAGGTTGTCTAGGGCTAACATAGGCTTAGTTTCAATGTTGTCCTTCTATTGAGTCAGTGAGTCCACTACAAGTTACGCATTTACCCCCGTGTTTGGGACCTTTTACTTGGCATAGATACCAGGTTGAATGGTCCAAGACTCTTAATGTCTCTTCCGAATGACAGTGTGGGGTGAATAAAATTGCCCAACCTTCAAAATGGCAGTATGTGGATTCGTACACTGGTCCCTTTGATAAACAGTCTCATGCCCTGCTACTGAGCTACCATGCCCTCCCTCCGAGTTAACCTGCCTTGCCACTGAGCTATCATGCCCCGCTGCAGAGCTAATGTGCCCCACCCCTGAGCTACCATGCCTCGCTGTTGAGCTACTGTGCCCCACCCCTTAGGTACCATGCCTCACTGCTGAGCTACTGTGCCCCACCCCTTAGCTACCATGCCTCACTGTTGAGCTACTGTGCCCCACTCCTTAGCTACCATGCCTCACTGCTGAGCTACTGTGTCCCACCCCTTAGCTACCATGCCTCTCTGTTGAGCTACTGTGCCCCACTCCTTAGGTACCATGCCTCGCCGTTGAGCTACTGTGCCCCACCCCTTAGCTACCATGCCTCGCTGTTGAGCTACTGTGCCCTACTCCTTAGGTACCGTGCCTCGCTGTTGAGCTACTGTGCCCCACTCCTTAGCTACCATGCCTCGCTGTTGAGCTACTGTGCCCCACTCCTTAGGTACCTTGCCTCGCTGTTGAGCTACTGTGCCCCACCCCTTAGCTACCATGCCTCGCTGTTGAGCTACTGTGCCCAACTCCTTAGCTACCATGCCCTGCCACCAAGCTACTATGCCCCACGTCTTAGCTACCATGCCCTGCCACTGAGCTACTGTGCCCTACTCCTTAGCTACTGTGCCCCACTGCTGAGCTACTTTGCCCCACTGCTGAGCTACTGTGCCCCACTGCTGAGCTACTATGCCCCACTGCTGAGCTACTGTGCCCCACTGCTGAGCTACTGTGCCCCACTGCTGAGCTACTGTGCCCCACTGCTGAGCTACTGTGCCCCACTGCTGAGCTACAGTGCCCCATTGACAAACAGATGCATACAAATATTTGTACATTCATATGTACATAACCTTGAACTGGTGTCTGTTTGGTTTCAGTACAAGTCTGGAGGGTGACAACAGTAGTGTGACGAGGATGGAGATTTGTGTCACTGCATCCCCCACCCTTCTGTCATAGCACCCTACCCACCATTAGGCACCAGGTGTCAGCACCATCATGTGAGTACCTAATGTCGTGATCAAACAATTCCTTGTTAAATTTATTATATACAAAAGGTAGTTTCAAAGAGACTCCAGATGTTGTCAGAGTCAGTGAGTGTTTGTGGAGACGATGAACAGTGTTAAACCAATGGCTCATTATTGCATTTGTGTAATTGACCATGAATAAATATTTTATCAATTTATGTTTGTTCGTATCCTTGTAAGAGAGAAATGCTTTATGTTTTGATCATGTTTGTGGAATAATAACAGCAAAACCCCTGTTTTATGCCAATTAAAATAATTTTAGTCTTAGTTATGATGCAGAGTATTAATTTTGGAAATTTAAATAGCTTACATAATTGTATGTATTGTTTTACATGTGTAGATAAATGGAGTACATGCTACGTATTGTATACACTGATGGCATTTAATTGTGTGCTTTGTTCAACATAACTCTTTCTGGCAGACACTGTCAGATATGGTCATGCCTTGAACATGTTATTACCTTGTTGCATGTTCTCATGTTCTGTACTATTTAGTGTAGTCATTAGACTCTTCAGTTGTTTCTATTGTTTAATTTTTTATATTGTTTACACCTGCACATATTGACACGTCCCTGCTGAGCCATGGTGACACAGACTGTAGTGTGCATGACTTACCAGTTTAAGTTTTATGTGCTGCGTTTTCTCAACATATTTTTAAAAGCAAGGTTTCTTCGGCCGTGCTCACAGGATTAATATTTCCAATAAACCCCAGCCAAATTAAATGTAGTAAAACTTAAACATTGTTGGTAGATGTTCTGCACACCATAACTATTTTACCTCGGCAACACTGTGTTACCCCGGCAACACTGTGTTACTTCGGCAACACCTTGTTACCTAGGTAACACTAGGGCGATGTGTCACATGTGTAGCTATGCACTAATGTAGTGTTGTGTATTTCTTTGTTTTCTGTTGTGCACCGCCCACTGCCTGTCCGTCCGTCCGTCTGCGTGTCGCCAGCCATCTGCAGTGACAGACATGTTTCACATTGTAGATGTCAACAACATGTCTTCGACGCTGGTCGAGACAGTGTCCATCAACTACGAGGACTTCAACGACAGCTTCCTGACATGCGGCACATGTCTGTGCATGTACGACAGCTTGGAGCATAACCCCAAGTTGTTGCCGTGCTCGCACACTGTGTGCGTCAGTTGTCTTGAGCGCATCGTTGCAGCAAGTCGCGACAGCACGCAGTTCCGCTGCCCAATCTGTCGCGAGACGATTGTGCTGCCCCGTGGTGGGTTTGTCTCCTTCCCCCCGAGCTTCATCGTCAACCAGCTGTTGGACCTGATGGCACAGCAGAGACGTGACATCATCCCCAAGTGTTCTGTCCACCTTGGGGAAGAGCTCATGTTCTGTGAGACGTGCGACACGGTGTTCTGTGTCGACTGCACGGGCGGCTCACACAACGGTCGAGGCGCGAGCGCACACACTGTCATCCCCTTCTCAATCGCCATCAAGCGCATGTCTGAGATCCTGCTCTACAAGGCCAGTCTGTGCATGCGCAACCTGACAGCGGCCGCAGAAGTTGTCACGGCTGAGATGCACAAACTGGACACATGCGCTGACAAGTGTGTCGAGATGGTGGGCAAGGCATTCCAGGAACTCATGAGTCTGCTTGACCAGCGCCACGGCGACATCATCCATCTGGTGCGGCGTATCCGTGACGACAAGAAGAAGGTGTTGAAGGAGCAGCTAGACATCATTGAGGCGGAGAAGTTGAAGGTGCAGACAGACTGCGAGGGACTGCAGCAGCAGATAGAAGTACGCAACATCACCAAGAAGATCAGCGATCTCAACGAGAAACTTGACGTGTCCACGACGCTGTCGGAGCCACGCGAGAATGCGTTCATGTGCTTTGAGTACCAACACAACTCAGCCATGGTTGAGCTACTCAATGCCCTCAACGCATTTGGACAGGTGCGCATCAGTAAGACTTTCCCCTCTCTCTGCTCGGCACGCATCGACAAGGCTGTTACACATCTCAAGACTACTGCTGTCGTGATGACCGTTGATTACCATGGCAACCCTCGCACAACGGGTGATGACCCCCTGGAGGTGGTGATGTACACCGATACAGGGGAAGAGTTACTTAGCGAAGTGGAAGACATTGAGAATGGCACGTACACAGTCACATTCACACCGGTCACACCCGGTAATCATAGACTGTCTGTCACGATATTTGACCGGCCGATTCGTGACAGTCCATTTCTAATTGACGTGACAGACCACAACAACCCCGTGATGAGGGTCGGTGGTCACGGCTCTGGCAGTCGTGAGTTCATCCAGCCAGTGAATGTTGTCACTAACACACGCATCGAGGGCATATACATCCTTGACACGGGGAACAGTCGCATTACGGTGCTGGACACCGATGGACGCTTCATGCGCCACTTGAGCGGTGTGGGTCTGGAGCACCACAGCACCACTGGCATGGCGCTGACGCCACAGGACGACCTCGTCGTTGTCAACTGGCGTACGAAGTACGTCGTTGTCCTGAGTCGCAACGATGGTGCTCTCATCTCAAAGTTCACCTCCTCAGAGTTCGTTGAACCAACTAGTGTCACAGTGAACCGCCAGGGGGAGTTCATTGTGGCAGACAACGGGGCGGGGAAGGTGTTTGTGTTCAGCAGTAGTGGTGACCTGGTGCGGTGCATCGGCAGTAAGGGTGATAACCCCGGGCAGTTCAGACTCATCAGCTCCGTGTACGTCGCCCCCAACGACAACATCCTAGTCACTGACAATCGCCTGCAGGTGTTCACCCGGGCTGGCAAGTTCCTGCACGCCATTGGGCCAAACACAGACCTGAAGGGTCAGTATGGGGGCGTCACCATTGACGCCAATGGCTACGTGCTCGCTACGAGGTCGGAGAAAGGTCACAGCTACATCGAGGTGTTGAATGAACAGAACGAGTGGTTGTTTAACATCGACAGTTTCAATGAGAAGTTGAAGCGTCCGAGCGGACTTGCAACCACAGCTGATGCACACGTCTTCGTTGCTGATCTAGGCAACAACTGTGTTAAGAAATACCGCTACAAGTAGCTGCGATTAATCATTGTGTGCTTCCTTGTGCTAGAGATATTCGTCACTGGTTTGAATGTCGACAACCCTGATGATTTGTTCACTCAATCTGGGTCTTATGCAGTTTCCAATACGTCACACTTCTAGAAAGGCAGTGTGACATGTGACAAAGTAAATATTAGACAACTTGTGTATGACGATGACTGCTATGTTATTTCTGATAAAATCTAGCAAGTAAATATTAGAGTAAATGGTTTTGACAAAAGCATGAAGACAATATGAGATAGTTGTTGAAAGATGATGACAAGCTGGTGATACTGTGGCGCAGATAGTGGTTTCTTACTTCATTGTGTGCTCGATAGCAAAATATTTGTCCTAGTGAAATGTAGATTTTGCCAAATTGATCTTGTTCTTTGCAATCCGTGTTGTTTTGTTGTTCAACTTGTTGCTCAGGAGATTGGTGCGGGGGGCATCTCAACGGTATTCTCCAACCTTATTATGCACACAGGTCTGTCAAATGCATTGTGGTAACATTTGTAAACGTTTCTGTGAAACGGGTGCACTTGTAATTGGGATTATTATAAAGTGATGTCAGCAACATAAGAAATACTATTTGAATCACCCCTTAGTAAACAACCAAAAAAGGGTACTGGGTATAACAACATTGTGACTATTTTGAAAATAAATTAGGGAGGGGACAACCCAAAGTTAGGGAGGGGACATTTGTGTAATAAGGTTCTTTGTGGATGATATAATTTATTGCCTGTCCCTGATAGTCGGAGCCAATGTCCCCCAAGGCCAGAAGTCAGGCGACTATAAAATATTAAAAAGATTGGAGTAGCGTGGACAAGCGCTTGTTGTTCCTCCTAAATCCAGCTAAAAAGAAGCACCAAATGATGACTGATTGATTGACTTTTAAGAAGTATAGATTTTTCATATTGATTCTTGTTACAAATGTATGATTCTGAGGCACAAGGTGCACTAAACTACAGCGTTGATGTGCTGTAATGGACGGTGACGAATGTGCTGTAATGGACGGTGACGAATGTGCTGTAATGGACGGTGACGAATGTGCTGTAATGGACGGTGACGGATGTGCTGTAATGGACGGTGACGAATGTGCTGTAATGGACGGTGACGAATGTGCTGTAATGGACGGTGACGAACATGCATCTGTTGATCAGAACACAGGATTGTTTGTCTGAAACATTGTCTCAGCATGGTCTGTAATGAAATGTGGTCACATACAGGTACATACAGGTAGATACAGGTACATACAGGTAGATACAGGGCACTTTCTTTTGAGTGCAATCTACATGTTAGGATCATTAAATACGTCGTATACCACAATGTGTGTGCATTCATAGTGTCATTTTTAATATAACAAACTATTCTGTACAATCCTGTCATTAGTATGGAAACAAATCTAGTCTTCTTTTGTTTGCGCACAGGCACATTTATTAGACGTCAAGAACACAAACTAACCTTGAACAAAATACAACATAAATTAGTGCATTCAATATTATTTAACTTTAAATGTTTACAGAAGAAGCAATTCTCTATACACAAACATCCATGTTCCCAGATGTAAATGCGTTATTAATGCAGCAGACAAACAAGGTGGTTTTTTAATGATACAAGATGTAAATCCACTAAAACAAGTTATACAGTGACAGGTTCAGTTTGATTTCTTGGTCATTTTAGAAATGGCTATTATTAACTGAAAGGTGTTTTTGGACATGTGCATTATAAATGATGAACACAAGCTACTGTGTGCTGCATCTTCTATTCTATCTTCTATGATGTGTTAGGTTTGAATAAATTATGACCACCTGCATAAATATGCAAACTTTCATCTGAATTTAATGTACCAGCATACATGCCACATTTGTGACTGATTTCAATAGATACGATCTAGTTTGACATTTGTTCTACAAAAGCTGCCATGGTTTGTCAGACATTGTTGGAACCTCATCTAAAGCAAAGAAGCCAAGCATGTTGATCCCATCTCCTTTATCTCGGACATTAAAGAGCTAATGTTGATCCCATCTCCTTTATCTCGGACATTAAAGAGCTAATCAGAACAAGTTCCACTGGCAATTTCATCTGCAATGACATCAAAAACTAACAATTGAGACATCAACTTAGGATTGGAATACGCATGCATGCATAAACACATGCATACATACATCTTGCCTAACATGTCTCTTCAGATATGTTTATGCCTGTCATCCTGGTCAGTTGACGAGATGCACCTCACCTGCCCTTCGTATGATCTCGTGATCTTATGATCTCGTGCATGAAACTTATCATTTAAAACATCGGGCTACAATATTTACAACTGCCTGTTGCGGAAAGCACGAAGCAACGAGAATGCATCTATAACATGGTTACATTTCAATAAAACAGCAGTATAATATGTGTATGAAAAACATTACGCATATTTTTATTCCAAAATCTGGAAGCATTACTAATCTCGCCAAAGTTGGTAGCAATTTGATTTTCACTGTGCTACTAAACATATTAATTTTAGATTACACTGACACAGAGCGCTTGGTTTCCTTTAATGCTAAACTTTCCTTTTCAGGGTTGCATGATTTGAAATTTGTTTCATGTAGTGTTCCTTGGACGCGGTCCCTGCGACTGTCATCTAATGTCCCTCAGACACGGTCCCTGCGACTGTCATCTGATGTCCCTCAGACACGGTCCGTGTGATTGTCATGTAGTGCCCCTCAGAGTACCTGCAACTATCATGTAGTGTCCCTCAGACACGACACTTCCACAGGAGCAGACAGATGTCCTCATACCTCGAGTCTACAGCCTGTTTGTTGTTCCAGTTAATGTATCCTTCTCCCCCGCTCACGGTGATCAAGGACTTGTTGAAGGCGTAACTGGGTGTTGCATACTGGGAAAGTCCTGTGAAGGCCACTTCGGCCCGCTCTGACCCATCGCCCGACGACCCGCCCTGACTGCCACCAACACCATTGCTTGGCTGTGTCGCCTTGACACTTTGTGATGTGGCGTCAGTGTCCCCCCACATGTTGTTGAATGAGGGCACATCATCCATATTTGGTAGTGTGGCACACTTGGGTTTGGGACTGGTCGGGGTTAGCTGGGACATTGCGAGAGAGATGCGGGCATTGAGAGCGTTGGACATGTTGCTGACATTGTTGAGGAATGACCGTCGCTTGGACTTGATTGGCCCTGCGAGTCCAGCGACGTCGAAGTCTTCGTCGAGTCCGTGCAGCAGACTGCCGTACATGTCACATAAGTTGTCCTCGTCTGCCAACAATGCTTTGTGCAGATCCGGTGTCGAGTTGAACCGTGTGAGTGTGCTGCCCTCTAGTGAAGACTGTCTTGGTACGTGTTGGTCAGATTGTGAGAAACCTCGACTGTCGCCATCCTCCGTGACGGGAGGAGTGTCTGCGATTGTCTCCATCACTGCCGCTGACTCCGCAAGACTTGACAGTCCACAGTTAATGGGCATGAGGAACTTGATTGGTCCGCAGTGAGAGTGATACGACACGCAAGGCCGAGCCTTGATCTGTGGCGCCCCCTCTAGGCGGGGTAGAGGAAGGGTGAGCACACAGCCGATGGAGGTTCCCACCCACAGCAGCCCGCGACTTGCCAACATGTACGAGATCTTGATGGTCTTCGTGATGTCTCCCACTGTGTCTTTACCTGCAACAAACCATTTCATCATCACAATCGTTATCTAGGATTAGGATCTTTGAATGGTTTGACCGTCCGCTTTCTAGGAATGTAATCTTTGAATGGCTTGACCGTTCTTAGAATGTTATCTTTTAATGGTTTGACCGTTCGCTTTCTTGGAATGTGATCTTTGAATGGCTTGACCATCCGTTTCTTGGAATGTGATCTTTGAATGGCTTGACCGTCCACTTTCTTGGAATGTGATCTTTGAAAGGCTTGACCGTCTGCTTTCTTGGAATGTAATCTTTGAATGGCTTGACCATTCGTTTCTTAGAATGTGATCTTTGAATGGCTTGATCGTCCACTTTCTTGGAATGTGATCTTTGAATAGCTTGATCGTCCACTTTCTTGGAATGTGATCTTTGAATGGCTTGACCATTCGTTTCTTAGAATGTGATCTTTGAATGGCTTGATCGTCCACTTTCTTGGAATGTGATCTTTGAATGGCTTGACCATTCGTTTCTTAGAATGTGATCTTTGAATGGCTTGATCGTCCACTTTCTTGGAATGTGATCTTTGAATGGCTTGATCATCCACTTTCTTGGAATGTGATCTTTGAAAGGCTTGACCGTCTGCTTTCTTGGAATGTAATCTTTGAATGGCTTAACCGTCCACTTTCTTGGAATGTGATCTTGAAGAATGGAGATTACAAGGAGATTTAATTGAAACTTTTAAGTTGTTAACTGGGAAGAGAACATAGACCCAGATCAGTTTTTTTAACATTAATCTAAATAAACCTCAGAGGCCACAGTAAAAAATTAAACAAACAGCAATGTATGAAGCTATGCAGACGCCGATTTTTCAGTCAAAGGGTGGTGGATGTAAGGAATTCCTTGTCCAATGATCTGCACCCTCTACTAACATTTTTAAAAACAGAATAGATAAAAACCGGGTTAAGATATGGGCAAACTATAAAAGGCTTATTTCTAGCCTTGCAAATGCTCATTATTTGTAAGCGTAAGTGATCTTTGAATGGTTTCACCATCTACTTTCTTGGAATGCAATCTTTGAATGGTTTCACCATCTACTTTCTTGGAATGCAATCTTTGAATGGTTTCACCATCCACTTTCTTGGAATATGATCTTTGAATGGTTTCACCATCCACTTTCTTGGAATGTGATCTTTGAATGGTTTCATCATCCACTTTCTTGGAATATGATCTTTGAATGGTTTCACAATCCACTTTCTTGGAATATGATTTTTGAATGGTTTCACCATCCACTTTCTTGGAATACGATCTTTGAATTGTTTCACCATCCACTTTCTTGGAATATAATCTTTGAATGGCTTGACCGTCCACTTTCTTAGAATGTGATCTTTGAATGGCTTGACTGTCTGCTTTCCTGGAATGTGATCTTTGAATGGTTTGACTGTTTGCTTTCTTTGAATGTGATCTTTGAATGGTTTGACCATTCGCTTTCTTGACAGTTTTTACCTCCCAATCTAGTCTAGGCAGTCAGACCACCCATGAAGGCCTAGAGATTTGGTTGAAATATTTTACAACAGATCTACAGTTTCTTGACAGGTAAATGTCAAAACTATGTCAAAATATATTGAATTTGTGCTGCAAAGATTCAGATTAACAGTATGGATGGACGGACAGACGGACGGACGGACAAATGGACAGAGTGATATATTTATTTTGACCTTTGTAGTAATTTTACAAGTTTAAACAATGAACACAAATATAAAGGTCAAGGAGACTCCCATTAAATATGGAATAATATGCATCACAAATGCTCCATATACACGGAAATATTTATATATACACACTTGTATAAAAGTAATTTTCAATAATCTAATATTCTGAAAAAACTTTGAATACTTACTGGAGAATTTATCTAACAAAAAAGCGATTAAACTAAGTGTTGTGGAAATGATTGCCGACCTTCCAGCAGCTGGTAGACGGCAGAGGCGATGTTGATGTCTTGGAGGTGGTCGAAGGTCTCGAGGTGATAGACGCGGATGACTGACTTGTTCTGGAAAGACACGAGTAGGCCCACACCCGCCTTCACCATGCACTGGATTGCTCCATCGTCTGATGATGCTACCTGGTGGCACGACTGGGAAACGAATACAACATAGTAAAGATACATACATTTTATAAACATACTGTACATATACACATACATACATAAACATACTGTACATATACACATACATACATAAACATACTGTACATATACACATACATGTTAACTGTATATGTATGTATATTTATAACATATTGAAATAGAGTTATAGATGCCTGAAAATAAGTACTAATTCAGGAAATAAGTACTGTAATATGTTATGTACTTCTTGAATTTTTTATTATTTGTAAAGATCTAAATTCTAAGTGTTTGTTATGTATTTAATTCTATTTCAACCTATTTGTAATAAATATAACCACTATTTGTAATAAATATAACTACCATTTTGTAATTTTAAAGAATCTATTCCTCATATATTTTGCAGTAGCTGTAGCAAACAAGTGAGAACTGATAATGACAGAAGATTCTCCTCATTACAAGTCCTGCACTCCAGACTATAAAATAAGTTAGAATAGATTCAGTGAACACAACGACAATAGGATGTGCAATACAGACTACAAACTAAGTTACAATAGATTCAGTGAACACAACAACAATAGGATGTGCAACACAGACTACAAACTAAGTTACAATAGATTCAGTGAACACAACAACAATAGGATGTGCAACACAGACTACAAACTAAGTTACAATAGATTCAGTGAACACAACAACAATAGGATGTGCAATACAGACTACAAACTAAGTTACAATAGATTCAGTGAACACAATAACAATAGGATGTGCAACACAGACTACAAACTAAGTTACAATAGATTCAGTGAACACAACAACAATAGGATGTGCAACACAGACTACAAACTAAGTTAGAATAGATTCAGTGAACACAACAACAATAGGATGTGCAACACAGACTACAAACTAAGTTAGAATAGATTCAGTGAACACAACAACAATAGGATGTGCAACACAGACTACAAACTAAGTTACAATAGATTCAGTGAACACAACAACAATAGGATGTGCAATACAGACTACAAACTAAGTTACAATAGATTCAGTGAACACAATAACAATAGGATGTGCAATACAGACTACAAACTAAGTTACAATAGATTCAGTGAACACAACAACAATAGGATGTGCAATACAGACTACAAACTAAGTTACAATAGATTCAGTGAACACAACAACAATAGGATGTGCAACACAGACTACAAACTAAGTTGGAATAGATTCAGTGAACACAACAATAATAGGACGTGCAACACAGGCTACGAACAAAGCAGCCAGGACATGGGGCTGGTTTCACGAAGTGTTCATACGTATGAAGGAATTTCTGATGAAGATTACATAATTTGGAACAATCGTAGAAAACACACATTGCGTTGCGAACCATTGTACGTAACTATGAAATACCCTTGTATGAAGGTTCGTGACACCAGCACATGGCACCCACCTTGGTGACGTTGAGTGCGGCGGCTCCAGGCTTACGGGACACACTGACGATGTAGATGTCACGTCCACAAGCTGCCCACATGTCACAGTTGAGTGGCAACAGCCACGTGACCAGGTCACTTGCTAACTTCACCGTCTCTTTCTTCTTTGGCTGCCAGGCGCCATCTGGTGGGGACAACGTCACACTGTAGAAGATTTGGCCTCACATCGAGTGTTAGAACATCCTGAATGGACTCCATTGTACTAAAAACTAAATGGCTCAAACCTATCAATGCTGAGAATGGTCTAGTGTCACCAATCCTGAGGGTTTAACTGCCGCTATCACTTGTACAACATAAGCTGCATCTACTCTCACAGATATACTCAACAGATGTGCCACTAGCATACATACCATCAGTCCTGCTGTAGATAAGTAGACTGCCGTTCTTGAGGCCTGCATACATGCGCCCATCCAGGTACTTGAGAGACAACACCTTGGCGTCTGTCGCAATCACCATCAGTGGCTTGTCTCGCTGCTCACACACGACAGAGTGCACCACAATCCTTCAGACAGAGGGGAGGCGTTTATAGTGTCATTGCATCAGTGTCTAGACTTTGTCACTATGTTATTAGTGACCTCTACAGTATCTAGAGTGTCATGTAGTGACTTTGTCACTGACTATGTTATTAGTGACCTCTACAGTATCTAAAGTGTCATGTAGTGACTTTGTCACTGACTATGTTATTAGTGACCTCTACAGTATCTAGAGTGTCATGTAGTGACTTTGTCACTGACTATGTTATTAGTGACCTCTACAGTATCTAGAGTGTCATGTAGTGACTTTGTCACTGACTATGTTATTAGTGACCTCTACAGTATCTAAAGTATCATGTAGTGACTTTGTAGTAGACATATTATAATGTTCATGCTCTGCTGCTGGTAACAAGTCATTTGTCTTACATTATATAGTCTTACTGCCTCTAAATCTTAGGTCTACCCAACTATCTGAGGGCTTACCAGTATTTGGTTCTGAATGATATGTATGACCAACACATCTACCCGGCTAATCAAGACACACAGCGGTCAGTGCTATCTCAAACAGTAACTAACTCAACCTACTCGTGTTCGTCTGTGCCCATCCACACGGTGTTGCCACCTGTCTTGCCCGAGGCAGCCCAACCGGGCACGGCCTCCACACACATGATGACGGCGTCGCATGCCTTGAACGACTCAACGACGCACGGCTGATGCATGTGGAGGGATGCAACAGTCACCTGACTGCGTCCTTTGTCACCGCTGCACACCCACAAGTGTTGTATTCCTACGCCGGGTGCCTCGGTGCAGGGAAGGAGGACGGGAGTAGCACACTGCACCTACAGGGAGGAAGGGAGGGAGAATGACTCATCACTGTCAATTAGGACCAGACACAGGTTTCATGTAAGAAATATATATTTTTTTCCCTGCCCACTATAACTAATTCCTGACTAAAATTCAAAGAAATGTCATGGACATCAATTGTGAATGTGTAGGTTCTAAAACTTGAAATTTAATTATATAAATTAAGAAGTTTAATAGTCATTGTCATCTATTATGCCAAATAAACTTAATTAAATTTTTTTATGCAATTTTTATTGTTCATTATAACAAAATGAAGAAATTATCAAACAAACAATGTTTAGGTAAATATTAATGCACACAAATCACCGAGTTATTTAATTAAAACTTAATAATTTTGTATTCAACATTACCACAGAGTAATCACACACCATACACCATGCACCACACACCACAAGCAACACACACCACCCACCACAAGCAACACACACCACACACCACAAGCAACACACACCACCCACCACAAGCAACACACACCACACACCACAAGCAACACACACCACACACCACAAGCAACATACACCACAAGCAACACACACTACACACCACAAGCAACACACACCACACACCACAAGCAACACACACCACAAGCAACACACACCACACACCACAAGCAACACACACCACCCACCACAAGCAACACACACCACAAACAACACACACCACACACCACAAGCAACACACACCACCCACCACAAACAACACACACCACCCACCACAAGCAACACACACCACCCACCACAAGCAACACACACCACAAGCAACACACACCACAAGCAACACACACCACACACCACAAGCAACACACACCACACACCACAAGCAACACACCACACACCACAAGCAACACACACCACAAGCAACACACACCACACACCACAAGCAACACACACCACAAACAACACACACCACGAGCAACACACACCACAAGCAACACACACCACAAGCAACACACACCACACACCACAAACAACACACACCACACACCACGAGCAACACACACCACAAGCAACACACACCACACACCACAAGCTACACTCACTACATTATCATGTTAGTAGAATGAGTAACAGAAGAAACACAGTAAAACCAGAGAAAAACCACAACATAAACTACACGAACCACTGTTGAGTTGATATACAAGTAAACATACAATGTATGAACAATAAGTATTAGTAATTAGTAAAATTGTTGTTTACAACTGGTATTAAATTAACGATGACCAACCACTATTATGAGCTCCTCTGGCCAGTCAAACAATACATGGTAAGTCAGTGAGAAACTAAACAACTGCTGTTTGGATGAACCAGATGATGCTGGCAGTTGCCAGAGATAACAACATTACACCATGGTCTCATTATGACACAAATATCTATCTTAATATGAATATTATGACATGACCGCATATTAGACCCACAGACACAAGCTTGATAAGTAAACTGCATGCGCCAATCCTTCACCCAGTCAATGAGGTTCATGCAATTCTTACAACTCGTTGCTACAACACAGGCTGAGACATGGCACCAAGAAGTAGGAGGAGGACTTCTGTCACAGTGCAGACATTGAGACATAGTGATGTGAATGGGAATGTGCTAAAGGGAAACTGTGTGGAAGAGGGAGAGCATATATTCCCTTACAAGGGATGATTCAGGATGTTTTAACACTCAAGGTTCACATGATTGGAACGTGGCAGTAGCATGGGAGTCTTCCTTAATGTAGCAGACATATCAACCTAATAAGCAGTGTCTTATTCTAACTTTCAGTGGCCTTTTACTGGTGTTGCAACAGTTCCAGCTTTCCCTGTATGGTTCTGACGGGTGTGTAACCAAGACCCTTTGGTTGCCGTCCTAGAACCATGACAGTGCTACCTTCTGCCAATCACAAGCTTTAACTAATACCACTGGGCACCAGGCACTCTCAAGTGAAACACTAGCTCTATTCAACACACACAGAAAGTTGTGGGCACGCTACTAGTACTACAGACACCAAGTTGTGGGCCAGCAAACACAATGCAAGAAGAAACATCATGAGGTGACAGAGGTAGTCAACAACACTATGCTACTAGTACTACAGACACCAAGAAGTACAGTGAATCTTACCACTGCTTTGAATGACTTCTTCCGCAGTAGTTTCTGCAGACAACAGAAAGTACACAACGTACAAGGACAAATAACACTTGTCTCTGCGAGATCTCAAAAGGTGGCTACATTTGGAAGTCTCCAGAAATTGGTTGATGGAATATTTTGACCCGTTTATTGTAGTAAAAAATAAGTTAAAACAATGTATGAATTGTTAACAAAAGTCTTGACACAGAACATGTAGTTCCTGAACTAGCAAGGAATGTTTGTCATCATTCGTAGTTACAGTTACAGTAATACGTTCTTAGTTAGAGTTACAGTAATAAGTTTTTAGAACACCTCAGAGCATTTTATGTTGTACCCCACGGTAAATTATATTTGTTAAGAAATCAACTTTACATTGCTTGCTGCAATTACTCAACACAAATTATTAACTTGTAACTTCCATTACAGTCTAATTTTAAAAGGTCACATCTTATTTATAAACTTTCAGAGGATGTCTCTGTAGATTGTTTAATTAACATTGTTTTAATTATTTCAAAACCATACAAACTCAGCTAATATCTAACTTAATTCAACTCCAATTTCCAAGACATTTGTTAGCAAGAAAGTGCTGCCACCCATTGGATATCATAGAGACATATATTAATGCTACACATCAACAGTAGGTGCAGAATCTGTACAGCAGAGTCAGAAATCAAGAATACAGTTAGTTACAAATAACCAAGAATTTGCAGCTCTGTTTCTTTCTTAAGTTTCCAGTCCATATGAAGAGAATTATTTGTGGCCATCATGACAAAAGGCTGTTTATAACTAGAAAACAAGATTTAACAAGTATGAGTGAACAATTTAAAACAAGATGGATCAAAGGCTGATATTTTAAATATAATTATGAGTAAAAAGTCATACATACATATATGAATTACACGTAGAGGCATTTTATCCCAGCACTTTAAGAGGCTGATCTAAATGACTGCACTAAATGTCTAACACTAGTTGTTGCCATATTCAGTGTTTTGTGCCAAACATTTCTATATCTACCAAAGCGTGCACGAACCCACAAGCTGACGTGTGCAAAACAGAAACTGCTACGGCAAGAGAAGTAAAAGTGATCAAAGCATATAAAAAATCAGGAAATTCCTCAGTCTTTAGCTCACCCAATACACAGAAGAGCAACGCGGTGAAAACATGAAACATAGTTGGTGTTTAGGAGGCACAAAGCAAGAATAGAAACTGGACATAAAACATAATCTAACCCAAGAGTATAGCAACCGTCTGTCTGCATCCCTTCCATCTAATACACACAAGACACAGCCTTGAAACATCTCAAAATACCAACTAAGACTTTTCCATGTTGTGTTCCGGTGTAAGGGCATTTAAATACGTTATATGAACGTCCTGTGTGATAAGATACTGAGGGCATTTAAACACGTTATATGAACGTCCTGTGTGATAAGATACTGAAGAAGATGCTGCTGTTCTGTTTGTCCAACTGTTACAGTTAGGGTCAAATACACATTTGTATTTAAATGAGCTGATTTTGTGTATTTGTAGTTGATGCTTTCTGTAAACCTGCATTTGTATTTGATGTTTATATTTCGTTAATTTGGTCAAACACATCAAATACAGCAACAATTATTTGGGGTATTTGACCTGTGTGAAAATGCACATTTTCGGATCTTACATATTGGTAACTTTACTTACCTAACATAACCAACTTCTACATTTAGGATCTTACATATTGGTAACTGTATACCTGCCTAACATAACCAACTTCTTCATTTAGGATCTTACATATTGGTAACTGTATACCTGCCTAACATAACCCACTTCTACATTTAGGATCTTACATACTGATAACTGTATACCTGCCTAACATAACCCACTTCTTCATTTAGGATCTTACATACTGGTAACTGTATACCTGCCTAACATAACCCACTTCTACATTTAGGATCTTACATATTGGTAACTGTATACCTGCCTAACATAACCAACTTCTTCATTTAGGATCTTACATATTGGTAACTGTATACCTGCCTAACATAACCCACTTCTACATTTAGGATCTTACATACTGATAACTGTATACCTGCCTAACATAACCCACTTCTTCATTTAGGATCTTACATACTGGTAACTGTATACCTGCCTAACATAACCCACTTCTACATTTAGGATCTTACATATTGGTAACTGTATACCTGCCTAACATAACCCACTTCTTCATTTATGATCTTACATACTGGTAACTGTATACCTGCCTAACATAACCCACTTCTTCATTTAGGATCTCACATACTGGTAACTGTATACCTGCCTAACATAACCCACTTCTTCATTTAGGATCTCACATACTGGTAACTGTATACCTGCCTAACATAACCCACTTCTTCATTTAGGATCTTACATACTGGTAACTGTATACCTGCCTAACATAACCCACTTCTACATTTAGGATCTTACATACTGGTAACTGTATACCTGCCTAACATAACCCACTTCTTCGTTTAGGATCTTACATACTGGTAACTGTATACCTGCCTAACATAACCCACTTCTTCGTTTAGGATCTTACATACTGGTAACTGTATACCTGCCTAACATAACCCACTTCTTCGTTTAGGATCTTACATACTGGTAACTGTATACCTGCCTAACATAACCCACTTCTACATTTAGGATCTTACATATTGGTAACTGTATACCTGCCTAACATAACCCACTTCTTCATTTACGATCTTACATATTGGTAACTGTATACCTGCCTAACATAACCCACTTCTACATTTAGGATCTTACATACTGATAACTGTATACCTGCCTAACATAACCCACTTCTACATTTAGGATCTTACATATTGGTAACTGTATACCTGCCTAACATAACCCACTTCTACATTTAGGATCTTACATATTGGTAACTGTATACCAGTCTAACATAACCCACTTCTTCATTTAGGATTTTACATATTGGTAACTGTATACCTGCCTAACATAACCCACTTCTTCATTTAGGATCTTAGATATTGGTAACTGTATACCAGCCTAACATAACCCACTTCTACATTTAGGATCTTACATATTGGTAACTGTATACCTGCCTAACATAACCCACTTCTACATTTAGGATCTTACATATTGGTAACTGTATACCTGCCTAACATAACCCACTTCTTCATTTAGGATCTTACATATTGGTAACTGTATACCTGCCTAACATAACCCACTTCTACATTTAGGATCTTACATACTGGTAACTGTATACCTGCCTAACATAACCCACTTCTACATTTAGGATCTTACATACTGGTAACTGTATACCAGTCTAACATAACCCACTTCTTCATTTAGGATCTTACATATTGGTAACTGTATACCTGCCTAACATAACCCACTTCTTCATTTAGGATCTTAGATATTGGTAACTGTATACCTGCCTAACATAACCCACTTCTTCATTTAGGATCTTAGATATTGGTAACTGTATACCAGCCTAACATAACCCACATCTACATTTAGGATCTTACATATTGGTAACTGTATACCTGCCTAACATAACCCACTTCTTCATTTAGGATCTTACATATTGGTAACTCTATACCTGCCTAACATAACCCACTTCTTCATTTAGGATCTTACATATTGATAACTGTATACCTGCCTAATATAACCCACTTCTTCATTTAGGATCTTAGATATTGGTAACTGTATACCTGCCTAACATAACCCACTTCGTCATTTAGGATCTTACATATTGGTAACTGTATACCTGCCTAACATAACCCACTTCTTCATTTAGGATCTTACATAATGGTAACTGTATACCTGCCTAACATAACCCACTTCGTCATTTATGATCTTACATATTGGTAACTGTATACCTGCCTAACATAACCCACTTCTTCATTTAGGATCTTACATACTGGTAACTGTATACCTGCCTAACATAACCCACTTCTTCATTTAGGATCTTACATACTGATAACTGTATACCTGCCTAACATAACCCACTTCTACATTTAGGATCTTACATACTGATAACTGTATACCTGCCTAACATAACCGACTTCTTCATTTAGGATCTTACATATTGGTAACTGTATACCTGCCTAACATAACCCACTTCTACATTTAGGATCTTACATACTGATAACTGTATACCTGCCTAACATAACCCACTTCTACATTTAGGATCTTACATACTGATAACTGTATACCAGCCTAACATAACCCACTTCTACATTTAGGATCTTACATACTGATAACTGTATACCAGCCTAACATAACCCACTTCTTCATTTAGGATCTTACATATTGGTAACTGTATACCTGCCTAACATAACCGACTTCTTCATTTAGGATCTTACATATTGGTAACTGTATACCTGCCTAACATAACCGACTTCTACATTTAGGATCTTACATATTGGTAACTGTATACCTGCCTAACATAACCGACTTCTTCGTTTAGGATCTTACATATTGGTAACTGTATACCTGCCTAACATAACCGACTTCTTCGTTTAGGATCTTACATACTGGTAACTGTATACCTGCCTAACATAACCGACTTCTTCGTTTAGGATCTTACATACTGGTAACTGTATACCTGCCTAACATAACCGACTTCTTCGTTTAGGATCTTACATACTGGTAACTGTATACCTGCCTAACATAACCCACTTCTTCATTTAGGATCTTACATACTGGTAACTGTATACCTGCCTAACATAACCCACTTCTTCATTTAGGATCTTACATACTGATAACTGTATACATGCCTAACATAACCCACTTCTTCATTTAGGATCTTACATACTGGTAACTGTATACCTGCCTAACATAACCCACTTCTACATTTAGGATCTTACATATTGGTAACTGTATACCTGCCTAACATAACCGACTTCTTCATTTAGGATCTTACATATTGGTAACTGTATACCTGCCTAACATAACCCACTTCTTCATTTAGGATCTTACATATTGGTAACTGTATACCTGCCTAACATAACCCACTTCTTCATTTAGGATCTTACATATTGGTAACTGTATACCTGCCTAACATAACCCACTTCTTCATTTAGGATCTTACATATTGGTAACTGTATACCTGCCTAACATAACCCACTTCTTCATTTAGGATCTTACATACTGGTAACTGTATACCTGCCTAACATAACCCACTTCTTCATTTAGGATCTTACATACTGGTAACTGTATACCTGCCTAACATAACCCACTTCTTCATTTAGGATCTTACATACTGGTAACTGTATACCTGCCTAACATAACCCACTTCTACATTTAGGATCTTACATACTGGTAACTGTATACCTGCCTAACATAACCCACTTCTACATTTAGGATCTTACATACTGGTAACTGTATACCTGCCTAACATAACCCACTTCTACATTTAGGATCTTACATATTGGTAACTGTATACCTGCCTAACATAACCCACTTCTTCATTTAGGATCTTACATATTGGTAACTGTATACCTGCCTAACATAACCCACTTCTACATTTAGGATCTTACATATTGGTAACTGTATACCTGCCTAACATAACCCACTTCTACATTTAGGATCTTACATATTGGTAACTGTATACCTGCCTAACATAACCCACTTCTTCATTTAGGATCTTACATATTGGTAACTGTATACCTGCCTAACATATCCCACTTCTACATTTAGGATCTTACATATTGGTAACTGTATACCTGCCTAACATAACCCACTTCTACATTTAGGATCTTACATATTGGTAACTGTATACCTGCCTAACATAACCCACTTCTACATTTAGGATCTTACATATTGGTAACTGTATACCTGCCTAACATAACCCACTTCTACATTTAGGATCTTACATATTGGTAACTGTATACCTGCCTAACATAACCCACTTCTTCATTTAGGATCTTACATATTGGTAACTGTATACCTGCCTAACATAACCCACTTCTACATTTAGGATCTTACATATTGGTAACTGTATACCTGCCTAACATAACCCACTTCTACGTTTAGGATCTTACATATTGGTAACTGTATACCTGCCTAACATAACCCACTTCTACGTTTAGGATCTTACATATTGGTAACTGTATACCTGCCTAACATAACCCACTTCTACGTTTAGGATCTTACATATTGGTAACTGTATACCAGCCTAACATAACCCACTTCTACGTTTAGGATCTTACATATTGGTAACTGTATACCTGCCTAACATAACCCACTTCTACGTTTAGGATCTTACATATTGGTAACTGTATACCTGCCTAACATAACCCACTTCTACGTTTAGGATCTTACATATTGGTAACTGTATACCTGCCTAACATAACCCACTTCTTCGTTTAGGATCTTACATACTGGTAACTGTATACCTGCCTAACATAACCCACTTCTTCGTTTAGGATCTTACATACTGGTAACTGTATACCTGCCTAACATAACCCACTTCTACATTTAGGATCTTACATACTGGTAACTGTATACCAGCCTAACATAACCCACTTCTACATTTAGGATCTTACATACTGGTAACTGTATACCTGCCTAACATAACCCACTTCTACGTTTAGGATCTTACATATTGGTAACTGTATACCTGCCTAACATAACCCACTTCTACGTTTAGGATCTTACATATTGGTAACTGTATACCAGCCTAACATAACCCACTTCTACGTTTAGGATCTTACATATTGGTAACTGTATACCTGCCTAACATAACCCACTTCTACGTTTAGGATCTTACATATTGGTAACTGTATACCTGCCTAACATAACCCACTTCTTCGTTTAGGATCTTACATACTGGTAACTGTATACCTGCCTAACATAACCCACTTCTTCGTTTAGGATCTTACATACTGGTAACTGTATACCTGCCTAACATAACCCACTTCTTCGTTTAGGATCTTACATACTGGTAACTGTATACCTGCCTAACATAACCCACTTCTACATTTAGGATCTTACATACTGGTAACTGTATACCTGCCTAACATAACCCACTTCTACATTTAGGATCTTACATATTGGTAACTGTATACCAGCCTAACATAACCCACTTCTACATTTAGGATCTTACATATTGGTAACTGTATACCAGCCTAACATAACCCACTTCTACATTTAGGATCTTACATATTGGTAACTGTATACCTGCCTAACATAACCCACTTCTACATTTAGGATCTTACATATTGGTAACTGTATACCTGCCTAACATAACCCACTTCTACATTTAGGATCTTACATATTGGTAACTGTATACCTGCCTAACATAACCCACTTCTACATTTAGGATCTTACATATTGGTAACTGTATACCTGCCTAACATAACCCACTTCTTCATTTAGGATCTTACATATTGGTAACTGTATACCTGCCTAACATAACCCACTTCTACATTTAGGATCTTACATATTGGTAACTGTATACCTGCCTAACATAACCCACTTCTACATTTAGGATCTTACATATTGGTAACTGTATACCTGCCTAACATAACCCACTTCTTCATTTAGGATCTTACATATTGGTAACTGTATACCTGCCTAACATAACCCACTTCTACATTTAGGATCTTACATATTGGTAACTGTATACCTGCCTAACATAACCCACTTCTACATTTAGGATCTTACATACTGGTAACTGTATACCTGCCTAACATAACCCACTTCTTCATTTAGGATCTTACATACTGGTAACTGTATACCTGCCTAACATAACCCACTTCTACATTTAGGATCTTACATACTGGTAACTGTATACCGGCCTAACATAACCCACTTCTTCATTTAGGATCTTACATACTGGTAACTGTATACCTGCCTAACATAACCCACTTCTTCATTTAGGATCTTACATACTGGTAACTGTATACCTGCCTAACATAACCCACTTCTACATTTAGGATCTTACATACTGATAACTGTATACCTGCCTAACATAACCCACTTCTACATTTAGGATCTTACATACTGATAACTGTATACCAGCCTAACATAACCCACTTCTACATTTAGGATCTTACATACTGATAACTGTATACCTGCCTAACATAACCCACTTCTTCATTTAGGATCTTACATACTGGTAACTGTATACCTGCCTAACATAACCGACTTCTTCGTTTAGGATCTTACATACTGGTAACTGTATACCTGCCTAACATAACCCACTTCTACGTTTAGGATCTTACATACTGGTAACTGTATACCTGCCTAACATAACCCACTTCTACGTTTAGGATCTTACATATTGGTAACTGTATACCTGCCTAACATAACCGACTTCTTCGTTTAGGATCTTACATATTGGTAACTGTATACCTGCCTAACATAACCGACTTCTTCGTTTAGGATCTTACATACTGGTAACTGTATACCTGCCTAACATAACCGACTTCTTCATTTAGGATCTTACATACTGGTAACTGTATACCTGCCTAACATAACCCACTTCTTCATTTAGGATCTTACATACTGGTAACTGTATACCTGCCTAACATAACCCACTTCTTCATTTAGGATCTTACATACTGGTAACTGTATACCTGCCTAACATAACCGACTTCTTCATTTAGGATCTTACATACTGGTAACTGTATACCTGCCTAACATAACCGACTTCTTCATTTAGGATCTTACATACTGGTAACTGTATACCTGCCTAACATAACCCACTTCTACATTTAGGATCTTACATACTGGTAACTGTATACCTGCCTAACATAACCGACTTCTACATTTAGGATCTTACATATTGGTAACTGTATACCTGCCTAACATAACCGACTTCTACATTTAGGATCTTACATATTGGTAACTGTATACCTGCCTAACATAACCCACTTCTACATTTAGGATCTTACATATTGGTAACTGTATACCTGCCTAACATAACCCACTTCTACATTTAGGATCTTACATATTGGTAACTGTATACCTGCCTAACATAACCCACTTCTACATTTAGGATCTTACATATTGGTAACTGTATACCTGCCTAACATAACCCACTTCTACATTTAGGATCTTACATATTGGTAACTGTATACCTGCCTAACATAACCCACTTCTACGTTTAGGATCTTACATATTGGTAACTGTATACCAGCCTAACATAACCCACTTCTACGTTTAGGATCTTACATATTGGTAACTGTATACCAGCCTAACATAACCCACTTCTACGTTTAGGATCTTACATACTGGTAACTGTATACCTGCCTAGCATAACCCACTTCTTCGTTTAGGATCTTACATACTGGTAACTGTATACCTGCCTAACATAACCCACTTCTACATTTAGGATCTTACATACTGGTAACTGTATACCAGCCTAACATAACCCACTTCTACATTTAGGATCTTACATACTGGTAACTGTATACCTGCCTAACATAACCCACTTCTACATTTAGGATCTTACATATTGGTAACTGTATACCTGCCTAACATAACCCACTTCTACATTTAGGATCTTACATACTGGTAACTGTATACCTGCCTAACATAACCCACTTCTACATTTAGGATCTTACATATTGGTAACTGTATACCTGCCTAACATAACCCACTTCTACATTTAGGATCTTACATATTGGTAACTGTATACCTGCCTAACATAACCCACTTCTTCATTTAGGATCTTACATATTGGTAACTGTATACCTGCCTAACATAACCCACTTCTTCATTTAGGATCTTACATATTGGTAACTGTATACCTGCCTAACATAACCCACTTCTACATTTAGGATCTTACATATTGGTAACTGTATACCTGCCTAACATAACCCACTTCTACATTTAGGATCTTACATACTGATAACTGTATACCTGCCTAACATAACCCACTTCTACATTTAGGATCTTACATACTGGTAACTGTATACCTGCCTAACATAACCCACTTCTTCATTTAGGATCTTACATACTGGTAACTGTATACCTGCCTAACATAACCCACTTCTTCATTTAGGATCTTACATACTGATAACTGTATACCTGCCTAACATAACCCACTTCTTCATTTAGGATCTTACATACTGGTAACTGTATACCTGCCTAACATAACCCACTTCTACATTTAGGATCTTACATACTGGTAACTGTATACCTGCCTAACATAACCCACTTCTTCATTTAGGATCTTACATACTGGTAACTGTATACCTGCCTAACATAACCCACTTCTTCATTTAGGATCTTACATATTGGTAACTGTATACCTGCCTAACATAACCCACTTCTTCATTTAGGATCTTACATACTGGTAACTGTATACCTGCCTAACATAACCCACTTCTACATTTAGGATCTTACATACTGGTAACTGTATACCTGCCTAACATAACCCACTTCTTCATTTAGGATCTTACATACTGGTAACTGTATACCTGCCTAACATAACCCACTTCTTCATTTAGGATCTTACATACTGGTAACTGTATACCTGCCTAACATAACCCACTTCTTCATTTAGGATCTTACATATTGGTAACTGTATACCTGCCTAACATAACCGACTTCTTCATTTAGGATCTTACATATTGGTAACTGTATACCTGCCTAACATAACCGACTTCTACATTTAGGATCTTACATATTGGTAACTGTATACCTGCCTAACATAACCGACTTCTTCGTTTAGGATCTTACATATTGGTAACTGTATACCTGCCTAACATAACCGACTTCTTCGTTTAGGATCTTACATACTGGTAACTGTATACCCGCCTAACATAACCCACTTCTTCATTTAGGATCTTACATACTGGTAACTGTATACCTGCCTAACATAACCGACTTCTTCGTTTAGGATCTTACATACTGGTAACTGTATACCTGCCTAACATAACCGACTTCTTCGTTTAGGATCTTACATACTGGTAACTGTATACCTGCCTAACATAACCGACTTCTTCATTTAGGATCTTACATACTGGTAACTGTATACCTGCCTAACATAACCGACTTCTTCATTTAGGATCTTACATACTGATAACTGTATACCTGCCTAACATAACCCACTTCTTCATTTAGGATCTTACATACTGGTAACTGTATACCTGCCTAACATAACCCACTTCTACATTTAGGATCTTACATATTGGTAACTGTATACCTGCCTAACATAACCGACTTCTTCATTTAGGATCTTACATATTGGTAACTGTATACCTGCCTAACATAACCGACTTCTTCATTTAGGATCTTACATATTGGTAACTGTATACCTGCCTAACATAACCGACTTCTTCATTTAGGATCTTACATATTGGTAACTGTATACCTGCCTAACATAACCGACTTCTTCATTTAGGATCTTACATACTGGTAACTGTATACCTGCCTAACATAACCGACTTCTTCGTTTAGGATCTTACATACTGGTAACTGTATACCTGCCTAACATAACCCACTTCTACATTTAGGATCTTACATATTGGTAACTGTATACCAGCCTAACATAACCCACTTCTACATTTAGGAGCTTACATATTGGTAACTGTATACCAGCCTAACATAACCCACTTCTACATTTAGGATCTTACATATTGGTAACTGTATACCTGCCTAACATAACCTACTTCTTCATTTAGGATCTTACATATTGGTAACTGTATACCTGCCTAACATAACCCACTTCTACATTTAGGATCTTACATATTGGTAACTGTATACCTGCCTAACATAACCCACTTCTACATTTAGGATCTTACATATTGGTAACTGTATACCTGCCTAACATAACCCACTTCTACATTTAGGATCTTACATATTGGTAACTGTATACCTGCCTAACATAACCCACTTCTACATTTAGGATCTTACATATTGGTAACTGTATACCTGCCTAACATAACCCACTTCTACATTTAGGATCTTACATACTGGTAACTGTATACCTGCCTAACATAACCCACTTCTTCATTTAGGATCTTACATACTGGTAACTGTATACCTGCCTAACATAACCCACTTCTACATTTAGGATCTTACATACTGGTAACTGTATACCTGCCTAACATAACCCACTTCTACATTTAGGATCTTAAATACTGGTAACTGTATACCTGCCTAACATAACCCACTTCTACATTTAGGATCTTACATACTGGTAACTGTATACCAGCCTAACATAACCCACTTCTTCATTTAGGATCTTACATACTGATAACTGTATACCAGCCTAACATAACCCACTTCTACATTTAGGATCTTACATACTGGTAACTGTATACCTGCCTAACATAACCCACTTCTTCATTTAGGATCTTACATACTGGTAACTGTATACCTGCCTAACATAACCCACTTCTTCATTTAGGATCTTACATACTGGTAACTGTATACCTGCCTAACATAACCCACTTCTACATTTAGGATCTTACATATTGGTAACTGTATACCTGCCTAACATAACCCACTTCTTCATTTAGGATCTTACATATTGGTAACTGTATACCTGCCTAACATAACCCACTTCTACATTTAGGATCTTACATACTGGTAACTGTATACCTGCCTAACATAACCCACTTCTACATTTAGGATCTTACATACTGGTAACTGTATACCTGCCTAACATAACCCACTTCTACATTTAGGATCTTACATACTGGTAACTGTATACCTGCCTAACATAACCCACTTCTTCGTTTAGGATCTTACATACTGGTAACTGTATACCTGCCTAACATAACCCACTTCTTCATTTAGGATCTTACATATTGGTAACTGTATACCTGCCTAACATAACCCACTTCTTCGTTTAGGATCTTACATATTGGTAACTGTATACCTGCCTAACATAACCCACTTCTTCGTTTAGGATCTTACATATTGGTAACTGTATACCTGCCTAACATAACCCACTTCTTCGTTTAGGATCTTACATACTGGTAACTGTATACCTGCCTAACATAACCCACTTCTTCGTTTAGGATCTTACATACTGGTAACTGTATACCTGCCTAACATAACCGACTTCTTCGTTTAGGATCTTACATACTGGTAACTGTATACCTGCCTAACATAACCGACTTCTTCGTTTAGGATCTTACATACTGGTAACTGTATACCTGCCTAACATAACCGACTTCTTCGTTTAGGATCTTACATACTGGTAACTGTATACCTGCCTAACATAACCCACTTCTTCATTTAGGATCTTACATACTGGTAACTGTATACCTGCCTAACATAACCCACTTCTTCATTTAGGATCTTACATACTGATAACTGTATACCTGCCTAACATAACCCACTTCTTCATTTAGGATCTTACATATTGGTAACTGTATACCTGCCTAACATAACCCACTTCTTCCTTTAGGATCTTACATACTGATAACTGTATACCTGCCTAACATAACCCACTTCTTCATTTAGGATCTTACATACTGGTAACTGTATACCTGCCTAACATAACCCACTTCTACATTTAGGATCTTACATATTGGTAACTGTATACCTGCCTAACATAACCGACTTCTTCATTTACGATCTTACATATTGGTAACTGTATACCTGCCTAACATAACCCACTTCTACATTTAGGATCTTACATACTGATAACTGTATACCTGCCTAACATAACCCACTTCTACATTTAGGATCTTACATATTGGTAACTGTATACCTGCCTAACATAACCCACTTCTACATTTAGGATCTTACATATTGGTAACTGTATACCAGTCTAACATAACCCACTTCTTCATTTAGGATTTTACATATTGGTAACTGTATACCTGCCTAACATAACCCACTTCTTCATTTAGGATCTTAGATATTGGTAACTGTATACCAGCCTAACATAACCCACTTCTACATTTAGGATCTTACATATTGGTAACTGTATACCTGCCTAACATAACCCACTTCTACATTTAGGATCTTACATATTGGTAACTGTATACCTGCCTAACATAACCCACTTCTTCATTTAGGATCTTACATATTGGTAACTGTATACCTGCCTAACATAACCCACTTCTACATTTAGGATCTTACATACTGGTAACTGTATACCTGCCTAACATAACCCACTTCTACATTTAGGATCTTACATATTGGTAACTGTATACCTGCCTAACATAACCCACTTCTTCATTTAGGATCTTACATATTGGTAACTGTATACCTGCCTAACATAACCCACTTCTTCATTTAGGATCTTAGATATTGGTAACTGTATACCTGCCTAACATAACCCACTTCTTCATTTAGGATCTTAGATATTGGTAACTGTATACCTGCCTAACATAACCCACTTCTTCATTTAGGATCTTACATATTGGTAACTGTATACCTGCCTAACATAACCCACTTCTTCATTTAGGATCTTACATATTGGTAACTGTATACCTGCCTAACATAACCCACTTCTTCATTTAGGATCTTACATATTGGTAACTGTATACCTGCCTAACATAACCCACTTCTTCATTTAGGATCTTACATATTGGTAACTGTATACCTGCCTAACATAACCCACTTCTTCATTTAGGATCTTACATATTGGTAACTGTATACCTGCCTAACATAACCCACTTCTTCATTTAGGATCTTACATATTGGTAACTGTATACCTGCCTAACATAACCCACTTCTTCATTTAGGATCTTACATATTGGTAACTGTATACCTGCCTAACATAACCCACTTCTTCATTTAGGATCTTACATACTGGTAACTGTATACCTGCCTAACATAACCCACTTCTTCATTTAGGATCTTACATACTGATAACTGTATACCTGCCTAACATAACCCACTTCTTCATTTAGGATCTTACATACTGGTAACTGTATACCTGCCTAACATAACCGACTTCTTCATTTAGGATCTTACATATTGGTAACTGTATACCTGCCTAACATAACCCACTTCTACATTTAGGATCTTACATACTGATAACTGTATACCTGCCTAACATAACCCACTTCTACATTTAGGATCTTACATACTGATAACTGTATACCAGCCTAACATAACCCACTTCTACATTTAGGATCTTACATACTGATAACTGTATACCAGCCTAACATAACCCACTTCTTCATTTAGGATCTTACATATTGGTAACTGTATACCTGCCTAACATAACCGACTTCTTCATTTAGGATCTTACATATTGGTAACTGTATACCTGCCTAACATAACCCACTTCTACATTTAGGATCTTACATATTGGTAACTGTATACCTGCCTAACATAACCGACTTCTTCGTTTAGGATCTTACATATTGGTAACTGTATACCTGCCTAACATAACCGACTTCTTCGTTTAGGATCTTACATACTGGTAACTGTATACCTGCCTAACATAACCGACTTCTTCGTTTAGGATCTTACATACTGGTAACTGTATACCTGCCTAACATAACCGACTTCTTCGTTTAGGATCTTACATACTGGTAACTGTATACCTGCCTAACATAACCCACTTCTTCATTTAGGATCTTACATACTGGTAACTGTATACCTGCCTAACATAACCCACTTCTTCATTTAGGATCTTACATACTGATAACTGTATACCTGCCTAACATAACCCACTTCTTCATTTAGGATCTTACATACTGGTAACTGTATACCTGCCTAACATAACCCACTTCTTCATTTAGGATCTTACATATTGGTAACTGTATACCTGCCTAACATAACCCACTTCTTCATTTAGGATCTTACATATTGGTAACTGTATACCTGCCTAACATAACCCACTTCTTCATTTAGGATCTTACATATTGGTAACTGTATACCTGCCTAACATAACCCACTTCTTCATTTAGGATCTTACATATTGGTAACTGTATACCTGCCTAACATAACCCACTTCTTCATTTAGGATCTTACATATTGGTAACTGTATACCTGCCTAACATAACCCACTTCTTCATTTAGGATCTTACATACTGGTAACTGTATACCTGCCTAACATAACCCACTTCTTCATTTAGGATCTTACATACTGGTAACTGTATACCTGCCTAACATAACCCACTTCTTCATTTAGGATCTTACATACTGGTAACTGTATACCTGCCTAACATAACCCACTTCTACATTTAGGATCTTACATACTGGTAACTGTATACCTGCCTAACATAACCCACTTCTACATTTAGGATCTTACATATTGGTAACTGTATACCTGCCTAACATAACCCACTTCTACATTTAGGATCTTACATATTGGTAACTGTATACCTGCCTAACATAACCCACTTCTTCATTTAGGATCTTACATATTGGTAACTGTATACCTGCCTAACATAACCCACTTCTACATTTAGGATCTTACATATTGGTAACTGTATACCTGCCTAACATAACCCACTTCTACATTTAGGATCTTACATATTGGTAACTGTATACCTGCCTAACATAACCCACTTCTTCATTTAGGATCTTACATATTGGTAACTGTATACCTGCCTAACATATCCCACTTCTACATTTAGGATCTTACATATTGGTAACTGTATACCTGCCTAACATAACCCACTTCTACATTTAGGATCTTACATATTGGTAACTGTATACCTGCCTAACATAACCCACTTCTACATTTAGGATCTTACATATTGGTAACTGTATACCTGCCTAACATAACCCACTTCTACATTTAGGATCTTACATATTGGTAACTGTATACCTGCCTAACATAACCCACTTCTACATTTAGGATCTTACATATTGGTAACTGTATACCTGCCTAACATAACCCACTTCTACATTTAGGATCTTACATATTGGTAACTGTATACCTGCCTAACATAACCCACTTCTACGTTTAGGATCTTACATATTGGTAACTGTATACCTGCCTAACATAACCCACTTCTACGTTTAGGATCTTACATATTGGTAACTGTATACCTGCCTAACATAACCCACTTCTACGTTTAGGATCTTACATATTGGTAACTGTATACCAGCCTAACATAACCCACTTCTACGTTTAGGATCTTACATATTGGTAACTGTATACCTGCCTAACATAACCCACTTCTACGTTTAGGATCTTACATATTGGTAACTGTATACCTGCCTAACATAACCCACTTCTACGTTTAGGATCTTACATATTGGTAACTGTATACCTGCCTAACATAACCCACTTCTTCGTTTAGGATCTTACATACTGGTAACTGTATACCTGCCTAACATAACCCACTTCTTCGTTTAGGATCTTACATACTGGTAACTGTATACCTGCCTAACATAACCCACTTCTACATTTAGGATCTTACATACTGGTAACTGTATACCTGCCTAACATAACCCACTTCTACATTTAGGATCTTACATAGTGGTAACTGTATACCTGCCTAACATAACCCACTTCTACGTTTAGGATCTTACATATTGGTAACTGTATACCTGCCTAACATAACCCACTTCTACGTTTAGGATCTTACATATTGGTAACTGTATACCTGCCTAACATAACCCACTTCTACGTTTAGGATCTTACATATTGGTAACTGTATACCTGCCTAACATAACCCACTTCTTCGTTTAGGATCTTACATATTGGTAACTGTATACCTGCCTAACATAACCCACTTCTTCGTTTAGGATCTTACATACTGGTAACTGTATACCTGCCTAACATAACCCACTTCTTCGTTTAGGATCTTACATACTGGTAACTGTATACCTGCCTAACATAACCCACTTCTTCGTTTAGGATCTTACATACTGGTAACTGTATACCTGCCTAACATAACCCACTTCTACATTTAGGATCTTACATACTGGTAACTGTATACCTGCCTAACATAACCCACTTCTACATTTAGGATCTTACATACTGGTAACTGTATACCTGCCTAACATAACCCACTTCTACATTTAGGATCTTACATATTGGTAACTGTATACCAGCCTAACATAACCCACTTCTACATTTAGGATCTTACATATTGGTAACTGTATACCAGCCTAACATAACCCACTTCTACATTTAGGATCTTACATATTGGTAACTGTATACCTGCCTAACATAACCCACTTCTACATTTAGGATCTTACATATTGGTAACTGTATACCTGCCTAACATATCCCACTTCTACATTTAGGATCTTACATATTGGTAACTGTATACCTGCCTAACATAACCCACTTCTTCATTTAGGATCTTACATATTGGTAACTGTATACCTGCCTAACATAACCCACTTCTACATTTAGGATCTTACATATTGGTAACTGTATACCTGCCTAACATAACCCACTTCTACATTTAGGATCTTACATATTGGTAACTGTATACCTGCCTAACATAACCCACTTCTACATTTAGGATCTTACATATTGGTAACTGTATACCTGCCTAACATAACCCACTTCTACATTTAGGATCTTACATATTGGTAACTGTATACCTGCCTAACATAACCCACTTCTACATTTAGGATCTTACATACTGGTAACTGTATACCTGCCTAACATAACCCACTTCTTCATTTAGGATCTTACATACTGGTAACTGTATACCTGCCTAACATAACCCACTTCTACATTTAGGATCTTACATACTGGTAACTGTATACCAGCCTAACATAACCCACTTCTTCATTTAGGATCTTACATACTGGTAACTGTATACCAGCCTAACATAACCCACTTCTTCATTTAGGATCTTACATACTGATAACTGTATACCTGCCTAACATAACCCACTTCTACATTTAGGATCTTACATACTGATAACTGTATACCTGCCTAACATAACCCACTTCTTCATTTAGGATCTTACATACTGGTAACTGTATACCTGCCTAACATAACCCACTTCTTCATTTAGGATCTTACATACTGGTAACTGTATACCTGCCTAACATAACCCACTTCTACATTTAGGATCTTACATACTGATAACTGTATACCTGCCTAACATAACCCACTTCTACATTTAGGATCTTACATACTGATAACTGTATACCAGCCTAACATAACCCACTTCTACATTTAGGATCTTACATACTGATAACTGTATACCTGCCTAACATAACCCACTTCTTCCTTTAGGATCTTACATACTGGTAACTGTATACCTGCCTAACATAACCGACTTCTTCGTTTAGGATCTTACATACTGGTAACTGTATACCTGCCTAACATAACCCACTTCTACGTTTAGGATCTTACATACTGGTAACTGTATACCTGCCTAACATAACCCACTTCTTCGTTTAGGATCTTACATATTGGTAACTGTATACCTGCCTAACATAACCGACTTCTTCGTTTAGGATCTTACATACTGGTAACTGTATACCTGCCTAACATAACCGACTTCTTCATTTAGGATCTTACATACTGGTAACTGTATACCTGCCTAACATAACCCACTTCTTCATTTAGGATCTTACATACTGGTAACTGTATACCTGCCTAACATAACCCACTTCTTCATTTAGGATCTTACATACTGGTAACTGTATACCTGCCTAACATAACCCACTTCTTCATTTAGGATCTTACATACTGGTAACTGTATACCTGCCTAACATAACCGACTTCTTCATTTAGGATCTTACATACTGGTAACTGTATACCTGCCTAACATAACCCACTTCTACATTTAGGATCTTACATACTGGTAACTGTATACCTGCCTAACATAACCCACTTCTACATTTAGGATCTTACATACTGGTAACTGTATACCTGCCTAACATAACCGACTTCTACATTTAGGATCTTACATATTGGTAACTGTATACCTGCCTAACATAACCGACTTCTACATTTAGGATCTTACATATTGGTAACTGTATACCTGCCTAACATAACCCACTTCTACATTTAGGATCTTACATATTGGTAACTGTATACCTGCCTAACATAACCCACTTCTACATTTAGGATCTTACATATTGGTAACTGTATACCTGCCTAACATAACCCACTTCTACATTTAGGATCTTACATATTGGTAACTGTATACCTGCCTAACATAACCCACTTCTACATTTAGGATCTTACATATTGGTAACTGTATACCTGCCTAACATAACCCACTTCTACGTTTAGGATCTTACATATTGGTAACTGTATACCAGCCTAACATAACCCACTTCTACGTTTAGGATCTTACATATTGGTAACTGTATACCAGCCTAACATAACCCACTTCTACGTTTAGGATCTTACATACTGGTAACTGTATACCTGCCTAGCATAACCCACTTCTTCGTTTAGGATCTTACATACTGGTAACTGTATACCTGCCTAACATAACCCACTTCTACATTTAGGATCTTACATATTGGTAACTGTATACCTGCCTAACATAACCCACTTCTACATTTAGGATCTTACATATTGGTAACTGTATACCAGCCTAACATAACCCACTTCTACATTTAGGATCTTACATACTGGTAACTGTATACCAGCCTAACATAACCCACTTCTACATTTAGGATCTTACATATTGGTAACTGTATACCTGCCTAACATAACCCACTTCTACATTTAGGATCTTACATATTGGTAACTGTATACCTGCCTAACATAACCCACTTCTACATTTAGGATCTTACATATTGGTAACTGTATACCTGCCTAACATAACCCACTTCTTCATTTAGGATCTTACATATTGGTAACTGTATACCTGCCTAACATAACCCACTTCTTCATTTAGGATCTTACATATTGGTAACTGTATACCTGCCTAACATAACCCACTTCTTCATTTAGGATCTTACATACTGGTAACTGTATACCTGCCTAACATAACCCACTTCTACATTTAGGATCTTACATATTGGTAACTGTATACCTGCCTAACATAACCCACTTCTTCATTTAGGATCTTACATACTGGTAACTGTATACCTGCCTAACATAACCCACTTCTTCATTTAGGATCTTACATACTGGTAACTGTATACCTGCCTAACATAACCCACTTCTTCATTTAGGATCTTACATACTGGTAACTGTATACCCGCCTAACATAACCCACTTCTTCATTTAGGATCTTACATACTGGTAACTGTATACCCGCCTAACATAACCCACTTCTTCATTTAGGATCTTACATACTGGTAACTGTATACCCGCCTAACATAACCCACTTCTTCATTTAGGATCTTACATACTGGTAACTGTATACCTGCCTAACATAACCCACTTCTTCATTTAGGATCTTACATACTGGTAACTGTATACCTGCCTAACATAACCCACTTCTACATTTAGGATCTTACATACTGGTAACTGTATACCTGCCTAACATAACCCACTTCTTCATTTAGGATCTTACATACTGGTAACTGTATACCTGCCTAACATAACCCACTTCTTCATTTAGGATCTTACATATTGGTAACTGTATACCTGCCTAACATAACCCACTTCTTCATTTAGGATCTTACATATTGGTAACTGTATACCTGCCTAACATAACCGACTTCTTCATTTAGGATCTTACATATTGGTAACTGTATACCTGCCTAACATAACCGACTTCTTCATTTAGGATCTTACATATTGGTAACTGTATACCTGCCTAACATAACCGACTTCTTCGTTTAGGATCTTACATATTGGTAACTGTATACCTGCCTAACATAACCGACTTCTTCGTTTAGGATCTTACATACTGGTAACTGTATACCTGCCTAACATAACCGACTTCTTCGTTTAGGATCTTACATACTGGTAACTGTATACCTGCCTAACATAACCGACTTCTTCGTTTAGGATCTTACATACTGGTAACTGTATACCTGCCTAACATAACCGACTTCTTCATTTAGGATCTTACATACTGGTAACTGTATACCTGCCTAACATAACCGACTTCTTCATTTAGGATCTTACATACTGATAACTGTATACCTGCCTAACATAACCCACTTCTACATTTAGGATCTTACATATTGGTAACTGTATACCTGCCTAACATAACCGACTTCTTCATTTAGGATCTTACATATTGGTAACTGTATACCTGCCTAACATAACCGACTTCTTCATTTAGGATCTTACATATTGGTAACTGTATACCTGCCTAACATAACCGACTTCTTCATTTAGGATCTTACATATTGGTAACTGTATACCTGCCTAACATAACCCACTTCTTCATTTAGGATCTTACATATTGGTAACTGTATACCTGCCTAACATAACCGACTTCTTCATTTAGGATCTTACATATTGGTAACTGTATACCTGCCTAACATAACCGACTTCTTCATTTAGGATCTTACATATTGGTAACTGTATACCTGCCTAACATAACCCACTTCTTCATTTAGGATCTTACATATTGGTAACTGTATACCAGCCTAACATAACCCACTTCTACATTTAGGATCTTACATATTGGTAACTGTATACCTGCCTAACATAACACACTTCTTCATTTAGGATCTTACATACTGGTAACTGTATACCTGCCTAACATAACCCACTTCTACATTTAGGATCTTACATACTGGTAACTGTATACCTGCCTAACATAACCCACTTCTACATTTAGGATCTTACATACTGGTAACTGTATACCTGCCTAACATAACCCACTTCTACATTTAGGATCTTACATACTGGTAACTGTATACCTGCCTAACATAACCCACTTCTACATTTAGGATCTTACATATTGGTAACTGTATACCTGCCTAACATAACCCACTTCTTCATTTAGGATCTTACATATTGGTAACTGTATACCTGCCTAACATAACCCACTTCTACATTTAGGATCTTACATACTGGTAACTGTATACCTGCCTAACATAACCCACTTCTACATTTAGGATCTTACATATTGGTAACTGTATACCTGCCTAACATAACCCACTTCTACATTTAGGATCTTACATATTGGTAACTGTATACCTGCCTAACATAACCCACTTCTACATTTAGGATCTTACATACTGATAACTGTATACCTGCCTAACATAACCCACTTCTTCATTTAGGATCTTACATACTGATAACTGTATACCTGCCTAACATAACCCACTTCTTCATTTAGGATCTTACATACTGGTAACTGTATACCTGCCTAACATAACCCACTTCTTCATTTAGGATCTTACATACTGGTAACTGTATACCTGCCTAACATAACCCACTTCTACATTTAGGATCTTACATACTGGTAACTGTATACCTGCCTAACATAACCCACTTCTACATTTAGGATCTTACATACTGATAACTGTATACCTGCCTAACATAACCCACTTCTACATTTAGGATCTTACATACTGATAACTGTATACCTGCCTAACATAACCCACTTCTACATTTAGGATCTTACATACTGATAACTGTATACCTGCCTAACATAACCCACTTCTACATTTAGGATCTTACATACTGGTAACTGTATACCTGCCTAACATAACCCACTTCTACATTTAGGATCTTACATACTGGTAACTGTATACCTGCCTAACATAACCGACTTCTTCATTTAGGATCTTACATACTGGTAACTGTATACCTGCCTAACATAACCCACTTCTTCATTTAGGATCTTACATATTGGTAACTGTATACCTGCCTAACATAACCCACTTCTTCATTTAGGATCTTACATATTGGTAACTGTATACCTGCCTAACATAACCCACTTCTTCGTTTAGGATCTTACATATTGGTAACTGTATACCTGCCTAACATAACCGACTTCTTCGTTTAGGATCTTACATACTGGTAACTGTATACCTGCCTAACATAACCGACTTCTTCGTTTAGGATCTTACATACTGGTAACTGTATACCTGCCTAACATAACCGACTTCTTCGTTTAGGATCTTACATACTGGTAACTGTATACCTGCCTAACATAACCCACTTCTTCGTTTAGGATCTTACATACTGGTAACTGTATACCTGCCTAACATAACCGACTTCTTCGTTTAGGATCTTACATACTGGTAACTGTATACCTGCCTAACATAACCGACTTCTTCATTTAGGATCTTACATACTGGTAACTGTATACCTGCCTAACATAACCCACTTCTTCATTTAGGATCTTACATACTGGTAACTGTATACCTGCCTAACATAACCCACTTCTTCATTTAGGATCTTACATATTGGTAACTGTATACCTGCCTAACATAACCCACTTCTACATTTAGGATCTTACATATTGGTAACTGTATACCTGCCTAACATAACCCACTTCTTCATTTAGGATCTTACATATTGGTAACTGTATACCTGCCTAACATAACCGACTTCTTCATTTAGGATCTTACATATTGGTAACTGTATACCTGCCTAACATAACCACTTCTTCATTTAGGATCTTACATATTGGTAACTGTATACCTGCCTAACATAACCCACTTCTACATTTAGGATCTTACATATTGGTAACTGTATACCTGCCTAACATAACCCACTTCTACATTTAGGATCTTACATATTGGTAACTGTATACCAGCCTAACATAACCCACTTCTACATTTAGGATCTTACATATTGGTAACTGTATACCTGCCTAACATAACCCACTTCTTCGTTTAGGATCTTACATATTGGTAACTGTATACCTGCCTAACATAACCCACTTCTTCGTTTAGGATCTTACATACTGGTAACTGTATACCTGCCTAACATAACCCACTTCTACATTTAGGATCTTACATACTGGTAACTGTATACCTGCCTAACATAACCCACTTCTACATTTAGGATCTTACATACTGGTAACTGTATACCAGCCTAACATAACCCACTTCTACATTTAGGATCTTACATACTGGTAACTGTATACCTGCCTAACATAACCCACTTCTACATTTAGGATCTTACATACTGGTAACTGTATACCTGCCTAACATAACCCACTTCTTCATTTAGGATCTTACATATTGGTAACTGTATACCTGCCTAACATAACCCACTTCTACATTTAGGATCTTACATATTGGTAACTGTATACCTGCCTAACATAACCCACTTCTACATTTAGGATCTTACATATTGGTAACTGTATACCTGCCTAACATAACCCACTTCTACATTTAGGATCTTACATATTGGTAACTGTATACCTGCCTAACATAACCCACTTCTTCATTTAGGATCTTACATATTGGTAACTGTATACCTGCCTAACATAACCCACTTCTACATTTAGGATCTTACATATTGGTAACTGTATACCTGCCTAACATAACCCACTTCTACATTTAGGATCTTACATATTGGTAACTGTATACCTGCCTAACATAACCCACTTCTTCATTTAGGATCTTACATACTGGTAACTGTATACCTGCCTAACATAACCCACTTCTTCATTTAGGATCTTACATACTGGTAACTGTATACCTGCCTAACATAACCCACTTCTACATTTAGGATCTTACATACTGGTAACTGTATACCTGCCTAACATAACCCACTTCTTCATTTAGGATCTTACATACTGGTAACTGTATACCAGCCTAACATAACCCACTTCTTCATTTAGGATCTTACATACTGATAACTGTATACCTGCCTAACATAACCCACTTCTACATTTAGGATCTTACATACTGGTAACTGTATACCTGCCTAACATAACCCACTTCTTCATTTAGGATCTTACATACTGGTAACTGTATACCTGCCTAACATAACCGACTTCTTCATTTAGGATCTTACATACTGGTAACTGTATACCTGCCTAACATAACCCACTTCTACATTTAGGATCTTACATACTGATAACTGTATACCTGCCTAACATAACCCACTTCTACATTTAGGATCTTACATACTGATAACTGTATACCAGCCTAACATAACCCACTTCTACATTTAGGATCTTACATACTGATAACTGTATACCTGCCTAACATAACCCACTTCTTCATTTAGGATCTTACATACTGGTAACTGTATACCTGCCTAACATAACCCACTTCTTCATTTAGGATCTTACATACTGGTAACTGTATACCTGCCTAACATAACCGACTTCTTCATTTAGGATCTTACATATTGGTAACTGTATACCTGCCTAACATAACCCACTTCTTCATTTAGGATCTTACATATTGGTAACTGTATACCTGCCTAACATAACCGACTTCTTCATTTAGGATCTTACATATTGGTAACTGTATACCTGCCTAACATAACCGACTTCTTCGTTTAGGATCTTACATATTGGTAACTGTATACCTGCCTAACATAACCGACTTCTTCGTTTAGGATCTTACATACTGGTAACTGTATACCTGCCTAACATAACCGACTTCTTCGTTTAGGATCTTACATACTGGTAACTGTATACCTGCCTAACATAACCGACTTCTTCATTTAGGATCTTACATACTGGTAACTGTATACCTGCCTAACATAACCGACTTCTTCATTTAGGATCTTACATACTGGTAACTGTATACCTGCCTAACATAACCGACTTCTTCATTTAGGATCTTACATACTGGTAACTGTATACCTGCCTAACATAACCGACTTCTTCATTTAGGATCTTACATACTGATAACTGTATACCTGCCTAACATAACCGACTTCTTCATTTAGGATCTTACATACTGGTAACTGTATACCTGCCTAACATAACCCACTTCTACATTTAGGATCTTACATATTGGTAACTGTATACCTGCCTAACATAACCGACTTCTTCATTTAGGATCTTACATATTGGTAACTGTATACCTGCCTAACATAACCGACTTCTTCGTTTAGGATCTTACATATTGGTAACTGTATACCTGCCTAACATAACCGACTTCTTCGTTTAGGATCTTACATATTGGTAACTGTATACCTGCCTAACATAACCGACTTCTTCATTTAGGATCTTACATACTGGTAACTGTATACCTGCCTAACATAACCCACTTCTACATTTAGGATCTTACATATTGGTAACTGTATACCTGCCTAACATAACCCACTTCTTCATTTAGGATCTTACATATTGGTAACTGTATACCTGCCTAACATAACCCACTTCTACATTTAGGATCTTACATACTGGTAACTGTATACCTGCCTAACATAACCCACTTCTACATTTAGGATCTTACATATTGGTAACTGTATACCTGCCTAACATAACCCACTTCTTCATTTAGGATCTTACATATTGGTAACTGTATACCTGCCTAACATAACCCACTTCTACATTTAGGATCTTACATATTGGTAACTGTATACCTGCCTAACATAACCCACTTCTACATTTAGGATCTTACATATTGGTAACTGTATACCTGCCTAACATAACCCACTTCTACATTTAGGATCTTACATATTGGTAACTGTATACCTGCCTAACATAACCCACTTCTTCATTTAGGATCTTACATATTGGTAACTGTATACCTGCCTAACATAACCCACTTCTACATTTAGGATCTTACATATTGGTAACTGTATACCTGCCTAACATAACCCACTTCTACATTTAGGATCTTACATATTGGTAACTGTATACCTGCCTAACATAACCCACTTCTACATTTAGGATCTTACATATTGGTAACTGTATACCTGCCTAACATAACCCACTTCTTCATTTAGGATCTTACATACTGGTAACTGTATACCTGCCTAACATAACCCACTTCTACATTTAGGATCTTACATACTGGTAACTGTATACCTGCCTAACATAACCCACTTCTTCATTTAGGATCTTACATACTGGTAACTGTATACCAGCCTAACATAACCCACTTCTTCATTTAGGATCTTACATACTGATAACTGTATACCTGCCTAACATAACCCACTTCTACATTTAGGATCTTACATACTGATAACTGTATACCTGCCTAACATAACCCACTTCTTCATTTAGGATCTTACATTCTGGTAACTGTATACCTGCCTAACATAACCCACTTCTTCATTTAGGATCTTACATACTGGTAACTGTATACCTGCCTAACATAACCCACTTCTACATTTAGGATCTTACATACTGATAACTGTATACCTGCCTAACATAACCCACTTCTACATTTAGGATCTTACATACTGATAACTGTATACCAGCCTAACATAACCCACTTCTACATTTAGGATCTTACATACTGATAACTGTATACCAGCCTAACATAACATTTAGGATCTTACTGATAACTTATACCAGCCTAACATAACCCACTTCTTCGTTTAGGATCTTACATACTGGTAACTGTATACCAGCCTAACATAACCCACTTCTTCGTTTAGGATCTTACATACTGGTAACTGTATACCTGCCTAACATAACCGACTTCTTCGTTTAGGATCTTACATACTGGTAACTGTATACCTGCCTAACATAACCGACTTCTTCGTTTAGGATCTTACATATTGGTAACTGTATACCTGCCTAACATAACCGACTTCTTCGTTTAGGATCTTACATATTGGTAACTGTATACCTGCCTAACATAACCGACTTCTTCGTTTAGGATCTTACATATTGGTAACTGTATACCTGCCTAACATAACCCACTTCTACATTTAGGATCTTACATATTGGTAACTGTATACCTGCCTAACATAACCCACTTCTTCATTTAGGATCTTACATATTGGTAACTGTATACCTGCCTAACATAACCGACTTCTTCGTTTAGGATCTTACATATTGGTAACTGTATACCTGCCTAACATAACCGACTTCTTCGTTTAGGATCTTACATACTGGTAACTGTATACCTGCCTAACATAACCGACTTCTTCGTTTAGGATCTTACATACTGGTAACTGTATACCTGCCTAACATAACCCACTTCTTCATTTAGGATCTTACATACTGGTAACTGTATACCTGCCTAACATAACCCACTTCTTCATTTAGGATCTTACATATTGGTAACTGTATACCTGCCTAACATAACCCACTTCTTCATTTAGGATCTTACATATTGGTAACTGTATACCTGCCTAACATAACCCACTTCTACATTTAGGATCTTACATATTGGTAACTGTATACCTGCCTAACATAACCCACTTCTACATTTAGGATCTTACATATTGGTAACTGTATACCTGCCTAACATAACCCACTTCTACATTTAGGATCTTACATATTGGTAACTGTATACCTGCCTAACATAACCCACTTCTTCATTTAGGATCTTACATATTGGTAACTGTATACCTGCCTAACATAACCCACTTCTTCATTTAGGATCTTACATATTGGTAACTGTATACCTGCCTAACATAACCCACTTCTTCATTTAGGATCTTACATATTGGTAACTGTATACCTGCCTAACATAACCCACTTCTACATTTAGGATCTTACATATTGGTAACTGTATACCTGCCTAACATAACCCACTTCTTCATTTAGGATCTTACATATTGGTAACTGTATACCTGCCTAACATAACCCACTTCTACATTTAGGATCTTACATATTGGTAACTGTATACCTGCCTAACATAACCCACTTCTACATTTAGGATCTTACATACTGGTAACTGTATACCTGCCTAACATAACCCACTTCTTCATTTAGGATCTTACATATTGGTAACTGTATACCTGCCTAACATAACCCACTTCTTCATTTAGGATCTTACATACTGGTAACTGTATACCTGCCTAACATAACCCACTTCTACATTTAGGATCTTACATACTGGTAACTGTATACCAGCCTAACATAACCCACTTCTACATTTAGGATCTTACATATTGGTAACTGTATACCTGCCTAACATAACCCACTTCTACATTTAGGATCTTACATATTGGTAACTGTATACCTGCCTAACATAACCCACTTCTTCATTTAGGATCTTACATATTGGTAACTGTATACCTGCCTAACATAACCCACTTCTACATTTAGGATCTTACATATTGGTAACTGTATACCTGCCTAACATAACCCACTTCTACATTTAGGATCTTACATATTGGTAACTGTATACCTGCCTAACATAACCCACTTCTTCATTTAGGATCTTACATATTGGTAACTGTATACCTGCCTAACATAACCCACTTCTACATTTAGGATCTTACATATTGGTAACTGTATACCTGCCTAACATAACCCACTTCTACATTTAGGATCTTACATATTGGTAACTGTATACCTGCCTAACATAACCCACTTCTACATTTAGGATCTTACATATTGGTAACTGTATACCTGCCTAACATAACCCACTTCTTCATTTAGGATCTTACATATTGGTAACTGTATACCTGCCTAACATAACCCACTTCTTCATTTAGGATCTTACATACTGGTAACTGTATACCTGCCTAACATAACCCACTTCTTCATTTAGGATCTTACATACTGGTAACTGTATACCTGCCTAACATAACCCACTTCTACATTTAGGATCTTACATACTGGTAACTGTATACCTGCCTAACATAACCCACTTCTTCATTTAGGATCTTACATACTGGTAACTGTATACCAGCCTAACATAACCCACTTCTTCATTTAGGATCTTACATACTGATAACTGTATACCTGCCTAACATAACCCACTTCTACATTTAGGATCTTACATACTGGTAACTGTATACCTGCCTAACATAACCCACTTCTTCATTTAGGATCTTACATACTGGTAACTGTATACCTGCCTAACATAACCGACTTCTTCATTTAGGATCTTACATACTGGTAACTGTATACCTGCCTAACATAACCCACTTCTACATTTAGGATCTTACATACTGATAACTGTATACCTGCCTAACATAACCCACTTCTACATTTAGGATCTTACATACTGATAACTGTATACCAGCCTAACATAACCCACTTCTACATTTAGGATCTTACATACTGATAACTGTATACCTGCCTAACATAACCCACTTCTTCATTTAGGATCTTACATACTGGTAACTGTATACCTGCCTAACATAACCGACTTCTTCATTTAGGATCTTACATACTGGTAACTGTATACCTGCCTAACATAACCGACTTCTTCATTTAGGATCTTACATATTGGTAACTGTATACCTGCCTAACATAACCCACTTCTACGTTTAGGATCTTACATATTGGTAACTGTATACCTGCCTAACATAACCGACTTCTTCGTTTAGGATCTTACATATTGGTAACTGTATACCTGCCTAACATAACCGACTTCTTCGTTTAGGATCTTACATACTGGTAACTGTATACCTGCCTAACATAACCGACTTCTTTGTTTAGGATCTTACATACTGGTAACTGTATACCTGCCTAACATAACCGACTTCTTCGTTTAGGATCTTACATACTGGTAACTGTATACCTGCCTAACATAACCGACTTCTTCGTTTAGGATCTTACATACTGGTAACTGTATACCTGCCTAACATAACCGACTTCTTCATTTAGGATCTTACATACTGGTAACTGTATACCTGCCTAACATAACCGACTTCTTCATTTAGGATCTTACATACTGATAACTGTATACCTGCCTAACATAACCGACTTCTTCATTTAGGATCTTACATACTGGTAACTGTATACCTGCCTAACATAACCCACTTCTACATTTAGGATCTTACATATTGGTAACTGTATACCTGCCTAACATAACCCACTTCTACATTTAGGATCTTACATATTGGTAACTGTATACCTGCCTAACATAACCGACTTCTTCATTTAGGATCTTACATATTGGTAACTGTATACCTGCCTAACATAACCGACTTCTTCATTTAGGATCTTACATATTGGTAACTGTATACCTGCCTAACATAACCGACTTCTTCGTTTAGGATCTTACATATTGGTAACTGTATACCTGCCTAACATAACCGACTTCTTCGTTTAGGATCTTACATACTGGTAACTGTATACCTGCCTAACATAACCCACTTCTACATTTAGGATCTTACATATTGGTAACTGTATACCAGCCTAACATAACCCACTTCTACATTTAGGATCTCACATATTGGTAACTGTATACCTGCCTAACATAACCCACTTCTTCATTTAGGATCTTACATATTGGTAACTGTATACCTGCCTAACATAACCCACTTCTACATTTAGGATCTTACATATTGGTAACTGTATACCTGCCTAACATAACCCACTTCTACATTTAGGATCTTACATATTGGTAACTGTATACCTGCCTAACATAACCCACTTCTTCATTTAGGATCTTACATATTGGTAACTGTATACCTGCCTAACATAACCCACTTCTACATTTAGGATCTTACATATTGGTAACTGTATACCTGCCTAACATAACCCACTTCTACATTTAGGATCTTACATATTGGTAACTGTATACCTGCCTAACATAACCCACTTCTACATTTAGGATCTTACATATTGGTAACTGTATACCTGCCTAACATAACCCACTTCTACATTTAGGATCTTACATATTGGTAACTGTATACCTGCCTAACATAACCCACTTCTACATTTAGGATCTTACATACTGGTAACTGTATACCTGCCTAACATAACCCACTTCTACATTTAGGATCTTACATACTGGTAACTGTATACCTGCCTAACATAACCCACTTCTTCATTTAGGATCTTACATACTGGTAACTGTATACCAGCCTAACATAACCCACTTCTTCATTTAGGATCTTACATACTGATAACTGTATACCTGCCTAACATAACCCACTTCTACATTTAGGATCTTACATACTGATAACTGTATACCTGCCTAACATAACCCACTTCTTCATTTAGGATCTTACATACTGGTAACTGTATACCTGCCTAACATAACCGACTTCTTCATTTAGGATCTTACATACTGGTAACTGTATACCTGCCTAACATAACCGACTTCTACATTTAGGATCTTACATACTGATAACTGTATACCTGCCTAACATAACCCACTTCTACATTTAGGATCTTACATACTGATAACTGTATACCAGCCTAACATAACCCACTTCTACATTTAGGATCTTACATACTGATAACTGTATACCAGCCTAACATAACCCACTTCTTCGTTTAGGATCTTACATACTGGTAACTGTATACCAGCCTAACATAACCCACTTCTTCGTTTAGGATCTTACATATTGGTAACTGTATACCTGCCTAACATAACCGACTTCTTCGTTTAGGATCTTACATATTGGTAACTGTATACCTGCCTAACATAACCGACTTCTTCGTTTAGGATCTTACATATTGGTAACTGTATACCTGCCTAACATAACCCACTTCTTCGTTTAGGATCTTACATATTGGTAACTGTATACCTGCCTAACATAACCGACTTCTTCGTTTAGGATCTTACATATTGGTAACTGTATACCTGCCTAACATAACCGACTTCTTCGTTTAGGATCTTACATATTGGTAACTGTATACCTGCCTAACATAACCGACTTCTTCGTTTAGGATCTTACATACTGGTAACTGTATACCTGCCTAACATAACCGACTTCTTCGTTTAGGATCTTACATACTGGTAACTGTATACCTGCCTAACATAACCGACTTCTTCGTTTAGGATCTTACATACTGGTAACTGTATACCTGCCTAACATAACCGACTTCTTCGTTTAGGATCTTACATACTGGTAACTGTATACCTGCCTAACATAACCGACTTCTTCATTTAGGATCTTACATACTGGTAACTGTATACCTGCCTAACATAACCGACTTCTTCATTTAGGATCTTACATACTGGTAACTGTATACCTGCCTAACATAACCCACTTCTTCATTTAGGATCTTACATACTGGTAACTGTATACCTGCCTAACATAACCCACTTCTTCATTTAGGATCTTACATACTGATAACTGTATACCTGCCTAACATAACCCACTTCTTCATTTAGGATCTTACATATTGGTAACTGTATACCTGCCTAACATAACCCACTTCTACATTTAGGATCTTACATATTGGTAACTGTATACCTGCCTAACATAACCGACTTCTTCATTTAGGATCTTACATATTGGTAACTGTATACCTGCCTAACATAACCGACTTCTTCATTTAGGATCTTACATATTGGTAACTGTATACCTGCCTAACATAACCGACTTCTTCATTTAGGATCTTACATATTGGTAACTGTATACCTGCCTAACATAACCCACTTCTTCATTTAGGATCTTACATACTGGTAACTGTATACCTGCCTAACATAACCCACTTCTTCATTTAGGATCTTACATACTGGTAACTGTATACCTGCCTAACATAACCCACTTCTTCATTTAGGATCTTACATACTGGTAACTGTATACCTGCCTAACATAACCCACTTCTTCATTTAGGATCTTACATACTGGTAACTGTATACCTGCCTAACATAACCCACTTCTACATTTAGGATCTTACATATTGGTAACTGTATACCTGCCTAACATAACCCACTTCTACATTTAGGATCTTACATATTGGTAACTGTATACCTGCCTAACATAACCCACTTCTACATTTAGGATCTTACATATTGGTAACTGTATACCTGCCTAACATAACCCACTTCTACATTTAGGATCTTACATATTGGTAACTGTATACCTGCCTAACATAACCCACTTCTTCATTTAGGATCTTACATATTGGTAACTGTATACCTGCCTAACATAACCCACTTCTACATTTAGGATCTTACATATTGGTAACTGCATACCTGCCTAACATAACCCACTTCTACATTTAGGATCTTACATATTGGTAACTGCATACCTGCCTAACATAACCCACTTCTTCATTTAGGATCTTACATATTGGTAACTGCATACCTGCCTAACATAACCCACTTCTTCATTTAGGATCTTACATATTGGTAACTGTATACCTGCCTAACATAACCCACTTCTACATTTAGGATCTTACATATTGGTAACTGTATACCTGCCTAACATAACCCACTTCTACATTTAGGATCTTACATACTGATAACTGTATACCTGCCTAACATAACCCACTTCTTCATTTAGGATCTTACATATTGGTAACTGTATACCTGCCTAACATAACCCACTTCTACATTTAGGATCTTACATATTGGTAACTGTATACCTGCCTAACATAACCCACTTCTACATTTAGGATCTTACATATTGGTAACTGTATACCTGCCTAACATAACCCACTTCTTCATTTAGGATCTTACATATTGGTAACTGTATACCTGCCTAACATAACCCACTTCTTCATTTAGGATCTTACATACTGGTAACTGTATACCTGCCTAACATAACCCACTTCTTCATTTAGGATCTTACATACTGGTAACTGTATACCTGCCTAACATAACCCACTTCTTCATTTAGGATCTTACATACTGGTAACTGTATACCTGCCTAACATAACCCACTTCTACATTTAGGATCTTACATATTGGTAACTGTATACCTGCCTAACATAACCCACTTCTACATTTAGGATCTTACATATTGGTAACTGTATACCTGCCTAACATAACCCACTTCTACATTTAGGATCTTACATATTGGTAACTGTATACCTGCCTAACATAACCCACTTCTACATTTAGGATCTTACATATTGGTAACTGTATACCTGCCTAACATAACCCACTTCTTCATTTAGGATCTTACATATTGGTAACTGTATACCTGCCTAACATAACCCACTTCTACATTTAGGATCTTACATATTGGTAACTGCATACCTGCCTAACATAACCCACTTCTACATTTAGGATCTTACATATTGGTAACTGCATACCTGCCTAACATAACCCACTTCTTCATTTAGGATCTTACATATTGGTAACTGTATACCTGCCTAACATAACCCACTTCTACATTTAGGATCTTACATATTGGTAACTGTATACCTGCCTAACATAACCCACTTCTACATTTAGGATCTTACATATTGGTAACTGTATACCTGCCTAACATAACCCACTTCTACATTTAGGATCTTACATATTGGTAACTGTATACCTGCCTAACATAACCCACTTCTACATTTAGGATCTTACATATTGGTAACTGTATACCAGCCTAACATAACCCACTTCTACGTTTAGGATCTTACATATTGGTAACTGTATACCTGCCTAACATAACCCACTTCTACGTTTAGGATCTTACATATTGGTAACTGTATACCTGCCTAACATAACCCACTTCTACGTTTAGGATCTTACATATTGGTAACTGTATACCTGCCTAACATAACCCACTTCTTCGTTTAGGATCTTACATACTGGTAACTGTATACCTGCCTAACATAACCCACTTCTTCGTTTAGGATCTTACATACTGGTAACTGTATACCTGCCTAACATAACCCACTTCTACATTTAGGATCTTACATACTGGTAACTGTATACCTGCCTAACATAACCCACTTCTACATTTAGGATCTTACATATTGGTAACTGTATACCTGCCTAACATAACCCACTTCTACATTTAGGATCTTACATATTGGTAACTGTATACCTGCCTAACATAACCCACTTCTACATTTAGGATCTTACATATTGGTAACTGTATACCTGCCTAACATAACCCACTTCTACATTTAGGATCTTACATATTGGTAACTGTATACCAGCCTAACATAACCCACTTCTTCATTTAGGATCTTACATATTGGTAACTGTATACCTGCCTAACATAACCCACTTCTACATTTAGGATCTTACATACTGGTAACTGTATACCAGCCTAACATAACCCACTTCTACATTGAGGATCTTACATACTGGTAACTGTATACCAGCCTAACATAACCCACTTCTACATTTAGGATCTTACATACTGGTAACTGTATACCTGCCTAACATAACCCACTTCTACATTTAGGATCTTACATACTGGTAACTGTATACCTGCCTAACATAACCCACTTCTACATTTAGGATCTTACATACTGGTAACTGTATACCTGCCTAACATAACCCACTTCTACATTTAGGATCTTACATACTGGTAACTGTATACCTGCCTAACATAACCCACTTCTACATTTAGGATCTTACATATTGGTAACTGTATACCTGCCTAACATAACCCACTTCTTCATTTAGGATCTTACATATTGGTAACTGTATACCTGCCTAACATAACCCACTTCTTCATTTAGGATCTTACATATTGGTAACTGTATACCTGCCTAACATAACCCACTTCTTCATTTAGGATCTTACATATTGGTAACTGTATACCTGCCTAACATAACCCACTTCTACATTTAGGATCTTACATATTGGTAACTGTATACCTGCCTAAACATAACCCACTTCTACATTTAGGATCTTACATATTGGTAACTGTATACCTGCCTAACATAACCCACTTCTTCATTTAGGATCTTACATATTGGTAACTGTATACCTGCCTAACATAACCCACTTCTACATTTAGGATCTTACATATTGGTAACTGTATACCTGCCTAACATAACCCACTTCTACATTTAGGATCTTACATACTGGTAACTGTATACCTGCCTAACATAACCCACTTCTACATTTAGGATCTTACATATTGGTAACTGTATACCTGCCTAACATAACCCACTTCTACATTTAGGATCTTACATATTGGTAACTGTATACCTGCCTAACATAACCCACTTCTACATTTAGGATCTTACATATTGGTAACTGTATACCTGCCTAACATAACCCACTTCTTCATTTAGGATCTTACATACTGGTAACTGTATACCTGCCTAACATAACCCACTTCTTCATTTAGGATCTTACATACTGGTAACTGTATACCTGCCTAACATAACCCACTTCTTCATTTAGGATCTTACATACTGGTAACTGTATACCAGCCTAACATAACCCACTTCTTCATTTAGGATCTTACATACTGATAACTGTATACCTGCCTAACATAACCCACTTCTACATTTAGGATCTTACATACTGATAACTGTATACCTGCCTAACATAACCCACTTCTTCATTTAGGATCTTACATACTGGTAACTGTATACCTGCCTAACATAACCCACTTCTTCATTTAGGATCTTACATACTGGTAACTGTATACCTGCCTAACATAACCCACTTCTACATTTAGGATCTTACATACTGATAACTGTATACCTGCCTAACATAACCCACTTCTACATTTAGGATCTTACATACTGGTAACTGTATACCAGCCTAACATAACCCACTTCTACATTTAGGATCTTACATACTGATAACTGTATACCAGCCTAACATAACCCACTTCTTCGTTTAGGATCTTACATACTGGTAACTGTATACCAGCCTAACATAACCCACTTCTTCGTTTAGGATCTTACATACTGGTAACTGTATACCTGCCTAACATAACCGACTTCTTCGTTTAGGATCTTACATACTGGTAACTGTATACCTGCCTAACATAACCGACTTCTTCGTTTAGGATCTTACATATTGGTAACTGTATACCTGCCTAACATAACCGACTTCTTCGTTTAGGATCTTACATATTGGTAACTGTATACCTGCCTAACATAAACCGACTTCTTCGCTTAGGATCTTACATATTGGTAACTGTATACCTGCCTAACATAACCCACTTCTTCGCTTAGGATCTTACATATTGGTAACTGTATACCTGCCTAACATAACCGACTTCTTCGTTTAGGATCTTACATATTGGTAACTGTATACCTGCCTAACATAACCGACTTCTTCGCTTAGGATCTTACATATTGGTAACTGTATACCTGCCTAACATAACCGACTTCTTCGCTTTAGGATCTTACATACTGGTAACTGTATACCTGCCTAACATAACCGACTTCTTCGTTAGGATCTTACATACTGGTAACTGTATACCTGCCTAACATAACCCACTTCTTCATTTAGGATCTTACATATTGGTAACTGTATACCTGCCTAACATAACCCACTTCTTCATTTAGGATCTTACATACTGATAACTGTATACCTGCCTAACATAACCCACTTCTTCATTTAGGATCTTACATATTGGTAACTGTATACCTGCCTAACATAACCCACTTCTACATTTAGGATCTTACATATTGGTAACTGTATACCTGCCTAACATAACCCACTTCTTCATTTAGGATCTTACATATTGGTAACTGTATACCTGCCTAACATAACCGACTTCTTCATTTAGGATCTTACATATTGGTAACTGTATACCTGCCTAACATAACCGACTTCTTCATTTAGGATCTTACATACTGGTAACTGTATACCTGCCTAACATAACCGACTTCTTCATTTAGGATCTTACATATTGGTAACTGTATACCTGCCTAACATAACCCACTTCTTCATTTAGGATCTTACATATTGATAACTGTATACCTGCCTAACATAACCCACTTCTTCATTTAGGATCTTACATATTGATAACTGTATACCTGCCTAACATAACCCACTTCTTCATTTAGGATCTTACATATTGGTAACTGTATACCTGCCTAACATAACCCACTTCTTCATTTAGGATCTTACATATTGATAACTGTATACCTGCCTAACATAACCCACTTCTTCATTTAGGATCTTACATATTGATAACTGTATACCTGCCTAACATAACCCACTTCTTCATTTAGGATCTTACATATTGGTAACTGTATACCTGCCTAACATAACCCACTACTTCATTTAGGATCTTACATACTGGTAACTGTATACCAGCCTAACATAACCCACTTCTACAATTAGGATCTTACATATTGGTAACTGTATACCTGCCTAACATAACCCACTTCTACATTTAGGATCTTACATATTGGTAACTGTATACCTGCCTAACATAACCGACTTCTTCATTTAGGATCTTACATATTGGTAACTGTATACCTGCCTAACATAACCCACTTCTACATTTAGGATCTTACATATTGGTAACTGTATACCTGCCTAACATAACCCACTTCTACATTTAGGATCTTACATATTGGTAACTGTATACCTGCCTAACATAACCCACTTCTTCATTTAGGATCTTACATATTGGTAACTGTATACCTGCCTAACATAACCCACTTCTACATTTAGGATCTTACATATTGGTAACTGTATACCTGCCTAACATAACCCACTTCTACATTTAGGATCTTACATATTGGTAACTGTATACCTGCCTAACATAACCCACTTCTACATTTAGGATCTTACATATTGGTAACTGTATACCTGCCTAACATAACCCACTTCTTCATTTAGGATCTTACATATTGGTAACTGTATACCTGCCTAACATAACCCACTTCTTCATTTAGGATCTTACATATTGGTAACTGTATACCTGCCTAACATAACCCACTTCTTCATTTAGGATCTTACATACTGGTAACTGTATACCTGCCTAACATAACCCACTTCTACATTTAGGATCTTACATACTGGTAACTGTATACCTGCCTAACATAACCCACTTCTTCATTTAGGATCTTACATACTGGTAACTGTATACCAGCCTAACATAACCCACTTCTTCATTTAGGATCTTACATACTGATAACTGTATACCTGCCTAACATAACCCACTTCTACATTTAGGATCTTACATACTGGTAACTGTATACCTGCCTAACATAACCCACTTCTTCATTTAGGATCTTACATACTGGTAACTGTATACCTGCCTAACATAACCGACTTCTTCATTTAGGATCTTACATACTGGTAACTGTATACCTGCCTAACATAACCCACTTCTACATTTAGGATCTTACATACTGATAACTGTATACCTGCCTAACATAACCCACTTCTACATTTAGGATCTTACATACTGATAACTGTATACCAGCCTAACATAACCCACTTCTACATTTAGGATCTTACATACTGATAACTGTATACCTGCCTAACATAACCCACTTCTTCATTTAGATCTTACATACTGGTAACTGTATACCTGCCTAACATAACCGACTTCTTCATTTAGGATCTTACATACTGGTAACTGTATACCTGCCTAACATAACCGACTTCTTCATTTAGGATCTTACATATTGGTAACTGTATACCTGCCTAACATAACCCACTTCTACGTTTAGGATCTACATATTGGTAACTGTATACCTGCCTAACATAACCGACTTCTTCGTTAGGATCTTACATATTGGTAACTGTATACCTGCCTAACATAACCGACTTTTCTTCATTTAGGATCTTACATACTGGTAACTGTATACCTGCCTAACATAACCGACTTCTTTGTTTAGGATCTTACATACTGGTAACTGTATACCTGCCTAACATAACCACTTCTTCGTTTAGATCTTACATACTGGTAACTGTATACCTGCCTAACATAACCGACTTCTTCGCTTAGGATCTTACATACTGGTAACTGTATACCTGCCTAACATAACCGACTTCTTCATTTAGGATCTTACATACTGGTAACTGTATACCTGCCTAACATAACCGACTTCTTCATTTAGGATCTTACATACTGATAACTGTATACCTGCCTAACATAACCCACTTCTTCATTTAGGATCTTACATACTGGTAACTGTATACCAGCCTAACATAACCCACTTCTTCATTTAGGATCTTACATATTGATAACTGTATACCTGCCTAACATAACCCACTTCTACATTTAGGATCTTACATATTGGTAACTGTATACCTGCCTAACATAACCCACTTCTTCATTTAGGATCTTACATATTGGTAACTGTATACCTGCCTAACATAACCGACTTCTTCATTTAGGATCTTACATATTGGTAACTGTATACCTGCCTAACATAACCGACTTCTTCTTTTAGGATCTTACATATTGGTAACTGTATACCTGCCTAACATAACCCACTTCTTCGTTTAGGATCTTACATACTGGTAACTGTATACCTGCCTAACATAACCCACTTCTACATTTAGGATCTTACATACTGGTAACTGTATACCAGCCTAACATAACCCACTTCTTCATTTAGGATCTTACATATTGGTAACTGTATACCTGCCTAACATAACCCACTTCTTCATTTAGGATCTTACATATTGGTAACTGTATACCTGCCTAACATAACCCACTTCTTCATTTAGGATCTTACATATTGGTAACTGTATACCTGCCTAACATAACCCACTTCTACATTTAGGATCTTACATATTGGTAACTGTATACCTGCCTAACATAACCCACTTCTTCATTTAGGATCTTACATATTGGTAACTGTATACCTGCCTAACATAACCCACTTCTTCATTTAGGATCTTACATATTGGTAACTGTATACCTGCCTAACATAACCCACTTCTACATTTAGGATCTTACATATTGGTAACTGTATACCTGCCTAACATAACCCACTTCTACATTTAGGATCTTACATATTGGTAACTGTATACCTGCCTAACATAACCCACTTCTACATTTAGGATCTTACATATTGGTAACTGTATACCTGCCTAACATAACCCACTTCTACATTTAGGATCTTACATACTGGTAACTGTATACCTGCCTAACATAACCCACTTCTTCATTTAGGATCTTACATACTGGTAACTGTATACCTGCCTAACATAACCCACTTCTTCATTTAGGATCTTACATACTGGTAACTGTATACCAGCCTAACATAACCCACTTCTTCATTTAGGATCTTACATACTGATAACTGTATACCTGCCTAACATAACCCACTTCTTCATTTAGGATCTTACATACTGATAACTGTATACCTGCCTAACATAACCCACTTCTTCATTTAGGATCTTACATACTGGTAACTGTATACCTGCCTAACATAACCCACTTCTTCATTTAGGATCTTACATACTGGTAACTGTATACCTGCCTAACATAACCGACTTCTCTACATTTAGGATCTTACATACTGATAACTGTATACCTGCCTAACATAACCCACTTCTACATTTAGGATCTTACATACTGATAACTGTATACCAGCCTAACATAACCCACTTCTACATTTAGGATCTTACATACTGATAACTGTATACCTGCCTAACATAACCCACTTCTTCATTTAGGATCTTACATACTGGTAACTGTATACCAGCCTAACCCACTTCTTCGCTTAGGATCTACATATTGGTAACTGTCTTCATTTCGCTTTAGGATCTTACATATTGGTAACTGTATACCTGCCTAACATAACCGACTTCTTCGCTTTAGGATCTTACATATTGGTAACTGTATACCTGCCTAACATAACCCACTTCTTCGTTTAGGATCTTACATATTGGTAACTGTATACCTGCCTAACATAACCGACTTCTTCGTTTAGGATCTTACATATTGGTAACTGTATACCTGCCTAACATAACCAAGTTAGGATCTTACATATTGGTAACTTATACCTGCCTAACATAACCGACTTCTTCGTTTAGGATCTTACATATTGGTAACTGTATACCTGCCTAACATAACCGACTTCTTCGCTTTAGGATCTTATACCTGCCTAACATAAACCGACTATCTGGTAACTGTATACCTGCCTAACATAACCGACTTCTTCATTTAGGATCTTACATACTGGTAACTGTATACCTGCCTAACATAACCGACTTCTTCATTTAGGATCTTACATACTGGTAACTGTATACCTGCCTAACATAACCCACTTCTTCATTTAGGATCTTACATACTGGTAACTGTATACCTGCCTAACATAACCCACTTCTTCATTTAGGATCTTACATATTGGTAACTGTATACCTGCCTAACATAACCCACTTCTTCATTTAGGATCTTACATATTGGTAACTGTATACCTGCCTAACATAACCCACTTCTTCATTTAGGATCTTACATACTGGTAACTGTATACCTGCCTAACATAACCCACTTCTTCATTTAGGATCTTACATATTGGTAACTGTATACCTGCCTAACATAACCCACTTCTTCATTTAGGATCTTACATATTGGTAACTGTATACCTGCCTAACATAACCCACTTCTTCATTTAGGATCTTACATATTGGTAACTGTATACCTGCCTAACATAACCCACTTCTTCATTTAGGATCTTACATATTGGTAACTGTATACCTGCCTAACATAACCCACTTCTACATTTAGGATCTTACATATTGGTAACTGTATACCTGCCTAACATAACCGACTTCTTCATTTAGGATCTTACATATTGGTAACTGTATACCTGCCTAACATAACCCACTTCTACATTTAGGATCTTACATATTGGTAACTGTATACCTGCCTAACATAACCGACTTCTTCATTTAGGATCTTACATATTGGTAACTGTATACCTGCCTAACATAACCGACTTCTTCATTTAGGATCTTACATACTGGTAACTGTATACCTGCCTAACATAACCCACTTCTTCATTTAGGATCTTACATACTGGTAACTGTATACCAGCCTAACATAACCCACTTCTACATTTAGGATCTTACATATTGGTAACTGTATACCTGCCTAACATAACCCACTTCTACATTTAGGATCTTACATATTGGTAACTGTATACCTGCCTAACATAACCCACTTCTTCATTTAGGATCTTACATATTGGTAACTGTATACCTGCCTAACATAACCCACTTCTACATTTAGGATCTTACATATTGGTAACTGTAAACCTGCCTAACATAACCCACTTCTTCATTTAGGATCTTACATATTGGTAACTGTATACCTGCCTAACATAACCCACTTCTTCATTTAGGATCTTACATATTGGTAACTGTATACCTGCCTAACATAACCCACTTCTACATTTAGGATCTTACATATTGGTAACTGTATACCTGCCTAACATAACCCACTTCTACATTTAGGATCTTACATACTGATAACTGTATACCTGCCTAACATAACCCACTTCTTCATTTAGGATCTTACATATTGGTAACTGTATACCTGCCTAACATAACCCACTTCTACATTTAGGATCTTACATATTGGTAACTGTATACCTGCCTAACATAACCCACTTCTACATTTAGGATCTTACATATTGGTAACTGTATACCTGCCTAACATAACCCACTTATTCATTTAGTCATAGGATCTTACATATTGGTAACTGTATACCTGCCTAACATAACCGACTTCTTCATTTAGGATCTTACATACTGGTAACTGTATACCTGCCTAACATAACCCACTTCTTCATTTAGGATCTTACATACTGGTAACTGTATACCTGCCTAACATAACCCACTTCTTCATTTAGGATCTTACATACTGGTAACTGTATACCTGCCTAACATAACCCACTTCTACATTTAGGATCTTACATATTGGTAACTGTATACCTGCCTAACATAACCCACTTCTACATTTAGGATCTTACATATTGGTAACTGTATACCTGCCTAACATAACCCACTTCTACATTTAGGATCTTACATATTGGTAACTGTATACCTGCCTAACATAACCCACTTCTACATTTAGGATCTTACATATTGGTAACTGTATACCTGCCTAACATAACCCACTTCTACATTTAGGATCTTACATATTGGTAACTGTATACCTGCCTAACATAACCCACTTCTACATTTAGGATCTTACATATTGGTAACTGTATACCTGCCTAACATAACCCACTTCTACGTTTAGGATCTTACATATTGGTAACTGTATACCTGCCTAACATAACCCACTTCTTCGTTTAGGATCTTACATACTGGTAACTGTATACCTGCCTAACATAACCCACTTCTTCGTTTAGGATCTTACATACTGGTAACTGTATACCTGCCTAACATAACCCACTTCTACATTTAGGATCTTACATACTGGTAACTGTATACCTGCCTAACATAACCCACTTCTACATTTAGGATCTTACATATTGGTAACTGTATACCTGCCTAACATAACCCACTTCTACATTTAGGATCTTACATATTGGTAACTGTATACCTGCCTAACATAACCCACTTCTACATTTAGGATCTTACATATTGGTAACTGTATACCTGCCTAACATAACCCACTTCTACATTTAGGATCTTACATATTGGTAACTGTATACCTGCCTAACATAACCCACTTCTTCATTTAGGATCTTACATATTGGTAACTGTATACCTGCCTAACATAACCCACTTCTACATTTAGGATCTTACATACTGGTAACTGTATACCAGCCTAACATAACCCACTTCTACATTGAGGATCTTACATACTGGTAACTGTATACCAGCCTAACATAACCCACTTCTACATTTAGGATCTTACATACTGGTAACTGTATACCTGCCTAACATAACCCACTTCTACATTTAGGATCTTACATACTGGTAACTGTATACCTGCCTAACATAACCCACTTCTACATTTAGGATCTTACATACTGGTAACTGTATACCTGCCTAACATAACCCACTTCTACATTTAGGATCTTACATACTGGTAACTGTATACCTGCCTAACATAACCCACTTCTACATTTAGGATCTTACATATTGGTAACTGTATACCTGCCTAACATAACCCACTTCTTCATTTAGGATCTTACATATTGGTAACTGTATACCTGCCTAACATAACCCACTTCTTCATTTAGGATCTTACATATTGGTAACTGTATACCTGCCTAACATAACCCACTTCTTCATTTAGGATCTTACATATTGGTAACTGTATACCTGCCTAACATAACCCACTTCTACATTTAGGATCTTACATATTGGTAACTGTATACCTGCCTAACATAACCCACTTCTACATTTAGGATCTTACATAATGGTAACTGTATACCTGCCTAACATAACCCACTTCTTCATTTAGGATCTTACATATTGGTAACTGTATACCTGCCTAACATAACCCACTTCTACATTTAGGATCTTACATATTGGTAACTGTATACCTGCCTAACATAACCCACTTCTACATTTAGGATCTTACATACTGGTAACTGTATACCTGCCTAACATAACCCACTTTTTCATTTAGGATCTTACATACTGGTAACTGTATACCTGCCTAACATAACCCACTTCTACATTTAGGATCTTACATACTGGTAACTGTATACCTGCCTAACATAACCCACTTCTACATTTAGGATCTTACATACTGGTAACTGTATACCTGCCTAACATAACCCACTTCTTCATTTAGGATCTTACATATTGGTAACTGTATACCTGCCTAACATAACCCACTTCTACATTTAGGATCTTACATATTGGTAACTGTATACCTGCCTAACATAACCCACTTCTTCATTTAGGATCTTACATATTGGTAACTGTATACCTGCCTAACATAACCCACTTCTACATTTAGGATCTTACATATTGGTAACTGTATACCTGCCTAACATAACCCACTTCTACATTTAGGATCTTACATATTGGTAACTGTATACCTGCCTAACATAACCAACTTCTACATTTAGGATCTTACATATTGGTAACTGTATACCTGCCTAACATAACCCACTTCTACATTTAGGATCTTACATATTGGTAACTGTATACCTGCCTAACATAACCCACTTCTACATTTAGGATCTTACATATTGGTAACTGTATACCTGCCTAACATAACCCACTTCTACATTTAGGATCTTACATATTGGTAACTGTATACCTGCCTAACATAACCCACTTCTACATTTAGGATCTTACATACTGGTAACTGTATACCTGCCTAACATAACCCACTTCTTCATTTAGGATCTTACATACTGGTAACTGTATACCTGCCTAACATAACCCACTTCTTCATTTAGGATCTTACATACTGGTAACTGTATACCTGCCTAACATAACCAACTTCTTCATTTAGGATCTTACATACTGGTAACTGTATACCTGCCTAACATAACCAACTTCTTCATTTAGGATCTTACATATTGGTAACTGTATACCTGCCTAACATAACCCACTTCTACATTTAGGATCTTACATATTGGTAACTGTATACCTGCCTAACATAACCCACTTCTACATTTAGGATCTTACATATTGGTAACTGTATACCTGCCTAACATAACCCACTTCTACATTTAGGATCTTACATATTGGTAACTGTATACCTGCCTAACATAACCCACTTCTACATTTAGGATCTTACATACTGGTAACTGTATACCTGCCTAACATAACCCACTTCTACATTTAGGATCTTACATATTGGTAACTGTATACCTGCCTAACATAACCCACTTCTACATTTAGGATCTTACATATTGGTAACTGTATACCTGCCTAACATAACCCACTTCTTCATTTAGGATCTTACATATTGATAACTGTATACCTGCCTAATATAACCCACTTCTTCATTTAGGATCTTAGATATTGGTAACTGTATACCTGCCTAACATAACCCACTTCGTCATTTAGGATCTTACATATTGGTAACTGTATACCTGCCTAACATAACCCACTTCTTCATTTAGGATCTTACATATTGGTAACTGTATACCTGCCTAACATAACCCACTTCTTCATTTAGGATCTTACATATTGGTAACTGTATACCTGCCTAACATAACCCACTTCTTCATTTAGGATCTTACATATTGGTAACTGTAAACCTGCCTAACATAACCCACTTCTTCATTTAGGATCTTACATATTGGTAACTGTAAACCTGCCTAACATAACCCACTTCTTCGTTTAGTGTAATCATTTCTATACCTTCCCTACATTTTGTAAAAAAAAAATGCAAATATCTCATCTAAGATAAAAACCTAGAGTACTGTATTAAGCACAAAATATGAAAAGACGAGAATATCTGTAATTGATTGGTTGTATTATATCCTGTGTAGTTGATATTTTATACAGTGTATTTGCATATGATCAAGTGTATTGTACTTGCATTTGACATTTGAAAATGCAATGTATTTGATTGAGAAAGGCATATTTGACCCCAACTGTGTGTCGCAGCAGTGATAGAACCACACCCTGAAGCAAGTCTCCTGCCTCTTACCATCGATGGCCTCCTCTTGAGCTTCTGCATTCAACACAACACACAACACCATTAGACATCCACTGCCTACAGGGCACTTAGTACAATGACTCCTTCACAGTCATCCAACTCACATGACGACGACCGGCAACAGCTACTGTCATTCTAGTTCTTCATTACAGCATCATTCATTTACTCATATGTGCTCTTGCAGGATGTTTTTACACAGTTGCTATTGCAGCGCCCATCATATTTTCAGATTAGAGTCAGTCAGTCCAGAACAGATTTACATTTTCCCATGTGAGATCTTTTACTTCCCCTGCATTGGCATATCACCAAGGAGAGGGGACCAACGACTTTACTGTCTCTTTTGTTACTGGACAAAGTTAAACTCCATCTTCAACTGATTTAGCCTATCGTGAATCCTGTTCACTAATGTCCAAGTATGCAGTGTGTGAATAGTTTAAGTAATATCTGCAGTCAATTTAATAAAACAATGCGTATTTCTGTTCAAATCATTGAAAGAATTGAGTTTAATAAGATCTGGTAAGGTCCAAAATAGTGGATATCCAAAATGGTAAACACTGTGTGGGTCAGTGCTGATCATGGGCATGACTTCCATCCGATCACCGATCACATGACAAAGTTACGAAATTTGTCCAACGTTGAGATTCATGAGTTTTCAGTGTTTCCATTTTCACTTTTCACTCACACAATTAATGTTTGACCATAATCGTTTGTCTGATGATTTCACAGAAAGTACATATAAAAGTTACACAAATGAGCTAGCATGTTGCAGTCGTTTGATTTTTTGCAAAATGAATTTGAAATGAAACTAGCAAAAAAATTAATTGAAGAGGAACCTTTCATAAATGTTGGATGGCTTTTGCTACATTTTTTATATTAGGAAACCTTGTATCAATGAATTATACACTTTCTACAATGTCTAAGTGTTGACTTGGTCTTTAAATTATCCCCAATAAACAACTACTATTGAAATACAACCAGTGTTTTAATAAGGACACATAATATATAACAACTTTCCCCACGGTCGTAGCAAAACAACAACTACACATTACATAACTGCACCTGAAACCGCTAGTTTGTTGCTGAAATATAAAGACTTTCCCTGCAGAATCAACTTCTTTTACTGTGGGGCAAATATAAACCGCATCATCATACCAAAATGTGATTTGTCTCTTAGTTGTAAGTACCGTAATTCTGCGTGTATAATATGCCTTCAAGTATAATATGCCTTCAAGTATAACACGCACCCTGACTTTTTGCTCAAATCTGACAGCATTTTTATATTACCCTGTATAATACGCTCCCCAACATTTTTATATTACCCTGTATAATACGCACCCCAACATTTTTATATTACCCTGTATAATACGCACCCCAACATTTTTATATTACCCTGTATAATACGCACCCCAACATTTTTATATTACCCTGTATAATACGCACCCCAACATTTTTATATTACCCTGTATAATACGCACCCCAGCATTTTAGCATCAACCCCTGATTTGTCCACTTATGATAGTTTGGTTGAAGCCTGGTTTAGAGCGTTACTTGGCCTGATGCACGTTTTAGATCCAAGTAGCGCCATGTTGCACTAACGTCTTCTGCCGTGTGCGGCTTATAATATCGCTCATTACGCAGTGCTACTTGGACCCCAAAAACACAATATTTAAAAAGAATATATGTTTTTTATGTGAAATGATTGAATGAATGCAATGACATGGAAAAAAATAGGTAAGAATTATTGTTTAGTAGCGTAAATAATTTAGGCCAATCTACAGTTCCTGATTACCGTTTACTTGGTCCGACAACATTTTTTTAGCCTTGTTACCGTGTATAACATAAACATGGACTTTTAAGTAAACAAGGGAAAAATGCATATTATACACGGAAAATTATGGTAACTTTCTTTTCACCATTTGCTTGTATCTGTCAATGACATTTGGCTGTACACTGAAACATATATGATGTCTGTGGCTTTGGGCTGGTCACATTAAACAGCTTTTAAGACCAATACTTCAACAATTTGAGACCCTTTTCCATGACAATACAAAATAACAGACATTTTTGTTCAAACACCCCATAGGAGCTATTGATTTATTTGGAGATCAAACTGTATCAACTGATTAAAGGAACATATCACTCATCGATACCCAGTCCATTCCACCTTAGTTGAATTATAGCCTGACTTTAGGCTTTTGAAAGCCAATTTAAGACCTTTGAAGACTGCCCGCACTCCATGACAAGTCATGATGCTGACTAAATGTGTAAGTTGACCAGTGTACAGTGTCAGCAGGGTCAAACCAATGACCAGTCACCACGGTACTGACCTTTGTCTCCTGCTTGGTGACGTCCATGAGCATTGGCCGAATGAAGAGTGGACGCCTGGACATGAGCTCCTGCTCATTCTCTGGCACTGACCAGCCAGGAGTGTTAAATGGCTCTGTTGGAGAAGAAATGCAAAAGTGTATATATTCTCTGTCACGATGAAGGCACATTGAAGTATTGCTACAGTGGGTTCCACTTAACAGTGGGCTCCACTTAAAAGTGGGCTCCACTTAGCAGTGGGCTCCACTTAACAGTGGGCTCCACTTAACAGTGGGCTCCACTTAACAGTGGGCTCCACTTAACAGTGGGCTCCACTTAACAGTGGGCTCCACTTAACAGTGGGTTCCACTTAACAGAACCATGGACAACAGAATCAGCCGTTTAGTAGAATAAAGATGGTTGGGACGGAATTGTTCCCTATTCTTGGTATTAAATACACTGCTTAGTAGAATCATGCCAGCCAGTTACTAGAATCACGTTGGCCAGTTACTAGAATCACACCCACCAGTTATTAGAATCACGCCCCCCAGTTACTAGAATCATGCCTGCCAGTTACTAGAATCACGCCCGCTAGTTACTAGAATTACATCCGCCAGTTACTAGAATCACACCCGCCAGTTACTAGAATCACACCTGCCAGTTACTAGAATCACACCCACCAGTTATTAGAATCACGCCCGCTAGTTACTAGAATCACGCCCACCAGTTACTAGAATCATGCCCCGCCAGTTACTAGAATCATGCCCCCCAGTTACTAGAATCATGCCCGCCAGTTACTAGAATCACGTCCGCCAGTTACTAGAATCACATCCGCCAGTTACTAGAATCACGCCCACCAGTTACCAGAATCACGCCTGCCAGTTACTAGAATCACGCCTGCCAGTTACTAGAATCACGCCTGCCAGTTACTAGAATCACGTCCGTCAGTTACTAGAATCACGTCCGCCAGTTATTAGAATCACGCCTGCCAGTTACTAGAATCATGCCCGCCAGTTACTAGAATCACATCCACCAGTTACTAGAATTACATCCGCCAGTTACTAGAATCACGCCCGCCAGTTACTAGAATCACACCTGCCAGTTACTAGAATCACACCTGTCAGTTACTAGAATCACGCCTGCCAGTTACTAGAATCACGTCCACCAGTTACTAGAATCACATCCGCCAGTTACTAGAATCATGCCCGCCAGTTACTAGAATCACACCTGCCAGTTACTAGAATCACGCCCGCCAGTTACTAGAATCATGCCTGCCAGTTACTAGAATCACACCTGCCAGTTACTAGAATCACGTCCACCAGTTACTAGAATCACGCCTGTCAGTTACTAGAATCACGCCTGTCAGTTACTAGAATCACACCTGCCAGTTACTAGAATCACGTCTGTCAGTTACTAGAATCAGATACATGAAAAAAGAGGTGCAAAATAAAAGATTTTTCTAAAAAGACTTTTTTACTATAGATCAATGATACATCGTACAGGCAAAACGGTAAAACATGACATAAACTTAAATACTGAATATAGCCATTGCTACCTGGATAAGTGTAAGATTTATGTAAACCAAGTTGTGACTTTTGTCTATCTAAAAAATGTATCATTAAAAAAATACCAATTTACGAAATGTCATAGCTATTACATAGTAATTCAGTATGGATGGAATAAAACACAATTGTGACGTATATTCACTTCAGCATCATTCTGAGTCCATTTTCTCTCACAGAAATTCGCTTTCATGAATGAGTCACTTAAAGAGAATAAAGACAACGATTGCATGAAATCATATTATATTACATCCTGTGGTTTTAGTTCATTTTAACAACACCAAAAAATTCATTAGAATTCAATTAATAATTCCAATTCCAAATAATTCTCTGTTCTACCGGCCTGCCTCGATTATGAATATTTCCCTTTTTTGCTTCATCGTGATGTCACTGTTGACAAGTGTAACGACACTGGGGCTTTCCATTCATTCACTGTACTGTTGACAGCGATAGCGGTTGTTTAGAAGTGAGCTTCAGAGTGCATTATTGCGTGACATTCGATTGTAATGCAAACAGTAGTAAGAATAGAGTAACATGTAGTGGGTTTAAGTTCCCTACGGAGCCAACTTTTTTTTTAAAAAGAAACTTCAAGCCGATGAAACACAGTCTGCTTTGCTCACTTTGAGAAAACTTGTTTCGACTGCGAGAAGACGGCAGCTCTGGGTTATCCTGGAGCTAAAATCTCTTTGTAAGAGGATGTTGTACCCACATTATTCCAAGTGCTGTAAGGTATGTTGATGTCAACAATACGTAGAACACAGGCAGCAAACTGTCAGCATGAATACAGGTGATGTCGACCCACGGTAAATTCGTCCCCGGTGAATTTGGACACCATTCTTTGGACACTTTGACCTGCAATTCTGGTGACTTCGGCCTCATGGCACAACGGACATAGTGATCTCAGCCCAAACGATTGTGTACTGAGCACATTGAAGCTTAATGTGTGTTTTACTGTGAATATATATATTTATATATATATATATATATATATATATATTATACTGTGAATATTCTCTTATTTGTCATTTGATTTAGTTCAACATTAACACAAAATTGTAACTTTACAACCTCTTTTATAGCTTTAGTTTCCTTTCACATAAAATACAGCGCCATATTTTACCATTTTAACACGTAGTCAATGAGATGATCATTAGAACTTATACAATTTGTTGTATCCTTAAAATTAATATCATATAATGTATTTCACCAAAAACTACAACATTATATATAGTTGAATAAATGAAATCATCATAATATCTTGTTTCTATATTTAAGATTTTAATTATTGTATTGTGAATACAATGGATCAACTTGTATATAGTCTTGGATCTATACAGTGTTTTTAGTCAGCAGATCATTTTGAATGTGACACAGGGTCTTTTATTCACCGCAACCACCAAAATCACCAAGCCAAAATAACATCGCCCGAATTCACCTCTCATTCATGACACCATAAAGTGATCAAATTCATGCACGTGGCAGTTGGGCAGAATTCACTGAGGGCCGAAATCAGCACCAACCATCAGCACTACTCCTACTGTGATGTTTACTTTCTGATCTAATCATGAAAACGACCACCTAGAGCCGCCAAACTTCTCCTCATATATTTACCATATATATTACACATCATGTGGTCAAACATTACTCTTACTTCCATGTAATGATAAATAATTACAACAATCTTCAATGCCTAGTTCCGCGAAGCTAGGCAAAGGATTAGGAGATAGCGAATTTTCGCTTTTGTAAATTTTGATCTTTATATGGAAGTAGGAGTAATGTTTTGACTACGTCACACGTGTGTGTGTATGTTTTACTTGTCTCATATATTAATCATTTGTCTTATTGTTTATACCTCAACAGTGTGAGCCCAAAGGAAAATTTTCGTTTTATGTGAAACACTTAATGGACAATAAAGTTTTTCAAGCAAGATAGATATATGAGAAGTTTGGCAGCTCTATGTGGTCGTTTTCATGGTTAATAAAACTGTGAAAATGAGTAGGAACGAAGTTGACTCACCCAGTGCCAGCTTCGTGTTGTGTAGGTCTTGCAGCCACAAGTGTCGCACACTGGGGGAGTGAACCTGCAGGGTGTGAACCACACGCCCCGCACCCCTGGCAGAAACACAACATGATACACTGACATGTTCTGCCCCTTGACAGAAATACAACACACAACATTAACACGCCCCACACACTAGCAGAAACACAAGATAATACACTAACATGTCCTGCCCCCTGACAGAAATACAACACACAACATTAACATGTCCTGCCCCCTGACAGAAATAGTACACACAACATTGTCATGTCCTGCCCCCTGACAGAAATACAACACACAACATTAACATGTCCTACCCCCTGACAGAAATAGTACACACAACATTGTCATGTCCTGCCCCCTGACAGAAATACAACACACAACATTAACATGTCCTACCCCCTGACAGAAATAGTACACACAACATTGTCATGTCCTGCCCCCTGACAGAAATACAACACACATGTCCTACCCCCTGTCCTACCCCCTGACAGAAATACAACACACAACATTGTCATGTCCTGCCCCCTGACAGAAATAGTACACACAACATTAACATGTCCTGCCCCCTGACAGAAAAACAACACACAACATTAACATGTCCTGCCCCCTGACAGAAATACAACACACAACATTGTCATGTCCTGCCCCCTGACAGAAATAGTACACACAACATTAACATGTCCTGCCCCCTGACAGAAAAACAACACACAACATTAACATGTCCTGCCCCCTGACAGAAATACAACACACAACATTAACATGTCCTGCCCCCTGACAGAAAAACAACATAAATCATTAACATCGCATAATAGTCTCAAATTTGTACAGTATGACAATGTGTAATTTGTATCAATGTTCTTGTTAGTGCTTGCAGCTATACCACTAAGTTTTCATAATTTAAACATTTAAAAATAATATTCAACGAAGCCTGTGTACAGCAGACACATTTCCGAATCAGATGTGTCATATTTATTGAGATATATTCTTCCTCAGTCTGCTGGTATCAAATTATGAAGAAAAACAATCAATTTAAGATAAAGCCATGTTAAGGAAGGTAAACTTGGACATTTGACAGAGTGTAGGCCCTGCCTGACTGGGACAGAGTGTAGGCCCTACCTGACTGGGACAGAGTGTAGGCCCTACCTGACTTGGACAGAGTGTAGGCCCTACCTGACTGGGACAGAGTGTAGGCCCTACCTGACTTGGACAGAGTGTAGGCCCTACCTGACTGGGACAGAGTGTTGGTCCTACCTGACTGGGACAGAGTGTAGGTCCTACCTGACTCGGACAGAGTGTAGGCCCTACCTGACTGGGACAGAGTGTAGGCCCTACCTGACTGGGACAGAGGGTAGGCCCTACTTGACTGGGACAGAGTGTAGGCCCTACCTGACTGGGACAGAGTGTAGGCCCTACCTGACTGGGACAGAGTGTAGGCCCTACCTGACTGGGACAGAGTGTAGGCCCTACCTGACTGGGACAGAGAGCTGGAGAAGACATCTCTCAACATCACACTTCTGCCTGACAGACAGCTGGAGGAGGTGACCTACATCACTCACTATGTCAGGGTTCAGGGTCTACAACAACAACATCATCATCATATACAGAATGTGTAGGCAGTCACTTGTTGGTATTCTGAAATCTTTAAACTCTCATGGTAACTGAATCGTTCAGTCTGAACCGAATGTTGGCTTTCAATGCACTGTCTATACCCATATAATATGTTTATGGTAGTGCACAGCATTCTTGGGCCCAGTAGTACAGGAGAATTAGGGTAGAACATGGAAATAAATAGTACAAAGCACATTTTTTCAGAATAGTTGCAAAATACCACATTGAACAACAAATCAAAAGATGTGTGAGAACCATTTGTCACAATGAGGCTAGATGTGTGAGAACCATTTGTCACAATGAGGCTAGATGTGTGAGAACCATTTGTCACAATGAGGCTAGATGTGTGAGAACCATTTGTCACAATGAGGCTAGATGTGTGAGAACCATTTGTCACAATGAGGCTAGATGTGTGAGAACCATTTGTCACAATGAGGCTAGATGTGTGAGAACCATTTGTCACAATGAGGCTAGATGTGTGAGAACCATTTGTCACAATGAGGCTAGATGTGTGAAGACCAGACCTGGAGCTGAGTACATCTTCATAACTACAAGTATGAGGTGGATGAATACGAGTACACTGCTAAACGTTGAGTACGAGTACACTGCTAAACGTTGAGTACGAGTACACTGCTAAACGTTGAGTACGAGTACACTGCTAAACGTTGAGTACGAGTACACTGCTAAACGTTGAGTACGAGTACACTGCTAAACGTTGAGTACGAGTACATTCTCACAAATACGAGTAAAAGTACGAGTACATTTTTTATGACATTTCCATGTGTGCAAATACAAGTACGAGTACGAGTACGAGTACAAGTACGAGTATCGTGTTGTTCCCTATAGACGCGCACTACCTAACAGATGGACTTCCCCTTTTTGAGAAGTGAAACCATGGGCAAAAATAGATTTTCAGGAGTGATGGCACACTAAACCACTAAACGCAAATGATAGCAGTACTGCTGCGACTGGCGTCACCTTGCAGACTTTTTAGAAATAATTCATTGTGTGTGTTTTTAGCCACAACATGGCACCACATTGGTATCACCACTGGCGGCTTTCGCCAGATGTCTGCGGAAGCACTAGGACTAGCTTGTATTTATTGCTCACTTGTCGTCAACAAAGTGTACTAGTTTGAACTGTCTATTTAATGATGCTCAAAGAATTGCGTGGTGGCTGGCTAACGTTGCTTGTCTGGAAGTATAAAACGCGAACAAACATGCTTTTTCAGTGTCTGTCTCGTGCGTTTTTGTAGTGTATCAATCAAGTGTCGTTTGCTTTGGTAGATGAGCTGAGACTGCATCTTTGCTAAGTGCAAAACAAACAACGCAACACCTCATTGTAGGCTTACATTTAATTTATTTAGCACCATCAAAACAATTAGAAGCAGCAGCAGATTATGATTCAGCCCACGTCTGAGAACTAATAGATGCGCACCCAAGCCTTCGCACCAAAGCCTTCGCACCCAAGCCTTCGCACCCAAGCCTTCGCACCCAAGCCTTCGCACTCGCGCACTGCACATGTATTGAGAACAACATGGTACATATATTATAAATATTAAAAAATAACATAAACATTACCCCCCTAAACATGTACATCATTTGAAGGGGTAGAGGTGAGAAGATTTGTCCAAATTGAAACAAAGGGGATGTGTGGCAATTTGAATAAAGTTTGATTGTCCTTGTTTTGAATAAAGACCACATGAGATCAATTTACCTGCTGACACATCAGTTCAGTTTGTCTTCTTTTGGTGCACAAAGGCAGTGTTACAGTTTGTAATCTGTTTATGTTAGAAGTTTTCAATTTTTATTTTCTGCTCCTAGACTACTAGTTGTTGAGAGGGTTAGCCCATGTTAATACAACAGACTCAAAATCCACTTTGTACTTTTTAGTCAGACTGCTGGCACCAGGTTATACTGGTGTAGGAGGCAGTCTGACTTGAGTCACCTTACTTCTACAGAGGAAGCAACGGTCATGGGAGAATGCCACTATGGGGAGGGGGTGTAGGGATGGTAAGGGGGGTAACTGTCTAGGGAGGTACTGGGACTCGGTGGTATCTTAGTCATATCAATCAGAAATAACAACGCATTTTTTAAAAGTTTCATTTTGTTAACTACAAATAAATTAATTTTCACAGCATATATTGAGAAAGTACTCAGATGTATTCGTAATGTAGTCGTAAAATCTGAATATGTAGAGTATAAGTACCAAGTACTTCTGTCCCAGGTCTGGTGAGAACTATTATAGGTCATAGGCCATTGGGTGAAATCACTTCCGTTCATGAATTTTGCCATCCAGTTATTGTGAAAACATGAAATCTTGACAACCATTAGCCACAACATCACAAATGACAAACACATTTTGTCCACTAAAAAATATCACTCATTAAAGAAAAATGCGTAATTTTGGGGTCAAAAAGTTAAATTAATATTTTAGACACTATGGCATCATGGTTGGTATGAATTTAAAGCTTATAATCTACTGAACAAAGCTAGCTATAAATATCCAGTATGTGAAATATACGTACCCCCAGTTGGTCAGATTTAAGGTCAAAAGGTAGAAATCCTATCTTAACCCATTAGGCCCCAGCATTTTATAAAAACATGTTCTCCTGTTCCCAGGATTTCTGGCAAATTTCGAGCGATTTTACCTCCTTGTGTTCAGAAATTTCTCCACATGCCTATATACATAGAAATAGGATATATTAATAAAATGTTGACATTTGATCACAATTTGCAAAGACAAAATAGTAAGTTTGTTAAAACTTTGAAAGTCATTACCTTGCAACTGATATCCCATGCTACAACACTATGCAACTATGTGTTAACTTTGCATCACTGATAAAATTATCAAATTCTGACAGTTATTTTTCAGGTTAGACCATATTTTATCATGACAAATATAGAAATAAAAATTTTCGAGATGGCGTAAACAAAACCGATGAAAATCCAGATTTCCAAAAGGGCAACCCATGCACGTAACGTGCTGATGTTGTTGCAAAATGTATCCGCTAGGGTGTGGCATAATTTGGTAGCGTTTAGTTCAGTAGTTAATCGCCAGGATTTTTTTAATAGTGGATCATGTATGCGGCCAGCGGCGGCCGTTCCAGGACTGGACAGAGCAGCCGGCCGCGGCCGTTGCGGGCTCTAATGGATTAAAAAAATAATTATGGGGCCTATGTATTTCCATAAACACAAAATATTAATTTGTGACAACTGGTCGGGCTGGATTTGTCCTATATATAGACACCCTACACCTGCCGCACATTAATTGTACTCCGTTAACCATATACATTTTGTTGTGGTATTGTGACACCCATTTCCATCACTCTTGGTCATGTTTAGCAATTTGCCATCTCTCAGTGGATGTAGGTATTGGTTTCATGGCCAAAACACTACCTCACCCTATTAGGCACAAGTCCACATTTTGTCAAACAAATACATATTAGGATAACATTATAACCTTTTATTTATGATGTTGGTTTGACTTGCTACTGTGACGTTCAGTAACATTAGCCTGTGGGTGATATTCTGGCCAAAACATACTCCACCCTGTAATGTCGCCACTGCCTTCTTTGCTGAATAGGCGGAAGTTTTTGGCCAGGAAATCGACACCTGCACCGATAGAGATATGCAAATTAGCTCAAAATGACCAAGAGTAATGTCAGTGGATGTAACAATAGCAAAAACACAAATTTAACTTGTTTAAAGGGTTACACTTTTTATCTTACTGTATATTTGTTTGATAAAATCAGCACTCGTATCCTTACAGGGTGGAAGAAGGTTTTGGCCAGGAAATAAATGCTTGTACATACAGACAGGTACAAAATGGCCCCATATGGCCAGAAATGATGTGTGTTGGTGTCACAATAGTAAAATACCAATTTCATTTGGCTAAAGTGTTACAATTGTGTCTTCATGTTTAGTTTTGGGAAAAAAATGGACTCGTGACTTTACAGGATGGGGAATGTTTGTGGTCAGGAAATCAATACCTGCGTCCACGGGAACATGCCAAATGACTCAATGTGATCAAGAATAATGCCAGTGGGTGTCACCAATTTTTTTTATATGGCTAAAGGGGTAAAATTAATGTGAGGCAGGTCAAGGGTGTTCATATAAATTAGGATTTTGACCTTAAATCTGTCCTACCGGGGTACATGTGTTTCACATACTGGATATTTTATAGCCAGCTTTGTTAAGTCGATCATAAGTAGATCATAAGCTTTAAAGTGATAACAACCACAATGCCAGTGAAAAAATAAACATTTGACATTTGACCCCAAAATTACACATTTTTCTTTAACAAGCGACAATTTTCAGTAAAAAAATGGTGTTTATCATTTCAGATGTCATGGCTAATAGCTTTTGTTAAGATTTCATTTTATCGCAATGACTGGACAGCAGCATTCATGAACGGAAGTGATTTTAACCCAGTATAATAGTTCTCATCATCATTATGACAGACGCACTCAGGGGAAACTCGGGGACTCATTATTATGTTGTTCAATATGGTATTCTGCAACAATCATGAACAAATTAGCTTTGTACTGTCTAATTTCCATCTTGAGTCCAATGTTGACCTAATGCTCCTGGACTGGCTATTCTGTTTTTGAACCAATTCAGGGATGGGCTGGCATTACCATTTTCTTAGTCTCGCCACAGTAACCAAACAGTTCAATGTTTACAACACTACAGTTCGATGTCTCCAAAATTCAATATCTCCAAAGTTCAACATCTTTCAACATACTTTACAGTTCAATATCTTTCAACATACTTTACAGTTCAATGTCTCCAAAGTTCAATATCTTTCAACATACTTTACAGTTCAATGTCTCCAAAGTTCAATACCTTTCAACATACTTTACAGTTCAATGTCTCCAAAGTTCAATACCTTTCAACATACTTTACAGTTCAATGTCTCCAAAGTTCAATATCTTTCAACATACTTTACAGTTCAATGTCTCCAAAGTTCAATACCTTTCAACATACTTTACAGTTCAATGTCTCCAAAGTTCAATACCTTTCAACATACTCTACAGTTCAATATCTCCAAACTTCAATACCTTTCAACATACTTTACAGTTCAATGTCTCCAAAGTTCAATACCTTTCAACATACTTTAAAGATCAATGTCTCCAAAGTTCAATACCTTTCAACATACTTTACAGTTCAATGTCTCCAAAGTTCAATACCTTTCAACATACTTTACAGTTCAATGTCTCCAAAGTTCAGTATCTTTCAACATACTTTACAGTTCAATGTCTCCAAAGTTCAATACCTTTCAACATACTTTACAGTTCAATGTCTCCAAAGTTCAGTATCTTTCAACATACTCTACAGTTCAATGTCTCCAAAGTTCAATACCTTTCAACATACTTTACAGTTCAATGTCTCCAAAGTTCAATACCTTTCAACATACTTTACAGTTCAATGTCTCCAAAGTTCAATACCTTTCAACATACTTTACAGTTCAATGTCTCCAAAGTTCAGTATCTTTCAACATACTCTACAGTTCAATGTCTCCAAAGATCAATACCTTTCAACATACTTTACAGTTCAATGTCTCCAAAGTTCAATATCTTTCAACATACTTTACAGTTCAATGTCTCCAAAGTTCAATACCTTTCAACATACTTTACAGTTCAATGTCTCCAAAGTTCAATACCTTTCAACATACTTTACAGTTCAATGTCTCCAAAGTTCAATACCTTTCAACATACTTTACAGTTCAATGTCTCCAAAGTTCAATATCTTTCAACATACTTTAAAGATCAATGTCTCCAAAGTTCAATACCTTTCAACATACTTTACAGTTCAGTGTCTCCAAAGTTCAATACATTTCAACATACTTTACAGTTCAATGTCTCCAAAGTTCAGTATCTTTCAACATACTTTACAGTTCAATGTCTCCAAAGTTCAATACCTTTCAACATACTTTACAGTTCAATGTCTCCAAAGTTCAGTATCTTTCAACATACTCTACAATTCAATGTCTCCAAACTTCAATACCTTTCAACATACTTTACAGTTCAATGTCTCCAAAGTTCAATACCTTTCAACATACTTTACAGTTCAATGTCTCCAAAGTTCAATACCTTTCAACATACTTTACAGTTCAATGTCTCCAAAGTTCAATATCTTTCAACATACTCTACAGTTCAATGTCTCCAAAGTTCAATACCTTTCAACATACTTTACAGTTCAATGTCTCCAAAGTTCAGTATCTTTCAACATACTCTACAATTCAATGTCTCCAAACTTCAATACCTTTCAACATACTTTACAGCTCAATGTCTCCAAAGTTCAATACCTTTCAACATACTTTACAGTTCAATGTCTCCAAAGTTCAATACCTTTCAACATACTTTACAGTTCAATGTCTCCAAAGTTCAGTATCTTTCAACATACTCTACAATTCAATGTCTCCAAACTTCAATACCTTTCAACATACTTTACAGTTCAATGTCTCCAAAGTTCAATACCTTTCAACATACTTTACAGTTCAATGTCTCCAAAGATCAATACCTTTCAACATACTTTACAGTTCAATGTCTCCAAAGTTCAATATATTTCAACATACTTTACAGTTCAATGTCTCCAAAGATCAATACCTTTCAACATACTTTACAGTTCAATGTCTCCAAAGTTCAATATCTTTCAACATACTTTACAGTTCAATGTCTCCAAAGTTCAATACCTTTCAACATACTTTACAGTTCAATGTCTCCAAAGTTCAATATCTTTCAACATACTCTACAGTTCAATGTCTCCAAAGTTCAATACCTTTCAACATACTTTACAGTTCAATGTCTCCAAAGTTCAGTATCTTTCAACAAACACTACAGTTCACTGTGAGCAAATAAAGTTCAACATATTCAACTACAAATCTTTGAATAACTATTTCAAAGGGATTGAAAACAAAAGTTAGTTCAATTCAATAAATGATTGTTGCTGTTAAATGTCGTTGTTGAGTATAGCAACTGACTTTGTATATTAAATCACATTACCTTATTCAAACCGATCAATGAACTTGGACGAAGGGTGTGTAAGAGTTAAAGGAAGTTTAATCTCACTGATACCTTGTCGTTGTTGAGTATAGCAACTGACTTTGTACATTAAATCACATTACCTTATTCAAACCGATCAATGAACTTGGACGAAGGGTGTGTAAGAGTTAAAGGAAGTTTAATCTCACTGATACCTTGTCGTTGTTGAGTATAGCAACTGACTTTGTACATTAAATCACATTACCTTATTCAAACCGATCAATGAACTTGGACGAAGGGTGTGTAAGAGTTAAAGGAAGTTTAATCTCACTGATACCTTGTAGCGGAGGTTGAGCTGACCGACTAGTTCACTGATCTTCTCAATGATGGGCAGATCATGAAGCATCTTGTCAATGTCCTTCTTGAATGGATGAGTCGCACTGACGCTGGCCACCATGGCCGCCCAGTCGTCTGACACAAAACATCCACAACAGTTATTGTAGACCTGTCTCGGTCTCTTAATGGGTTTACGCAGCAGCTAATATGGTTTAATGCTTCGACCAGTTGTATAACATTTTTCCTTAAACAACTGCGGCAGTTTCTAAACTGTTGTCATTTTGTTCACTCCCCACTGCCTTAGTTCACTGAGCTGTATAAACAAGTACCAGTGATGGTATTCCAGTTATGGAATTATAAGAATGAACAGCTTTCATGCAGCGATTGCACAGTGGCTGAATGCTTCAGTCTGAAGCATCCAGACACAGTCTGCCAGGGGCTAAGTGTAATGTGGCCTGAGCACTGAATGGTGGAGGGGCATAAACCCAATGCTTTGCTTTGAAAGAGTGAAATAAAATTTAACTTCTGAAATGGAAATATTATCACTACCCAATTATTTGAATGAGGATTACTTAAGCAATAAGGCATTGCTCTACACAATTATTTGAATGAGGATTACTTAAGCAATAAGGCATTGCTCTACACAATTATTTGAATGAGGATTACTTAAGCAATAAGGCATTGCTCTACACATGTCTCATTATTCTTTCTAATAAATATCATGCATGCCACACTATTCCACCCACCTCCTGATTTCATGGGTGCGACTGCAGTCTTGCCTGGGCCGCCCCGGGGCGTCTGGGAGAACCCTAGGGGTTCATCCACCACTGTGACTTCTGTGACTGGGCTGTGCCATTTGTACCTGTACCTCTCCACTGTCCCTGATTCTGTCTCTCTATCAACACCCATCGCACTAGTTTCACTTTCACTCCAGCAACACATACAAATATTGTGAGCAAAACATAGACATGCAATTCAAATTAAGTAACTGTATTGTTAATTTTGTCCAATTGCCAATTTTTATGTGTGAAATAAAGATTTTATCTATTTATTATAAACCATGTCTTGATTAAAAAAATTCAAACTGTGAAATGGTTAATACTACCTTAAATATAAAGAAGATTGACAGGGACATCAGGTTGATGTACAGTTGAGTACTACTAAGTATGTGAACGAAGTGAGTTTTAATAATTGAAAACAACAATAAATATGCTGACAATGAACCTACTTAATGACGACTGAAGTACACAGAAGTAGGTCATTCATGAGGAAGAGGCAGCGCTTCTTCATCTTCGACTCTCCATTCGTGTACACCTGAAGTCACAGGTAGTACTTAAGATGTTAATTAGACAAGGAAGCCATTGGTTTATTGACAGCCTAACAATTATTCACTCTGTAACCCGTCCTTCTGATACATTTGTCAATTATTCACTCTGTAACCCGTCCTTCTGATACATTTGTCAATTTTTATTTTAAACACATTCATGCTGCTTGCATTTACACAATATGTAGATAATTATTTTGTTCCATTCACTTATTGTCTGCTGTGAGAATGGGATGTAATGGGTGTTTATGCGCTCAACCGTAAAGACACTCAAGTCAACCTCACCTCCCCGTGGTGCACCCCGGTAACCAGTACATTGTGCTGGGCTAACGAGGCTATGGCTAAGGGAAGGAAAACCCCGAAAATAAACCTACTGCGGAGGGCCAACAACCCTCCCAGCTCAAATGATGTTACAGAAACCAGAAGTGAATTTCAAAAAGCCAGCTTGTGCTGGAAATGGCTACAGGAAGGCGACGGCCCAGATACCAGTGGATGATGACATCATTTATTTGGACAGTATGACGCTTCCGGATCAAAGCCAAATGGAAGTTTGAAGGCTGACAACGTCATTAACCAAGCCAAAAGTTAATGTAAATATAGGATGTTGGAATGTGAGAATGTGGTACTCTATAGGGAAATCAGCCCAGCTTGCAAGAGAAATGGATAACTATAAAATAGATGTCATGGGTATTAGTGAATGCAGATGGATGGGACAAAGAAAAGTCAAGATGAACACCGGAGAGAGTGTAATTTATTCAGGGAGAGAAGACAACATACACAGACACGGAGTGGCAATAATGATGACAAAGAAAGTAGAACAAGCATTGCTGGAATGGAAACCTATCAGCGATAGAATGAATTATTTATGCTAGATTCTTCTCCAGGTATGTAAAGCTATAAATCATATATGTCTATGCACCAACAAATGAAGCCAGCGTCGAAGATAAAGACAATTTCTACGAACAGCTCCAGACAGTTGTGGACAGTGTTCATAAGCACGACATAATCTTAGTAAAGGGGGATTTAAATGCCAAAGTTGGAGAAGACAACGACGGATATGAAAACATAATAGGAAGCCATGGAGTAGGTGAAAGAAATGACAATGGAGAAAGACTCGTTGACTTCTGCGGACTCAATAACCTTGTGGTAACAGGTACCATTTTTTCACATAAACTGATACATAAACAGACATGGACATCAGGAGGAGGAAAGACAAAGAATCAAATAGACCATGTGTTAGTGAGTAGGCAACACGGGACATCAGTAATGGACACTAGGGCCATGAGAGGAGCCGACATTGCGAGCAACCACTAAAGCTATTAAAGCCCAATTCTCAGTGAAGTTGCGCAACAAATATGATATATTACAAGACTACAATGAAACAGACCGCGAAGAAGTTGAGAAACAATGGCAAGACTTTGAGGATGCATACAAAGAAACAGCTCAAGAAGTACTGGGGTACAAAAAGAAAGGGCAAAAACCATGGATCAGCAAGGAGGCGTGGGAGCTAGTAGAAGAGAGAAAACGACTGAATAACAACATCGAGCAAAGTCAGACAGGATTAAGCAGAATTACATGGATAAATATAGGTGTAAAGACAAAGAAGTGAAGAAGAGCACGAGACAAGACAAGAGGAAGTGGGTTGACCACCTTGCCATGGAAGCAGAGGAAGCAGCACATAATGGAAGAATGAAAGAAGTGTATGATATTACAAAAACCCTCAGTAATGACAAACGTAAGAAAAAATGCAGTGAAAGCGATGGAAAGAGCACTTTGAGGAAATCCTTAATAGACCTATCCCTGATGACCCTGTAACAGATGTGAAGATAGATCTGATCATAAATGAAATCAGCACTGACCCAATAACAAAAGCAGAAATTAGAACAGTGCTAAGGAAGATGAAAAACGGGAAAGCAGGGGGCAAGGACGAAATTACAGCAGAATTATTAAAAGCAGACATGAATACAACAAAGAAATGGCTTGTCAAATTATTCAGAACATTTTGGGAACAAGAGAAAGTGCCGAAAACGTGGAATTAGGGAGCTAGTAGAAGAGAGAAAACGATTGAAGAACTGGACTGATCGTTAAAATACCGAAGAAAGGTGACCTTACAGAGTGCGGGAATTGGAGAGCAATTAAAGTATTCGGAAGAGTACTCATTGACAGTATAAGAGATGGAGTTAACAGCAAGTTGAGAGACGAACAAGCATGTTTCAGAAGTGGGAGAGGCACAGTAGAACAGAAATTTTTATTTTACGAAATATTATAGAACATTACTATTTATCTTGTACATAAATGACATGTGCGATGTTTCCAAACTACTTCATATTATTCTATTTGCAGATGATACTAACAATTTTTACTCTGCTAGTAATATTGATGATGTAACCAATGTAGTTAACAACGAACTAAAACAACTAGGCCTATGGTTCAGAGCAAACAAATTATCGCTCAATGTGAAAAAAACAAATTTTATAATGTTTACAAATAAAAAACAACCTAGAACAGATGTGCATATAGTTTTGAATGGAACAACCATTGAACAGGTAACACATACAACATTCCTTGGAGTAACTATGGATGAAAACATTAACATGGAGAGAACATATAAAAATGGTTGAAACAAAAGTATCAAAAAGCATAGCAGTTTTGTATAAAACTATGCATGTTCTTGATTGTCAAGCGTTACACACATTATATCAATCACTTGTTGAACCACATATGTCATATTGTTGTGAGATATGGGGAAGTACGTATCAATCCAGACTCAAGAAACTATTTCTGTTACAGAAAAAAGCTATACGGATTATTTATAACCTTAATTACCATGATCATACATCTGTATTTTTCTACAGCTCAAACATTCTTAAACTTCACGATTTAGTTACATGCAAGACTGTGATTATACTCTATAAAACAAATAATCACTCTTTAAATGGTCGGGTTCAAGCATTCTTTAAACCAACCAAAGCTATACACATGTATAGTACCAGACAAAGCAAACTGTTTTATGTTAAAAAAAACAAACACAACCCTCAGACTATTGTCACTCACTGTCAAAGGTATAAATACGTGGAACAGTTTAGCAAATGAATAACTCAGCTACCATGTTTTACACTATTTAAAAAAACATTCAAGTTGTCATTACTTACAGCATATTTATAAACTTTTAATTGAAAGTTATGCCAATTAGTTAATTTATAATTAGCACAAGCACCACTGTAATAAGTTTATAAGTGAATTGTGAATGCTATTTTGTATTTAATGTTTTACGTGTATTGCATTTATTTAGTTTGAGGGCATAGCACCTTATAAGTTGTATGACTGTCTGTAGGGTTCTTTAACCTCCTTGTCTGTAGGGTTCTTTAACCTACTTGTCTGTAGGGTTCTTTAACCTCCTTGTCTGTAGGGTTCTTTAACCTCCTTGTCTGTAGGGTTCTTTAACCTCCTTGTCTGTAGTGTTATTTAACCTCCTTGTCTGTAGGGTTCTTTAACCTCCTTGTCTGTAGGGTTCTTTAACCTCCTTGTCTGTAGGGTTATTTAACCTCCTTGCCTGTAGGGTTCTTTAACCTACTTGCCTGTAGGGTTCTTTAACCTCCTTGTCTGTAGGGTTATTTAACCTCCTTGTCTGTAGGGTTCTTTAACCTCCTTGTCTGTAGGGTTCTTTAACCTACTTGTCTGTAGGGTTCGTTAACCTCCTTGTCTGTAGGGTTCTTTAACCTCCTTGTCTGTAGGGTTCTTTAACCTACTTGTCTGTAGGGTTATTTAACCTCCTTGTCTGTAGGGTTCTTTAACCTCCTTGTCTGTAGGGTTCTTTAACCTCCTTGTCTGTAGGGTTATTTAACCTACTTGTCTGTAGGGTTCTTTAACCTCCTTGTCTGTAGGGTTCTTTAACATACTTGTCTGTAGGGTTCTTTAACCTACTTGTCTGTAGGGTTCTTTAACCTCCTTGTCTGTAGGGTTCTTTAACCTACTTGTCTGTAGGGTTCTTTAACCTACTTCTCTGTAGGGTTCTTTAACCTCCTTGTCTGTAGGGTTCTTTAACCTACTTGTCTGTAGGGTTCTTTAACCTACTTGTCTGTAGGGTTCTTTAACCTCCTTGTCTGTAGGGTTCTTTAACCTCCTTGTCTGTAGGGTTCTTTAACCTCCTTGTCTGTAGGGTTCTTTAACCTCCTTGTCTGTAGGGTTCTTTAACCTACTTGTCTGTAGGATTCTTTAACCTCCTTGTCTGTAGGGTTATTTAACCTCCTTGTCTGTAGGGTTCTTTAACCTCCTTGTCTGTAGGGTTTGTTAACCTCCTTGTCTGTAGGGTTCTTTAACCTACTTGATTTGGGGTTCTTTAACCTACTTGTCTGTAGGTTCTTTAACCTCCTTGTCTGTAGGGTTCTTTAACCTCCTTGTCTGTAGGGTTCTTTAACCTACTTGTCTGTAGAGTTCTTTAACCTACTTGTCTGTAGGGATCTTTAACCTCCTTGTCTGTAGGGTTCTTTAACCTACTTGTCGGTAGGGTTCTTTAACCTACTTGTCTGTAGGGTTCTTTATCCTCTTTGTCTGCATTGTACTTTAACCACTTTCTTGCAGTACAGCCATTGGAAGACCTGAGAGTCAGGTACTGATGACGTGGACTGACAACATCAAGCAGTGGATAGATAGTGGCTAGAGAGACTACAAGGAGATGCCTGGCTGAGGCTATGACCTCACGTCATCATCCAACAAGCATGACGGGATGAGGATGAACCTTACATAGATGAGGATGAACCCTCCATGGATGGGGATGAAACCTAAATGGATGGGGATGAACCCTACATAGATGAGGATGAAGCCTACACAGATGGGGATGAACCCTCCATGGATGGGGATGAACCCTCCGTGGATGGGGATGGACTTCCATGGATAGGGATGAACACCCCACAGATGGAGATATACCTCCACGGACAGGGATATGAACCCTCCACAGATGGGGATGAACCCTCCATGGATGGGGATGAACCCTCCATGAATAGGGATGAACCCTCCACGGATAAGGGCGAACCCTCCGTGGATGGGGATGAACCCTTCAGAGAGGGATGAACCCTCCACGAATGGGGATGAACCTTAAACGGACGTAGGAGTGACTCACCACTTGTACCATGTGGTCCTGGCGCACGAGGTATCGACTCTCCTCCGTCCTGAAGGACTGACGCCTCCCGGTCAAGTTTGAGAGGATCTTCTTGACGTCGTAGCGACTCTCACTCTCTCGCTTCGTCTCGTTCAACTTGTGTGTCAGCGTCTCAAGCTCCGTCAGCGCCATCTGTAGGAGGACACGATCTCTGTGCGATGGCGGCGTGTGTTTCAGCAGATCCTGTTCCCATGGAAACGAGAAAGATAATAAATTACCGGGAGTTGATGGGATACCACCAAAACTGCTTAAGGAAATTGTTGAGCGAATTAGTACACCACTTGCAAAATTGTTTAACTTGTCACCAGAAGAAGGAACAGTTCCTTCAGAATGGAAAGAAGCAAACATTACGCTGCTATTTAAGAGGGGATTGAGGAACAAGCCAGAAAATTACAGACCAGTGAGTTTAACATCAGTTGTATGTAAATTACTTGAAACATTAATTAGAAACCACATGGTGGAATTCCTTGTAAAACATAAATTAATAAATACATCTCAACATGGATTCCTAAAAGCAAGGTCATGTCTAACCAATCTCTTTTTTTTGGAAGATATTACAAAGTGGGTAGATGACGGGTCACGGGTGGATGTTGTCTACTTAGATTTTCAGAAAGCTTTTGATAAAGTGTCACATCAAAGATTGTTACTTAAACTAAAAGCCCATGGTATAGGCAATGATGTAATCAACTGGATAGAAAAGTGGCTTACACACAGAAGACAGAGAGTAATAGTAGATGGTGAGATTTCAAAATGGAAATCTGTTCTGAGTGGGGTACCACAGGGATCAGTATTAGGCCCTATACTGTTTTTAATATATATATAAATGATTTGGAAAATTATATATCTAGCAAAGAACTGAAATTTGCAGATGACACAAAAGTATTCAGAAAGGTTACTAATGTTACAGATAAAAAAAATTTACAGGATGATCTAGATAAATTAGTTAAATGGTCAGTAAAATGGCAAATGTTATTCAATTTTGGGAAGTGTAAATGCATACACATAGGACATGGAAACATGGACAAAGAATATAAAAAGGAGGATGCTGTACTAGGTAGAACCACAAAGAAAAGGACTTAGGAGTAACATTTAGTGCTGACATGAAAGTTTCAGAGCAATGTCAGATTGCTGCTTTGAAAGGAAATCAAGTTCTAGGGCTAATTAGGAGAACTATCACATATAAGGAGAAACAGCTAATTGTACCCCTGTACAAAGCAATGGTTAGACCACATTTGGAATATTGTATTCAAGCTTGGAGACCATATCGTAAAAATGACATAGACAAGCTAGAAAGAATACAACAATAGCAACTAAAATGATTCCAGAATTGAGAGACCTTAGTTACGAAAGCTACTTAATATAATGTGGTTTGACAACACTAGAGACCAGGAGACTAAGAGGAGCCCAAATAGAAGTGTTTAAAATAGTGAACAGTTATGAGGATGTTGATAGGAATATGTTCTTGAAACTTAAAGAAGGCAGTAGAACCAGAAGACACAAAGCAACATTAGTTAAGGAGCAGTGTAGGTTGGACATGACAAAGTACTCTTTCTCACAGAGGTTGATAAATGAGTGGAACAAACTGCCAAATGATTGTGTTAATGCTAGTAGTGTGAATATGTTTAAAAATAGAATTGACAGATAAGGACGGGCTACACATAGATGAGAAAATTGTTGGACTCTCGATAAGCCAATGGCTTCCTTGTCCACTTGCCATCTGGAACTTGTTGTTTGGGATGGCAATCTTGTTAAATCTTGAGACTGTTATGATTTAGCTGCAAGTTCATTTTACTAAAAATTAAGTTACAGAAATTGATATATACTCTATGATTTTCATTATTTTTATTGATCTCTTTCAGATGCTAGTTGTTGGCTGTTTAATGATATCATGAAGAGTATTTTTTATTAATTTAGCATGTAAATCAACAAACAACAAACTGGCTGAACAAATTAACAATGTTAGCAAACCATTTAAGGGACGGACATTCTGGTTTTTTTGGATTGTTGCATGGGACATGTTGTTTACCTCTAAATAACTTGATTGTTACTTGATCTCACATGACCAAATATTCAGAGAATACAAAGAGGTTTCTTGAGAAGTAAATAACATGTTAACTGTTAGTAAAATAAAAGTGTGAACTAAACATCACTGAACCAGATGAAGCATTAAATATTGCACACCACCAGAAACATGATGAATTGTGGGAAATGCTGCACTCACCTGCAGAATTATGATGATTTATGGGAAATGCTGCACTCAACTGCAGAAGTATGATGAATTGTGGGAAGTGCTGCACTAACCTGCAGAAGCATGATGAATTGTGGGAAGTGCTGCACTCACCTGCAGAACTATGATGAATTGTGGGAAATGCTGCACTCACCTGCAGAAGTATGATGCATTGTGGGAAATGTTGCACTCACCTGCAGAAGTATGATGTATTGTGAGAAATGCTGCACTCACCTGCAGAAGCATGATGAATTGTGGGAAGCGTTGTACGGGTTTAACCATGAGTCCAAAGAGGGAGAGTCGATCGCGCGAGTTCTCCAAGCGTTGCTGGGTGGGCCAAAGACAGTCACCAGTTAACATAATGTGACACAGTTGACACAGTTTAGCAGGCCCATCCTCATAATTTTGAAAAGGGATTCGGGCATAGACAATCAACTGGGATTTCTGGGATGTTTGAAATTTTTTACTAATAATACAAATTCTCTCAAAAGGGGGGTTTGCTTGAACCACTCTGAGAACGGGCATGTTTAGGGAAGCATAATCTTATTGTTAGTAATCATGGATAAGCATTACATATTTTCTATAGAAAAACCTATTGCATATTTTATGTGGATAAATAAAATTTAATGAGTCTCAAAGTGACAGAAACTTGCAGCTTTAGTTAACATCAATTCAGAGTAGATGAAAAACATTCATTGCCCAGAAAGTAAAAGTAGTTTTCTTGGAAATCAATTCTTTCACAAAAGTTAAAAACAAAAGTGATATTTTTTTCACTGGAAGATGCTAATTTGTGACTATAAAACATTCGTGCAAATTTTCAAAGAACCAACAGCCTATTGATAACAGAGCATCCATGTTTATAGCAACAACGGTTGAAATCCAGATATCTAACTTGTGTGGATAAATGTACTATTCATTAAGCTTGAAACAGAATAAACAAATAGATGACTGCATATGTCATTGACACACATATAATGCTGACACACATATGACGCTGACACACGACGCTGACACACAGGCACCTTTAGGAAATCTGCAAAAGCCGGCTTGGACCGCGCCTGCTTCTTTGCTGTCTCCATGGCGATAGAGAAGTTGTTGACGAATGCACTGTATGCATTGAACACCATCAGCTTGGAAAACTAGAGTGGGAAATGACAGTTGGAAGACCCACAATAGAAAGTGAACTATGCATTATATACATAACACACTGTGTTTGCCACACACTATTCTTGTTTCGACTACTATAATACTCTCTACAATTTGCAATCAATTACAAAGATCCAATACTTCATTCAATAAATGTTCCTACATTCATCAGCTGCTGTCGTGAGGAGTATTACTGCTCAAACTGGAGCCAACTGGACCAACCTTTTACTGTACAGGGGTGACTGTACAATTTGTAAATAAATGCTTTACAAAATGTGATTTAAAACTCCCCCCAAGCCATTTAGCACATCAAAAATTTGAGGTTTGTTGATATTTAAATAAGTGGTGCGTAAACAGTTGTGAACGTGTGACTAACCTTGTCTTATAGTATGCACACACAGTACCCTTGTCTTATAATATACACACACAGTACCCTTGTCTTATAGTATACACACTTACTATTTGTGACAAACACACTTTGTGATGTCTAGCAAATATAATGGGTAGGCTATCATAATGATATTAAATTGCTTCCATTACTAACTATTTTAAGTACATACAATTATTTGTTAAATATTATTATTAAACGATAAAAAGATAACAAAACTAATAACGAACTGAAGCCGTGAAGACGTTCCCGAGCTGTTCCATTTCATCCCACATTCGGATGTGCTCCGCCAGTTCAATGTTGAACATGCTGTGGCAATGGAGGATGTCCTTGACCTTGTAGAATATAACCTTGACTGTGCTGCGACTGAGCAGAGGTGACTTCATCAGCAGCAGCGGCCGCTCGTAGTCCTGTTGAGCAACCAAAACAGAGTTACCAAACTAGAAACCTAGAAAAACAACTGCCATTATTTTAAATGACTAAAAACACCAGCAATATTTATACTTTCATAAATGTTCAGTTCAGTCAAAAACCAGTTTTAAGACAATAATGAACATTATAGAAGGATGTGCTTTCATCATTAAACAGTACAGAAGGATGTGCTTTCATCATTAAAAAGTACAGAAGGATGTGCTTACATCAATAAACAGTACAGAAGGATGTGCTTTCACCATTAAACAGTACAGAAGGATGTGCTTTCATCAATAAACAGTACAGAAGGATGTGCTTACATTAATAAACAGTACAGAAGGATGTGCTTACATCAATAAACAGTACAGAAGGATGTGCTTACATTAATAAACAGTACAGAAGGATGTACTTTCATCAATAAACAGTACAGAAGGATGTGCTTTCATCAATAAACAGTACAGAAGGATGTGCTTACATTAATAAACAGTACAGAAGGATGTACTTTCATCAATAAACAGTACAGAAGGATGTGCTTTCATCAATAAACAGTACAGAAGGATGTGCTTACATTAATAAACAGTACAGAAGGATGTGCTTTCATCATTAAACAGTACAGAAGGATGTGCTTTCATCATTAAACAGTACAGAAGGATGTGCTTTCATCATTAAACAGTACAGAAGGATGTGCTTTCATCAATAAACAGTACAGAAGGATGTGCTTACATTAATAAACAGTACAGAAGGATGTGCTTTCATCAAGGATGTTCTTTCATCAATAAACAGTACAGAAGGATGTGCTTTCATCATTAAACAGTACAGAAGGATGTGCTTTCATCATTAAACAGTACAGAAGGATGTGCTTTCATCATTAAAAAGTACAGAAGGATGTGCTTACATTAATAAACAGTACAGAAGGATGTGCTTACATCAATAAACAGTACAGAAGGATGTGCTTTCATCATTAAACAGTACAGAAGGATGTGCTTTCATCAATAAACAGTACAGAAGGATGTGCTTTCATCAAGGATGTTCTTTCATCATTAAACAGTACAGAAGGATGTGCTTTCATCAATAAACAGTACAGAAGGATGTGCTTACATTAATAAACAGTACAGAAGGATGTGCTTTCATCAATAAACAGTACAGAAGGATGTGCTTACATTAATAAACAGTATAGAAGGATGTGCTTTCATCAAGGATGTTCTTTCATCAATAAACAGTACAGAAGGATGTGCTTTCATCATTAAACAGTACAGAAGGATGTGCTTTCATCATTAAACAGTACAGAAGGATGTGCTTTCATCATTAAAAAGTACAGAAGGATGTGCTTACATTAATAAACAGTACAGAAGGATGTGCTTACATCAATAAACAGTACAGAAGGATGTGCTTTCATCATTAAACAGTACATAAGGATGTGCTTTCATCAATAAACAGTACAGAAGGATGTGCTTTCATCAAGGATGTTCTTTCATCATTAAACAGTACAGAAGGATGTGCTTTCATCAATAAACAGTACAGAAGGATGTGCTTACATTAATAAACAGTACAGAAGGATGTGCTTTCATCAATAAACAGTACAGAAGGATGTGCTTACATTAATAAACAGTACAGAAGGATGTGCTTTCATCAAGGATGTTCTTTCATCAATAAACAGTACAGAAGGATGTGCTTTCATCAATAAACAGTACAGAAGGATGTGCTTTCATCAATAAACAGTACAGAAGGATGTGCTTACATTAATAAACAGTACAGAAGGATGTGCTTTCATCAAGGATGTTCTTTCATCAATAAACAGTACAGAAGGATGTGCTTTCATCAATAAACAGTAAAGAAGGATGTGCTTTCATCAATAAACAGTACAGAAGGATGTGCTTACATTAATAAACAGTACAGAAGGATGTGCTTTCATCAATAAACAGTACAGAAGGATGTGCTTACATCAATAAACAGTACAGAAGGATGTGCTTTCATCAAGGATGTTCTTTCATCAATAAACAGTACAGAAGGATGTGCTTTCATCAATAAACAGTACAGAAGGATGTGCTTTCATCAATAAACAGTACAGAAGGATGTGCTTACATTAATAAACAGTACAGAAGGACGTACTTTCATCAATAAACAGTACAGAAGGATGTGCTTACATTAATAAACAGTACAGAAGGATGGCTTTCATCAAGGATGTGCTTTCATCAATAAACAGTACAGAAGGATGTGCTTTCATCAAGGATGTGCTTTCATCAATAAACAGTACAGAAGGATGTGCTTTCATCATTAAACAGTACAGAAGGATGCGCTTTCATCAAGGATGTGCTTTCATCAATAAACAGTACAGAAGGATGTGCTTTCATCAAGGATGTGCTTTCATCAATAAACAGTACAGAAGGATGTGCTTTCATCAATAAATAGTACAGAAGGATGTGCTTTCATCAATAAACAGTACAGAAGGATGCGCTTACATTAATAAACAGTACAGAAGGATGTACTTTCATCAATAAACAGTACAGAAGGATGTGCTTTCATCATTAAACAGTACAGAAGGATGTGCTTTCATCAATAAACAGTACAGAAGGATGTGCTTACATTAATAAACAGTACAGAAGGATGGCTTTCATCAAGGATGTACTTTCATCAATAAACAGTACAGAAGGATGTGCTTTCATCAATAAACAGTACAGAAGGATGTGGTTTCATCAATACACAGTACAGAAAGATGTGCTTACATTAATAAACAGTACAGAAGGATGTACTTTCATCAATAAACAGTACAGAAGGATGTGCTTACATTAATAAACAGTACAGAAGGATGGCTTTCATCAAGGATGTGCTTTCATCAATAAACAGTACAGAAGGATGTGCTTTCATCAAGGATGTGCTTTCATCAATAAACAGTACAGAAGGATGTGCTTTCATCAAGGATGTGCTTTCATCAATAAACAGTACAGAAGGATGTGCTTTCATCAAGGATGTGCTTTCATCAATAAACAGTACAGAAGGATGTGCTTTCATCAATAAACAGTACAGAAGGATGTGCTTTCATCAATAAACAGTACAGAAGGATGTGCTTACATTACTAAACAGTACAGAAGGATGTACTTTCATCATTAAACAGTACAGAAGGATGTGCTTTCATCAATAAACAGTACAGAAGGATGTGCTTACATTAATAAACAGTACAGAAGGATGGCTTTCATCAAGGATGTGCTTTCATCAATAAACAGTACAGAAGGATGTGCTTTCATCAAGGATGTGCTTTCATCAATAAACAGTACAGAAGGATGTGCTTTCATCATTAAACAGTACAGAAGGATGTGCTTTCATCAATAAACAGTACAGAAGGATGTGCTTTCATCAAGGATGTGCTTTCATCATTAAACAGTACAGAAGGATGTGCTTTCATCAAGGATGTGCTTTCATCAATAAACAGTACCGAAGGATGTGCTTTCATCATTAAACAGTACAGAAGGATGCGCTTTCATCAATAAACAGTACATAAGGATGTGCTTACATTAATAAACAGTACAGAAGGATGTACTTTCATCAATAAACAGTACAGAAGGATGTGCTTTCATCATTAAACAGTACAGAAGGATGTGCTTTCATCAATAAACAGTACAGAAGGATGTGCTTACATCAATAAACAGTACAGAAGGATGTGCTTACATCAATAAACAGTACAGAAGGATGTGCTTTCATCACTAACTTATGAACTCACAACTAGATTGTAAATGCTGTGAATGTCTTGCTAGATGGCACACAGCTATAATGCTACAGTAACAATAGATGACCTAATATATATCTCAATCACTCATGTATTAGACACTATCAAAATGTGATGTCACATAACTTATGACATAATTAAGACTAGAAAGTATGTTTTAAAAATGCCTTAAAAACAGAACGTCTCACAAACCTGTACAATTCTTCGAAGTGAACTCACAAATGAATTTTCACTGTCAACAATGGATGCAACTATATGACGTCGTTTAATCTAAAACAAAAGTCAAGAATGCATCATTACATTTTATACTGTACAATCCTAACCCTGTACTAGACAGCCCAGCCAATAACCCTAACCCTGTACTAGACAGCCCAGCCAATAATCCTAACCCTGTACTAGACAGCCCAGCCAATAATCCTAACCCTGTACTAGACAGCCCAACCAATAATCCTAACCCTGTACATGACAGCCAAGCCAATACCACCCAACTCGTTCCACTAGGCCTCCCCTAAAATGGTCATATGCTATTTTTAGCTATGCCAATCAAGTTAAAATAGGTCTCCAAGTAACTTCCGTAGTTTTATCATGTGTAATCGCCATGTTAGTGAATGAAGTTTGGTTTATGTTCACCAACAGTTCTTGGAAAGTGACTCCAGTTAAGTTAATCAAAATGGTGTCTGACACTGATGAGTCGTTTGTTGGTTTTGATTAAGATGACCTGGCATCGCTTCCTGTTCATTTTGATTGAGATGACCTGGCATCGCTTCCTGTTCATTTTGATTGAGATGACCTGGCATCGCTTCCTGTTCATTTTGATTGAGATGACCTGGCATCGCTTCCTGTTCATTTTGATTGAGATGACCTGGCATCGCTTCCTGTTCATTTTGATTGAGATGACCTGGCATCGCTTCCTGTTCATTTTGATTGAGATGACCTGGCATCGCTTCCTGTTCATTTTGATTGAGATGACCTGGCATCGCTTCCTGTTCATTTTGATTGAGATGACCTGGCATCGCTTCCTGTTCATTTTGATTGAGATGACCTGGCATCGCTTCCTGTTCATTTTGATTGAGATGACCTGGCATCGCTTCCTGTTCATTTTGATTGAGATGACCTGGCATCGCTTCCTGTTCATTTTGATTGAGATGACCTGGCATCGCTTCCTGTTCATTTTGATTGAGATGACCTGGCATCGCTTCCTGTTCATTTTGATTGAGATGACCTGGCATCGCTTCCTGTTCATTTTGATTGAGATGACCTGGCATCGCTTCCTGTTCATTTTGATTGAGATGACCTGGCATCGCTTCCTGTTCATTTTGATTGAGATGACCTGGCATCGCTTCCTGTTCATTTTGATTGAGATGACCTGGCATCGCTTCCTGTTCATTTTGATTGAGATGACCTGGCATCGCTTCCTGTTCATTTTGATTGAGATGACCAGGCATCGCTTCCTGTTCATTTTGATTGAGATGACCAGGCATCGCTTCCTGTTCATTTTGACTGAGATGACCTGGCATCGCTTCCTGTTCATTTTGATTGAGATGACCTGGCATCGCTTCCTGTTCATTTTGACTGAGATGACCTGGCATCGCTTCCTGTTCATTTTGACTGAGATGACCAGGCATCGCTTCCTGTTCATTTTGACTGAGATGACCAGGCATCGCTTCCTGTTCATTTTGACTGAGATGACCTGGCATCGCTTCCTGTTCATTTTGACTGAGATGACCTGGCATCGCTTCCTGTTCATTTTGATTGAGATGACCTGGCATCGCTTCCTGTTCATTTTGATTGAGATCACCTGGCATCGCTTCCTGTTCATTTTGATTGAGATCACCTGGCATCGCTTCCTGTTCATTTTGATTGAGATCACCTGGCATCGCTTCCTGTTCATTTTGATTGAGATCACCTGGCATCGCTTCCTGTTCATTTTGATCAGATTTGCTGCAAGCGCTAATAATAATAAATGTTATTTCGCCGCAGTCGTAGAGGCTGAATAGTATTCGTAGGCAAATAAAATAAAATATATGTTTAAAATTATTAAAGAATATCTACAATAAATTAGCAGAGCATTAAATGACATATAAATAAATAAAAAGTTAGTAAATAAGTAACTAAAATTAGATCCTCTGTTAATTACAAGCAAATGTAGAAGTTTATCAAATAAGTTTGTGGCTAGGTCTACTGCCAGTGGAATAGGTAGCAGTGGAGAGCAGCCTGCACTCTATGTACCATATGTCAATCTATAGCATACCATTTTCACAATAATTTCTCAAATTTACCTGCAGGCTGGGCAGGGAGGGTGTTTACCAGTAGTTCTGTTAACACCTCTGGCTGGGCAGGGAGGGTGTTTACCAGTAGTTCTGTGAACCCCTCTGACTGGGCTGGGAGGGTGTTTACCTGTAGTTCTGTTAACACCTCTGACTGGGCTGGGAGGGTGTTTACCTGTAGTTCTGTTAACACCTCTGGCTGCATGGGGAGACTGTTTACCTGTAGTTCTGTCAACCCCTCTGACTGGGCTGGGAGGGTGTTTACCTGTAGTTCTGTTAACACCTCTGGCTAGGTGGGCAGGTTTCTACCTGTAGTTCTGTGAGCCCCTCTGGCTGGCCTGGAGGGTGTTTACCTGTAATTCTGTTAACCCCTCTGGCTGCGTGTGGAGACTGTTTACCTGTAGTTCTGTCAACCCCTCTGGTTGGGAGGGCAGAGTGTTTAGCTGTAGTTCTGTCAACCCCTCTGGCAGCATGGGGAGACTGTTTACCTGTAGTTCTGTCAACCCCTCTGGCTGGGTAGGGAGACTGTTTACCTGTAGTTCTGTCAACCCCTCTGACTGGGAGGGCAGAGTGTTTAGCTGTAGTTCTGTCAACCCCTCTGGCTGGGTAGGGAGACTGTTTACCTGTAGTTCTGTCAACCCCTCTGACTGGGAGGGCAGAGTGTTTAGCTGTACTTCTGTCAACCCCTCTGACTGGGAGGGCAGAGTGTTTAGCTGTAGTTCTGTCAACCCCTCTGGCTGGGTAGGGAGACTGTTTACCTGTAGTTCTGTCAACCCCTCTGGTTGGGAGGGCAGAGTGTTTAGCTGTAGTTCTGTCAACCCCTCTGGCTGGGAGGGCAGAGTGTTTAGCTGTAGTTCTGTCAACCCCTCTGGCTGGGTAGGGAGACTGTTTACCTGTAGTTCTGTCAACCCCTCTGACTGGGAGGGCAGAGTGTTTAGCTGTAGTTCTGTCAACTCCTCTGGCTGGGAGGGCAGAGTGTTTAGCTGTAGTTCTGTCAACCCCTCTGGCTGGGTAGGGAGACTGTTTACCTGTAGTTCTGTCAACCCCTCTGACTGGGAGGGCAAAGTGTTTAGCTGTAGTTCTGCCAACCCCTCTGACTGGGAGGGCAGAGTGTTTAGCTGTAGTTCTGTCAACCCCTCTGGCTGGACGGGGAGACTGTTTACCTGTAGTTCTGACAACCCCTCTGGTTGGGTGGGGAGACTGTTTACCTGTAGTTCTGTCAACCCCTCTGGCTGGGTGGGGAGACTGTTTACCTGTAGTTCTGTCAACCCCTCTGGCTGGGTGGGGAGACTGTTTACCTGTAATTCAGTCAACCCCTCTGGCTGTGAGGGCAGGGTATTTACCTGCAGTTCTGTCAACTCGTCTGGCTGGGCAGGGAGGGTGGCTGGGGGGATCTTGGCCATTTCAAAGACGACATCGAGCAAGGTCTCATCCTCCTCATCTGTCTCGTCCTTCTTGGTCTTTGGTCCAAGCTTCGCGGCCAGTTTGTCCAGCACTGTCTGTGGTCAGCGGGAACAAGGAATAATTTGGAGCATTTAAAAGATAACACAGACATATTAACAATATCATGTTGGAAACTCATTAACAGCACAAAAAGCTATATAAGCATGTCGTAACGTCATGATAGCAGCATGGATATGTTATAAGATAAAACTGACAGATATCTGATGAGGGAGGGTCATACACAGCTGGGAAATGTTGGATGATGTGGCAGTGGCTTCTTTGTCTACTTGTGGTGTGTGTGGCTTTAGGGGGCGATCAATCTATGTGCACAACTAGACACAAAACACAAGTGTGCAGGCACAACATTACATACAAACACATTATATATATATATGTATATATATACATCATAGTGTATTTTATATAAATAAAATACTATGTACTTGTTATTGGTTCATTTATAATACAAAGATGACATATCTACTGGGAAAATGATTTTGTTGATGCATCCATCAATCACCCATGTGTCTATGTCCACATGATACGGGGTCAGTGTATACCTAAGTCTGTTGGTCCACCAATGTGCCTATGTCCACAGTACATGATATAGGGCCTAAGTCTGTTGGTCCACCATTATAACATAGTTGCTGAATAGTGTAGTTCTTACAAAACCTGACTGCATGCAAAGTATTTATATATATATATATATATATATATATATATATATATATATATATATATATATATATATATATATATATATATATATATATATATATGTGTGAAGGCTCGCCACTGGGAAGACATTCTAGATCTATGTATGTAAAACAAGTAACTAACACAGTTAACTACTAGAGACATGTTGTAAGCTTGGAACAAATATGAATACAAAATTTTCAAACAATTTACAAAGGAAAGATTGTAACAGTGATAATATCAATTCATTCATCTATGTTCTGACCTGGTTTTCATTGGGTGACCTTGACCGTTGGTCACGTGATGTCTGACTGGTTGTCTCTTCCTCGACTTCATCACATGACTCGAACTCGGATGAGCTCCAGCCGCCGTACGGGTCAGTGGATTCAAGGGTGCCACCCCCTGACCGGCTGATGCGCACATTCTCATAGATGATCTCATTCGGGTCTTCGACCTGGGGCCACTCTAGAGACAGACCACCAGCCATATCATATCTCTGACCTCAATTCAATTTAGAATTTCCTCCCCAAAACAAATAGACTGACCATTACTGTCGACCTGAGACTAGAGAGAACAGACCCATTACTGTCGACCTGGGACTAGAGAGAACAGACCCATTACTGTCGACCTGGGACTAGAGAGAACAGACCCATTACTGTCGACCTGAGACTAGAGAGAACAGACCCATTACTGTCGACCTGAGACTAGAGAGAACAGACCCATTACTGTCCACCTGAGACTAGAGAGAACAGACCCATTACTGTCGACCTGAGACTAGAGAGAACAGACCCATTACTGTCAACCTGAGACTAGAGAGAACAGACCCATTACTGTCGACCTGAGACTAGAGAGAATAGACCCATTACTGTCGACCTGAGACTAGAGAGAACAGACCCATTACTGTCCACCTGAGACTAGAGAGAACAGACCCATTACTGTCGACCTGAGACTAGAGAGAACAGACCCATTACTGTCGACCTGGGACTAGAGAGAACAGACCCATTACTGTCAACCTGAGACTAGAGAGAACAGACCCATTACTGTCGACCTGAGACTAGAGAGAACAGACCCATTACTGTCGACCTGGGACTAGAGAGAACAGACCCATTACTGTCGACCTGAGACTAGAGAGAACAGACCCATTACTGTCGACCTGAGACTAGAGAGAATAGACCCATTACTGTCCACCTGAGACTAGAGAGAACATACCCATTACTGTCGACCTGAGACTAGAGAGAACAGACCCATTACTGTCGACTTGAGACTAGAGAGAAGACCCATTACTGTCCACCTGAGACTAGAGAGAACAGACCCATTACTGTCCACCTGAGAATAGAGAGAACAGACCCATTGCTGTCGACCTGAGACTAGAGAGAATAGACCCATTACTGTCGACCTGGGACTAGAGAGAACAGACCCATTACTGTCCACCTGAGACTAGAGAGAACAGACCCATTACTGTCGACCTGAGACTAGAGAGAACAGACCCATTGCTGTCCACCTGAGACTAGAGAGAACAGACCCATTACTGTCCACCTGAGACTAGAGAGAACAGACCCATTACTGTCCACCTGAGAATAGAGAGAACAGACCCATTGCTGTCGACCTGAGACTAGAGAGAATAGACCCATTACTGTCGACCTGGGACTAGAGAGAACAGACCCATTACTGTCCACCTGAGACTAGAGAGAACAGACCCATTACTGTCGACCTGAGACTAGAGAGAACAGACCCATTACTGTCGACCTGAGACTAGAGAGAACAGACCCATTACTGTCGACCTGGGACTAGAGAGAACAGACCCATTACTGTCGACCTGAGACTAGAGAGAACAGACCCATTACTGTCGACCTGAGACTAGAGAGAATAGACCCATTACTGTCGACCTGAGACTAGAGAGAACAGACCCATTACTGTCAACCTGAGACTAGAGAGAACAGACCCATTACTGTCCACCTGAGACTAGAGAGAACAGACCCATTACTGTCGACCTGAGACTAGAGAGAACAGACCCATTGCTGTCCACCTGAGACTAGAGAGAACAGACCCATTTATTCTCCTAACATGAAAACAATAAAAATTTTAAATGTTAGGTGCGAAATGCTAATTAATTGGTAGGTAAAACTACACACGCACGTTGCTGGCTCATCACGATCTGGGTGGCGACTTTTTACTCATCAAGCAAACATCCCTAAAGATGCATGACACTACATGAAATAGATGTTGTTTAACATCAGACCCTGTTCACCTTTCTACATGAAATGGATGTCATTTAACTTCAGACCCCTCTCAACTTGCTACATTAAATGGATGTCATTTAACTTCAGACCCCCTCACCTTGCTACATGAAATGGATGTCATTTAACTTCAGACCCCCTTCACCTTGCTACATGAAATGGATGTCATTTAACTTCAGACCCCCTCACCTTGCTACATGAAATAGATGTTGTTTAACATCAGACCCTGTTCACCTTTCTACATGAAATGGATGTCATTTAACTTCAGACCCCTCTCAACTTGCTACATTAAATGGATGTCATTTAACTTCAGACCCCCTCACCTTGCTACATGAAATAGATGTTGTTTAACATCAGACCCTGTTCACCTTTCTACATGAAATGGATGTCATTTAACTTCAGAACCCCTCACCTTGCTACATGAAATGGATGTCATTTAACTTCAGTACCCCTCACCTTGCTACATGAAATGGATGTCATTTAACTTCAGAACCCCTCACCTTGCTACATGAAATGGATGTCATTTAACTTCAGTACCCCTCACCTTGCTACATGAAATGGATGTCATTTAACTTCAGAACCCCTCACCTTGCTACATGAAATGGATGTCATTTAACTTCAGAACCCCTCACCTTGCTACATGAAATGGATGTCATTTAACTTCAGAACCCCTCACCTTGCTACATGAAATGGATGTCATTTAACTTCAGACCCCCTTCACCTTGCTACATGAAATGGATGTCATTTAACTTCAGAACCCCTCACCTTGCTACATGAAATGGATGTCATTTAACTTCAGAACCTCTCACCTTGCTACATGAAATGGATGTCATTTAACTTCAGAACCCCTCACCTTGCTACATGAAACGGATGTCATTTAACTTCAGACCCCCTTCACCTTGCTACATGAAATGGATGTCATTTAACTTCAGAACCTCTCACCTTGCTACATGAAATGGATGTCATTTAACTTCAGAACCCCTCACCTTGCTACATGAAATGGATGTCATTTAACTTCAGAACCCCTCACCTTGCTACATGAAATGGATGTCATTTAACTTCAGAACCCCTCACCTTGCTACATGAAATGGATGTCATTTAACTTCAGAACCCCTCACCTTGTTACATGAAACTTTGAATGACATCAACCTGTGGAAAACTGTCAGTCTGGTGTTTTATGACAATGACTGTGAAGACCTTTGTACAATGTTGTCCTTAGTGGTCAGCTGATCTTCTGAGCTATCTATGTATGTGTTTCAGTCTTTGCTTGTTGCTTTCTCGCTTTCCATATTTCTCTTCTATGATCACTTTTTCGATCTGACTGTTTCTCATCCTAAGGATTACTGTTGTCCAGGGTTGTTTGATTTAAATCATGATTTAAATCACTCCAAAAAAACATTGATTTATGATTTTTTTTACTTCCGATTTTTTTATCGCTGATTTATATGAATTTAACACAAATAATTATTTACAAGCATCGAGATCAACAAAGTTTTGTATGTTTTTTAATACAAAAGCACAAAGTGCGCACACTTGTGTAGCTGTATTGACACCAGATAGCCTGATAGTCAAACATTTTATGACATTGTGTATACCAGATTTTAAAAAAATCAAATAAATAAAAAAATCATGATTTTTTTCAACCCTGCTTTCGTCTCTTCTGATAATCTAAAACAACTGCATTGGTGAATACAAATAGGGCCAAACTCCACTGGATCACATTTTTCTTCAGTATAGCACATTTTCTGATGTTTCTCTCTACACTGATGTTCTTTACCAAATTTGTTATATAATATATTTAGAACCATTTTTATAGTGTTTACAGAACAAATTAAATCATTTTAAAACATGAAGGGGAAGCTTATTTACTCCTGACAAAATTATCTAGTGGAGTTGGGGGCCCATTTGAATTCACCGATCCAATTGTCTTTGCAAAAAATGTCACTTGGTGTAATTGTACCTCTACATCTGTAATGTCCAATGTCCACCAACTGTTTTTTATTTTCCTAAAGAACTCAACTCCAGTAGTGGCTAATCTATACCATTAACAGTACCTGCTGTGTTACCATTACTGGGGTCAAAGGGAGCAAATCATATCATAAGAGTGTGGGGGAACAATTTAGATAAACCACTGATTTCAAATGATCCACCAGGTGGCACTACAAGAGCAACATGAGTTCTACTCTACTGTCTACAGGGGTCATATATATAGACAGGGGTCATGCCTCAGTTAGACTTCCTGGTGTGTTACACACAAATGTAGGGCATAGTAAGTTTGGATATAGGACGTTTTAAAAAATTCATGCGATCTGACATAAGTGCATTTGTGCACGGACATAACCAGGTTTGCTGGCGGAAGCTGTTGAAAGTGAAATGGTGGATTTTAGATGATTTTAATTGGCGGAACGATATTTGTGATTTTTTGGGCGATTAGACACGTGTGTTCGTAATTCATGCTAATATTGGTAAACATTGAGGGGTATCGCAGATACAGGCATATTACAAGATTGAGAAATGTCTAATTTTGACAAAACTCGACCAGCATGTCAGTGGGATGATGACAGTGGCTGGTGAAAACTTTTAGAATTTTTTATGGTCACGTTTTCTTATAATTTTGCAAAACGTTAACATGGCCACCAATGGGAAATGTAACCATAGGATGAACCCAATTAAACGGAAGTCGTGATCACAGCACGGTTATAAAATTTTGATATGCTTATATTTTAATCGTTGTTGTTAGCCTAATTGTGGATATCACAGGTAATTTGGATGAAATAATTAGTTTGTTATAAAACATTTCTTAGAATTTTGATAATTTGCAATTCTGATAATATAATGCGGGGTCATATTAAAAAAATTTTTTTTTTATAAAAACGGCTGCTAACCTGCCCCATGTGTGTGTTTGACTTAGAAAATTGTCGGTGTCATGCTAGTTAATATTATACTATTATATATATATTTTTAATATAGTCAACATGATCATTACTTATTAAGAACCGCTATTTTTTAAACTTTGTAACCGTCTCCTTTAGGAGGTGTCCTGTAGCTGACCTACTATATATAAAAAATTTCAAATAAATGTACATTTTAATGTTGTGCTATAACATTTGATGTGCATCAGCTGATAATTTGTGCAATTTAATGTTTAATAAGAAATTGTATTGTTAATAAACACAGTTTTTTTATTTTCCATGTGTTAAAATTGCACGAAAGAGCTTGTGGTTAGCTAAAACCTTAAAATAAGCACTTTTTATATAGAAAATAATCGTTGCGTTTCATAAATGCCTAGTCACAACGTCTTAATATGCATTTCATGTTGTGTGCAGTTCTCTTTAAGTGCTTGGGCACAAGGAAATGAAGGTATGCAACCCTAACCGTAGCTAACCCCATCTCTAGCTAACCCCATCCTTGGCTAACCCCATCTCTAGCTAACCCCATCCCTAGCCAATCATAACCCTGAAATGGTTTACATAAGATATAACCATTCCCACAGACACAAGTTGCTAGGAAAAAGTGATCAGTTTGCTTGGAAAAGGCAGACAGCAGTAACAATCAAGAATAGCCTGGTATAGAGCGGATGCCAAAATGAAATTTTTTTTCAAAATTAGGGGGTATGACACCAGTTTGTGAGGGAGTAGGCAGCTATTTTGCACTAGAACAGTCATTGGTGATATTTTTACGTGGCCCAGTACATTGGTCACATTGTGTAACACATTTGGACAGAATAGTTGTATGTTGGTTGTGTCACTGCCACTGGAAGCATTGGATATATCAGCATTTTCAAATCTGGCTGCAACAGGTATCTGGTAATATGATACCCCTTTATGGTGGCGTATCCAAATCAAGCAGTACGCCTTGTATCTTATCAACTAGAAGCACGACAGCAGTCATATAAACAATAAAACTGAACAATTCTGACACATTGGAAATCACTCAAAATGCTGTTAAATGTGACAAATTGTCACTTTTCTGACAAAATTACACAATGTTTGGTTAAAAATCAAGCAATTATAGAAATTTTAATTTGAAAATAAATTCATTGCTATATCTAAAGAGACAATAAGCAGGCTTCATTGGCTCGCAATGCTCTGGAAATCTAGTATACATGATATATGATTTACCAAGTGTCTAAGTGGACCTATAATTAAAATATGTGACTGGTTTTCAGCAAATATTCTGAGCATGGCATTGTTTTGATTTGGTTGTCAAACAAATAATAATGACGTGACAAACAGGAGTGTTCTATAATATGTGTACATATATATTGTGCTGCTACTTGATGTAAAATTGGACACTTTCTCAGAAAATAGCTTCCCTATTTGGGCTCATGCCTCAGTTAGACTTCCTGGTGTGTTACACACGAATGTAGGGCATAGTAAGTTTGGATATAGGATGTTTTAAAAATTCATATGATCTGACATAAGTGCATTTGTGCACGGACATTACCAGGTTTGCTGGCGGAAGCTGTTGAGAGTGAAATGGTGGATTTTTAGATGATTTTAATTGGCGGAACGATATTTGTGATTTTTTGGCAATTAGACACGTGTGCGTCGTAATCATGCCAATATTGGTCAACATTGAGGGGTATCGCAGATACAGGCATATTACAAGATTGAGAAATGTCTAATTTTGACAAAACTCGACCAGCATGTCAGTGGGATGATGACAGTGGCTGGTGAAAACTTTTAGAATTTTTGATGGTCATGATTTCTTATAATTTTGCAAAATGTTAACATGGCCACCAATGGGAAATGTAACCGTAGGATGAACTCTACAGTTGACTTCAAGGGGTAAGACCACTGATGACCTTCCTGTTTATTGTTTCACACGAATGTAGGGCGTATTAAATTGCGATTTGTGAATTTAAACATTTCATATGATGTGACATAAGTGGCTGTGAAATAATGCATTTTTTTTGAGAGTTTAACAGGCGGAGGGATTTATGGGAATTTTTCTGCTATGGGCCACATGGGCACATGAATACATGGCTATTTTTTTCAAAATTGATGGGCATCGCACGTCGGGACGTTTTAAAAGAGCTGGAGGTACGCGATTTTGAAAAAAATTTGGTCAGTATGTCAATGAGGTGATGACAGTTGCTGTGAAAAATTTCTTATAAACAGAGAAAACGTTAACATGGCCACTAATGCAATTCTCCACAGTGGTCTGACCCCTCAAATGATCCCAATGTACTGGGTACCGTCATATGCTATATATGCCATATAATCCTAATCCTGAAACTAGTCTTCCATTACTTGCTAAATGACCAAATATATTTTATGTTGGAAATATAAACTTAATGATGGATCGACACACTGAGATATGGAAGCTGCAAGGCCCGCATATCTCACTCTATATAGCTTGCTCTGTATATTGCACTCTATATATCTCGCTCTGTATATTTCACTCTATATATATCTGTATCCACACACTGTATCCAAGCAATCCACACAATGTGATGGTGGTGGTAATCTTCTGAAACAACTGGCCTGGTTCATCAAGTTGTTCCAACGTTGGTGCTGTGTTAGCCTGGGGCAGTCTGGCATAGCTACAGACAGCTGGCAACCCAGAGCCTGGCACAGCCACAGACAGCTGGGACTCCAGAGCCTGGCACAGCCACAGAGAGCTGGCACTCGGGACTTGGTGGCAAATACGTATCTGTATTTAAATATACTGATTTTGTATGTTTGTATAAGTAAAAAAATTATTAGACTTTTCCAGAAGCCCATATTTGGGTTTGATGTAATTGGGCAAATATATGTAAAATACAGCAACTTGAACTTTGTGTATTTGAAATGCTTGAATATGCACACTTTAAGATTTTAAATATTGGTAAATGCTTACGAATATCCACCTCACCTAACCCACTTCTTCTCTGTCTATTTCAACATGTTCTATAAAATGTTAAAATACTGTAACTGACAGGTTGTATTACATGTTAGCCTTTCTGGTATATCAGATTTGAATTTAACTGTATAATTAAGATTTTAAAGAGCACATCTGTATATGATTAACTTATCAAGTGGTTCCATAAAAGAGCAAACGTAGAGTCAATCAAATCAACAATATTGAAAAGAAGATGGAGATATTTGGGCAATGTCTTTAGAATGCCTTCAACAAGAACACCAAAGCTGGCCATGGTACTGGAGTACCCAGATATGATGCAGGAGTATAGGCTGCACAAAGACTTAATGAGAGACCAAGGATTGTGTAACTGGCTGTAGCGGTGGATGCAGATTGTGTAACTGGCTGTAGTGGTGGAGGCATGTTGTGTAACTGACTGTAGTGGTGGATGCAGGTTGTGTAACTGGCTGTAGTGGTGGAGGCAGGTTGTGTAACTGACTGTAGTGGTGGATGCAGGTTGTGTAACTGACTGTAATGGTGGAGGCAGGTTGTGTAACTGGCTGTAGTGGTGGATGCAGGTTGTGTAACTGGCTGTAGTGGTGGGGGCAGGTTGTGTAACTGACTGTAGTGGTGGATGCAGGTTGTGTAACTGACTGTAGTGGTGGATGCAGGTTGTGTAACTGACTGTAGTGGTGGATGCAGGTTGTGTAACTGACTGTAGTGGTGGGGGCAGGTTGTGTAACTGACTGTAGTGGTGGGGGCAGGTTGTGTAACTGGCTGTAGTGGTGGAGGCAGGTTGTGTAACTGACTGTAGTGGTGGATGCAGGTTGTGTAACTGACTGTAATGGTGGATGCAGGTTGTGTAACTGACTGTAGTGGTGGATGCAGGTTGTGTAACTGGCTGTAGTGGTGGGGGCAGGTTGTGTAACTGACTGTAGTGGTGGATGCAGGTTGTGTAACTGACTGTAGTGGTGGATGCAGGTTGTGTAACTGACTGTAATGGTGGAGGCAGGTTGTATAACTGACTGTAGTGGTGGAGGCAGGTTGTGTAACTGACTGTAGTGGTGGAGGCAGGTTGTGTAACTGGCTGTACTGGTGGAGGCAGGTTGTGTAACTGACTGTAGTGGTGGAGGCAGGTTGTGTAACTGACTGTAGTGGTGGAGGCAGGTTGTGTAACTGACTGTAGTGGTGGAGGCAGGTTGTGTAACTGGCTGTACTGGTGGAAGCAGGTTGTGTAACTGGCTGTAGTGGTGGGGGCAGGTTGTGTAACTGACTGTAGTGGTGGGGGCAGGTTGTGTAACTGACTGTACTGGTGGAGGCAGGTTGTGTAACTGGCTGTAGTGGTGGAGGCAGGTTGTGTAACTGGCTGTAGTGGTGGAGGCAGGTTGTGTAACTGGCTGTAGTGGTGGAGGCAGGTTGTGCTGAGAGACTGTAGTGGTGGAGGCAGGTTGTGTAACTGAATGTAGTGGTGGAGGCAGGTTGTGTAACTGACAGTAGTGGTGGAGGTAGGTTGTGCTGAGAGACTGTTATTACTACTACTAGTAGAGGAGGTGGGAGAGGTCACTACTAAGTGGACTGGTCAGTAAGTGCAGTAGTCACAATGTAAACCCAGTCAGGTATACCACTATGATTGTGTTGTTAGTGGCCAATGTGTGCTTCAGTTCAGTCATTGTGCATTACAATTTGTACTAAGTACTGTACTGTAGAAACAAAGCTAAACATTTTGATAATGTGGATATTATTAAATTTATATTGCTACATGACAGTCATAGGTTGTTATAGTAGTCATAAAATAATTCAACTAAATTATCTACTTATGGTTACCAAAGAAGCATGCACTAGTATTATCACATGCACTAGTATTATCACATGCACTAGTATTATCACATGCAGCTTATCTTTAATGGCAGTTTAAGTGAGAATATAAATGGAATCAGCCGCATCAAGTCCACATCCTCCAACATTCCAAAGTCCCAACAAACCGCAGTGTGCGTGGTTCTGATGGTTTTCCAACCTTCTACATTATCATATAAACATGGATGACAACAATTCCATAAAAAACAACCTAAATGTCATGTCCCAAGATAGATGACGCCACACTGCCCATCCCCCACACCTGTGACTCACTGCAATGTTAGATCCCCACAGCCAGTCACTCCACACATAATGTAAGGGAAGAAAACATGACTGACTCAGAACTAGCAGGGTCTGAAGGCACCCACAATGTGGCAAAGGGTTAATATGGCCCTTTTTAAGCAGTGCTTACTGCGATTATGATAGTGGCCCCAATGATGTGATATTGCTGTACAGTGTTGAAAGCTGCAGCCGCCAATCAATACAGCCATTATAGGGTGTTGAGAATGCTCAAGTAGACCTATCATTACATACTCTAGAACACTACACATAGCATACTCAGTCATTGTCTAAACTGCAGCCTCAAGGAAACTACAGGTGCTGGACTAAAACAGGAAGCCTCCCCTTGGAAGAATCATCCAATTGCACATAACTGTTTTTGAGGTTTTTATTTCTGTACATGCTAAAAATAGTTGGATGAAAGGAATGCATATTGGTGTGAGAGAGAACTGGAGAACAGGGGAGAGAGAACTCAGGAACATGCCAACTGCCAGCAACAAGGTCAGTGGCATAGTGACCTGGGGGCAGGGGGGTGCACTCGCACCCGGGTGTGCATTAACATCATATTAAAAATCTGGATCGCGCTGTCATATCAACTTGGTTGCACATACTGGTAATTTGGCAGTGTATTTATTATTACATATGTTGTAAAGAGCAAATTCATAATTAATTGTTGCCTGTGTTTCACCGAGCTGACAAGTAGGTCACAATTTTATGTCCTGCCGTTGCGTGATGAATTGATGTCAACAATGTTCGGTTCGAGAACAGAGTGTTATCTGTGGAGGTACGTGTGTAAGTACGTAGGTTATGTAACTACGTATTGTCAACCAGGGAGACAACTACTCGCCAAATTGTGTTGCTTGCACCGACAACAATCACTACGTTACTGAAGAAGATGTTTCCCCTTATTCCAAAGAAGAGAATTCATGCTGTAGTTAGTGCTACAGCATGGAACCACATGGGAGGTCAGTAGACAGGCCAGGTTGTTCCACAGCTATAGTGCACCTGTATGCACTGGCAGTGCACCCTTGTGGCACCCAGTGAGAAATGGTGGCACCACCAGTCAGTAACCTATGCAAATCAGTTTCTCAAGTTTCTTTCCAAGGATGACTTGACATCATGAGACGACCCTTCTGGGGAGAATTACTCCTTGTCAACTGCCACTACAATAGTAGTGTATATTATTCTCCTGGTATATGCAAATAGTAATACAGTCACTGCATGACGTCCAACTGACTGACTGACTGAACTAACATGAAGAATGTGACTGCTAAAAAAGCATGGACTTCAGGTAGTGCCACACACATTGCCTGTGACCCTGTGTGACTTCAGGTAGTGCCACACACATTGTCTGTGAGCCTGTGTGACTTCCCTGTGACAGTCATTTTGTTACTCACAGTTGTCAAAAGAACCCTGCCCACTACTGTTGACAGACCACCATTGTGTTTGTTGCCAGCTCAAGCCATTGTACTTGACCTGTCAATCAGGTAGCTGCAGCCGGTTCACTCTTACTCAAGGGATCTTCAAATTCAAAGCTTGCTGTATCAGTTCCAAATATTCTAGCTGTCATGTAAAAATGCATAGTATTAAAACTAACAAACTTTGGTAATCGATGCTATTTTTTAAACAGAAACTGTCATTTTGTTAGAGCATAAGCAACCTAGCTGGAGAAGTTAAGACTTACTTCTTTTTACAAACTTTTCCTGTCCCACCATCAACATTAAATCATATATGCAACTAATACTGCATATATTATAGAACAATTAGTAATGTTTTAGCACCATACCGCAATGGCATATTTCCAACAGACTGATTTGCACTCTGCAAACAAACCACAAAGAAACCGCAAACCCAGTATTACAATATTACAAACCCAGTATTACAATATTACAAACCCAGTATTACAATATTACAAACCCAGTATTACAATATTACAAACCCAGTATTACAATATTACAAACCCAGTAGTACAATATTACAAACCCAGTATTACAATATTACAAACCCAGTATTACAATATTACAAACCCAGTATTACAATATTACAAACCCAGTATTACAATATTACAAACCCAGTATTACAATATTACAAACCCAGTAGTACAATATTTATCTCCTTTATTCACATCTTTGTTATTGTTTGCTAATAATAATTATTGGTGAATTTTCTTCACAAATACAAACCTAGACATGGCCTAAAAAAAACAGCCTATTGAGATTATAATTAAGTGGAACTTTCAGATGGTTTTACACAGTAGGTACAATGCAGCACCAGCAAGGTGAGGCATCAGAGCTTGGCATACTACTAAACACTTTAATAATACTATATAGTCATTCATCACTGTGACCAACTGTCCACATCACCTGACTGAAAACATATTGGACGTGAAGCTTGTATCCCTTGGCTTGCCCTAACATAGCTCACTTCTGGGGATTAAATACACATGTCCCAAGTTGTGAGTCAGTCAGCTTTTAGGGCCTGAGAATTCCAGATGTGTTTAATTAATCTTCCTAGCTACCAGTACTTAGTAGAAATAGGTGTGATAAAGACTGGCCTGCCATTCCAAGTGAAGCCTGTATCTCTTCACTAGTTGATGTCATCACAACACTGACAAGAAGCTGGTCATCAGTGGACACACAACACTACACTTACTGTACCATCTGCTGAATTGGTAGATCTATAGATCTCAGTGGTTGGACCATATATCCAGCATGCATGATATGTGGCCTTCATGCAAATAAAGTTTTTGTTATATTCTGTCAGTTACTGATCAATAATACAACTACTGGAATGTGATGGTTACAGCAGGTAAGTTTCCACTATTCATGGTTCGTTTCTACATAGACAGTATCCTCTCCACGCCACCAGTTAACAACACAGACTGTATCCTATCCTTGCCACCAGTTAACGACACAGACTGTATCCTATCCTTGCCAACAGTTAACAACACAGACTGTATCTTATCCTTGCCACCAGTTAACGACACAGACTGTATCCTATCCATGCCACCAGTTAACGACACAGACTGTATCCTATCCATGCCACCAGTTAACAACACAGACTGTATCCTATCCATGCCACCAGTTAATGCAAGCATGGTCATTATGTTACTATTGTATATCATGTGTATACTGGTTCCTGTAACTACATTACCAAAGCAGGTAGTAATTAAAAGGGCTTCAAATGTAAGTTAGATCAGCATTAACGTTAACTGGCACCTTCATTTCTGGTCTTACCAAGCAAGAGTTTACCTGCCTTCCAAGTCATTCTGATGATTCTCATATAGCTTCTACTCATCTTTCTCAAACTCTGTGTTCCTGGACACACAGTAGGGCTGGCCTTATCACTGTTCACTGCCTCATTTATTACTGGTAGTTGTCCCTATATACTGACAGTGACAGCAAACAAAGATATCAACAGCTCATACCAAGTCACCACATTCTGTCTAGTTTCACATTGAGTGAAATTACCCAACTTCCTAGTTTCACAATGATTTGGCCTGTCACACAAACTCACATTACTAGGAGCCAGGCATCACCGAATTCCCCAAGTTTACCATTCAAATAATCCATTCTGGCCAACATACCCAGACTCATAATAGTTGAAATCTCAAAGGTGCAACTTGCATGAGCCCTGTGTCCGGCCTACACTGATGAGCCGGACACAGGGTGTAAGATGAGCCACTATGATGCCCACTGGCTTGATGTGTCCAAATGACTTTACTTTCTGCAGTAAACCAACATACAGACAGGGAGATGTGCGGGGCAGTGGGGTGGAAAGAGTTAATGACAGTGTATGTGGGAGTGAAGAAACCTAGGCCTGAACCAACCACAGGAACAGGTTCAGCCTCCCTCCCACATATGCATGGGTCCATAGTATACATACACTGGCCTCCAGTGACTCAATAAACACTGTCCAGACCTTTGGTGCAGCTGGAGCATGACCTCAGTAACCTCAAGTCTCAAGCAGTTATACTCCAAACAGCCCAATCTTGAGCTAACGCAGGAGTTTCGACCAATAGCTTTTAGTGTCTCTTCCGAAAGACACGGGCAAAGTGGGGTGAATGGAATTGCCCAAGCTTCAAAACGGCGGAGGTGGAATCGAACCGCCGTCCTCTCGATCGACAGGCGGGTGCTCTAGCCATTAGACCACCGCTCCCCCCGACATCACATTGTGAATATGAACTCAAATTTGGACTCCAAAATTGAGGAGCAGCTGATGCACCACATTCTGTTACAACTGATGCACCACATTCTGTTACAACTGATGCACCACATTCTGTTACAACTGATGCACCACATTCTGTTACAACTGATGCACCACATTCTGTTACAACTGATGCACCACATTATGTTACAACTGATGCACCACATTCTATTACAACTGATGCACCACACTCTGTTACAACTTCTAATTGATTGTGACATAGGAAATATGTTGTTAATTCAATGTTATGTGATATAAGCAGTATTGTGTCAGATTATTATTTGACCATATTAGATACTACACATCCAGTGGACTATGGACTGAAGGCAGTATGAGCTGTGCACAGCTCAAATAATCACACAGGAAACTGTAAACCTGCTCAATAATAAAGCAGCAATCAAATAAATAACATCTTATGAGCTGACTATTTTCACTACTGATTAATACACCGGGCCCAGCCTACTCATAAATCACGTGTAGAACACAAAAGCAATAACCCGATCCTGAACTAGTGGGCTTAATGGGAGTATTCTCCTTAACTTGTTTCTTAATGGGCGTATTCTTCTTAACTTGTTTCTTAATGGGAGTATTCTTCTTAACTTGTTTCTTAATGGGAGTCTTCTTCTTAACTTGTTTCTCTCGCTACACTTTCCCTGCCACTGCACTGACACGAGTTGAAAACTGTCAAATCATCTGGTCCACAAGGTTCTTTAAAGGGCCGGGTGAGAACGACTATAATTATAATTAATATTTTGAAAAACACTCATCACAATTTCTTCTTATAAAGTGCAGTTGTATGCAACTAATAGTAACCTGGTCTCACCTGGTCTGCACTCCACTGTAAATGTGTAGGGCAACTAACAGTAACCTGGTCTTACCTGGTCTGCACTCCACTGTAAATGTGTAGGGCAACTAATAGTAACCTGGTCTTACCTGGTCTACACTCCACTGTAAATGTGTAGGGCAACTAACAGTAACCTGGTCTCACCTGGTCTGCACTCCACTGTAAATGTGTAGGGCAACTAATAGTAACCTGGTCTCACCTGGTCTGCACTCCACTGTAAATGTGTAGGGCAACTAACAGTAACCTGGTCTTACCTGGTCTGCACTCCACTGTGAATGTGTAGGGCAACTAATAGTAACCTGGTCTCACCTGGTCTGCACTCCACTGTGAATGTGTAGGGCAACTAACAGTAACCTGGTCTTACCTGGTCTGCACTCCACTGTGAATGTGTAGGGCAACTAACAGTAACCTGGTCTTACCTGGTCTGCACTCCACTGTAAATGTGTAGGGCAACTAACAGTAACCTGGTCTTACCTGGTCTGCACTCCACTGTAAATGTGTAGGGCAACTAATAGTAACCTGGTCTCACCTGGTCTGCACTCCACTGTAAATGTGTAGGGCAACTAACAGTAACCTGGTCTTACCTGGTCTGCACTCCACTGTGAATGTGTAGGGCAACTAACAGTAACCTGGTCTCACCTGGTCTGCACTCCACTGTGAATGTGTAGGGCAACTAACAGTAACCTGGTCTCACCTGGTCTGCACTCCACTGTGAATGTGTAGGGCAACTAACAGTAACCTGGTCTCACCTGGTCTGCACTCCACTGTGAATGTGTAGGGCAACTAATAGTAACCTGGTCTCACCTGGTCTGCACTCCACTGTGAATGTGTAGGGCAACTAACAGTAACCTGGTCTTACCTGGTCTGCACTCCACTGTGAATGTGTAGGGCAACTAACAGTAACCTGGTCTCACCTGGTCTGCACTCCACTGTGAATGTGTAGGGCAACTAACAGTAACCTGGTCTCACCTGGTCTGCACTCCACTGTGAATGTGTAGGGCAACTAATAGTAACCTGGTCTTACCTGGTCTGCACTCCACTGTGAATGTGTAGGGCAACTAATAGTAACCTGGTCTCACCTGGTCTGCACTCCACTGTAAATGTGTAGGGCAACTAACAGTAACCTGGTCTTACCTGGTCTGCACTCCACTGTAAATGTGTAGGGCAACTAATAGTAACCTGGTCTTACCTGGTCTGCAGTCCACTGTAAATGTGTAGGGCAACTAATAGTAACCTGGTCTTACCTGGTCTGCACTCCACTGTAAATGTGTAGGGCAACTAATAGTAACCTGGTCTTACCTGGTCTGCACTCCACTGTAAATGTGTAGGGCAACTAATAGTAACCTGGTCTTACCTGGTCTGCACTCCACTGTAAATGTGTAGGGCAATTCACTTTATTCAACGATGTTAGCCATGATGACCACGATGTCATCTTATATGCATTTATTTAGTAAAAATGTATAACTAAATACAAACAACCAATATAAATTCCCGTGTTGATCTATCTCTATTGTACAACATCTATGGTGTACAACATCTATGGTATACAGCCACTGTACAGTTTCAGGTGGACACCTAAAACCACAGCTGGTTTGAGCGTGTGAGGAAGTCAGGCACATATTAGTGCCATGTTTCTGCATCCACTCCACAGAGTAAACATGAAGCTGGTGACTGTCAGAGAGTCAGTGTTTACCCCGGCAGTAGCAGACCAACTTAGCTATAATGATCAATATTTTAGAAGCTGCGTAGTGATCTAGGTATAAAAAGTTAACATAACTTTCACTAACATTGAGTGGACAACTTGGCACGTCATGCTACACAAATATCATATACGGTACATATACTATAGATGTCAATCGGACCAACTGTACTGCTGTACCTACTATTTAAAATATAACATTGGGTTAACTGAGCTATACAGGCACATTTCTAAGTTTCCATGATACACATTAAATATACAAATAATAATCTCTTATCGTTAAATCAAGCCATACATGTTTTAATGAAGCATATAAAAAATATAATTTTATTGGTATCTTTTTATGAATAATTAATTTATATTAATCTTGTAGTAGACAATCATGAATGTAAACATGATATTCAACTTAAAACATTCAAATTAAACAGATACAAAATCAAAAATTATATCAACAAACTGTGGTTCACTAAAACACTTTTGGGCAGTGAAGATGTTAGACTGGGTATATAGTTTATAAGGTGTTAGACTGGGTATACAGTTTATAAGGTGTCAGACTGGGTATACAGTTTATAAGGTGTTAGACTGTTAGTTTATATGGTGTTAGACTGGGTATACAGTTTATAAGGTGTTAGACTGGGTATATAGTTTATATGGTGTTAGACGTTAGACTGGGTATACAGTTTATAAGGTGTTAGACTGGGTATACAGTTTATAAGGTGTCAGACTGGGTATACAATTTATAAGGTGTTAGATTGGGTATATAGTTTATATGGTGTTAAACGTTAGACTGGGTAAACAGTTTATAAGGTGTTTGACTGGGTATACAGTTTATAAGGTGTTAGACTGGGTATACAGTTTATAAGGTGTCAGACTGGGTATACAATTTATAAGGTGTTAGACTGGGTATATAGTTTATATGGTGTTAAACGTTAGACTGGGTAAACAGTTTATAAGGTGTTTGACTGGGTATATAGTTTATAAGGTGTTACACTAGGTATATAGTGTATCAGGTGTCAAACTGGGTATACAGTTTATAAGATGTTAGACTGGGTATATAGTTTATAAGAAGTTAGACTGGGTATATAGTTTATAAGATGTCAGACTGGGTACATAGTTTATAAGGTGTTAGACTGGGTATATAGTTTATAAGGTGCTAGACTGGGTATACAGTTTATAAGATGTCAGACTGGGTATATATAGTTTATAAGATGTTAGATTGATAGTTTATAAGACGCTATACTGTGTATATAGTTTATAAGATGTTAGACTGGGTATATAGTTTATACGATGTCAGACTGGGTATATAGTTTATAAGAAGTTAGACTGGGTACATAGTTTATAAGATGTTAGACTGGGTATATAGTTTATAAGATGTTAGATTGATAGTTTATAAGATGTTAGACTGTGTATATAGTTTATACGATGTCAGACTGGGTATATAGTTTATAAGAAGTTAGACTGGGTATATAGTTTATAAGATGTTAGACTGAGTATATAGTTTATAAGATGTTAGACTGGGTATATAGTTTATAATGATTCTGCAATAAAAATTATCAGACTTCGTACATTTAAACAAGGAAGAAGACTTACCTGCATTCTCCAACTCTATATTGCTGTAAGGGTGAGTGTCAAGGAGATTGTCTGAAGACACAGGCACTGTCTTGTTGCCTTCATCGTACACGATCTGGCGGTCGAGACTGTCCGTGCCCTCGCTGCCTCCTGTCCCCACAACAAACCTGCCCGCGATGTCAGCACATACCTCTACTGTGTCAGCATCATCAGTCTTAGGCGCTGACAAATCACGACCACTCGATAAATGAGACGTATGTTTTCGCCGCAACAGTGCATCTGCATTTGTGTAAATTTGATCACAGTCCATCTCCTGTAAGTTGTTAGATGCACCATCAGATGATGCAGCAGCATCCTCCGTACCAGCTGACAGTTCTTCACTGTCGTCTTTTCTTAATGTATTGTCTACTCCCTTGCCTTCAGTCAATTTAACATCTGCTGATTCATTATCTTCAGTGGTTTCATTATCGCCGCCATTTGAGTCAGATATTCCACTTTCTATAGCCATTGTAGATTCCATCAGATCATTCACGGTGGTGTCACCAGAAGGCACTGATGCATCAGAAGGCTGCTTCTCGACATCATTCTGAGTCTTGTCATTACCAGTAGTGTCACTGGCACTTGCAGTGTCATCAACACCAGTAGTGTCACTGGCACTAGCAGTGTCATCAGCATTAGCAGAGTCACTGATGCTGGAGTCTTTAACAATGTCAACATCTTTAGTCTTTGCAATAACAGTTAAGTCATCAGTGGTTTTGTCTGCTGCATTGGACTCAAACTCAGTATTGACATTTGGACTGGCTCCATCATCAATGTCATTAGAAACTGTTTCTTCTTCACCAGTTCCAGCATCCTCATCAACATCTTCATATTTACCGGACTTACTCTCTGTCTCTCCATCTTCTGTTCTGGTTTCTTTTGCTTTGTTGCCATCGCTGGCATCCTCGTAGACCTCACTGTCATCAAGTTCATCCAACAGATCTGTCACGCTGTAGGCACTCTTTAGACCTGCTGCATCCTCCTCATCCTCACTGTCAGACACTGTATCCCCTTTACCGTCCACAGGCAGCTTCTTGTCAATGAGGTCAGTGGCATCATTCTCTGACTTGTCAGCCATTGTCACAGTGTCTCAGGCTGTGTTCTCTGCAACCAACAGTAAATAATATTTCAATCTATTAAACATAGAGGTACATGTGAGTAATAGCCTGGCTGTGGGTCAGTCAAATCTGTAGACTGTATTCTGATGATGAAAACCAACTTCATGACATGTGGCCCTTGGTCCATGGAGTGTTGTTTATGGCTGGACAAGATATTGGCACATCCACAAGATTTCTCTGAATACCAGTATCTAGTCACGTTGCCCACTTGAACTGCTATTTTACACCTCTTTATACTCTGGATAGAATATACTCAAATGTTTATTTTCAGCCAGGGCACTTTCCATATACACAGAAGGCAGAATTGTGAACATCCAGTGTGTTGTGGGGGGTTCATGGGGAAGGCATACATGTTGTAACAATGTAGGCCCCTGGGCATTTGGAAATTCCAACCTAATCTGACACAATTCTGTATTGCCCTACACTCTAATAGTAACACAAAACTCCCGTTCCCACACTATCCACATGCGGAGGAGGTATGGCCCAGCCTTATCCCGTTCCCACACAGTCCACATGCGAAGGAGGCAAGGCCCAGCCTACTTGTAAATGTTCATGTGTGTCAAAACTGTCAACCAACAAATAATATTTTAAATTTTAATCAAACTAATGTTGTGCTCCGACAATGACAGTATCAAGTATGACAGACATCAGGCACTCAATGAGTTCCTATATACAGGAACTGTACGACGCAACACACAGATCCACCAAAACACGGCAATACACCGATTACGCCATGCAGGGGACATGCAATTTTGATAATGACAATATCAGCCTAGCCCTAGGCTAGCGGCGAAGGCGAAGCGCTTGACAAAGTCTACTAGAACTAGTACAGTCACTGCGACTTGCGTAAGACCAACCAATGACGAGGTTGATGTTTGCCAAGGTATGCATCGGCCCAGAAACACAAAACCCAAGCAAGGGTTGTCGTAACGAATTAGACAATGCACCTAGCAGTGTAATCGCTCAGTGACAGTGTCTGTGACTGTGGCCGGGCAGTGACACTCACTGTCTAGGCAAAAACTCCAGCTACTCACCAGCCGAGAAACGTCCGGTTTACACGCTCCTCACCACCAGCACAGCTCTGTGTTCATCACCTGAACGTGATACTGTATGTATCTTTTTTATAGTTATACAGACCAAGTAGGCACCGCACAAACTGCGAGCATCCTTTCCCGACCACACAAAATCGAACTGGACGGAAATAGCAGCTTTGCCTTTGGATGGACAGTAGCGAGTACTGCCATCTTCCGGACAGTGCTGATATTATGATGGCGCGATCGACAAGTCAACTGATAGTCATAGATAGGGAGATATGTGCTCAGTTACTTTCTGGAGAACGTTTAAATTAGTCTGTGTTTAATATGTTCCTAAGACACACAATTATATCTGATATGAGAAAAGCCGCAGTCAACATTCGAGACAGAAATCCAGGGAATTATCTCCAGAAAATTAAGCAAGAGTCAGTGTATTGATTGCATTTACGGGTGTCTTAAAGAATGATCTTTATAATGATACTACACTTGCAATAATTGTTTTTATTAAAACGTTTCTGACGTGCCTAGCCAAAAGCTAGCGTAAGGCCGGAGCCAAGCCAAAGTAAAACTCAAGACTGCTTCAAGTGTGTCGTAAATATGCTAAGCCTGTATATTATTCAATAAGAAAGGTTTCAGTTGTTGGACTTAATTTAAATAGTTCGGATTTTACTGCAATTTGTATTTCATTTGCGCTGTGCCATCTTCACCAGGAGAAAACGACTACCTCCACCAGCGATGCCTTTAGCGTTTTGAAAAGTCTCGATCGGTGGTGTTTGATTCCATGATTTATCGCCAGGTGATATGCTAACTACAAATGCGATGTTGTGATATCACATAAACGTAGTGTTTGTTTATATTAAATAGGTATCGCAGTTAACATTGACATCATTGCTGGGCAGATAATTGACAATATTACTTGCTCTTGGCAGAACATCTTGCCAAATAAATCGCTGCTAAAGTGCGAAACTGCTTTACACTGCATGTGCATTTGGGCGATAATATAGAATGTAAGTTACTATAGCGTGTCTACGACCAAAATGTAATGCGAAAATATTGCTTTTATATTGACTTAAAGAAATAAAATAAAAAACAGATTGTTATCTATGAATATAACGTCACGTTCACTGAGAATGTCATTGTGTATACGTATCTATCAGCAGTCTTCTTGGTTTCGAGTATGACATTAACATCGCACATTGTTTAACGTTTTCTCGCACAAGCTCTTTCATGGGATAGTTGGCCAATACAAGCCACCAATTTCCTTCCGCAGTATCGGCTCCTTTTATGACAGCTGTGCAATCATGCGCCCTCTCCTCCCAGTGCCTCTTGTTGATATTGGCAGCATGGAGGTGTCACATAGTGCAATCCATGTAGCATAAGTGTGGTCTTCCAACATTTCACTTTGTCTGCCGTAGCTTGCCGTACCAAGTTGCCTTAGGCAGTCGGTCATCATTCATCTGTACAATGTGGCCAGTCCAGATAAGTTGCCTTGCTTAGAAGCATTGCCTCGATGCTTGGCATATACATTGCAGTACTTCATTGTTGGTCGCTCGGTCTGATTCCGAGGATGGCTCGTAAGTGGCCTAGGTGTATGTCTCTGAACTGTACAGAAGACATGAGAGGATGATAGCACGGTAGACCTTGCATTTTGTTACAAGCTTGATGTGTTTGTTCCATAATTGTTCACGTTGTCGTCCAAATGCTGCAAAGGCCAACTGAATTCGAGCCGACAGTACTTTGTCGAGGCTGCATTTATTTACAATGATGCTCAGTTAAAGGTGGTAGCGACGTTAAGTGGCCTGCCATTGAGCAAGATCGCCGATGCTTTGTACGGTGTCCCAGGAGCAGGTTGATGCAAAATCTCAGTTTTTCGAACATTAATAGAGAGTCCAAAAGATGCAGAAACGGTGGCAAACCTGTCAAGTATCATTTGCAAATCAACCTTAGAATGTGACCTGAAGCCTATATCGTCATCATATAGAAAGTCCTGAACGCACAGTCGTCGTACCTTCGTCTTTGCTTTGAGGCGGGACACATTGAAAAGCCTTCTGTCTTAGTGTGTCGTTTTGTAAATGCCTTTGGTGGGGTTACAATTTGAACCTTCGAGCACTACATCCAAGAAGAGAGTAAACAGTGTCGGTGCTAGGACGCAGCATTGTTTAATTCCATGTGCAACAGAGTTCAGCAAAGAAGGTCCATGCTGAAAAAAACATCCGCAGAGTTTGTCGAGACTTCTACCAAACACCACACAAATCCACCAGTGAAACAGTTCCTGCTGCTGCTTTCATCGCAATCTCCCGCCCTGCTGCCGATGGGTTTGCTATTAATTTACCCATAGCTGGGACATAGGTTGGTGATTGGCAGAGCGTATTCCACAAGCCAGTGGGTCATGCACAGTGCACCTCTAGGGCCCCAGGTTGCTCCGAGATACCTCACCTGGTGCCTTGTGGTGACCAGTTTCCATTGGTTACCTCGAGGAGGTTACAGTAAGAGTCTTCCTCTAGGAGAAGCTGTTGTACTGGCAGGCATGACTTATGCACTCGGTTTGCTTTTTGCCAAAGCTAGCCAGCGGTGGGAGCTGAAAGCAGAAGTGACAAGCACAACTACCCACTGCCACACTAGACGCATCACTAAAGCCTGTACCAGAAAGTACCAACCAACATATGAGTATCAATGACACTAAAATTATGGGCCTGGCAGGCCCAAGATTTAGGCAACCTGGCTTTGGCCTTTGGGAATTTAATTAAATGATTTATGGCTGAAGTGATGAACGTGGTTTGCCTTATTACCTGGATCATGCTAACCTGGAAATGTTGTGGAGAAAGCTTGCCATTGCAACATTCTAGCTAGTGTTTCTTTCATTGTATCATACAAGTGGTGTGATCTTGTGTTATGTAAGATGGGCAGTGCTCATGTCCAATATGGTAAATAATATGAACTGAACTTGGAGTTAGAAATTGTTTGTTGTTATTCTGCTTATGCATGTTATTACATATGAGTACAGCAGTATACACCCTACACATTTATAGAAATAGTCTGGACACTAATTCAATCAATATCAATATTCTGCAGCCCAACAGTGTGGCCAGACAATGGGTGATGCTGACACACGTGACCATCACAAGGCCTTCAAGTGTCTCCGGCCAGTTTGTGTCCAGCTGACTCGCGACCACACCCGTGAGAATGTTGACCATCTCAAGATGGCTCTTGATGCAGTGAACCCGCTCTGTCTCCAAGACTTGCAGGAGTACGTCTTGTTCCCACTGCGACTGATCATCAAGCAATCATCTCCAAACCTGTAAGTCCTGTGAGGAGATGTCAATAAATCTAGGCTTGTTGAGTCATAAAAAATGGGCAGCAAACCTTAGTAAGAGTTACTCCTAGTCCAACATTTACTTTGTGTAATTATAGTGTTATAATATATTATATATATATTTAACAAGATTGCCATCCCAAACAACAAGTTCCAGATGGCAAGTGGACAAGGCAGCCATTGGTTTATCGAGAGTCCAACAATTTTATCATCTATATGTAGCCCGCCCTTGTCAGATATCTGTCAATTTTATTTTTAAACTTATTCACACTACTAGCATTAACACAATCATTTGACAGTTTGTTCCATTAATTTAACACCCTCTGTGAGAACGAGTACTTTCTCATGCCCAACCTGCACTGTTCCTTAAATAATGCTGCTTTGTGTCCTCCGGTTCTAATGCCTTTTTTAAGTTTGAAGAACATATTCCTATCAATATACTCAACCATTCACTATTTGAAACACTACTATTTAGTCTCCTCTTGGTCTTCTGGTATCTAGTGTTGTCAAACCACATCCTAATAATTGGCAGTCATAACTAAGGTCTCTCAATTTTGGAATAATTTTAGTTGCTCTTCATTGTAATTGTCTATGTCCTTCTTACAATATGGCCTCCATGCTTGTATACAATATTCGGTTTCTCCTTATATGTGATAGTTATCCTAATTAGCCCTAGAATTTTATTTCCTTTTGAAGCAGCAGTCCCACATTGCTCTGAAACTTTCATGTCTGCTCTAAATATTACTCCTAAATCTTTTTCTTGTGTGGTTCTACCTAGTACAGCATCCCCCATTTTATATTCTTCATCCATGTTTCAATGTCCTGTGTGTATGCATTTACACTTCCCAAAACTAATAACATTTGCTATTTTTCTGACCATTTAACTAATTTATCTAGATCCTGTAAACTTTGTTTATCTGTATAATTTTTAACCTTTCTGAATACTTGTATCGCCCTCAAATTTAGTAAGTGAACCTGGAAGTGAACTGGTATTTTCTGTGGTAAAAACTGAGCTGAAATACTCATTCAATATATCTGCCATTTGAAACCCATCTGAAATTATGTTTCCACTGTTGTTTTCCAGTGGTCTGACCTTATCTCTAACTTTCTGTTTTCTCTTTACACAAGCATAGAAACTCATTTTTTATATATACCTGCCAAAAGGTTCTTTTCGACTTTCTTATCTAAGTTGTAGCTAGGTTAAATGCCTCTTTGTAGTTTGTGTCGTCTTCTACATTTCCAGTGTGTTTATATACCCCCACAGCATCTGTTTGTGAAAAAAAATTCTAATAGCCTCTTTTGACAGGTGTTTCTTCTTGGAACTTTCCCCATGTTTTCTTAATGGAACAAATCTCTCAGTATTGCCCTCAATCTCGTATTTTAAACAAGTCCAGCATTCTGTTGCTGTCTTGTTCTTCAGCAAGTTATTACAATCTCTATTTGCTAGATATGTTCTCATCACTTTATATTTGCCTTTGTTGAAGTTCCTCCTCCATTGTTTTTTATATGTATTCCCTGTTTTTACTTTTATATTAAAATGGATTATAGCCTTTTGTAGTTTTACATCTTCCCCTTGTCTTATGTTTGGATTACGATAAACTACTCCTATTGTTAATGTTGAGTTCTTGGTAAGTATGTTACACCAAATTGCTCCACCTCCCCTTCTTTCTCACCTATCCTTCCTAAATATTACGTAACCCGTCAGTGCAAACTCAGCCTCTACTATATCTGTATTTGACCATGATTCTAACTCACTAACCTTTTTATTTACTATGCTCCTGGCATTTAAGCATACACATTTAAGTTCATTTTCCAAAATTACACACTCACATACACATACACACACATGCTCACACACACCCGCTCACACACACATACGCACATGCACAGGCACACGCACTAACACACACGTTCACACACACACGCTCACACACATACACGCTCACACACACACATACACGCTCACACACACACAGACATGCTCACGCACACGCACGCACACACACACACACACAAATTCACTAAAGGGCGATTCCAGCTAAAGTGAGCCTTAGAGGGGGACTTTCAATGATTATTAGGATGACCATTTTTTTTATCGATTTACTACTTCTATATTATATATTCTTCTCATTATTATAAAACAAGTTTAAAAATATTATTTCATAAATATTTCTTGGGAAATAATTGCCATATTGCATACAGGTATACATTTCGTTATTTTGGTTATTGCAATACCCATTTTCAAGAAGCAAAACCACAGTTTGATGTTAATTTATAAAAATGTAATGAACTAGGTGTACTTAAATGCCACAATGTTACAATGTTACAATGAAAAATAGAGCATGACAATATCGATTGTAAAAGTTATATAGTTTTTAAAAAGTTGAATTTCAATGTCACACATGTAACTAAAATTTCCAAAACGTTCTTTTTTTCAAAAATTATTTTTATTTCGTAATTTCCACATGGTTTATAAATCAACACATGACTACATATGTAATACCAAAATATGAAAGACACAAAAATATATAACTATTTAAATATATGTGTTACACACGTAACGCTACGTTACATGTGTGACACCTAATACCCATATATGAAGGCAGAATGTCATTTCACCATCTTCTAAATGCTATAATTTAGTTGCTAATATGTATGTAGCAAGGGGGCAACACAACACTAATTTAATAATAATTGACACACCAGGGGAAACATACCCTTAATTCCCTCTTTACTATGTCTTATTTGCAGGTGTTCAGTCTCATCTGATGTTACTGTTCCTTTTTTTCCAAATAAAAAAAATATTTCCAAATGATTTATAAATCAAAACATGACTACTTTTAATGTAATACCAAAATATAAAAAACAAATATTTAACTATGTAGCATATGAAATATATAAGTGTCACACACATAATGTTACATGTGTGTTGTGTAACACCTAATATCTATATATGATGATGGAATGTGATTTCACAGGTTTTATTTGCTTTAATTCAATTGCCAATATGTGACAAGGGGTAATGCAACACTAATTTAATAATAACTGACACACCAGGGAAACATACCCTTAATTCTCTCTTTAATATGTCTCATTTGTATGTGTTCAGCATCAGATGATGTCACTGTTCCTAAATTTTATTTATCATTGTGCTGTGTGTAATATGTATATGTGATTGTTAGTAGTTGATACAATTAATATAGTGTGGAAAAACATGTCCTAAACAATTTTTTTAATAGTTTAGCAGTGTCCTGTAAATTGACCTCCGTGTAAAATGGAGGTCATTTAGCAATCAGAATTTTACAATGATACAGTTAGTAATATAAGCTACCTTTGTTGATTTACGTTGCCAGATCATTTTTATTTACACTTGCACTGTTTGCAAACTACATGTTTGATAATAAGTTCTACAATGAGGTTTAGTACTCTATATATACTGATTTTAAAAATTATGATGTTTTTGTTTGTGGGTTTGGTGAATAAAGATAAGATGAAATGGATCAGATCTTATAGTTTATATTACCCAGAGCATACTGAATAAATATGTTACATAACTGTTTGTTTTATCACAATTAAATTACCTAATTATGTTGTGTTATTATAACATGAACTAAAAATGTCATATTGTTATGTAAAAAGTCATTATCAACTAAGAAATTTTCCATTACCAAGTCTGTTTCACACACGTCACCACACATGTAATGAAAATGTGTCAGACATGTAATGCTACATTTATATATTTCGAAAAAAATAATAACCAACAAAGTCGTATGCATAATATACCTATACATACATACCTATACATATATGCTTAATTGAGAAAACAACTTATCAACATATTTCCATAACTTCACAGACTTTTAGCAATAACTAATACACCCTTCTCAATTTTTATTTTTGTACAAAACACATGTAGCGCTCCATGTAATATTTCTATTTTAAAATCCATTATTGATGAAAAAAATTGCCTACCCTACCTATTAAACAACAGAGAACAATGCTATGATCAAAATTGGATCAGTCAACACTAAATTAACATGGTTCTGCAGAGATTAAAAGATGAAAAATATTGTCTGAGGGTCACACATGTAATGCTGGAAATACCCTCACTTCACATACCCTCACTTCACATACCCTCACTTCACATACCCTCACTTCACATACCCTCACTTCACATACCCTCACTTCACATACCCTCACTTCACATACCCTCACTTCACATACCCTCACTTCACATACCCTCACTTCACATACCCTCACTTCACATACCCTCACTTCACATAACCTCACTTCACATACCCTCACTTCACATACCCTCACTTCACATACCCTCACTTCATTTCACAATGGTTTAACATTTTAATCAAAATTATGTGGTTTTGTTGTATTGTACAACATGAGTACAGATTGGCACAACTCTAGACTCTTGTGTTGTGCAGCCATGAAGACCTGTTGATTGACGTGCTTGCATGCATGCGTGTGGTGCTGCACGCCAGTAGTGTGACTCGCACGGAGATGTTCTGTGACGTGTTCAACTCCTTCTGTCTACTGCTCAGTTCTCCCAACATTCAGATGAAAGGTGAGAAACAACTCCTGTAAAATCACCTTTTCTTTGTTCTCTTCTTTTTCTACTGAAGCGACACTGTCAGTGTTTAACTCAGACCCTACACTTTCAGTGTTTAACTCAGATCCTACACTGTCAGTGTTTAACTCAGACCCTACACCGTCAGTGTTTAGATCAGACCCTACACCATCAGTGTTTAACTCAGACCCTACACCATCAGTGTTTAACTTGGAAGTTTCACCATCATTGTTTAACTCAGACCCTACACCGTTAGTGTTTAGATCAGACCCTACATTGTCAGTGTTTAACTCAGACCCTACACCGCCAGTGTTTAACTCAGACCCTACACCGTCAGTGTTTAACTCAGACCCTACACCATCAGTGTTTAGATCAGACCCTACACTGTCAGTGTTTAACTCAGACCCTACACCGCCAGTGTTTAACTCAGACCCTACACCGTCAGTGTTAAACTCAGACCCTACACCGTCAGTGTTAAACTCAGACCCTACACCGTCAGTGTTTAACTCATTCTCTACACCGTCAGTGTTTAACTCAGACCCTACACCGTCAGTGTTTAACTCAGACCCTACACTGTCAGTGTTTAACTCAGACCCTACACCGTCAGTGTTTAACTCAGACCCTACACCGTCAGTGTTTAACTCAGACCCTACACCGTCAGTGTTTAACTCAGACCCTACACCATCAGTGTTTAACTTGGAAGCTTCACCGTCAGTGTTTAGATCAGACCCTACACCGTCAGTGTTTAACTCAGACCCTACAACGTCAGTGTTTAGATCAGACCCTACACCGTCAGTGTTTAACTCAGACCCTACACCGTCAGTGTTTAACTCAGACCCTACACCATCAGTGTTTAACTCAGACCCTACACCGTCAGTGTTTAACTCAGACCCTACACCGTCAGTGTTTAACTCAGACCCTACAACGTCAGTGTTTAGATCAGACCCTACACCGTCAGTGTTTAACTCAGACCCTACACCGTCAGTGTTTAACTCAGACCCTACACCATCAGTGTTTAACTCAGACCCTACACCGTCAGTGTTTAACTTAGACCCTACACCGTCAGTGTTTAACTTGGAAGCTTCACCGTCAGTGTTTAGATCAGATACCAGACACTAGTTGGTTATAATTAGTTAGGTGAATATGGTGACCTCAGTTCTGTGAAAAATGTATGCTAATATACAGTTAAATCACAGTGGGTTTGTTGATATTTTTCTTATATTGATGTGAGAAAAAAATAAGCATGCTTCCCCAAAATGTTGTCGTAGATTTACAGTTGATCACTCTGACTGGCAGTAGCAGGAGACACTGGTGTTGATATGTCTGTGGCTTTACATCCATGTATTTACAGTTGATCACTCTGACTGGCAGTAGCAGGAGACACTGGTGTTGATATGTCCGTGGCTTTACATCCATGTATTTACAGTTGATCACTCTGACTGGCAGTAGCAGGAGACACTGGTGTTGATATGTCCGTGGCTTTACATCCATGTATTTACAGTTGATCACTCAGACTGGCAGTAGCAGGAGACACTGGTGTTGATATGTCCGTGGCTTGACATCCATGTATTTACAGTTGACCACTCTGACTGGCAGTAGCAGGAGACAATGGTGTTGATATGTCCGTGGCTTGACATCCATGTATTTACAGTTGACCACTCTGACTGGCAGTAGCAGGAGACAATGGTGTTGATATGTCCGTGGCTTGACATCCATGTATTTACAGTTGACCACTCTGACTGGCAGTAGCAGGAGACACTGGTGTTGATATGTCCGTGGCTTGACATCCATGTATTTACAGTTGACCACTCTGACTGGCAGTAGCAGGAGACACTGGTGTTGATATGTCCGTGGCTTGACATCCATGTATTTACAGTTGACCACTCTGACTGGCAGTAGCAGGAGACACTGGTGTTGATATGTCCGTGGCTTGACATCCATGTATTTACAGTTGACCACTCTGACTGGCAGTAGCAGGAGACACTGGTGCTGATATGTCCGTGGCTTGACATCCATGTATTTACAGTTGACCACTCTGACTGGCAGTAGCAGGAGACACTGGTGCTGATATGTCCGTGGCTTGACATCCATGTATTTACAGTTGACCACTCTGACTGGCAGTAGCAGGAGACACTGGTGCTGATATGTCCGTGGCTTGACATCCATGTATTTACAGTTGACCACTCTGACTGGCAGTAGCAGGAGACACTGGTGCTGATATGTCCGTGGCTTGACATCCATGTATTTACAGTTGACCACTCTGACTGGCAGTAGCAGGAGACACTGGTGCTGATATGTCCGTGGCTTGACATCCATGTATTTACAGTTGACCACTCTGACTGGCAGTAGCAGGAGACACTGGTGCTGATATGTCCGTGGCTTGACATCCATGTATTTACAGTTGACCACTCTGACTGGCAGTAGCAGGAGACACTGGTGCTGATATGTCCGTGGCTTGACATCCATGTATTTACAGTTGACCACTCTGACTGGCAGTAGCAGGAGACACTGGTGCTGATATGTCCGTGGCTTGACATCCATGTATTTACAGTTGACCACTCTGACTGGCAGTAGCAGGAGACACTGGTGCTGATATGTCCGTGGCTTGACATCCATGTATTTACAGTTGACCACTCTGACTGGCAGTAGCAGGAGACACTGGTGCTGATATGTCCGTGGCTTGACATCCATGTATTTACAGTTGACCACTCTGACTGGCAGTAGCAGGAGACACTGGTGCTGATATGTCCGTGGCTTGACATCCATGTATTTACAGTTGACCACTCTGACTGGCAGTAGCAGGAGACACTGGTGCTGATATGTCCGTGGCTTGACATCCATGTATTTACAGTTGACCACTCTGACTGGCAGTAGCAGGAGACACTGGTGCTGATATGTCCGTGGCTTGACATCCATGTATTTACAGTTGACCACTCTGACTGGCAGTAGCAGGAGACACTGGTGCTGATATGTCCGTGGCTTGACATCCATGTATTTACAGTTGACCACTCTGACTGGCAGTAGCAGGAGACACTGGTGCTGATATGTCCGTGGCTTGACATCCATGTATTTACAGTTGACCACTCTGACTGGCAGTAGCAGGAGACACTGGTGCTGATATGTCCGTGGCTTGACATCCATGTATTTACAGTTGACCACTCTGACTGGCAGTAGCAGGAGACACTGGTGCTGATATGTCCGTGGCTTGACATCCATGTATTTACAGTTGACCACTCTGACTGGCAGTAGCAGGAGACACTGGTGCTGATATGTCCGTGGCTTGACATCCATGTATTTACAGTTGACCACTCTGACTGGCAGTAGCAGGAGACACTGGTGCTGATATGTCCGTGGCTTGACATCCATGTATTTACAGTTGACCACTCTGACTGGCAGTAGCAGGAGACACTGGTGCTGATATGTCCGTGGCTTGACATCCATGTATTTACAGTTGACCACTCTGACTGGCAGTAGCAGGAGACACTGGTGCTGATATGTCCGTGGCTTGACATCCATGTATTTACAGTTGACCACTCTGACTGGCAGTAGCAGGAGACACTGGTGCTGATATGTCCGTGGCTTGACATCCATGTATTTACAGTTGACCACTCTGACTGGCAGTAGCAGGAGACACTGGTGCTGATATGTCCGTGGCTTGACATCCATGTATTTACAGTTGACCACTCTGACTGGCAGTAGCAGGAGACACTGGTGCTGATATGTCCGTGGCTTGACATCCATGTATTTACAGTTGACCACTCTGACTGGCAGTAGCAGGAGACACTGGTGCTGATATGTCCGTGGCTTGACATCCATGTATTTACAGTTGACCACTCTGACTGGCAGTAGCAGGAGACACTGGTGCTGATATGTCCGTGGCTTGACATCCATGTATTTACAGTTGACCACTCTGACTGGCAGTAGCAGGAGACACTGGTGCTGATATGTCCGTGGCTTGACATCCATGTATTTACAGTTGACCACTCTGACTGGCAGTAGCAGGAGACACTGGTGCTGATATGTCCGTGGCTTGACATCCATGTATTTACAGTTGACCACTCTGACTGGCAGTAGCAGGAGACACTGGTGCTGATATGTCCGTGGCTTGACATCCGTGTATTTGTCCCAAAATATAACATTAAAAAAATACCAGTTTTACTTTTTCATAGAACGAATTAGTATACTACTTGCAAGTGTGTTCAACTTGTCATTAAAAGAGGGAGTGGTTCCTTTTGAATGGAGAAAAGCAAACATAATATCATTATTTAAAAATGGTTCAAGAATTAAGTTAGAATTACAGACCAGTGAGTTTAATGAGATTTCTAAATTATTAAAAAGGTTAATTAAAAACCATATGGTGGACTTCCTTGTTAGGCATAAATTATTAAATCCATCTCAACATAAATGTTCTTTAATAACGCTGTATACAGTCTTTGCGACTGTTCAAAGCGCTTTACCCTGGCGGACCTGTTCATTCCAGTGCCATTTTGACTTCCCTGGAAGCATTCAGCCACGCTGCAATTACTGTGTGAAGACTGTTCGTTCAAATATCCACCTCTGTCTGTAGCCAGGTACTCATTTATACAGCTGAGTGAACTGTAGCAATGTGGGATGAACAAAATTGCCAAAGCTTCGAAACGGCAGCGAGAGGATTTGAACCTGGGTTCTCTCTATTGAGAGCCTGACGTTTTAACCGCTATACTACTGCGCCCCACAAATATGTTATGTTTTTTGAAAGAAATAAGTAAATGGATAGACGAGGGATCACCACTAGATATTATCTACTTAGATTTTTAGAAAGCTTTCAACAAAGTGCCATATCAAAGATTACTTAAATTAAAAACCCATGGTATCTGGGGTAGCATAATTGACTATAGGCATATCAGAGGTTTTTTGTTTTTTACCCCATATGTGTAGTATCATTGTAAAGGCCACACTTTCAGAAGTTTATAAATGCAAACATTTTGATTGTCACCATCAAGAAAAGTATCTGCTAATTTGACACCAATTTCCAAAATGCATACATTAAGAATGGATTTTTGGATTTATTAAAGATCCATAAAGCGTAGTATCACTGTAAAGACCACTCTTTGTGAAATTTAGAAATGTAAAAATGTTGACTCTAGCACAACTATGTGGGGATAATTTCATATTTTAAGACTGCCACCAACAAAATTCCAAAATGCATAACTTTAACTGAATAGATAATTTATTTTGTATACATATCCTTGTTTTTATATTTAACTGCCACTGGCATCTTGAGAGCATCATCCAGGTATTTGTCTAAGAGCACTTTATTAACTGCTGTGTTTGTTTAAGGATTTTAACCTGTTCTGGCATGCCTGACTTCACAACACAATTAGCTAGGTCATTTTAAAATTGCTGGCACTAAAATGTGCTAGCAGACACATGCATGCGCAGTCATTATAGTATAGCTGAACAATATTCATTTAATATGTTGTCATATTTCCAATTCTTACCAAATGTATTTTTCCATGATCTACAAACTATAAATCGAGAGATACTTTTCTAGGCATTACCATAAAAGAAAAGGCTTTAGGAGTTACAATAAGTGCTTATATGAAAGTTTCAAATTCTTGGGTTGATTAGGATATATATATATATATATATATATATATATATATATATATATATATATATATATATATATATCATTTAGAATACAGAGGAGAGCAACTAAAATGATTCCAGAACTGAGACCTTAGTTATTAAGAACACCTAAAAGAATGTGGTTTAACAACCCTAGAGACAAGGAGGTTAAGAGGAGATCAAACTGAAGTATTGAATGGATATGAAAATATTGATAGAAATATGTTTTTCTCACTTGAAAGATAGTAGAACTAGAGGATATGAGGTAAAATTAGTAAAGGATTAATGTAGATTGGATATAAGGAAGTACTCGTTCTCACAGAGGACAATAAATGAATGGAGTAAATTATCTACAGATTGTGTAACTGCTGCAGCGTGAATATGAACTATACATGAAAACATATTTAGCAGGGTAATTGACTTATTTGTAAGAAAAAAGCAGTTCCAAAATTTGTGAGTTACTCAAATCCAATAGTCCAATCTCGTTGATTTTTATCCCCAGCTGTATGAAGGTGGTAGTGTGTTATGGATTGGTGTAACACTCATGTTATGGTTTCAGTGCGGGACGTTTGTGAAGAGTTGAAGCTGGAGATTGTGCTCTGTCTGACAGAGTTGCTGGCGTCTGCCACTCACAGGTAACTAACACAAATACTTTATGAATAAGAAATTCATTGGCTTAGGTGTTATGTAAATTATGAGTGATAAACCTTCACACTGTGATTACATCACATGTACCGGGTACATTGAATGCTGATTTTGTATTAGAGCAAAATAGAGACGTGGAAGGCTATGAGTTTTCTGAGCATAAATTCTTTATTACATTACAAGTCTCCCTTATTTCACTTTTAGAAGTTAGTCAAGTTACCTGTCCATCTGAGGGGCCTTCTTCCTGTTTCAGCTGACAACCAGATAGAAAGTAGTCCCTTAAGACCAGCTATTGAACCATTGTAGTGAAGTAATTGATACGCTTACGTAGATGCTTTTCTTGTTGTGGTTTTGTTGTCATGGTTTTTAGTGCTTCTTTGACAAGTATACTCATGATGGCTAATAATTTCTAAATATTGTCAGCAAATGCTGCATGGCCTGGTCAAGGCCCAGTTAATAATGTTTTCTGCTTACATGTAGTATGACTGGATTGTATTCAATGCTGCTTACGACAGTGTAATTTTTCAGGCGATTATTCACTGTACTGCCCCATAGAGGTGAAAGCATGTGTCAGATTTGATAAGACAATGAGATGACATCTTATGAGATGACGTCTTATGCAAGGTGCCTTTGTCACTCCTCACTCTTGTGTGTCCTTGTCTCAGTGTCCTACAGACTGTCTACTCGAGTTCATTCCTGCCCGCCCTCGGTCATGCTGTGTCAGTGCTACTCCACCTGGCGGAGACAGAGAGACTTAGAGAATTGCGTGTCGAGGCAATGCATTGTCTGTGCGGTCTAGCTCAGTGCTGCGATAACAAAGGTGAACTTTGTTAAGACATTTGATGTCTTTTTACCTCAAAATTGTAATTATACCCTATTCAGTAATCAATACTGTTAAGGTATTTCTTCAAAGTACTTTAAAGATAATAATAATAATAAAGTACTTTAAAGATAATAATAAAGTGCACATCTTCAAATTTGTAGATATTTGTTTACCCAGAATGACTCCACATAATGAATCGCATAAACTATTATTTGAAAAGAAAGTTGCCAAAAAAAGTTTTGTTCTGCCTACTGCGGCACTGATCTGATGACTGTCGTTTGTCATTATTTCAGTGTCACAAAGTCTACTACAACAAGCTGGTGATTCCTTCGCATCATTCCTTCCTGGCATCGCCGTCACTCTGTGTCATGTCATCACTGGTGACGTCAAACAAGGCCTCGCTGTCACCAAGGTATGGCATGCACAATAGTCTCGTGTCACCTGTATTTGGTACATGGGAGGGTCACATGACATGTGCCACATGACAGGTACTACAGGTCACTGAGGTCAGGTTGGCTGAATGGAAGAACTCTTGCCATAACATTATTGTTTTTTAGCAATTTCTGGCAAATTTGTCTGATTTCATTGTCCTAAATACAAAGGGCTTACTTCCTCCACATGTACGTGAATATTGACCTTTGACATGTTGGTTTCAGTGTGCAGTGGACACATGGGTACGACTGGTCAGTCTAGTTTTAGGTGACCGCTACATTGACCAAAGTACTGTGCGGGAACAGACATCTGAAAGTAAGTTACATCAAGTAATTTGCATTATAGAAAAAAGTTCATCCATGCTCTTTTTTATAATTTTTTTATAATACTGTTGACGCCTGGAAACAACTGATTACAATATATGGTTCAATTAGCACAAAGTGAAAAGAATTGATTACAATATATGGTTCAATTAGCACAAAGTCAAAACAACTGATTACAATATAAGGTTCACCTAGCACAAAGTGAAAACAACTGATTACAATATATGGTTCAATTAGCACAAAGTGAAAAGAATTGATTACAATATATGGTTCAATTAGCACAAAGTCAAAACAACTGATTACAATATAAGGTTCCCCTAGCACAAAGTGAAAACAACTGATTACAATATATGGTTCAATTAGCACAAAGTCAAAACAACTGATTACAATATATGGTTCACATAGCACAAAGTGAAAACAACTGATTACAATATATGGTTCAATTAGCACAAAGTGAAAATAATTGATTACAATATATGGTTCAATTAGCACAAAATCAAAACAGCTGATTACAATATAAGGTTCACCTAGCACAAAGTGAAAACAACTGATTACAATATAAGGTTCACCTAGCACAAAGTGAAAACAACTGATTACAATATAAGGTTCACCTAGCACAAAGTGAAAACAACTGATTACAATATAAGGTTCACCTAGCACAAAGTGAAAACAACTGATTACAATATATGGTTCAATTAGCACAAAGTGAAAATAATTGATTACAATATATGGTTCAATTAGCACAAAATCAAAACAGCTGATTACAATATAAGGTTCATCTAGCACAAAGTGAAAACAACTGATTACAATATATGGTTCAATTAGCACAAAGTCAACACAACTGATTACAATATATGGTTCACCTAGCACAAAGTGAAAACAACTGATTACAATATATGGTTCAATTAGCACAAAGTCAAAACAACTGATTACAATATAAGGTTCACCTAGCACAAAGTGAAAACAACTGATTACAATATATGGTTCAATTAGCACAAAGTCAACACAACTGATTACAATATATGGTTCACCTAGCACAAAGTGAAAACAACTGATTACAATATATGGTTCAATTAGCACAAAGTCAAAACAACTGATTACAATATAAGGTTCACCTAGCACAAAGTGAAAACAACTGATTACAATATATGGTTCAATTAGCACAAAGTCAAAACAACTGATTACAATATATGGTTCACCTAGCACAAAGTGAAAACAACTGATTACAATATAAGGTTCACCTAGCACAAAGTGAAAACAACTGATTACAATATAAGGTTCACCTAGCACAAAGTGAAACAACTGATTACAATATAAGGTTCACCTAGCACAAAGTGAAAACAACTGATTACAATATAAGGTTCACCTAGCACAAAGTGAAAACAACTGATTACAATATATGGTTCAATTAGCACAAAGTGAAAATAATTGATTACAATATATGGTTCAATTAGCACAAAATCAAAACAACTGATTACAATATAAGGTTCACCTAGCACAAAGTGAAAACAACTGATTACAATATAAGGTTCACCTAGCACAAAGTGAAAACAACTGATTACAATATAAGGTTCACCTAGCACAAAGTGAAAACAACTGATTACAATATGTGGTTCAATTAGCACAAAGTAAAAAAAAATTATCACAATATAAGGTTCACTTAGAACAACTTAAAAACACTAATTACAATATAACATTCACTTAGGACAAAGTGGAAACAACTGAACACAATATACAATGGAACCATCTAAAAATGTGTTCCTAGATATCTTTAATATCAGTTGACAGTCAGAAATCATGTTATCATTGACCTACTGCACATTAGTGACAAAGTGGATAGATATTGGATAAATGTTCTTGCATCTGTCACGGTTTTCTGCTGTTTGGTCTTGTAGAAACGCAGTCTTCTAATAAATATGATGAGCTGTGTGTATCGAGAACAACAAAGTGGGTTGCCATGGCAGCAGAGAAGTTGAAGATTCTGGTCAAACAGATCGCAACGCTGGTGTCGCATTCTAACTGGCGGGTTCGTCTCTCGCTGGTGGACGGCACAGCTACACTTCTCAACAGATGTGCTAAGTAGGTGGTTAGTTTCGTGTTCACCAAAAGTTTGTTTCTACACATAGTTGTAGTTGTTTTTATTAAGATATATTATCTTTATTATTTAAGAAAATAAGCGAACATTTATAAATAACAGGTGGTAAGTTGAAAACATTTCACTTTTAGACACAACTGTTTTATAGATATAGACAAATATGCTTCTTTTCAATGCAGCAATGTTTTCTCTTTAAGGTCACTAGATGGCATGACTGGTATCTTTCTTGAGGTCCTTGTTACACTGACACGTGACGAATACCCAAATGTAGCTGCCAAGAGCAGCGCCGCGCTGGAGAAATTCCGTTCAACGCGTGACCTCTCGAAGTCAAAGTCTCTGATAGCGCTGCTGGAGGAGAACCTTTACACGCTGGCGACGACGCTGCCTCGCCTGGTGCACACTGCAAGTAGGTGCTGCTGGGAGTATAGCTAACAGATGACTGTGGACGCTGCAAGTAGGTGCTGCTGGGAGTATAGCTAACAGATGACTGTGGACGCTGCAAGTAGGTGCTGCTGGGAGTATAGCTAACAGATGACTGTGGACGCTGCAAGTAGGTGCTGCTGGGAGTATAGCTAACAGATGACTGTGGACGCTGCAAGTAGGTGCTGCTGGGAGTATAGCTAACAGACGACTGTAGACACTGCAAGTAGGTGCTGCTGGGAGTATAGCTAACAGATGACTGTGGACACTGCAAGTAGGTGCTGCTGGGAGTATAGCTAACAGACGACTGTGCACACTGCAAGTAGGTGCTGCTGGGAGTATAGCTAACAGACGACTGTGGACACTGCAAGTAGGTGCTGCTGGGAGTATAGCTAACAGACGACTGTGGACACTGCAAGTAGGTGCTGCTGGGAGTATAGCTAACAGATGACTGTAGACACTGCAAGTAGGTGCTGCTGGGAGTATAGCTAACAGACGACTGTGGACACTGCAAGTAGGTGCTGCTGGGAGTATAGCAAACAGATGACTGTGGACACTGCAAGTAGGTGCTGCTGGGAGTATAGCTAACAGATGACTGTGGACACTGCAAGTAGGTGCTGCTGGGAATATAGCTAACAGATGACTGTGCACACTGCAAGTAGGTGCTGCTGGGAGTATAGCTAACAGATGACTGTGGACGCTGCAAGTAGGTGCTGCTGGGAGTATAGCTAACAGATGATTGTGGACACTGCAAGTAGGTGCTGCTGGGAGTATAGCTAACATATGACTGTGCACACTGCAAGTAGGTGCTGCTGGGAGTATAGCTAACAGATGACTGTGGATGCTGCAAGTAGGTGCTGCTGGAAGTATAGCTAACAGATGACTGTGCACACTGCAAGTAGGTGCTGCTGGGAGTATAGCTAACAGATGACTGTGCACGCTGCAAGTAGGTGCTGCTGGGAGTATAGCTGACAGATGACTGTGGACGCTGCAAGTAGGTGCTTCTGGGAGTATAGCTGACAGATGACTGTGGACACTGCAAGTAGGTGCTGCTGGGAGTATAGCTGACAGATGACTGTGGACACTGCAAGTAGGTGCTGCTGGGAGTATAGCTGACAGATGACTGTGGACATTGCATGTAGATGCTGGTGGGAATATGGATAACATATGACTGTGGTCATTGCAAGTAGGTACTGCTGGGAGTATAGCTAACAGATGACTGTGCACACTGCAAGTAGGTGCTGCTGGGAGTATAGCTGACAGATGACTGTTGACACTGCAAGTAGATGCTGCTGGGAATATGGCTAACATGTGACTGTGGACACTGCAAGTAGGTACTGCTGGGAGTATAGCTAACATGTGACTGTGGACACTGCAAGTAGGTACTGCTGGGTGTATAGCTAACATGTGACTGTGGACACTGCAAGTAGGTACTGCTGGGAGTATAGCTAACATGTGACTGTGGACACTGCAAGTAGGTACTGCTGGGAGTATAGCTAACATGTGACTGTGGACACTGCAAGTAGGTACTGCTGGGTGTATAGCTAACATGTGACTGTGGGCACTGCAAGTAGGTACTGCTGGGTGTATAGCTAACGTGTGACTGTGGACACTGCAAGTAGGTACTGCTGGGAGTATAGCTAATGTGTGACTGTGGACACTGCAAGTAGGTACTGCTGGGAGTAAGGCTAACTTATGACTGTGCACATTGCAATTAGGTATTGCTATAGTATTTTGTTCTAAAAAATATTTAACCACAGTTTATCCTTCTAGACAGTATCTCCACTACACCCCCAGGAAGATACTTGCCACAATGATATACACATACAACACGCAAGGAAAGCAGTATAAAACATATCATACGTACGATCAGTGAAGATTTGTGTTTGTTACTCTGAGTTTTCTTCCATGTAGCATATCTTTGGCTCAATCAACTCCTCCAATGCCCAGTCTTCTGCCTTCTCAATAAACCCATTTCTTTCCTTCTTGATCTTTCCCCTTGTAGCTTTCCCTCAGTTGCCAGGTTCAAAGTTCCTTCCCTTGTTGTGATGTGTCCTAACCAGTTTCTCTGTCCAATAGCCTCCATTAATTGTCTTTGAGTACCTCTTCATTGCTTCCGTCCTCCTACTCCTCCTCCTCCTACTCCTCATCCTCCTACTCCTCCTCTTCCTACTTTATTCCTACTCCTCATCCTCATCCTACTCCTCCTCATCCTCCTACTCCTCTTCCTACTCCTCATCCTCATCGACATCTCAAACATTCCAAGCATCTTATGTCACTGCTTCTTAATGTGCAGCACAGAGTACTACCCTGGTTTCTTCTTAATGTGCAGCACGTAGTACTACCCTGGTTTCTTCTTAATGTGCAGCACAGAGTACTACCCTGGTTTCTTCTTAATGTGCAGCACGTAGTACTACCCTGGTTTCTTCTTAATGTGCAGCACAGAGTACTACCCTGGTTTATTCTTAATGTGCAGCACACAGTACTACCCTGGTTTCTTCTTAATGTGCAGCACAGAATACTACCCTGGTTTGTTCTTAATGCGCAGCACAGAGTACTACCCTGGTTTCTTCTTAATGTGCAGCACATAGTACTACCCTGGTTGCTTCTTAATGTGCAGCACATAGTACTACCCTGGTTTCTTCTTAATGTGCAGCACACAGTACTACCCTGGTTTCTTCTTAATGTGCAGCACACAGTACTACCCTGGTTTCTTCTTAATGTGCAGCACAGAGTACTACCCTGGTTTCTTCTTAATGTGCAGCAAAGAGTACTACCCTGGTTTCTTCTTAATGTGCAGCACACAGTACTACCCTGGTTTCTCCTTAATGTGCAGCACAGAGTACTACCCTGGTTTCTCCTTAATGTGCAGCGCAGAGTACTACCCTGGTTTCTTCTTTCAGGTGAGACAAAGAAACTCACAACACTCAAGTTATTTAGTGGCTACTTGAAGCTCTTAGGTGAGTCTCAATATGTATTCACTATGTCTCTGTTGTCTAGTGCCTGTACAGATAACGTATATTGCTTGAATTTCTGTATTGTTTTGAGAGACTAAGACATTCAGATATAAATACTTAAATTGAGGTTATGTGAATATGAATGAACAAATCACACTCTCTTAAACCCATGACAAAACAACACAAACACAGAATCAGTTAAATTGGCAATTTCTGAGTGTTGTTTGCCAGCATGTGTTGGTGCGTGTTGTCAGGACGTGAAGTGTCCCATCTCCTGTCCTCGTCCTGTCACCTCCAGCGAGTGTCACTGGCGCTACTACAGATACTGGAGTTAGACATGTCACAGGTCCTCGTGATCCAGGAGAGACATCCAGGTCTGTGCTTGCATCTTCTAGACTAGAGCATGTGTCATTGTATTTGGGTTGCATAACTTTAACCATAAAACATGAGCACTGGATATCACTTTCCTGGTCCCAGTGATTTTAAATCGGTTTTAAACAAAATCAGCCTATTTTGCTTTACAGGTTTGGCTTGTAACAGTGCTGATGAATTAAGTATGGAACTGTGTGCTTTGTTCTTGTGTTATCTCTGGCTGTGCACGTTGATGAATTGACTTCATGTTGATGTGTTGATTTCAGGAGACGCCTTCAGTGGACTGACGTCCCAGGAAAAATTGGCTCGACCTCGCAAGGGCTTCAAACATTTCGTGGACGAGAACATCTTTGAGGAAATCGTCTTGATTGCAAGGGTGCTGGGATTCTACGGTTTGTGTTGCATGCAATGTGGAAATAAATATGAAACAAAATATAGATCTCATCATGGTAAATAGGACATGCTTGCTGTAGGCATTTAGAGGCAATACAGGTTATGTAAAGCACAGTTTTATAGATGTGTCTGTCTGTCTGCATTTAAAGTAATTGTACAGTACAGATCACTCTGCATATCTCAGTTTAGTTGACACCTATTTCTGCTTATGCTAATAATACATTAGTACGTAATTCTCTCGTAATATTTGTCACTGCATAAAGGACCTTGGGTTGTTTAAGTAGTCCTTGTTGTTTCATCCTCTCAGTGCTGCTGAATCTTGGATGATCCCTGAATGTTTCAGTTGGCCCCTGAATGTTTGAGATGGCCCCTGAATGTTTGAGTTGACGTACCCCCAATGTTTGAGTTGACCCCCCTTGAATGTTTGAGTTGACCCCCCCCCCGAATATTTGAGTTTACCATATGTTGCAGGTGACCTACACTTGTTGGTTGACCACTTCCTGGACGAGTTCCGTCACAGCTGCGCCTACAGGAAGCAGGCTCTGGTCATCATCAATGAGATCATCCTCGGCACAACTGGACAAGGTAATACTTCCCGAGACATTCCCTCTCTTGCACTGCTGGACTGTCCATCAAGTGGATCACGGTTCCAGTCCACCTGGTGGCAGTAGAACGCTGGACTGTCCATCGAGTGGACCGAGGTTCCAATCCTCCTCTTGGCAGTAGAACGCTGGACTGTCCATCGAGTGGACCAAGGTTCCAGTCCACCTGCTGGCAGTAGAACGCTGGACTGTCCATCGAGTGGACCATGGTTCCAGTCCACCTGCTGGCAGTAGAACGCTGGAATGTCCATCGAGTGGACCAAGGTTCCAGTCCACCTGTTGGCAGTAGGACGCTGGACTGTCCATCAAGTGGATAACGGTTCCAGTCCACCTGCTGGCAGTAGAACGCTGGACTGTCTATTGAGTGGACCATGGTTCCAGTCCACCTGGTGGCAGTAGAACGCTGGACTGTCCATCGAGTGGACCGAGGTTCCAATCCTCCTCTTGGCAGTAGAACGCTGGACTGTCCATCGAGTGGACCAAGGTTCCAGTCCACCTGCTGGCAGTAGAACGCTGGACTGTCCATCGAGTGGACCATGGTTCCAGTCCACCTGCTGGCAGTAGAACGCTGGACTGTCCATCGAGTGGACCGTGGTTCAGTCCACCTGCTGGCAGTAGAACGCTGGACTGTCCATCGAGTGGACCATGGTTCCAGTCCACCTGCTGGCAGTAGAACGCTGGACTGTCCATCGAGTGGACCATGGTTCCAGTCCACCTGCTGGCAGTAGAACGCTGGACTGTCCATCGAGTGGACCGTGGTTCAGTCCACCTGCTGGCAGTAGAACGCTGGACTGTCCATCGAGTGGACCGTGGTTCCAGTCCACCTGCTGGCAGTAGAACGCTGGACTGTCCATCGAGTGGACCGTGGTTCCAGTCCACCTGCTGGCAGTAGAACGCTGGACTGTCCATCGAGTGGACCGTGGTTCCAGTCCACCTGCTGGCAGTAGATCGCTGGACCGTCCATCGAGTGGACCATGGTTCCAGTCCACCTGCTGGCAGTAGAACGCTGGACTGTCCATCGAGTGGACCGAGGTTCCAGTCCACCTGCTGGCAGTAGAACGCTGGACTGTCCATCGAGTGGACCATGGTTCCAGTCCACCTGCTGGCAGTAGAACGCTGGACTGTCCAATGAGTGGACCGAGGTTCCAGTCCACCTGCTGGCAGTAGAACGCTGGACTGTCCATCGAGTGGACCGAGGTTCCAGTCCACCTGCTGGCAGTAGAACGCGGGACTGTCCATCGAGTGGACCGAGGTTCCAGTCCACCTGCTGGCAGTAGAACGTTAGACTGTCCATTGAGTGGACCGAGGTTCCAGTCCACCTGCGGGCAGTAGAACGCTGGACTGTCCATCGAGTGGACCAAGGTTCCAGTCCACCTGCTGGCAGTAGAACGCTGGACTGTCCTACGAGTGGACCGAGGTTCCAGTCCACCTGCGGGCAATAGAACGCTGGACAGTCCATCGAGTGGACCAAGGTTCCAGTCCACCTGCTGGCAGTAGAACGCTGGACTGTCCTACGAGTGGACTGAGGTTCCAGTCCACCTGCTGGCAGTAGAACGCTGGACTGTCCATCGAGTGGACCAAGGTTCCAGTCCACCTGCTGGCAGTAGAACGCTGGACTGTCCTACGAGTGGACCGAGGTTCCAGTCCACCTGCTGGCAGTAGAACGCTGGACAGTCCATCGAGTGGACCAAGGTTCCAGTCCACCTGCTGGCAGTAGAACGCTGGACTGTCCATCGAGTGGACCGAGGTTCCAGTCCACCTGCTGGCAGTAGAACGCTGGACTGTCCATCGAGTGGACCGAGGTTCCAGTCCACCTGCTGGCAGTAGAACGCTGGACTGTCCATCGAGTGGACCGAGGTTCCAGTCCACCTGCTGGCAGTAGAACGCTGGACTGTTCAACAAGTGGACTGAGGTTCCAGTCCACCTGCTTCTATTTCGAAAGTTGAGCACTTTCATTCATCCCACTTTGCCTGAAAAAGATCCCACTCAGGGAAATGGAAAAAACTTGTCTTGGTCTCACAGAGCTGGTGGATCTACATCTACGTTATATTGGCTGTGTCTGGTTAAACTGGCTGTGTCTGCGTTACATTGGCTGTGTCTGTGTTACATTGGCTGTGTCTGTGTTACATTGGCTGTGTTTGTGTTACACTGGCTGTGTCTGTGTTACATTGGCTGTGTCTGTGTTACACTGGCTGTGTCTGTGTTACACTGGCTGTGTCTGTGTTACATTGGCTGCGTCTGTGTTACATTGGCTGTGTCTGTGTTACATTGGCTGTGTTTGTGTTACATTGGCTGTGTCTGTGTGACACTGGCTGTGTCTGTGTTACATTGGCTGTGTTTGTGTTACATTGGTTGTGTCTGTGTTACTTTGGCTGTGTCTGTGTTACATTGACTGTGTTTATGTTACACTGGCTGTGTCTGTGTTACATTGGCTGTGTCTACGTTACATTGGCTGTGTCTATGTTACATTGGTTGTGTCTACGCTACATTGGCTGTGTGTACGTTACATTGGCTGTGTCTACGTTACATTGGCTGTGTCTATGTAACATTGGATGTGTGTATGTTACATTGGCTTTGTCTACGTTACATTGGCTGTGTCTGTGTTACATTGGCTGTGTCTGTGTTACATTGGTTGCGTCTACGCTACATTGGCTGTGTGTACGTTACATTGGCTGTGTCTATGTAACATTGGATGTGTGTATGTTACATTGGCTTTGTCTACGTTACATTGGCTGTGTATATGTTACATTGGCTGTGCCTGCGTTAAATTGGCTGTGTCTGTGTTACATTGGCTGTGTCTGTGTTACACTGGCTGTTCCTGTGTTACATTGGCTGTGTCTGCGTTACATTGGCTGTGCCTACGTTGCAGGACTGGATGTTGATGTCAAGTCCACAGTAAATGATCCAAATGTTGTCTACAATATTATCAAGTAGGTTCAACATGATCTCATATCTTCATATATTCAACTAGAGTGGGCTATGTGTCCATGGTTTAATTAACTTCAACTTCAACATATTTATTAACTTCTCTGCTATTCTTGGACTTGCACTATAATTATTACTATGTCATGTTTGCATTATATAAATTAGATCATATCACCATTTATGTCACAAGTCATATTACCATAAATAGAGTTACATTTTAAATGGTTAATTAATTGTTGTTATAAACGGAATGTTTTTATTCAAAAAATTTGGAGAAAACTACAGTAAATAGAAATAAGACAATAATTCTTAGGCTGTACATATTTGCAAAACATGCTAGGAATTTTACATTAAAAAAATAATGATCTGCTGTGACACACTTTGTAAAACATGGTTTGTGGTGACGCATCAATGTGTGTCAGTTCTCTGCTGGACGACTACCTTGACCCGTCCGTGTGGAGTCCACTGTCTACTCCAGGGTCAGTGGCCTTGGTGAGACATGGCTCACCAGTCGGGGAGAGAGCGCCCTCTGCGGAGCAACTCAACAGTGACGTCTTACAAGTGTGTCTGCTACTAGAGGGCGTTAGTGTATTTGCACAAGTACGTGTTGCATCTTATTTTTTTATGGCTTTATGCATAATGGCTGCTTAAACTCATGCCTTCTGCGATTAGAGAAGTGAGCTGTTGACTGTTTTAAAGACTTTTTGTGCGGCCATGACAGCAACAATGTCTTGTAATGATATTGACCATTTATTTAATTATCACATTTTAACTTGTTTTTACTTATTTTTAAATTGTTAGCATCTTTGACATATATACAGAAATATATACAGCGCATTACAAATGTATAATAATTTATTATTAATTTGTTTTTGTGAAATATATGTAGTCTTATTACAACGATTTCAGTGTTCATTATTGACATAGATCGATTTGAGTTTGTGCTGAATGTGGTCGCCTATGGTAGCCATGGTTGTTGTACATGATGCCCCTGCATTGCATTCCAGGTCCAGGGGTCAGAGTTCAAGTACCACCTGACATATGCACTCTACCCTGTGCTTGAGAAACTTGGCAGTGACAATGCACTTGTCACCCAAGCTGCTTATATGACCCTTGTTGCCATGGCTACGGCCTGCGGATATGGGTACAGCAGCTCAGTGTTGTCTTTATAGACATTATAAAGAGAATGAAAACAAAAAATGTTAATGCTGTGGTTAAGAAGAGGATTACATGTTGATAGCTGAACTTGGCATTTCGTGAGATTTCTTAGTTTTTTCCATTATGAACAGTTTGGAGTAAAACCGTTAAGTATACTTTATACTTGTACTTGATAATCTTGGGTATTGCGTGTCAGTAATAAACCATTCTTCATCAGGTTCTATTGAACTATAGATTTTTATTTGTAGTCAGAGGTTAAAGTTTTAGTCTTGTGGAAGAGCTGTACAAATTAAATGAACTGAACCAGATGCTGATGTCGTGTAACTGACACTGATGTCGTGTCACTGACACTGATGATGCATCATTGACACAGGTCTGTGGAGAAGCTACTGGAGTCGAATGCTGACTACTTGGTGAATGATGTGTCTTTGCGTCTACGTCACTACGGCAGTGGCATATATCCGACGGCACCAACCGTACTCAAAGTCATCATTAAATACAGCAGTTGTGACATAGTGACACTTCTTGATGACACAGTTCAGGAGGTGGGTGACACTTGATGACATTACATGATATGTCATTGATACACTCTGGAAAATGCATTTATCTGTATGCATTACTGAGTAGTTAGGATGGAAGGAAATGTTATTGTACTCAGTAGATTGTAGTGGTGGATGTTTCCATTTATTCTATATCTAGCCGAGTTGCACAGGTTAAAAGGCAGCCTCTGCAAGACCATATCACTCTTCACCCAGTCAAATTTTGGTAGGGCAATAGCAATCTGTACATGATTTTCGTTCCCCCCAAAATCATGTACAGCTGCTGAAGGAACTTATGTATGAATCATCCCCATGGGCCTCAAGCATACTTACAGAATGTCAGCCACATGGACTTCAAGCATACCTACAGAATGTCAGCCACATGGGCTTCAAGCATACCTACAGAATGTCAGCCACATGGACTTCAAGCATACCTACAGAATGTCAGCCACATGGGCTTCAAGCATACCTACAGAATGTCAGCCACATGGACTTCAAGCGTACCTACAGAATGTCAGCCACATGGGCTTCAAGCATACCTACAGAATGTCAGCCACATGGACTTCAAGCGTACCTACAGAATGTCAGCCACATGGACTTCAAGCATACCTACAGAATGTCAGCCACATGGACTTCAAGCGTACCTACAGAATGTCAGCCACATGGACTTCAAGCATACCTACAGAATGTCAGCCACATGGACTTCAAGCATACCTACAGAATGTCAGCCACATGGGCTTCAAGCATACCTACAGAATGTCAGCCACATGGACTTCAAGCATACCTACAGAATGTCAGCCACATGGACTTCAAGCATACCTACAGAATGTCAGCCACATGGGCTTCAAGCATACCTACAGAATGTCAGCCACATGGACTTCAAGCATACCTACAGAATGTCAGCCACATGGACTTCAAGCGTACCTACAGAATGTCAGCCACATGGACTTCAAGCATACCTACAGAATGTCAGCCACATGGACTTCAAGCATACCTACAGAATGTCAGCCACATGGACTTCAAGCATACCTACAGAATGTCAGCCACATGGACTTCAAGCGTACCTACAGAATGTCAGCCACATGGACTTCAAGCATACCTACAGAATGTCAGCCACATGCGCCAGAAGCACGCCTACAGAATGTTACCCACATGGGCCAGAAGCACGCCTACAGAATGTCAGCCACATGGGCCTCAAGTACTCCTATAGAAAGTCAGCCACATGGACCTGAAGCACACCTACAGAATGTCAGCCACATGGGCTGTTGCTCAGTGTCTGGTTAACTTGGATGTTGCTCAGTGTCTGGTTAACTTGGATGTTGCTCAGTGTCTGGTTAACTTGGATGTTGGCCAGTGTCTGGTTAACTTGGATGTTGCTCAGTGTCTGGTTAACTTGGATGTTGCTCAGTGTCTGGTTAACTTGGGTGTTGCCCAGTGTCTGGTTAACTTGGATGTTGCTCAGTGTCTTGTTAACTTGGATGTTGCCCCGTGTCTGGTTAACTTGGATGTTGCTCAGTGTCTTATTAACTTGGATGTTGCTCAGTGTCTGGTTAACTTGGATGTTGCTCAGTGTCTTATTAACTTGGATGTTGCCCAGTGTCTGGTTAATTGGATGTTGCTCAGTGTCTTGTTAACTTGGATGTTGCCCAGTGTCTGGTTAACTTGGATGTTGCTCAGTGTCTTGTTAACTTGGATGTTGCTCAGTGTCTGGTTAACTTGGATGTTGCTCAGTGTCTTATTAACTTGGATGTTGCCCAGTGTCTTGTTAACTTGGATGTTGCTCAGTGTCTTGTTAACTTGGATGTTGCTCAGTGTCTGGTTAACTTGGATGTTGCCCAGTGTCTGGTTAACTTGGATGTTGCCCAGGGTCTGGTTAACTTGGATGTAGCCCAGTGTCTGGTTAACTTGGATGTTGCTCAGTGTCTTGTTAACTTGGATGTTGCCCAGTGTCTGGTTAATTTGGATGTTGCTCAGTGTCTTATTAACTTGGATGTTGCTCAGTGTCTTGTTAACTTGGATGTTGCCCAATGTCTGGTTAACTTGGAAGTTGCTCAGTGTCTTATTAACTTGGATGTTGCTCAGTGTCTGGTTAACTTGGATGTTGCTCAGTGTCTTATTAACTTGGATGTTGCCCAGTGTCTTGTTAACTTGGATGTTGCTCAGTGTCTTGTTAACTTGGATGTTGCTCAGTGTCTTGTTAACTTGGATGTTGCTCAGTGTCTTGTTAACTTGGATGTTGCCCAGTGTCTTGTTAACTTGGATGTTGCTCAGTGTCTGGTTAACTTGGATGTTGCTCAGTGTCTGGTTAACTTGGATGTTGCCCAGTGTCTTGTTAACTTGGATGTTGCTCAGTGTCTTGTTAACTTGGATGTTGCCCAGTGTCTTGTTAACTTGGACGTTGCTCAGTGTCTTGTTAACTTGGATAATGCTCAGTGTCTTATTAACTTGGATGTTGCTCAGTGTCTGGTTAACTTGGATGTTGCTCAGTGTCTGGTTAACTTGGATGGATCACGTGGGAGTGATTATGATTACATGGCATTAATAAATCACTGTTGCTATGGTAGTGATTATGATTACATAGCATTAATAAATCACTGTTGCAATTACTTGAAGATATGTAATAGATTACAATCAGGAACAATTATGATTACCCTTTGAATGAAAGAGTTGTGTAGAATTTCACTAGTCGACTGACCAGTTGAGAACCTTATGGACAACAAGGTCACCTGTGTCCAGATGCACACACGTGACAGATTGTTTCATGAGGAGGCTTTCAGTGCTGGTCAGTGCATTTACCACTTTGTGGACTCGAGTGATTTGTGTCATGAGTACAGCTGCAAGCAAAAGTTGACAGACTTATAAGTAACATGTTGCAGAACCAATTTATCATGTTAATCATAAAATATTATGTATTCTAGTTGGTGTGAGTGTTTGACTGGTGGTTGGAGTTTGATCGGTGGTATTCTAGTTGGTGTGAGTGTTTGACCGGTGGTCGGTGTTTCAGTTGCTGTGGACACTGGACGAGCATTACGAGGACCGGGCAGTGGACTTCATCAGTGTGCTGAATACTCTCGCGGGGACCATCTCAATGTGGTACCCACACAGTGAAGTAAGCACGGACAATAAGGAGATATCTCAACATCAGTACCATGATGATTCAGCTTACATTGGTCTCATAGGGAACATCTCAAAAACGGGATACAGATTACATTATCACTGTGACCATCACAGGGTCATCTTATGTGATGATGCAGTACTTTTAAGGTTTTGAATCTCAACAATTTCATTCACTCCACTTTGCCTCAATTCACTCAGCTGTATAAATAAATACCTGGCCATAGACAGTTCAATCAGCTGTATAAATAAATACCTGGCCATAGACAGTTCACTCAGCTGTATAAATAAATACCTGGCCATAGACAGTTCACTCAGCTGTATAAATAAATACCTGGCCATAGACAGTGGTTGAATTATGTATATGATTAGCTTTCATGCATAAACTCCAGCATCACTTAATTCTTGCCAGAGAAGTTGAGTTCTAAGGATCTGATACTGTGTTGTATAAAACATTCCTGTGTCGTTTACACCATATATGTCTGGCAGTTACTTGCCACAAATGGCCTGATTGGCCAGTATTGAACTTTGTCATGAATGTTGCACTCAACAGAATGAAGAAAAAGAAGTCTCTACAGCGAAGCAACATAGAAGAGAGAAAGCAACAGCCGAATCTATACGAGACTTCATCCTGGGCCACCATGCCCAACGGTTGGTGGCAGACGGCAACATCGATGACGATGAGACAGACATGATGCAGGAAGGTATGATGCATGCTGGAAAAACTGATGGATCGGTAAATTGTGAAGATGAAGCTGAAGTCGATTCTGAGAAGAAAGAGCCTCCAAAACACATCCAGATCATCATACAGGTTGGTAACAATTTACTTACTGCATTGGTGGAAAACATGGCCAAGTCATGGTTTACTTTGCCAATCTGCTTTTATATAGCAATTTCAAAATATGGCTTTTGGTTTGTTTGGCGTTAAATAAAACAATCCAGTGGTTAAAAACTGAATATGAAGCATTTGTGGTAACTGCCTGAACACTGCAGGTGCTTGAGAGATGCCAACATCTGATGTCATCGCCATGCCCCAGAATGAGGCTGCTTGTATTGGACACGACTGGAAAGTGTTGCCAAGCCTTGAGGTCATGTCAAGGTCAGTGCCCAACAATATTAATTGTTTTCTACATTGGTTCTTGCTTTGAATTTATTACTTACCTTATGGGGATTAAGTTTCAAGCCACTGGGCTGCCCATGTGATACCTTGAATGTTATTGAACAATGTTTGTTGGTTATACAGTGGCATACAAGTCATAGGTAAATCTATTGTATGTCTTCACTTCAATGTGTACATTGATGTTTTCATCTGTTGCAGACAAGTTGCTGCCCCTGGTGCACAAGTTGTGGCCCCCGTTTGCTCACAGATTCAACGACAATGAAGAAATAGTTATTATTAAGGTATGAAGACTGATCTGGTTATGGTATTTAATTAATTATTGCCAGAATGTGTTGTGTGCTATATTAGTGTAGTGGTTAGTGTTTCCACTTTACCAAAGATGAACTATCTGTCTCAGGAGACAGTGTCTTGTGCTAGTCCAGGTCGTGGCACCGTTGTCTAGCTATTTGAAGGTGTTTCTTGGTGTCAAAGTCATAGCCTACTTGTGAACTATGGCCAACTAACATGGCCAGTCCATGACAACAGCAGTCCATGACAACAGCAGTCCATGACAACAGCAGTCCATGACAACAGCAGTCCATGCATGTCTCAGGTGAGGTGTTGAAAGATTTCAGGTCACATTTCAAAACATCTTTGTAGCGAACGTGAGCTCTGTCCACTGATCTTTTTTCTTTGGCGAGCTGCTTTTGATATTCTGTTCTTTTCCATCCTGCAGAGGTGTCCAACCCAACGCATTCAGAGGTGTCCAACGCATTCAGAGGTGTCCAACCCAATGCATTCAGAGGTGTCTAACCCAATGCATTCAGAGGTGTCCAACCCAATGCATGCAGGGGTGTCCAATGCATGCAGGGGTGTCCAACCCAATGCATTCAGAGGTATCCAACCCAACGCATGCAGGGGTGTCCAACCCAACGCATTCATAGGTGTCCAACCCAATGCATTCAGAGGTGTCCATCCCAATGCATTCAGATGTGTCCAACCCAATGCATTCAGAGGTGTCTAACCCAATGCATGCAGGAGTGTCCAGCCCAACGCATTCAGGGGTGTCCAACCCAATGCATTCTGAGGTGTCCAACCCAACACATTCAGAGAAGACGTTGACTACTAATCACATTTGTACTGCTGCTGTCCAATCTAGAAGTTGCTGCTGTTTCAGGCATTTGAGGCCCTCTACATCATGGCTGATGTCTGCGGTAACTTCATTCGTCAGCGAGTGGTGAAAGACATCCTCCCAAAGGTGGCATCCTACCTCAACAAGCAGGCAACAGTGAGGTACCATCAGTGTTCTATGCTTGTAGCTTCATTAAAAATAACAACAGTGAGGTACCGTCAGTGTTCTATGCTTGTAGCTTCATTAAAAATAACAACAGTGAGGTACCATCAGTCGCCTATGCTTGTAGCTTCATTAAAAATAACAACAGTGAGGTACCATCAGTCTTCTACGCTTTTAGCTTCATTAAAAATAACAACAGTGCGGTACCATCAGTCTTCTACGCTTTTAGCTTCATTAAAAATAACAACAGTGAGGTACCATCAGTCTTCTATGCTTTTAGCTTCATTAAAAATAACAACAGTGAGGTACCATCAGTGTTCTACACTTGTAGCTTCATTAAAAATAACAACAGTGAGGTACCATCAGTGTTCTATGCTTTTAGCTTCATTAAAAATAACAACAGTGAGGTACCATCAGTCTTCTACGCTTGTAGCTTCATTAAAAATAACAACAGTGCGGTACCATCAGTCTTCTACGCTTTTAGCTTCATTAAAAATAACAACAGTGAGGTACCATCAGTGTTCTATGCTTTTAGCTTCATTAAAAATAACAACAGTGCGGTACCATCAGTCTTCTACGCTTGTAGCTTCATTAAAAATAACAACAGTGAGGTACCATCAGTCTTCTACGCTTTTAGCTTCATTAAAAATAACAACAGTGAGGTACCATCAGTCTTCTACGCTTTTAGCTTCATTAAAAATAACAACAGTGAGGTACCATCAGTCTTCTACGCTTGTAGCTTCATTAAAAATAACAACAGTGAGGTACCATCAGTCTTCTACACTTGTAGCTTCATTAAAAATAACAACAGTGAGGTACCATCAGTCTTCTACGTTTGTAGCTTCATTAAAAATAACAACAGTGAGGTACCATCAGTCTTCTACGCTTGTAGCTTAATTAAAAATAACAACAGTGAGGTGTACCATCAGTCTACCATAATAACAATATAGCTAAGAATAATAATAAAAAATTATTTTGAATTGGAACCATAGAGGTTGAATATTACATATATATATATATATATATATATATATATATATATATATATATATATATATATATATATATATATATATATATATATATATATATATATATATATATATATAGTAAAAATTCATGTATAAAACAAGAAAATAATAGAGATATGGTTTCATGTATAAAACAAGAAAATAATAGAGATATTGGTTATTTACAAATGAAATGCAGAAAATATTAAAAGAAATTATGATTACTGCTGTAGCTAATATCTGCTGTTTGATCAAGTTTTGAAGGTTGTATCATCATTAAATGTTATCTAAAGTGTCAACTTAGTTGGCTATAGAAACTAGAGTTATTCATGTCACATTTATGTTATTATTTATGCTTTGATTGGGTACCTACAGGAAGATATTTTGTCAAAACCAGGTTATGTCATATAGTTTAAACATTTGGACATGTTAGAATGGAGTAGTTTGACCGTTGTTGTCTGCAGTGTAAGAGTCGGGCCGTTGTATCGCTTCACCGTCGCCAGCCGACTGCAGTGCTGCATGTTGCGCGGGATCGGAGAACTCTGTAGCAAGGTGAGACAGACCTGCTATTTTTAGGTTGAAATCCGTATTTTTCACTTGAAAGCTGTATAAATCTGTTTCACACAACATACCTACAGCATTCCTATTGTGGTCATCAAATATATCCACATCAAACGACATCTGCTAGGTTTTGTAAAAAATCTGCCTAACATCAAAAGTATTTTTAATACTTGTGATATGCACGAAAAATATGTACTTTATTATGATTTTTTCCATTTGACATAAATACATATTATACATTTATAACGGGATATGGCTGTATTTCTTACAAACTCTGTATCGTATTTTGGCATGCAGATATCCGCTTGCTTTCTGCATTGATGGAAACACGTCCATATCACCACAGGCCATACATACCAAGGGTGTGCAAAACGTACCCAGGGTGTGCTAAACATACCCAGGGTGTGCAAAACGTACTCAGGGTGTGTGAAACGTACCCAGGGTGTGTGTAATGTACCCACGGTGTGTGCAACGTACCCAGGGTTTGTGAAATGTACCCAGGGTGTGTGAAACACACCCAAGGTGTGTAAAACATACCCACGGTGTGTGCAATGTACCCAGGGTGTGTGCAACATACCCAGTGTGTGTGTAATGTACCCAGGGTGTGTGCAATGTACCCATGGTGTGCAAAACATACTCATGGTGTGCACAACTTACCCAGTGTGTGTGTGCAACGTACTCAGGGTGTGCAGAGTCTTCAAAAGTCTTATATCTGACCAGCCCAAAGCCGTGCACCCTGTGTCATACCATTGTAGCCCAGTTTTAATGAGGGTCACATGGATTACTGATGCAAAATCATAGCCTGACAGCATTTGTTGAAACTTTTATTATTGAATACATTTGTAAAAGCACTGATGTAAAGACTTGAGGTGGCTGGTGTGATTAGGCTATGATTGTTTTGTACTAAGTAATTTCAATAGAAGTTTTACAAAAATGACAATATTGGTTATTTTACAACTGTATTGTTTATCATGTAGTGATGAACAGTTTAACATTTGATTGGCTTAAAATGGTGCATGTATCTGATTGTAGTTGGATCTCCACCAGAGTGACGCTGGTCGAGTCGCTGCAATGTGTGTGCCCTACCTTAGTAGTCGACAACCACCGCACTTGCAACAGGTAGAAATGCATGCGCATATGCATATTGACTTGACTTAAACTCATAGGCCATGTTGACCCCTCACTGTCCTCTGGGAAGTTGCACCCCTCACTGTCCTCCGGGAAGTTGCACCCAGTCGCTGTCCTCCTGGAAGTTGCACCCCTCGCTGTCCTCCTGGAAGTTGCACCCCTCGCTGTCCTCCAGGAAGTTGCACCCCTCGCTGTCCTCCTGGAAGTTGCACCCCTCGCTGTCCTCCGGGAAGTTGCACCCTTCGCTGTCCTCCTGGAAGTTGCACCCCTCGCTGTCCTCCTGGAAGTTGCACCCCTCGCTGTCCTCCAGGAAGTTGCACCCCTCGCTGTCCTCCAGGAAGTTGCACCCCTCGCTGTCCTCCAGGAAGTTGCACCCCTCGCTGTCCTCCTGGAAGTTGCACCCTCGCTGTCCTCCTGGAAGTTGCACCCCTCGCTGTCCTCCTGGAAGTTGCACCCCTCGCTGTCCTCCTGGAAGTTGCACCCCTCGCTGTCCTCCAGGAAGTTGCACCCCTCGCTGTCCTCCTGGAAGTTGCACCCCTCGCTGTCCTCCTGGAAGTTGCACCCTCGCTGTCCTCCTGGAAGTTGCACCCCTCGCTGTCCTCCTGGAAGTTGCACCCCTCGCTGTCCTCCAGGAAGTTGCACCCCTCGCTGTCCTCCAGGAAGTTGCACCCCTCGCTGTCCTCCTGGAAGTTGCAACCTCACTGTCCTCCTGGAAGTTGCACCCTCACTGTCCTCCTGGAAGTTGCACCCCTCACTGTCCTCCTGGAAGTTGCACCCCTCGCTGTCCTCCAGGAAGTTGCACCCCTCGCTGTCCTCCAGGAAGTTGCACCCCTCGCTGTCCTCCTGGAAGTTGCACCCCTCGCTGTCCTCCTGGAAGTTGCACCCCTCGCTGTCCTCCTGGAAGTTGCACCCCTCGCTGTCCTCCTGGAAGTTGCACCCCTCGCTGTCCTCCAGGAAGTTGCACCCCTCGCTGTCCTCCTGGAAGTTGCACCCCTCGCTGTCCTCCTGGAAGTTGCAACCTCGCTGTCCTCCGGGAAGTTGCGCCCCTCGCTGTCCTCCTGGAAGTTGCGCACCCCTCGCTGTCCTCCGGGAAGTTGCGCCCTCGCTGTCCTCTAGGAAGTGGCACCCCTCGCTATCCTTCTGGAAGTTGCACCCCTCGCTGTCCTCCAGGAAGTTGCACCCTCGCTGTCCTCCTGGAAGTTGCACCCCTCGCTGTCTTCCTGGAAGTTGCAACCTCGCTGTCCTCCTGGAAGTTGCACCCCTCGCTGTCCTCCTGGAAGTTGCCCCCTCGCTGTCCTCCTGGAAGTTGCCCCCTCGCTGTCCTCCTGGAAGTTGCCCTCGCTGTCCTCCTGGAAGTTGCACCTCGCTGTCCTCCTGGAAGTTGCACCCCTCGCTGTCCTCCTGGAAGTTGCACCCCTCGCTGTCCTCCTGGAAGTTGCACCCTCGCTGTCCTCCTGGAAGTTGCACCCCTCGCTGTCCTCCAGGAAGTTGCACCCCTCGCTGTCCTCCAGGAAGTTGCACCCCTCGCTGTCCTCCAGGAAGTTGCACCCCTCGCTGTCCTCCTGGAAGTTGCACCCCTCGCTGTCCTCCTGGAAGTTGCACCCCTCGCTGTCCTCCAGGAAGTTGCACCCCTCGCTGTCCTCCTGGAAGTTGCACCCTCGCTGTCCTCCTGGAAGTTGCACCCCTCGCTGTCCTCCTGGAAGTTGCACCCCTTGCTGTCCTCCTGGAAGTTGCAACCTCGCTGTCCTCCTGGAAGTTGCAACCTCGCTGTCCTCCTGGAAGTTGCACCCCTCGGTGTCCTCCTGGAAGTTGCACTCTCGCTGTCCTCCTGGAAGTTGCACCCCTCGCTGTCCTCCTGGAAGTTGCACCCTCGCTGTCCTCCTGGAAGTTGCACCCTCGCTGTCCTCCTGGAAGTTGCACCCTCGCTTCCTCCTGGAAGTTGCACCCTTCCATCCTGCTGTAGTTATGGTATGCCACTCTGCTGTCAACAACAGAAACCCAGTCATCCCTGACCTGGTCACTCCACCTCTTCAGTCGTCTTCCTCTCTTCTGCTGTCCTTCAAAGTCTTGTTTGAATGCTTGACTAAAAATTTTATTTCTTGGCATTCGACAAACCATCAGAGTCTTCTGAGTTTGATGACATCTGTGATGGATTCGGGGGTGAAGGTGACCCCTGGGTGTCTTCCTACGTGTCTTCCCTGGTAACACTTCTAACAGCAGACAACACATCTCAGAATCCTCAAGAGATTGTGTCTCCTGTGATTGTCTAAGCCACCATAGATTGCTATTGGTATTGCCATTTTAACATGTATGATACACCATTTCTGGTTTATAGGCTCCTTTATTTTTATTTTTCTTACATTATGATGCTCCATGTTTACTTGTTAGAATAAAAGTTCCAGACTAAAACTTACAAACGCAATTTATCACTGTTAAAAGATTTTTTTCATGTTATATTTTAGGCCAGCCTACAGACTTTTGAGGAACTTCAGATAATCGATCCAGACACTGTATGGTTGCTTCTATGTGACGTTTATTGCCCACAGCCTTTGATTGCTCCACATCCAGCATTCAAGGACATTGAGGTTTGTTGCCACCACATTATAAAATGTATATCCATGTTAACTCAGACAGAATGTTTGTTCTTGAAAGCAATTTTTACAGTTCAACTGTTGTAGTTGTAAAATACCCTTACCAAAATATCTGTGGTCTGGATTGTTTTGCTCTGATTTAGTACATTTTGTGGGATTTTCTGTGAAGGTTATTTTAGTTTACCAATATGAATACATCACATGGTTTTGTATACAATTCAATTCAAAAGCCTATCTGTCTTTATATGTAACTTGTTTGTATGAATGCAGTTTGTATATGAACAAGTATGTATAATTGTATTTAGTGTGGTTATGGTTTCAGATGGCTGGAAGTCAGGAAAGAAACGACTACACAGACAATGTGACAAGACTGGTGGGAATGTAGGGCGGGGTATGACATGGGGAGGGGTATAAGTGGGGTGGGGTATTAGTGGGATGTGGTATACATGTCCTTATGTGGGGTGGGGTATAAGTGGTGTGGGGTATAAGTCGGACAGGGTATAAGTGGTGTGGGGTATAAGTGGGATAGGGCATAAGTGGTGTGGGGTATAAGCATGAGATGAAAGGAATGGTTCTGGCAATAAATGTCTGCCTCTCTGGGACATGTTTCTTTATAAGATATATGTCAACAAGAGAACTACAACAACATACTGTGTTATTTTTATTTGCCATAAACATTATCATCGCAGACACTGTAAAGTTAAAAGTAACAAAATAATATACTGTACTAAAAATAATATAACCTGACTGTAAAATAAATGCCAGTTTCAATTGAACATGTAATTTAATCATTCCGCGAAATTAGTGTATTATTGTGTACACGAGAAACGTCAACCGAGAGATCTACTTCTTCAAAATACCCTATACGTGGAACACTCACATTCTGCAGTTGTCTTACAATTCAACATAAAACAGATTTCCATCTTTTTTACAATTAACATTTCAATAGATTTTTATAGTAATGTCGGGAACAGACAAATAGTTAGCTATGAAAAAACATGTTTGCATGTGACCTGAAGTCACACATGTGACCTGAAGTCACACAACTCACAACAGCTACTTCATTTGCGAATAACTCTATAATTAGACATGGATAGGGTATAAGACATTGTTCTCATCTCTTAATAAGTTCCCCTACATCTAATTTAATAAGCCAAGAAACCAGAATTTTTATAAATTCAAGAACCATTCCTGCTCTACAACACTAATATTGTACATTACAACACTAATATTGTACATTACAACACTAATATTGTACATTACAACACTAATATTGTACTTTACAACACTAATATTGTACATTACAACACTAATATTGTACATTATTTTCATCAACATGTCCGTAAGAAATACTAGAATATTGTAACATTTATGATTTCCCAACATCTAATTGGTATAGAATGTTCTTGTCAAAGCTGTCTGGTTACCTAAATGTTGACCCCCCATAAGTATACAACCTATATCTCTATTCACTGTTACATATTCTACAGAGTTACCCACGACTATTTCAACTGCAAAAAGCTGCTGTGTATGTTAAGCCAAACGTGACATCTAAACATGTCTTCACAGTAAGAAACATCACATCACAATGGTTGTAGACAGTGGTGGTGTTATTCTGTGTGGAAGATCATCATAACATAAGCAGTGTGTTATATTGTAGACAATGGTGGTGTTATTCTGTGTGGAAGATCATAACATAAGCAGTGTCAATGGTGGTGTTATTCTGTGTGGAAGATCATAACATAAGCAGTGTCAATGGTGGTGTTATTCTGTGTGGAAGATCATAACATAAGCAGTGTCAATGGTGGTGTTATTCTGTGTGGAAGATCATAACATAAGCAGTGTCAATGGTGGTGTTATTCTGTGTGGAAGATCATAACATAAGCAGTGTCAATGGTGGTGTTATTTTGTGTGGAAGATCATAACATAAGCAGTGTCAATGGTAGTGTTATTCTGTGTGGAAGATCATAACATAAGCAGTGTGCTACACGTTGTCTAGCTATGTAATGTATTGTGAAAAATACTGCAGCAACAGAACAAACGCAAATGAAATATCAGTAGACTACACTAAGGACTCAGGGAAAGGGGACATAGGAGATCACACTGAGGACTCGGAGAAAGGGACAGAAGGGGTTTGAACCCTTTTGCTGCTGTTTCGAAGCTTGGGCAATTGCCTCAGTTCACTCAACTGTATGAATGAGTAGCTGGCCGCAGACAGAGGTGGATGTGAATGAATGAGTAGCTGGCCGCAGACAGAGGTGGATGTGAATGAATGAGTAGCTGGCCGCAGACAGAGGTGGATGTGAATGAATGAGTAGCTGGCCGCAGACAGAGGTGGATGTGAATGAATGAGTAGCTGGCCGCAGACAGAGGTGGATGTGAATGAATGAGTAGCTGGCCGCAGACAGAGGTGGATGTGAATGAATGAGTAGCTGGCCGCAGACAGAGGTGGATGTGAATGAATGAGTAGCTGGCCGCAGACAGAGGTGGATGTGAATGAATGAGTAGCTGGCCGCAGACAAAGGTGGATATAAATGAATGACAAGTCTTCGCACAGTAATAGCAGCCTGGCTGATCTTCTCTAGGAAGCATTCAGCCACAGTGCTATTACTGTGCGAAGACTAGTCATTCATTTATACCAGAGTTGGTATTGGAATAAACAGGTCTGCCAGGAGGAGAAGTGTGGAGCACTTTGAGTGATGCTACAGACTGATGCCAAGGTATATAAGAACTCACCTTTACCAAGTAAATATGATAATTAAGTCATATGACCCTGAATCTCATTAGCAAGTCTGACAAGACATTGGAAAAGAGCCTCACCACAGAAATAGGCTCATGATGCCAAATATACAAGACTACAAAATACAACAAACTGATAGAAACACAGTATGGATATGCAATACATTCATTCAGTTAGAATACATTAGTATAGCATTAGCTAATGAAATGTGTACGTATATAAAAATGTAAAAGATAGGGCAAGTTACCATGCTGATAAACTATCGACTGCTTAAATTATCTCGGATATGCCTGTTAAATAATAAATGCTTTAGCTACATGCAACATATAATACTGATCTACAGGCGGCATATAATACAAATTGCAATTAAAGAGAACATATTCACTAAGACCTCAAGGTAATCACCTCAGTGTCTTAATTCAACATCACAACTGGTGCTGTTTATCTCCAGGTCAACAGGTGGAGCTGGAGTCTGAAATTGATTCCCATAACTGCAACAAATAAAACAGGCATTGCTATAGTAATGTGAAAAAAAAGAAGGCATAATGTAATCTCACCGAGTTCTTATAATAATATAGTTCACCAGAGAAATACGACAATTTAATATAAACATAAATTTTATGTTATCACAAATGGCCATGGAAAGGAACAACTGGTTCTCTCTGTGGACTTAACAGCCAGGGAAAGGAATGACTGGTTCTCTCTGTGGACTGTAACAGGTTCTCTCTGTGGACTGTGACAGCCAGGGAAAGGAATGACTGGTTCTCTCTGTGGACTGTAACAGGTTCTCTCTGTGGACTGTGACAGCCAGGGAAAGGAATGACTGGTTCTCTCTGTGGACTGTAACAGGTTCTCTCTGTGGACTGTGACAGCCAGATAAAGGAACGACTGGTTCTCTCTGTGGACTGTAACAGCCAGAGAAAGGAACGACTGGTTCTCTCTGTGGACTGTGACAGCCAGGGAAAGGAACGACTTGTTCTCTCTGTGGACTGTAACAGCCAGGGAAAGGAATGACTGGTTCTCTCTGTGGGCTGTGATGGCCAGGGAAAGGAACGACTGGTTCTCTCTGTGGACTGTAACAGCCAGGGAAAGGAATGACTGGTTCTCTCTGTGGGCTGTGATGGCCAGGGAAAGGAACGACTGGTTCTCTCTGTGGACTGTAACAGCCAGGGAAAGGAATGACTGGTTCTCTCTGTGGGCTGTGATGGCCAGGGAAAGGAATGACTGGTTCTCTCTGTGGATTGTAACAGCCAGGGAAAGGAATGACTGGTTCTCTCTGTGGGCTGTGATGGCCAGGGAAAGGAATGACTGGTTCTCTCTGTGGACTGTGACAGCCAGGGAAAGGAATGACTGGTTCTCTCTGTGGGCTGTGATGGCCAGGGAAAGGAACAACTGGTTCTCTCTGTGGGCTGTGATGGCCAGGGAAAGGAACGACTGGTTCTCTCTGTGGACTGTAACAGCCAGGGAAAGGAATGACTGGTTCTCTCTGTGGACTATCACAGCCAGGGAAAGGAACAACTGGTTCTCTCTGTGGACTGTGACGGCCTGGGAAAGGAATCACTGGTTCTCTCTGTGGACTGTAACAGCCAGGGAAAGGAATGACTGGTTCTCTCTGTGGGCTGTGACGGCTTGGGAAAGGAACAACTGGTTCTTTCTGTGGACTGTGACAGGTTCTCTCTGTGGACTGTGACGGCCAGGGAAAGGAATGACTGGTTCTCTATATGGACTGTGACAGCCAGGGAAAGGAACAACTGGTTCTCTCTGTGGACTGTGACAGCCAGGGAAAGGAATGACTGGTTCTCTCTGTGGGCTGTGTTGGCCAGGGAAAGGAATGACTGGTTCTCTATGTGGACTGTGACAGCCAGGGAAAGGAACAACTGGTTCTCTCTGTGGGCTGTGTTGGCCAGGGAAAGGAACGACTGGTTCTCTCTGTGGACTGTAACAGCCAGGGAAAGGAATGACTGGTTCTCTCTGTGGACTGTGACAGCCAGGGAAAGGAACAACTGGTTCTCTCTGTGGACTGTGACGGCCTGGGAAAGGAATCACTGGTTCTCTCTGTGGACTGTAACAGCCAGGGAAAGGAATGACTGGTTCTCTCTGTGGGCTGTAACAGCCAGGGAAAGGAATCACTGGTTCTCTCTGTGGGCTGTGACGCCCATAGAAAGGAATGACTGGTTCTCTCTGTGGACTGTGACGCCCATAGAAAGGAATGACTGGTTCTCTCTGTGGACTGTGACGCCCATAGAAAGGAATGACTGGTTTTCTCTGTGGACTGTGACGGTCATGGAAAGGAATGACTGGTTCTCTCTGTGGACTGTGACGCCCATAGAAAGGAATGACTGGTTCTCTCTGTGGACTGATGCCCATAGAAAGGAATGACTGGTTCTCTCTGTGGACTGTGACGCCCATAGAAAGGAATGACTGGTTCTCTCTGTGGACTGTGACGCCCATAGAAAGGAATGACTGGTTCTCTCTGTGGACTGTGACGCCCATAGAAAGGAATGACTGGTTCTCTCTGTGGACTGTGACGCCCATAGAAAGGAATGACTGGTTCTCTCTGTGGACTGTGACGCCCATAGAAAGGAATGACTGGTTCTCTCTGTGGACTGTGACGCCCATAGAAAGGAATGACTGGTTCTCTCTGTGGACTGTGACGCCCATAGAAAGGAATGACTGGTTCTCTTTGTGGACTGTGACGCCCATAGAAAGGAATGACTGGTTCTCTCTGTGGACTGATGCCCATAGAAAGGAATGACTGGTTCTCTCTGTGGACTGTGACGCCCATAGAAAGGAATGACTAGTTCTCTCTGTGGACTGACGCCCATAGAAAGGAATGACTGGTTCTCTCTGTGGACTGTGACGCCCATAGAAAGGAATGACTGATTCTCTCTGTGGACTGATGCCCATAGAAAGGAATGACTGGTTCTCTCTGTGGACTGTGACGCCCATAGAAAGGAATGACTGGTTCTCTTTGTGGACTGTGACGCCCATAGAAAGGAATGACTGGTTCTCTCTGTGGACTGTGATGGTCATGGAAAGGAATGACTGGTTCTCTCTGTGGACTGTGACGCCCATAGAAAGGAATGACTAGTTCTCTCTGTGGACTGACGCCCATAGAAAGGAATGACTGGTTCTCTCTGTGGACTGTGATGCCCATAGAAAGGAATGACTAGTTCTCTCTGTAGACTGACGCCCATAGAAAGGAATGACTGGTTCTCTCTGTGGACTGTGACGCCCATAGAAAGGAATGACTGGTTCTCTCTGTGGACTGTGACGCCCATAGAAAGGAATGACTGGTTCTCTCTGTGGACTGACGCCCATAGAAAGGAATGACTGGTTCTCTCTGTGGACTGTGACGGTCATGGAAAGGAATGACTGGTTCTCTCTGTGGACTGTGACGCCCATAGAAAGGAATAACTGGTTCTCTCTGTGGACTGACACCCATAGAAAGGAATGACTGGTTCTCTCTGTGGACTGTGACGCCCATAGAAAGGAATGACTGGTTCTCTCTGTGGAATGTGACGGTCATGGAAAGGAACGCCTGGTTCTCTCTGTGGACCGTGACGCCCATAGAAAGGAATGACTGGTTCTCTATGTGGACTGTGACACCCATAGAAAGGAATGACTGGTTCTCTCTGTGGACTGTGACGCCCATAGAAAGGAATGACTGGTTCTCCCTGTGGACTGATGCCCATAGAAAGGAATGACTGGTTCTCTCTGTGGACTGTGACGCCCATAGAAAGGAATGACTGGTTCTCTCTGTGGACTGATGCCCATAGAAAGGAATGACTGGTTCTCTCTGTGGACTGTGACACCCATAGAGAGGAATGACTGGTTCTCTCTGTGGACTGTGACGCCCATAGAAAGGAAGGACCGGTTCTCTCTGTGGACTGAGATGGTCATGGAAAGGAATGACTGGTTCTCTCTGTGGACTGTGACGCCCATAGAAAGGAATGACTGGTTCTCTCTGTGGACTGTGACGCCCATAGAAAGGAATGACTGGTTCTCTCTGTGGACTGTGACGCCCATAGAAAGGAATGACTGGTTCTCTCTGTGGACTGTGAAGCCCATAGAAAGGAATGACTGGTTCTCTCTGTGGACTGTGACGCCCATAGAAAGGAATGACTGGTTCTCTCTGTGGACTGTGACGCCCATAGAAAGGAATGACTGGTTCTCTCTGTGGACTGTGATGGTCATGGAAAGGAATGACTGGTTCTCTCTGTGGACTGTGACGCCCATAGAAAGGTATGACTAGTTCTCTCTGTGGACTGACGCCCATAGAAAGGAATGACTGGTTCTCTCTGTGGACTGTGATGCCCATAGAAAGGAATGACTAGTTCTCTCTGTGGACTGACGCCCATAGAAAGGAATGACTGGTTCTCTCTGAGGACTGTGACACCCATAGAAAGGAATGACTGGTTCTCTCTGTGGACTGTGACACCCATAGAAAGGAATGACTGGTTCTCTCTGTGGACTGTGATGCCCATAGAAAGGAATGACTGGTTCTCTTTGTGGACTGTGACGGTCATGGAAAGGAACGACTGGTTCTCTCTGTGGACTGTGACGGTCATGGAAAGGAACGACTGCTTCTCTCTGAATTTTTACAACAATTAAGCTACATAAATTTACATTTTTACTTATGAGAGCAAATGATGCTGGTTTGGACGGTAGGAGAAAAGGAAGACTGTGATTGAGATGGGAAGACTGTGTGAAGAGAGATTTGGTGGGAGTGGGAGGGAAGTAGAAAACTAGGGATGGGGGAGTGAAGACGGGTGGTGGAGATGGCAGTGAAATGGGATCAGTGATGGAAGAAGGAAAAAAATCGATGACCTGTCTCGATGCCAGCCTCAGCCTGGACTTTGAGGGACAGAGAGGAGAAAAATTTTTCACATACAGTTTGAACTAGCCAGCCTTTAGTGCAAGTGGACCCACCTTTAGTTTCTGCTGTACTGTGGATGTCTTTGTTTCATTCTGTGTGTTGTTACTCCTGCAGCCGTTGCTGCCAGTGGTGCCCTGTTGCGCCACACCTCTCTGTGCCACACCTCTCTGTGCCACACCTCTCTGTGCCTCACTTCTCTGTGTCACACCCCTCTGCGCCGTTAGACATTTACTGCGAGCCACTTGCGACGACAAACCAGTGTCAGTTTTACAAAGCGGTGTCACAGATGTTTTGCGTGTCGATGATGTGGATCCAACAACCTTGCTTGTGATGCACTTATTGATGGCAGACACTGCCTCCTGCTTCCTCTGGGGCGGCCGACTGTTCTGTTTCCTACCAACACTAGTTGTGGTCGACACCTTGGTTGAGCAAGTAACTGAGTTGGAGGATTGTGTCTTGTTCTTCATGGAAGGCTTCAAGTTGTGACTTGTGTCCTTCTGGGCAGCAGAGAAAGAGAATATCACTTTATTCAGATGCACATATAATATTATGATAAAGTGCAGTAGAAAAACGACCTCAGTACCTGTGTTAAATTAACTAAATTACTAAGTAGTTTACCACTGCATGCTAAATAATTATAGGCTAGGGTATTTTAAGGTAGTCTTTAATCTTGATTTGCTAACAGTAAAATTTAATAATTTCTTAAAACTTAAGGAAAGTAATAGAATAATGCAACACCATAAAATATTAATAAGAGGTACAATAATTTAATATCTTCAATTATTAAAACAATGCAGCATGTGGTCTATTTAAGGCAGGTCAACCTGTAGAATGGTATTCATCCAATGCATTCACATTGATATCTTTGAAAACAGGGAAAAAGTAGATGTTTGTGGCAGTACCAACCAAACAATAACAAGCAAATCCCCATCAGATAAGTCATGATTATGTCTGTTGACATGATTCTGTCTGTTGACATGATTCTGTCTGTTAACATGATTCTGTCTGTTAACATGATTCTGTCTGTTGACATGATTCTGTCTGTTGACATGATTCTGTCTGTTGACATGATTATGTCTGTTAACATGATTCTGTCTGTTGACATGATTCTGTCTGTTGACATGATTCTGTCTGTTGACATGATTCTGTCTGTTGACATGATTATGTCTGTTAACATGATTATGTCTGTTGACATGATTCTGTCTGTTGACATGATTCTGTCTGTTAACATGATTATGTCTGTTAACATGATTATGTCTGTTAACATGATTATGTCTGTTAACATGATTATGTCTGTTAACATGCACAAATAGAAATTAGGTGGCTGCTTATCAGTCATATTTGAGCTATGTTTGTCTACACCTGTCATGGATCTGTAATAATTCACCAAGACCTTCATGTCAAGTGCTTTCTGGTAACACCCAACATCACTGAGTAACCCAAAAACAACCTGGCAAATATGCTTATGAAAATCACTCACCTCAGACTGCACCAGCAGCTGTAACTTTGTCAGTTTGGATTCCGTCTCCTCCAGCTCCGTGTCTAGCCTCTCTAGCTCATCCTCTAAGCTTTGCTGCTCCATTGAGTTATGTGCTGCCAACTTCTGCCCTCGTACCTGCTGTCTGTGAGGGAGAACAGGCAGCAGGATGCAATAACAATGACCCAAGAGACACTGTGGAAGGAAGACATTGTTTGCTTCAAGTCCATCAGTCAGCTCAACTAACCTCTTCAGTTACCCGAGACTGGTCTTATTAGCTGTGTGTTCACAATCCAACCACACTATGCACTAAACAGAAAGCTAGAAAGAGGAACATGTTTTATACTCCCGCTGTATCAACCCCCCACTGTATCTACACCCCAACTGTATCAACACCCCCCACTGTGTCAACACCCCAACTGTATCAACATCCCCACTATGTCAACACCCCCAACTCTATCACCCCACCACTGTATCAACACCCCCCACTGTATCAACACCCCACACTGTGTGAACACCCCCCACTGTGTGAACACCCCCACTGTATCCACACCCCCACTGTATCCATGCGCCCCACTGTATCCACACCCCCCACTGTATCCACGCCCCCACTGTATCCACACCCCCACTGTTTCAATACCCCCACTGTATCAACACCCCCACTGTGTCAATGCCCCCCACTGTATCCACACCCCCACTGTATCCCCACCCCCACTGTATCCATGCCCCCCACTGTATCCACACCCCCCACTGTATCAACGCCACCCACTGTATCCATGCCCCCCACTGTATCCACGCCCCCACTGTATCCACACCCCCACTGTGTCAACACCCCCACTGTTTCAATGCCCCCCACTGTATCCACACCCCCACTGTATCCACACCCCCACTGTATCAACACCCCCACTGTGTCAACACCCCCACTGTACCAACACCCCCACTGCATTAACACCCCCACTGTATTAACTCACCAACTGTATCAACAACCCCACTGTATCAACACCCCCCACTGTATCAACACCCTCACTTTATTAATACCCCTACTGTATCAACACCCCCTACTGTATCAACACCCCCTACTGTATCAACACCCCCACTGTATCAACACTCCCATTGTATCAATAGAATGTTATCGTATTCAAGCATCTCACTACATTAACTGTTTGGCTGGTGTTCGGTGTGAGACCAGACTACAATCCTCCTTCCCCATCTCCTACCTCCCCCTCCTCTATTCTCCCTCCCCTCCTCTTTCAAGGTTTAACAAGATTGCCATCCCAAACAACAAGTTCCTGATGGCAAGTGGAAGGAAGCCATTGGCTTATCGAGAGTCAAACAATTTTCTCATCTACGTGTAGCCCGCCCTTATCAGATATCTGTCAATTCTATTTTTAAACATATTCACACTACTAGCATTAACACAATCATTTGGCAGTTTGTTCCATTCATTTATCACCCTCGGTGAGAAAGAGTACTTTCTCATGTCCAACCTACACTGCTCCTTAACTAATGCTGCTTTGTGTCCTCTAGTTCTACTGCCTTCTTTAAGTTTGAAGAACATATTCCTATCAACATCCTCATAACCGTTCACTATTTTAAACACTTCTATTTGGTCTCCTCTTAGTCTCCTGGTCTCTAGTGTTGTCAAACCACATTGTATTAAGCGACTTTCATAACTAAGGTATCTCAATTCTGGAAACATTTTAGTTGCTCTTCGTTGTATTCTTTCTAGCTTGTCTATGTCCTTTTTACGATATGGTCTCAATGCTTGAATACAATATTCCAAATGTGGTCTAACTATTGCTTTGTACAGGGGTACAATTAGCTGTTTCTCCTTATACATGATAGTTCTCCTAATTAGCCCTAGAATTTGATTTCCTTTCGAAGCAGCAATACCACATTGCTCTGAAAGTTTCATGTCAGCACTAAATGTTACTCCTAAGTCCTTTTCATGTCTGGTTCTACTTAGTACAGCATCCCCCATTTTATATTCTTCGTCCATGTTTCCATGTCCTATGTGTATACATTTACACTTCCCAAAATTTAATAACATTTGCCATTTTTCTGACCATTTAACTAATTTATCTAGATCATCCTGTAACCTTTCTGAATACTTTTGTGTCATCTGCAAATATGAGTACTTTGCTAGATATATCATCTTCCAAATAATTTATATATATATTAAAAACAGTATAGGGCCTAATACTGATTCCTGTGGTACCCCACTCAAAACAGATTTCCAGTTTGAAATTTCCCACCTGTTTTTCCTGGTGAGGGTAGCCTTGTTCCTCAGCCTCTCAATCTCCTCCTGTCTCTGCCTCTTCCCCAGTGAGCTTCCCCCTCCCAGACGCCCCCGTCGCAGCTCTCCCAGGATAGGGTTCTCTGCACTCTCCAACACCTCCTTGTCCTGGTTGATGGCACGACCTGGAGGAACACAGAATGGGCTGATTAAAGAGGGTCTTCAATCAGTCTCACAAACTAAGGATCAGACCTCCCAAGCTGGCACAAGCAAATAGTGGGAGATCTCCTTACACAACAGGATCTCATGGCGGGAGGTATTTTCAAGGCTTAACAATTTGTTCCCATTGTCAACCAAAGGATGAACCACAATGAGAGCACTGCCATGTTTGGTAGTGCTGGAGAAACAGTGAGAGCACTGCCATGTTTGGTAGTGCTGGAGAAACAGTGAGAGCACTGCCATGTTTGGTAGTGCTGGAGAAACAATGAGAGCACTGCCATGTTTGGTAGTGCAGGAGAAACAATGAGAGCACTGCCATGTTTGGTAGTGCAGGAGAAACAATGACAGCACTGCCATGTTTGGTAGTGCAGGAGAAACAGTGAGAGCACTGCCATGTTTGGTAGTGCAGGAGAAACAATGAGAGCACTGCCATGTTTGGTAGTGCTGGAGAAACAATGAGAGCACTGCCATGTTTGGTAGTGCTGGAGAAACAATGAGAGCACTGCCATGTTTGGTAGTGCTGGAGAAACAGTGAGAGCACTGCCATGTTTGGTAGTGCTGGAGAAACAGTGAGAGCACTGCCATGTTTGGTAGTGCTGGAGAAACAGTGAGAGCACTGCCATGTTTGGTAGTGCTGGAGAAACAATGAGAGCACTGCCATGTTTGGTAGTGCAGGAGAAACAGTGAGAGCACTGCCATGTTTGGTAGTGCTGGAGAAACAGTGAGAGCACTGCCATGTTTGGTAGTGCAGGAGAAACAGTGAGAGCACTGCCATGTTTGGTAGTGCTGGAGAAACAGTGAGAGCACTGCCATGTTTGGTAGTGCAGGAGAAACAGTGAGAGCACTGCCATGTTTGGTAGTGCTGGAGAAACAGTGAGAGCACTGCCATGTTTGGTAGTGCTGGAGAAACAATGAGAGCACTGCCATGTTTGGTAGTGCTGGAGAAACAATGAGAGCACTGCCATGTTTGGTAGTGCTGGAGAAACAATGAGAGCACTGCCATGTTTGGTAGTGCTGGAGAAACAGTGAGAGCACTGCAATGTTTGGTAGTGCAGGAGAAACAATGAGAGCACTGCCACGTTTGGTAGTGCTGGAGAAACAATGAGAGCACTGCCATGTTTGGTAGTGCAGGAGAAACAATGAGAGCACTGCCACGTTTGGTAGTGCAGGAGAAACAATGAGAGCACTGCCATGTTTGGTAGTGCAGGAGAAACAATGAGAGCACTGCCACGTTTGGTAGTGCAGGAGAAACAATGAGAGCACTGCCATGTTTGGTAGTGCTGGAGAAACAATGAGAGCACTGCCACGTTTGGTAGTGCAGGAGAAACAATGAGAGCACTGCCATGTTTGGTAGTGCTGGAGAAACAATGAGAGCACTGCCACGTTTGGTAGTGCTGGAGAAACAATGAGAGCACTGCCATGTTTGGTAGTGCTGGAGAAACAATGAGAGCACTGCCATGTTTGGTAGTGCTGGAGAAACAATGAGAGCACTGCCATGTTTGGTAGTGCTGGAGAACAGTGAGAGCACTGCCATGTTTGGTAGTGCTGGAGAACAATGAGAGCACTGCCATGTTTGGTAGTGCTGGAGAAAATGAGAGCACTGCCATGTTTGGTAGTGCAGGAGAAAAATGAGAGCACTGCCACGTTTGGTAGTGCTGGAGAAACAATGAGAGCACTGCCACGTTTGGTAGTGCAGGAGAAACAATGAGAGCACTGCCACGTTTGGTAGTGCTGGAGAAACAATGAGAGCACTGCCACGTTTGGTAGTGCAGGAGAAACAATGAGAGCACTGCCACGTTTGGTAGTGCTGGAGAAACAATGAGAGCACTGCCACGTTTGGTAGTGCTGGAGAAACAATGAGAGCACTGCCACGTTTGGTAGTGCAGAAGAAACAATGAGAGCACTGCCATGTTTGGTAGTGCAGGAGAAACAATTTGAGCACTGCCATGTTTGGTAGTGCAGGAGAAACAATGAGAGCACTGCCACGTTTGGTAGTGCTGGAGAAACAATGAGAGCACTGCCACGTTTGGTAGTGCAGGAGAAACAATGAGAGCACTGCCACGTTTGGTAGTGCAGGAGAAACAATGAGAGCACTGCCACGTTTGGTAGTGCAGGAGAAACAATGAGAGCACTGCCACGTTTGGTAGTGCAGGAGAAACAATGACAGCACTGCCACGTTTGGTAGTGCAGGAGAAACAGTGAGAGCACTGCCATGTTTGGTAGTGCTGGAGAAACAATGACAGCACTGCCACGTTTGGTAGTGCAGGAGAAACAGTGAGAGCACTGCCATGTTTGGTAGTGCTGGAGAAACAATGAGAGCACTGCCATGTTTGGTAGTGCTGGAGAAACAATGAGAGCACTGCCACGTTTGGTAGTGCAGGAGAAACAATGAGAGCACTGCCACGTTTGGTAGTGCAGGAGAAACAATGAGAGCACTGCCATGTTTGGTAGTGCAGGAGAAACAATGAGAGCACTGCCACGTTTGGTAGTGCTGGAGAAACAATGAGAGCACTGCCATGTTTGGTAGTGCAGGAGAAACAATGAGAGCACTGCCACGTTTGGTAGTGCTGGAGAAACAATGAGAGCACTGCCACGTTTGGTTGTGCAGGAGAAACAATGAGAGCACTGCCACGTTTGGTAGTGCAGGAGAAACAATGAGAGCACTGCCACGTTTGGTAGTGCAGGAGAAACAATGAGAGCACTGCCACGTTTGGTAGTGCTGGAGAAACAATGAGAGCACTGCCACGTTTGGTAGTGCAGGAGAAACAATGAGAGCACTGCCACGTTTGGTAGTGCTGGAGAAACAATGAGAGCACTGCCACGTTTGGTAGTGCTGGAGAAACAATGAGAGCACTGCCACGTTTGGTAGTGCAGGAGAAACAATGAGAACACTGCCAAGTTTGGTAGTGCTGGAGAAACAATGAGAGCACTGCCACGTTTGGTAGTGCTGGAGAAACAATGAGAGCACTGCCATGTTTGGTAGTGCTGGAGAAACAATGAGAGCACTGCCATGTTTGGTAGTGCAGGAGAAACAATGAGAGCACTGCCATGTTTGGTAGTGCTGGAGAAACAATGAGAGCACTGCCATGTTTGGTAGTGCAGGAGAAACAATGAGAGCACTGCCATGTTTGGTAGTGCTGGAGAAACAATGAGAGCACTGCCATGTTTGGTAGTGCAGGAGAAACAATGAGAGCACTGCCACGTTTGGTAGTGCTGGAGAAACAATGAGAGCACTGCCAAGTTTGGTAGTGCAGGAGAAACAATGAGAGCACTGCCACGTTTGGTAGTGCAGGAGAAACAATGAGAGCACTGCCATGTTTGGTAGTGCTGGAGAAACAATGAGAGCACTGCCACGTTTGGTAGTGCAGGAGAAACAATGAGAGCACTGCCACGTTTGGTAGTGCTGGAGAAACAATGAGAGCACTGCCATGTTTGGTAGTGCTGGAGAAACAATGAGAGCACTGCCACGTTTGGTAGTGCAGGAGAAACAATGAGAGCACTGCCACGTTTGGTAGTGCTGGAGAAACAATGAGAGCACTGCCATGTTTGGTAGTGCTGGAGAAACAATGAGAGCACTGCCATGTTTGGTAGTGCAGGAGAAACAATGAGAGCACTGCCATGTTTGGTAGTGATGGAGAAAACAGTGGGTATGTCTTTGTCAGCAAATATACAGTAAGACATTCTAATCAACTCATTCCAACCAAAAATTAGCCAGTGGTTGAACACACCTTGTATAGCACACCGGTTGACCACACCTTGTATAACACACCGGTTGACCACACCTTGTATAGCACACCGGTTTGTCCACACCTTGTGTAACACACCAGTTGACCACACCTTGTATAGCACACCGGTTGACCACACCTTGTATAGCACACCAGTTGACCACACCTTGTATAGCACACCAGTTGACCACACCTTGTATAGCACACCAGTTGACCACACCTTGTATAGCACACCGGTTGACCACACCTTGTATAGCACACCGGTTGACCACACCTTGTATAACACACCGGTTGACCACACCTTGTATAGCACACCGGTTGACCACACCTTGTATAGCACAACGGTTGACCACACCTTGTATAACACACCGGTTGACCACACCTTGTATAACACACCGGTTGACCACACCTTGTATAGCACACCTGTTGACCACACCTTGTATAGCACACCGGTTGACCACACCTTGTGTAACACACCGGTTGACCACACCTTGTATAACACACCGGTTGACCACACCTTGTATAACACACCGGGGTGCCTATTTCACATACTTAAACACTTATACCTGAGTGACATTTGATGACGTCGCCCTGATTGTTGACTTTGACACTGACAGTACTGCTGCCAGTGTCGTGTCGACTGCTAACTGATACGCCACTGTCATTACTGCTGCGAGTGTCACCACTGCTGCTTGTCGTGCCGTCGTCACTTCCCGACAGACTCAGCTTGTACTGGGACTGGATCTCGGAGAACTTCGCTGTCATCTCCGCCTCAAAGTTGAGACCACCGTGCTGTGGGCAGGAGGGAGGTCAAGATAGACTGAGTGACATGTGACACAAGTATGAAGTCATTAGTAAGATAATGTCTGATACAGCAAAATGAAACGTTTCCCCCATTCAAATATACAGTTAGAATATAAATATGTATTTTATTTAAAGCTGTGGATTGTACTTGAAAAAACAACACATTTCGATTTTAACAGTGGCACCATGTTATTGATAACAAATTTGAAGTCTCTGAAGATCAAGTCATATTTTGAAGCAATCATAATTGTGACTTGTTGTAGCTTACCTAAGAGTAACTACAATAAATTAAGATATGGAGAACAATTAATATTATATGCTCTCCATGCACGATGTTGAGTGGTCCCACCTTGTGAGATCCGTCGCGGGCTCCTGCCAGGATGTCCTCGCTGTTACTTGGTTTGCGTCGGAGCAGTCTGTCCACGGGGGGCGGGTCCTTGGGGAGGGGTGGGGGATCGGAGCTGACAGTTCCATCACTGCTGGTGGATCGCGCTGGAACAACAGGCCACTTGTAAGTACAGGCAACTGGCGTTCTAACTTAACATAGGCTAGCAAAAATAATACCTTGACATAGACACTCACAAACACTCTTGCCCGCCATCACAAGACCTCTTGCCCGCCATCACAAGACCTCTTCCCGCCATCACAAGACCTCTTGCCCGCCATCACAAGACCTCTTGCCCGCCATCACAAACACTCTTGCCCACCATCACAAGACCTCTTGCCCGCCATCACAAGACCTCTTGCCCGCCATCACAAGACCTCTTGCCCGCCATCACAAGACCTCTTGCCCGCCATCACAAGACCTCTTGCCCGCCATCACAAGACCTCTTGCCCGCCATCACAAGACCTCTTGCCCGCCATCACAAGACCTCTTGCCCGCCATCACAAGACCTCTTGCCCGCCATCACAAGACCTCTTGCCCGCCATCACAAGACCTCTTGCCCGCCATCACAAGACCTCTTGCCCGCCATCACAAGACCTCTTGCCCGCCATCACAAGACCTCTTGCTCGCCATCACAAGACCTCTTGCCCACCATCACAAGACCTCTTTCACACCATCACAAGACCTCTTGCTCGCCATCACAAGACCTCTTGCCCGCCATCACAAGACCTCTTGCCCACCATCACAAGACCTCTTGCACACCATCACAAGACCTCTTGCCCGCCATCACAAGACCTCTTGCCCGCCATCACAAGACCTCTTGCCCATCCAAGACCTCATCACAGACCTCTTGCTCGCCATCACAAGACCTCTTGCCCACCATCACAAGACCTCTTTCACACCATCACAAGACCTCTTGCTCGCCATCACAAGACCTCTTGCCCGCCATCACAAGACCTCTTTCACACTATCACAAGACCTCTTGCTCGCCCTCACAAGACCTCTTGCCCGCCATCACAAGACCTCTTGCCGCCATCACAAGACCTCTTGCCCACCATCACAAGACCTCTTGCCCGCCTTCACAAGACCTCTTTCACACCATCACAAGACCTCTTGCTCACCATCACAAACACTCTTGCCCACCATCACAAAACCTCTTGCTGCCATCACAAAACCTCTTGCTGCCATCACAAAACCTCTTGCTGCCATCACAATACCTCTTTCACACTATCACAAGACCTCTTGCCCACCATCACAAGACCTCTTGCCCGCCATCACAAGACCTCTTGCCCACCATCACAAGACCTCTTACCGTCATCACAAGACCTCTTGCCCACCATCACAAGACCTGTTGCCCACCATCACAAGACCTCTTGCCCGCCATCACAAGACCTTGCCCGCCATCACAAGACCTCTTGCCCGCCATCACAAGACCTCTTGCCGTCATCACAAGACCTCTTGCCCACCATCACAAGACCTCTTGCCCACCACCATCACAAGACCTCTTGCCCGCCATCACAAGACCTCTTGCCCACCATCACAAGACCTCTTGCCCACCATCACAAGACCTCTTGCCCACCATCACAAGACCTCTTTCACACTATCACAAGACCTCTTGCCTGCCATCACAAGACCTCTTGCTCGCCATCACAAGACCTCTTGCCCACCATCACAAGACCTCTTGCCCACCATCACAAGACCTCTTGCCCGCCATCACAAGACTTCTTGCCCGCCATCACAAGACCTCTTACCGTCATCACAAGACCTCTTGCCCACCATCACAAGACCTCTTGCCCGCCATCACAAGACCTCTTGCCCGCCATCACAAGACCTCTTTCACACTATCACAAGACCTCTTGCCCACCATCACAAGACCTCTTGCTCGCCATCACAAGACCTCTTGCCCACCATCACAAGACCTCTTACATCTACAAGCCAGCCTTATTTTCGCTCTGGTGACTCTCTCATAGTGATCACGCAGAAAACTTAACTGGATTAATTTAAGTCAGCCTTGACGACACACATGTTTAGCACAGAGTATGCACTGTTGCAACATATTAACCTAACTTATTGATCTTTACATTTTTCTTCATCTATTTGTTTTATATTCAACCTATGTTATTTTATTATATGATATTATAAATGTCACGCTGCTATTTTATGAACCTTTCGTATCATTCATGACTATATTTACATGGCCATCTTGATTATTTTAAAATGAAATATATATAATTTTATCTATGGTATTACAAGTATAGTTTTACCACAATACTATATTAATCAGGTTCTCTGTAAAGCTCTGTGAATTCTATTGATGTGACGATATTCAAAATCAGATCCTGAGATATGCGAAGTTCAGTCAATGGGAACGTCTTAAAAATATTTCATTTAACAATTTCTTTACCACAGGGTAATATAGGGTTCATCAGCACAATAAATTATAAACCAACATTAATCTCGCACCACCTAAATTATGAAGTGCATTAGTTAATAAGACATGCACAGCCTAATGATGTCCAAAACAGATAACAAGTCAACAGATATGCCTCATCTATTTACGATGCTATATCTACGACAGAGACAGATGGAAAAATCTAACTGAGGGCTACATCCTGCAGTGCATGGACAAGGCATAGGTGAAAGGTCTAGCGGAGGGCTACATCCTGCAGTGGATGGACAAGGCCTAGGGGAAAGGTCCAGCGGAGGGCTACATCATGCAATGGATGGACAAGGCCTAGGTGAAAGGTCTAGCAGACGGCTACATCCTGCAATGGATGGATAAGGCCTAGGTGAAAGGTCTAGCGGAGGGCTACATCCTGCAATGGATGGACAAAGCCTAGGTAAGAGGTCTGGACGAGGGCTACATCCTGCAGTGGATGGGCAAGGCCTAGGGGAAAGGTCTAGCAGATGGCTACATCCTGCAATGGATGGATAAGGCCTAGGTGAAAGGTCCAGCGGAGGGCTACATCCTGCAATGGATGGACAAGGCCTAGGGGAAAGGTCTAGCAGACGGCTACATCCTGCAATGGATGGATAAGGCCTAGGTGAAAGGTCCAGCGGAGGGCTACATCCTGCAATGGATGGACAAGGCCTAGGGGAAAGGTCCAGCGGAGGGCTACATCATGCAATGGATGGACAAGGCCTAGGTGAAAGGTCTAGCGGAGGGCTACATCCTGCAATGGATGGATAAGGCCTAGGTAAGAGGTCTGGACGAGGGCTACATCCTGCAATGGATGGACAAAGCCTAGGGGAAAGGTCCAGCGGAGGGCTACATCATGCAATGGATGGACAAGGCCTAGGTGAAAGGTCTGGGGGAGGGCTACATCCTGCAGTGGATGGACAAGGCCTTGGTGAAAGGTCTGGGGGAGGGCTACATCCTGCAGTGGATGGACAAGGCCTTGGTGAAAGGTCTGGGGGACGGCTACATCCTGCGGTGGATGGACAAGGCCTTGGTGAATTGTTTGGGGGAGGGCTACATCCTGCAGCAGATGAACAAGTCCTAGGTGAAAGGTGTAGTGGAGGGTTACATTCTGCAGTGGATGGACAAGGCCTTGGTGAAAGGTGAAACTGCAGGCAAGATATGCCATCAAGCAAAGGTGCCACCACCAAGCAAGTCGAGTCAGTAGCATTAGCGTCATGTAAGCTTACCATAACCACGCCACTGTATGCAGCAGTCAGCCTTAGCCAGCCAAACAGATCTATTTACTTATACAAGCTGCAGATTTTGCTGTGCCAGCCTCAGTATCAATTGTCTACCTGTTGTAAGAGGTTCTAGCTCAACATCATCATAAATGTCACCAGCCTCTTGTTCTTCCTCATCACTACTTGCTCCTTCTACTGAAATAACAGTTTCCCACATGATGCATCCACAGAAAATTACATACCAGTGAGTATAACATCAGCTGTATGTAAATTGCTTGAAACATTAATTAGAGACCACATGGTGGAATTCCTTGTAAAACATAAATTAATAAATGCATCGCAACATGGATTCCTAAAAGCAAGGTCATGCTTAACCAAACCTATAAACAAGAGCGACAAGCCAGCTCACTGCAGTGAAGCGGGTGTGGACCACTGGCTGGCATTTCATTGCAAGGCAGAAACAGTTGCATCCACTGCATGACACATAGGCTAGTACTGTTTATAGTGTGAACATAGCATGTTACAAATAGTTGTTTAACATATGTAAGTAAGTAAGTAAGTAATTCAGAAAGTAAGTTCATTTATTTCCTCCTCGCCATCATCATGTACAATATAAGCCTAAGGCAAACAAAAGCAATGAAGATGAGGTGGCTACCAGAAAAGTATAAACTTATCGGGCTAGTAGCCAGTGACGATGACACCTGGAACCAAATAACTTGAAGATGTGTCAATGTCATTTGTTCTTAATGGGGCATGGTCACCAGACTGATTAATAATTTGGGTGAGGGTGGTCCCAGTAGTTGTGTTATAAGTGTGGGCAGTTGGGTTGTTTCTACTGGAGTGAGCATCGTGCATTAGTGTTAAACTCTCCAAGACAAACATTTTAGAGGCTTGCTACAGACAGCTGTGGGACAACGAATATGGTTATTTCCTGTGTGGCTTACAGCTGTACGAATCGACAGAAGACAGGATTTAACATCTCGTTATTTTCAGGTAATTTATGTCGCAAATGTTTATGCTGTGTTAGTGTATATGTGAATGAATGTAACAGTTTGGAAAATGTTCTGAAACATCAATATATTACAGATACGTTTGGGTGCAACATAAAATGTTATAGGGGTAGGATTCAGTTTTATAAATAATGTGTGCATGCATGTATGCATATTTGTAAAACTTTCTTAAAACTCTACTAGATGTCAGCTCATTAATAAGATTTATGTTCTTTATTAAATTATCTGCATTTAATGAGGCTCTCCCTTTTTTGTCGTCGTTTGCCTTTTCATCGTTTTGTGAACCACTATCATATAACTCATTATGTACACATTGCAACATTCATTGCATTCTATGCATTTGTTTGACAAACCATGTGAAAGGTTGCCTACTAAAACAACTGACAGCTTAAATGAGACAGCACATTTCTTTGCATGAGGCGTGTCCTTGGGCAAGTCGGCGAGATAACATTCGAGAAAGATCATGATCTGCAGGTGGAAATGGCTGTGATGGAGCAGCTGGGGAATGTGTTGGAAGATGGGAAAAATATATTTGTGGGACCTTAGAAAAGGATGTTCAACAGGGCTTAATGAGATTTTGACCACTTGCAGTCATTAGCTAATACCTGTATAGAGCACTTCAGAAAGTTCAGTTTCGATCATGTTTAGTGGTGCTACTGTTATAGTTAATATGTTATGATATTTGTGCATGGATATATTGTGCACGTAATAAGGTATTAGTTATATTAGCTATATAGTAATAATCTCTTATTAGTACTGTATATTTATAGATATATGATGAAGACTGGGTGCTGTACAGTATAAACACTGGGCCTCCAGTGGGTTCTTGCAGTGCAGCAGCATGAATGTCACTGGTCCATGCCTGCATCACTTTATCATGTGTCAACTGATAAGGACTTAGTGGTCTTGTTTTACTAAGTCTAAGGGGTGTTCTATTTATGTCTATGCTTAGGAGTAACATTTAGTGCTGACATGAAAGTTTCAGAGCAATGTGGGATTGCTGCTTCGAAAGGAAATCAAATTCTAGGGCTAATTATGAGAACTATCATGTATAAGGAGAAACATCTAATTGTACCCCTGTACAAAGCAATAGTTAGACCACATTTGGAATATTGTATTCAAGCATGGAGGCCATATCGTAAAAAAGACATAGACAAGCTAGAAAGAATACAATGAAGAGCAACTAAAATGATTCCAGAATTGAGAGACCTTAGTTACAAAAGTCGCTTATTACAATGTGGTTTGACAACACTAGAGACCAGGAGACTACGAGGAGAGCAAATAGAAGTGTTTAAATTAGTGAATGGTTATGAGGATGTTGATAGGAATATGTTCTTCAAACTTAAAGAAGGCAGTAGAACCAGAGGACACAAAGCAGCATTAGTTAAGGAGCAGTGTAGGTTGGACATGAGAAAGTACTTTTTCTCACAGAGGGTGATAAATGAATGGAACAAACTGCCAAATGATTGTGTTAATGCTAGTAGTGTGAATATGTTTAAAAATAGAATTGACAGATAAGGACGGGCTACACATAGATGAGAAAATTGTTGGACTCTCAATAAGCCAATGGCTTCCTTGTCCACTTGCCATCTGGAACTTGTTGTTCGAGATGGCAGTCTTGTTAAATCTTGTTCAATCATTCTACGCAACACCTTAGAGTGAAACAAAAGTCATGGGTTTGACTAAATGCACCTAAGAATTAATAATAACTAACCATGTGCAACTAAAATCAAGAATATCATGCCAGTAGTTATTATTTGTTCTAAAATTGGGAGATTCAAACAAAGCCCAAATGTACTACATAAGTTCAATTTGGATGCAAACAGCTTGGCTATATCCTACTGGCAAGTATAGGATTAGGCATTTACAAATAGATTTTCATTTGGTGAGTGAATATTGCCAAACTACGGGTGATGTAGGGTTATCTAACAGTATGGCGAGGACCATGAAATTAAAATGCTGTATGTTCAACAAGGTTTTCCTAGTAAACCACTGGAGTGATATTCTTAACTGTATTTGCAAACGGCTGTTTTAGTAATTCTTATAGGGGCATTTGTTTCCTTTTAATACTTTCATTTACCTACTGAAAATATCACTGAAAACATAACTTTGTATCTCTACTGAACATGGACATCAATGATTTAACAAGATTTGCCATCCAAGCCAAAGGCCCAGATGGCAAGTGGACAAGGAAGCCATTGGCTTATCGCGAATCCAACAATGTTCATCTACTTATAACCCGCCCTCCTGAGATATGTGTCAACCTTGTTTTTAAACATATTCACGCTGCTAGCAGTTACACAATCTGTAGACAATTTGTTCCATTCATTTATTGTCTTCTGTGAGAACGAGTGCTTCCTGATGTCCAATCTACATTGATCCTTTACTAATTTTACCTAATGTCCTCTAGTTCTGCTATCCTTATTGAGTGAGAAAAACATATTTCTATCAATATTTTCATACCCATTCAATATCTTAAAAACTTCAATCTGATCTCCTCTTAACCTCCTTGTCTCTAGAGTTGTTAAACCACATTCTTTCAGGCGTTCTTCATAACTAAGGTCTCTCAGTTCTGGAATCATTTTACAGTCGCGCCTCGTTATAACGCGGTAGTCGGGGTCCACGACTTCGGATCGCGTTGTAAGCGAGGCGCGTTAGGTGTTCTCATGTCTGCCACCAGGGAGCTACTAAACAGCAGCGACCGCCGCCCGCTGCACCAAGTCCATGAACCCTGTCGAAGCCCCGTGTGCTTGCAGCATTGTCTTATACGGCAATATGCAGTTTATGGAACTTATTAAACGCGTATACTAGCATCAACGTGTATTATTTTTAAATGTCACACCCTCTTGACTCTTGAACTGAATAAAACCATGTACGTATACCGTTATGGAATAGATCTACTACGATGATGATGTACTGGACCAACAGGCCTACGAATCGAAAATAATAACCTGTACCTGAGCAGCCGAAAACGTATATGATTTGACAAACGTAGTATGCAAGCTGATAAAACACAGAAAAAGACAATAGGTAGAATTAATAATTGTTTCATTTCGTCTTTCAACCGATCTCGACCGAAGCATAAATTTATTACGCGCCACTTAACATCGATTCATCATTTCATATGCGGATGACATATATAATGACGAATCGAAAATAATAACCTGTACCTGAGCAGCCGAAAACGTATATGATTTGACAAACGTAGTATGCAAGCTGATAAAACACAGAAAAAGACAATAGGTAGAATTAATAATTGTTTCATTTCGTCTTTCAACCGATCTCGACCGAAGCATAAATTTATTACGCGCCACTTAACATCGATTCATCATTTCATATGCGGATGACAAATTTGTATTTTCGCCACCGGTAGCGCCTTGGGTTAGGAATTTGGCATGTTGGTTTCGCGTTGCGAAAACGATTAAATTTACGATGTAACGGGAGCATGTAATTTCACCCAAGTGTTATATTGGTACTGCTTTTTAAATGCATTTAAAACGGTTGATCTGATTCTTACGCGAGGCATATTTGAGAATCTCGATTGCAATTTACAAACCGTCGAAGCGAAGCCAGCGACAGCGATTGATGTCGGCGGCAGCGCAAAACAAACAACATGTTGATACTCGTTCATTGACATTGTTCACCTAATGTTTCTTGAGAATTGTCAAAGCAATTCTAAGTAGGTTTAAGGCCAGGCTAAACCAGTATGGAAGTCAAAACAAAAATTCCAATATTAATTGTATTTATCAACACAAAATGATGTAACTATACAAAACAAAGCATATTTAAATACTTTTTTTTTTAGTAAAGTGAAATTCTATTTTTAGCATCAGCGTCATGTGATTCAAGATGGCCGCTTGTCGACAACAAAATATATTTAAACTGGTGATATCTTAAAAACTACTCAAGATATTTCACTGCAATTTTAGTATGACATTCCTCATTAAAAAACACAGGAACTAGACTAAAATAAAAAATGAATTTGCTCTGCTGACATTCTTATGGCTAAATGAATTTCTTAAATATATTTTCGCCATCTTATGATATATTGTAGCAGCTCTAACATAACATATACTCAAGATAACTGAATGATAATAGTCCAGTTCCTAGAGCAGTATGTCCTCTACAAGTGTTCCAAATTTCAAACTCATATCTCTGTTAGTATCAGAGGAATCTCCCTTACAATAACACAGCATAACGTGAAAACATAATTCTGAGAAAAACGATAAAACAGTTTTCGATAGTTTGTTTTTCACTTTAAAAGGCTCCAGCCTGGTAAGTGGAGTCCTTAACAGGTGCCTTTGACAATCCCTTTGTCTTTCTCAACTGCTTGGCAGACTTTGTGGACTGGCCGATCGCTGATGTAATGCGTTTCCTGTCGATCGCTTGTATCATTTCGATCATGTTGTGCCCGCATTTCAATCTCAACAGTTCGAACACTCCTAACCGTCCTCGCTCTCCTTCATTATATACCAGCACTGCATCACAGACAGCTATTTCTAAGCGTGTCCTGCCAACAAACACTGTCTTGGGACATCTTGCCCAGATCATGTTGTGTAGCGACTCGTTGGCATTCTGAGTGCCACCGTGGGCGCACTTCTCCAACAGGTCATCACTGCTAAGCTTCTCAAACACCGGTTTGATCGCTTTCATCACATGCTTTGGCAGTGCACTCTTGTTGGCCCTTTCTAAGTCCTTTTCAGGACCAACAGCTGGGCAGCTTATGCCACAGTAAGAATGGTCTTTTCCCCTGTGATGCCAAATCGCCCATATGGCTCTTTTCATAGCGACAGTGTCACCAGGGTGGTCCCGGATTGCCCCGCCGTAGTGACCTTGAATCGACTTTATCGCCCTCTGCGTCAATCTGCCAGCACCACCAATTCCTTTGAACTTTGCTGTGCCTTCCTTGAATTGTTTTCCCTTCATTTCGCTGACAGTGTCAATCAGCCGCTTCCCCATTCGTTTCTGCACATGTCCGCAGCACTCTAGCTTGCTGATGTCGTTCTCGGGGTAAATGGGGGGATCAGCACTGGCAACAGTGTGGTAACTCTTGGAATCACCATCCCCCAGATACCCTGTGTACACAAGTCCATGCTTTTCTTCACTACGCCGAAAGATTTTCAGCATGCCATCTGGCTCCATAGCACCAGCCGAACCATCATGGTTTTTTTGGCACCGGCCCTTGTGATTTTCATACCATGCATTGAATTCTGCCTCACTCAGCTTACTGGCCTGTGTTTTGCAAGTATTGCAATAGTTCGATGATACATGGACGTCAACAACTTTAGCTGGTCTCCTGGGGTTGACAGAAAGCACAGTCGCTACACCATTTTTGCTTTGGAAGCCACGTCTCTGCCACGACCCATCACAAGACACAGTCACATTTGTGCATCCAGTACCGTCACGCAATTCCTGTGCTGCCCTCCTCATCGATTCGCCAGCAACAGAGCGTGTTGCCTCATGAATCTTGTCCTTCGTTTTGTTCCACATAGTACAGGACACAGGTGGAGGCATGTTCATCTCTCCGAGGAGACGCACAGCTTGTTGTCGGTTGCGGCCAATGCTAAACATAGCCATCTCAAATCTGGTGTTGACACTTTCACCATCAGGCTGAGAGTTCAGTTTGTAAGTGTGGCCACAGTCATGATTCATGCACTCAAATGACAGAAAACTTCGGAGTCCAGCAATGTCCTCTGTGACAGTATACCCATGACCACCGCAGTGGGGACAAGGGAAAGCACTGACAAAGTTCACCAGATTTCGCACATCTATCAGTCTGTACCCATCAAGTTCAGCGACAACACTTCTCTTCTTGGTGTACTGTAGTTTCTCTTCAGAAGCACACGGCTTGGCAGTTTCTTTCAATGGCCGTGTATACTTGTTGCCATAAAATTTCCGCTTCTTTGTGGGCTTTGCCCGTGGCATGATGACACTCGAGTAGTGACGAACCTGGAAAGTAAACAGTGTGATAAATTATTCAGTTATGCCAAAAGTAATCAAAAGGTAGTGAAATTAGCTTGTATTTATTACATACTAACATCTAAAATAATAAAGTTGAGTAAATGAAGTTGATTGGTAGTGGGTGATACTGTTATTGTAAGTAAACAGAATGAAAATACTAAAATATTGCAGTTGGCTTGGTCCGTGGCCTCGGCTAAATTATCTGAATAATAACACTACTTTGATTCTTACATTGACAACATTTTGCAGTAAAAACACCATCAATTAAATATATTGGAACTATTACAACATGGTCACAGGCCTAGACCCCCTAGACAGCCCCAGTCAGGATACTAGTTAGTCACTTGTCTGACTTAGTGACCTGCCCCGTCTTGGCTAGTTAGACTGGCAGTGCCATGCCCGTGACATTTTTCATTGCTAGTTGAACAAAATATTCATATTTATAATAATTACATCACTCTATACATACCTGAGTCCTGGTGGTGCTTTGTGAAGTGTGGTTGAATGTTCACAACATGTAAATATAGGCAAAAACGAACTTATATCACAACAATTTCTCCAGTAGATTCTCACATGCGGTTTCTGAACAGGAAGTGAGACCCAGCCAAAGTGCAGTTCTAAGCTTCTCTGTGATTGGCTAATCCAGGAGCCCTGCCTATGTTGCTGTACAACTAACAACCAATAAAAACCAAGCTTTCACAACATCTTGCCAACTTTATTAAGGATGCTCTAGGGTCGTTTCTGTACAGTTTGGTAAAAACCAGGTGTAAATTGGTGGAGTAGATCGCCAAAAATCTTAATTTTTAAATTATGCATATTTAATTAGGTAAATATTACACAACAGGCTATGGATAAAATGCAACTTTTCTAGTATTTATATACTTTATTCAAGTTTGATACTCTGTGGGTGCTTAGAATGATAATGTCAGGTAAAATAAATGAATAAAAAAAAAATATGTATTTTATTCAATTTTTGGGGTTTAGCCTGGCCTTAAGCGGGCCCATTTGACATTTTCCCCTGGCGGCAGAAATTCGGGGTCCACGACCGACCGCGTTATATCCGAATCCGCGTAATAACGGGGCGCGTTATAACGAGGCGCGACTGTAGTTGCTCTCCTTTGTATGTGTTCAAGCGTATCTATATCCTTCTTATGATATGGTCTCCATGCTTGTATACAGTATTCTAAATGAGGTCTAACTATTGCTTTATAAAGAGGTATAATTAACTTTTTTCCCTTGTATGTTATGTTTCTTCTAATCAATCCAAGAATTTGATTACCCTTTGAAGCTGCAATACCACACTGCTCTGAAACTTTCATATCAGCGCTTATTGTAACTCCTAAGTCCTTTTCTTTTACAGTAGTACCCAGAACAGTATCTCCCATTTTATAGTTTACATTCAAGTTCCCATGTCCTGTATGTAGGCATTTACATTTCCCAAAATTGAACAACATCTGCCATTTCTCAGACCATTTCACTAATCTGTCTAGAACGTTTTGTAAATGTTGTTTATCACCATTAACCTTTCTAAACAGTTTTGTGTCATCCGCAAATTTCAGTACGTTACTTGTTATACTGTCGTCCAAGTCATTGATATAAATTAAGAATAATATAGGTCCTAATACTGATCCTTGAGGCACCCCACTCAAAACCGATTTCCAATTTGAAACTTCTCCATCTACTACAACTCGTTGTCTTCTGTCAGTCAGCCATTGTTCTATCCAGTCAGTTATGCTATCCCCGATACCATGGGCTTTTAATTTAAGTAGTAATCTTTGATGTGGCACTTTGTCAAAAGCTTTTTGAAAATCTAAGTAGATAATATCTACTGGCGATCCCACGTCTATCCACTTAGTGATTTCTTCCAAAAAACATAACATATTTGTTAAGCATGACCTCGCTTTAAGGAATCCATGTTGAGATGAATTTAATAATTTATGCTTAACGAGGAAGTCCACCATATGGTCTTTAATTAACCTTTCTAATAATTTACAAATCACTGACGTTAAACTCACTGGTCTGTAATTCTCTGACTTATTTCTCAAACCCTTTTTAAATAATGGTATGATGTTTGCTTCTTTCCATTCAAACGGAACAACTCCATCTTTTAATAACAAGTTGAATACTCTTGCAAGTGGTATACTGATTTGATCTACTGTTTCCATTAGTAATTTTGGAGGAATCCCATCCACTCCCGGTGGTTTGTTATCCTTCATTGCCTTTATTTTCTTAGCTACCAATTCTGGAGTTACAACTAACGGACCTAAATAGTCAGATTTAGCCCCCTGAAATTTAGCATCAGCAACTGGTAATGAACTAATATCTTCTTTGGTAAACACTAAACTGAAGTAACCATTTAGGTCTTCCGCCATTAAAAACCCCTGTGATATTATATTTCCAGCACTGTCTTCTAGAGGTCCAACCTTGTCTTGTACGTTTTGTTTACTGCTGACATATGCATAAAAACTCTTGCTGTCATTTTTTATGTTACATGCTAGTTTTTGCTCATAGCTTCTTTTAGACTGTCTGATTTCAGTTGTAGCTGCATTAAGTACCTCTTTGTATTTTGCATAGTCTTCTTCCTGTCTGGTACGCCTATAAACCCTCCACATAGTTTGTTTTAGCATTATTTTTCTAATAGCCTCTTTTGACAAGTGTTTCTTTCTACACCGTTTTCCTTGTTTTTGGAAGGGCACAAATTTATCGATGATACTCTCAATTTCATATTTTAGAATATTCCAACATTCAATTGCGGTCTTATTCATCAGCATGTTATTCCTATCTAGCTTTGCTAAGTATTTTCTCATATCTTTGTAGTTACCTTTGTGGAAGTTTCTCTTGTACGTTTTCTTATTTTTACTTTCTGATTTTACATTGATGTCAAAATGTATTTGATTATGGTCACTATTACCCAATGGTTCAAATATTTTTACATTGTCCACTAATTCTTTTTGTGATGACAAAACTATATCTAATACATTTTCTCCCCTGGTTGGTTCTAGTACGTGCTGAGTAAGAAAGCTATCCTGGATTAAAAATAGAAATTGTTGGTCCTCAATCCCTGTGCTCTCTAGAGAATTCCATTGTATGTGTCCATGGTTAAAATCTCCCATTATGATACATTTTTTATTTTTGTGTTGTTCTCTTCGTTTATGTTTGGATTTCGGTAAACTAATCCAATAGTTAATTTTTAATTTCCTGAAACAATTTTGCACCAAACAGCTTCATCGCAATCTGCTTCCCTTTCTAGTTTTATTTCATAAGCCTGAATAGATTCTTTAACATATAAAATAACTCCCCCGCCCCTTCTTCCTATTCGATCTTTCCTAAACATTACATATCCTGTCAGTCCTAATTCAGCATCTGTTATATCTATGTTGGCCCATGATTCAGTTATACCAATTATGTGAGACTTGGATGTAGACAAGAAATTAAATAGGCAAAACTGTCATAAATGTTGCACACCTCTATGGCTAAGCATGAATTTATGGTGACAATGAAGTAATGTTATATGTAAATACAACCAATATCTTGCTCAAATATGTAATAAAACAGGAAATAATATATATATATATACCTGCATATATAATATATATACCTGTATATATATATAATATATATATATATACCCTTATATATAATATATATATACCCGTATATATATATATATATATATATATATATATATATATATATATACACCCAGATATATATATATGTATATTTACATGGCCATATAATTATTATATATAATTTTATCTATGGTATTACAAGTATTGTTTTACCAGACTATTATATTAATCAGGTTCTCTGTAAAGCTCTGTGAATTGTATTGAAGTGACGATATTCAAAATCAGATCCTGAGATATGCGAAGTTCAGTCAATTGGAACGTCTTAAAAATATTTCATTTAACAATTTCTTTACCACAGGGTAATATAGGGTTCATCAATACAATGTTTTATAAACCAACATTAATCTCGCACCACCTAAATTATGAAGTGCATTAGTTAATAAGACATGCACCGTCTAATGATGGCGAAAACAGATAACAAGTCAACAGATATGTCTCATCTATTTAGGATGCTATATCTACGACAGAGACAGATGGAAAAATCTAACTGAGGGCTACATCCTGCTGTGGATTGACAAGGCCTAGGTGAAAGGTCTAGCAGAGGGCTACATCCTGCAGTGGATGGACGAGGCCTAGGTGCAAGGTCTAGCAGAGGGCTACATCCTGCAGTGGATGGACGAGGCCTAGGTGAAAGGTCTAGTGGAGGGCTACATCCTGCTGTGGATTGACAAGGCCTAGGTGAAAGGTCTAGTGGAGGGCTACATCCTGCTGTGGATGGACAAGGCCTAGGTGAAAGGTCTAGTGGAGGGCTACATCCTGCAGTGGATGGACAAGGCCTAGGTGAAAGGTCTAGTAGAGGGCTACATCCTGCTGTGGATGGACAAGGCCTTGGTGAAAGGTCTAGTGGAGGGCTACATCCTGCAGTGGATGGACAAGGCCTAGGTGAAAGGTCTAGTGGAGGGCTACATCCTGCTGTGGATGGACAAGGCCTAGGTGAAAGGTCTAGTGGAGGGCTACATCCTGCTGTGGATGGACAAGGCCTAGGTGAAAGGTCTAGTGGAGGGCTACATCCTGTAGTGGATGGACAAGGCCTTGGTGAAAGGTCTAGTGGAGGGCTACATCCTGCTGTGGATGGACAAGGCCTAGGTGAAAGGTCTAGTGGAGGGCTACATCCTGTAGTGGATGGACAAGGCCTGGGTGAAAGGTCTAGTGGAGGGCTACATCCTGAGGTGGATGGACAAGGCATAGGTGAAAGGTCTAGTGGAGGGCTACATCCTGTAGTGGATGGACAAGGCCTAGGTGAAAGGTCTAGTGGAGGGCTACATCCTGCAGTGGATGGACAAGGCCTAGGTGAAAGGTCTAGTGGAGGGCTACATCCTGCAGTGGATGGACAAGGCCTAGGTGAAAGGTCTAGTGGAGGGCTACATCCTGCAGTGGATGGACAAGGCCTAGGTGAAAGGTCTAGTGGAGGGCTACATCCTGCAGTGGATGGACAAGGCATAGGTGAAAGGTCTAGTGGAGGGCTACATCCTGCAGTGGATGGACAAGGCCTAGGTGAAAGGTCTAGTGGAGGGCTACATCCTGCAGTGGATGGACAAGGCCTAGGTGAAAGGTCTAGTGGAGGGCTACATCCTGCAGTGGATGGACAAGGCCTAGGTGAAAGGTCTAGTGGAGTGCTACATCCTGCAGTGGATGGACAAGGCCTAGGTGAAAGGTCTAGTGGCAGGCTACATCCTGCTGTGGATGGACAAGGCCTAGGTGAAAGGTCTAGCGGAGGGCTACATCCTGCAGTGGATGGACAAGTCCTTGGTGAAAGGTCTAGTGGAGAGCTACATCCTGCAGTGGATGGACAAGGCCTAGGTGAAAGGTCTAGTGGAGGGCTACATCCTGCTGTGGATGGACAAGGCCTTGGTGAATGGTCTGGGGGAGGGTTACATCCTGCAGCAGATGAACAAGTCCTTGGTAAAAGGTCTGGGGGAGGGCTACATCCTGCAGTGGATGGACAAGGCCTTGGTGACAGGTCTGGGGGAGGGATACATCCTGCAGTGGATGGACAAGGCCTTGGTGAATGGTCTGGGGGAGGGCTACATCCTGCAGCAGATGAACAAGGCCTTGGTGAATGATCTGGGGGAGGGCTACATCCTGCAGTGGATGGACAAGTCTTTGGTGAAAGGTCTGGGGGAGGGCTACATCCTGCAGTGGGTGGACAAGTCCTTGGTGAAAGGTCTGGGGGAGGGCTACATCCTGCAGTGGATGGACAAGGCCTAGGTGAAAGGTCTGGGGGAGGGCTACATCCTGCAGTGGATGGACAAGGCATAGGTGAAAGGTCTGGGGGAGGGCTACATCCTGCGGTGGATGGACAAGGCCTTGGTGAATTGTCTGGGGGAGGGCTACATCCTGCAGCAGATGAACAAGTCCTAGGCGAAAGGTGTAGTGGAGGGTTACATTCTGCAGTGGATGGACAAGACCTTGGTGAAAGGTCTGTGGGAGGGCTACATCCTGCAGCAGATGAACAAGTCCTAGGTGAAAGGTGTAGTGGAGGGTTACATTCTGCAGTGGATGGACAAGGCCTTGGTGAAAGGTGAAACTGCAGGCAAGATATGCCATCAAGCAAAGGTGCCACCACCAAGCAAGTCGAGTCAGTAGCATTAGCATCATGAAAGCCTACCATAACCACGCCACTGTATGCAGCAGTCAGCCATACCCAGCCAAACAGATCTATTTACTTATACAAGCTGCAGACTTTGCTGTGCCAGCCTCAGTATCAATTGTCTACCTGTTGTAAGAGGTTCTAGCTCAACATCATCATAAACGTCACCAGCCTCTTGTTCTTCCTCATCACTACTTGCTCCTACTGAAATAACAGTTTCCCACATGATGCATCCGCATTCTACGCAACTCCTTAGAGTGAAACAAAAGTCATGGGTTTGACTAAATGCACCTAAGAATTAATAATAACTAACCATGTGCAACTAAAATCAAGAATATCATGCCAGTGGTTATTACCGTTTACTCAGAATTTGTTATAAAATTGGGAGATTCAAACAAAGCCCAAATGTGCTACATAAGTTGAATTTGGATGCAAACAGCATGGCTATATCCTACTGGCAAGTATAGGATTAGGCATTTACAAATAGATTTTCATTTGGTGAGTGAATATTGCCAAACTACGGGTGATGTAGGGTTATCTAACAGTATGGCGAGGACCATGAAATTAAAATGCTGTATGTTCAACAAGGTTTTCCTAGTAAACCACTGGAGTGATATTCTTAACTGTAGTTGCAAACGGCTGTTTTAGTAACTCTTATAGGGGCATTTGTTTCCTTTTAATACATTCATTTACCTACTGAAAATATCACTGATAACTTTGTATCTCTACTGAATATGGACATCAATGAGACTTAGATGTATGCAAGAAATGAAATAGGCAAAACTGTCATAAATGTTGCACACCTCTATGGCTAAGCATGAATTTATGGTGACAATGAAGTAATGTTATATGTAAATACAACCAATATCTTGCTCAGATATGTTCATGGAATCAAAACAATAACTAAAAAAATTGTAATAAATCAGGAAATAATATATTTACCCGTATATAAAATATATATACCCGTATATATAATAATATATATACCTGTATATATATATATATACCCGTATATATATATATATAATATAATATATACCCGTATATAATAATATATAATATATATATACCCGTATATAATAATATATAATATATATATACCTGTATATATAATATATATACCCGTATATATATAATATATATACCTGTATATAACATATAATATATATATATATATACACCCATATACATAATAATATATATACCCATATATATATATATATATATATATATATATATATATATATAATATATACACCCATATATATAATATATATACCTGTATATTATTATCATTATTTTATGTAGTTTTTACTTGTGTTTCTTTATTTTAACTATTTACATAGACAAGACCTTTTACTGTGTTTTACTCGTAATAACTGCAGATTTTTGCACATTAGTACATTTAAATGTATACGGTTTTATGACAATATAATGTATACAACATTGTACAGCGCTCCAGAACAATTATTTGGATGGGGCACTATATAAGAAATGTATTGTGATTATTAATATTATTATACCATTCACAATGAGCTGTACCTGTTTTGTGCGAGACTGTTGAGGATTCTTTGACAAAGTCCTCATAGACGTCGCTGTAGACACTGCTGTCTCTACCAGTGCTCACAGAGTCAGTGTTTGTGTCATCCACACAGGCAAGGTGGGGGGCTGCAACCATCCCCTTGATGAGGGCGTTCAGCCAGCGTCCGTGGTCCAGGGCGTCTTTGGCCTGCAAATACAATATGCAAGTCATGTGATGGCTGCTGATATATATGTAGATACAAACTGGCTACAATTACATCTTACAAAGTCATCCAAGAATGCAACAGAGACAACAAACTATGTGAACATCATGACAGAATTATAAGCTCGATGCATGTGATTTCAATTGATAACTGACTATGAGCTTTGTGGATTTCACGTTGTAAGCTCAGCTCATTATGGTTAAATTAAATAATACTTTCAGCTCAGTGTTATTCTGTCAAATAATACAATCAGCTCGTTGTGATTCTATTAAATAATACCCTCAGTACACTATGATTCCACTAAATAATACTACCACTAAACAACTCCATGTGATTCTACTAAATACACCCTTATCTTGGAATCTTGTTGCAGCAGTGTTTTTAATTTGGTGCAGTGAATTGCCAGAAAAAGCATTAATATTACAAGTGTTACTATTACATATATATTATACATAAACTAATTATAGACATATATTAGGAAATAATTTTTGTTAACATTTAGTCAGAGGCAGTATTTTGAGGTAGCAATTCCCGGACTCAAGTTCAATGAGTGATAATAGGGGTTTGTTTTCAGTTCATAAATTAAATTCATGTTTCAAACTATCTTTACATCATGGAATATTTATATGAGATAAAGTAGCTTAGTAGATAGAACACAGTTAGAAAGTATATTATTGTCAAAATTAAATTAAACCTAAATAATCCAGTTATTTAATTATTTAATAAAAAAGCGTTTTCTTGAACACAAAATCAGCCTTATTCAAGGCTAATGTAGCAAGGTGAAAACACCATAAACAACGTTAATCTAGCACAATCTAAATTCTGTGATGGCGCCGTCCAAACGGCAGGTAAAGGCCACCAGGCATTTAGTATGCGGGAGTTGTGGCAACTGGGTGGACTTCATCAAGTCCAGGTGTGAGAAGTCCTGGGCTTAGGTTCAGGTAGATAGTTTTAGTTTTGAGTGTAGGGGATGTTCGAAGATGAAGGCACTAGAGGTGGAGATGGAGCAGCTAAGGCAGCTTGTTGTGGTGGAAAGGGAGGAGGTGGGTTATGCCAGTGGTTCCAGTGGGGGAAGGCGATTAGAGAGATGCTAGGGAAAGCTCACCTCAGCCTGGGAGGCGGGATGGAAGGAGAAGAGGCAGAAAGAAACAGGAGGGAAGATGATGGGAGTGAAGGAGATGGGAACAAAGGCGATGGGAGGGAAGGCTATGGGAGCGAAGACACCAGGAGTTCAACATAGCTAGGAGACAGGAGGGAAAGGTGACATGTTGATGGGCGAGAGGGAGATGGACAACACGCTGCCTGGTGACACGACTGCAGGACAGAATGCAATGGAAGAGACACAAGAGCTGCTCTAAGATAGTGATAGAAGGGGTGAGGAGAACGAGGGTGTTTGTGGGGGACTCAATATTTAGGAAGACTGACAGAGCTCTAAACAAGGAGGGGGGAAATTGTGGGCACAACTGCCATAGTTAGGAAATACAGGCAGTTAGTTAGAACAGCTCAGCAGACATGGTTTGAGTAGATAATTCTGTCAGGGATTCTACTGGTAATGGGAAGTAGGGGTGAGGGATATCGAAATTGCATTTGATGGATTTGTGGGGATGTTTTGTTGGGAGGGCTGATATGTAAATGAGGGATGGGTTTCATCTTAGTGGAAAGGGGGCAGCAGTCAACAGTGGCATGGGTAGCATAACAAATATTTTTGGTAGCAAACATTGTTTAAACTAGAAGCGCAGGGGGTTACTTAGAGATGCCTCAAACAGGGCAAGAGGCCAAAGGGAAGCAAATTGCAATGAAGCTGTTTGGTGCAATATAGTTACAGGAAATTCAACATTAACTATTGGATTAGTTTACCGAAGTCCAAACATAAGAGGATAACACAAAACTACAAAATGCTATAAAGGACGGAGTAAAGTGGAATGTATCATAATGGGAGATTTCAACCTTGGACATATACAAAGGAAATCTAGACTACGGGGGGTGAGGACCAACAGTTTCTATTTTCTATTTCTAGAACCAACCAAGGGAGAGAATGTATTAGATTTCAATTTATCTTCACGAATGAATTAGTGGACAATGTCAAAATACACGAGCCATTGGGTAACAGTGATCATAATCAAACACATTTTGACATCAAAGTAAAATCAGAAAATACAAATAAAAAATACACGAGAAACTTCCACAAAGGTAAATATAAAGATATGAGAAAATATTTAGCAAAGTTAGATTGGAATAACACGCAGATCAACAACACCACAACTGAATATTGGAACAATCTAAAATATGAAATTGAGAGTATCATTGATCAATTTATTCCCTTGAAAAAACAAGGAAAGCGGTCTACAAAGAAACACTTGTCAAAAGAAGCTATTAGAAAAAATAACATGCTTAACCAACTATGTGGTGGATTTATAGATGTTCTCAGAAAGAATGAAGACGACACAAATTACAAAGAGGCACTTAATGCAGCATTGAATGAAATTTGACAATCTAAAAGAAGCTATGAGCAAAAATTAGCATGTAACATAAAAATTACAACAAGAGTTTTTATGCATATGTCAGGAGTAAACAAAACTAAAAAGTACAGTTCATTACCAGTTCCAGATGCTAAATTTCAGGAGGCTAAATTGGACTATTTAGGGCAGTTAATTGTAAATCCAGAAATGGTAGCAAATAAAATAAAGGCAATGAAGGACAATAAATCACCTGGAGTGGAAGGAATTCCGCCAGCACTAGTAATGGAAACAGTAAAACAAATTAGTATACCACTTGCAAGAGTCTTCAACTTGTCATTAAAAGAGGGAGCAGTTCCTATTGAATGAAAAAAAGAAACATTATACCATTATTTAAAAAGGGTTCAAGAAATGTAGTTGTAGTAGATCAGTTTTGAGTGGGGTGCCACAAATATCAGTATTAGGATCTTTATTGTTCTTAAAATTATATCAGTGAAATTTGATGATGATACAAGTGTTTAGAAGGGTTAACAATGATACAAGTGTTTAGAAGGGTTAACAATGATACAAGTGTTTAGAAGGGTAACAATGATACAAGTGTTTAGAAGGGTTAACAATGATACAAGTCTTTAGAAGGGTTAACAATGATACAAGTGTTTAGAAGGGTTAACAATGTTGGTGATAAACAACATTTACAAAATGATCTAGACAGATTAGTTAAATGGTCTGAGAAATGGCAGATGTTATTAAAGTTTTGGAAATGTAAATGCCTACATACAGGACAATGGAACTTGGGTGTAAACTATAAAATGGGAGACACTGTTTTAGGTACTAGTATAAAAGAAAAGGACTTAGGAGTAACAATAAGTGCTGATATGAAAGTTTCAGAGCAGTTTGGTATTGCAGCTTCAAAGGGTAATCAAATTCTTGGGTTGATTAGGAGAAATATAACATACAAAGAAAAAAAGCTAATTATACCTCTGTATAAAGCTATAGTTAGGCCTCATTTAGAGTACGGTATACAAGCTTGGAGAGCATATCGTAAGAAGGACATAGATACGCTTGAACGAATACAAAGGAGAGCAACTAAAATTATACCAGAAATGAGAGAACTTAGTTGTGAAGAACGCCTAAAAGAATGTGGTTTAACAAACCTAGAGAAAAGGAGGTTAAGAGGAGATCAAATTTAAGTTTCTAAAATACTGAACGGGTATGAAAATATTGATAGAAATATTTTTTTCTCACTTGAGAAAGATAGTAGAACTGGAAGATTTGAGGTAAGATGAGGTAAGATGAGGTAATCAGTGTAGGTTGGATATCAGGAAGTATACTCATTCTCAAATAGGAAAGTACATGAATGGAGTCAATTGTCTACAGATTGTATAACTGCTAGCAGCGTGAATGTGTTTAAAAACAAGGTTGACACATATCTCAGGAGGGCGGGTTATAAGTAGATGAACATTGTTGGACTCTCGATAAGCCAATGGCTTCCTTGTCCACTTGCCATCTGGGCCCTTGCCTTGGATGGCAATCTCGTTAAATCTGTTAAAATCTAAATAATATATTATCTTATTGTGAGTCCACTAAATAATACTATCAGCTCATTGTGATTTAACTCAATAAGAAGGTCAGTATGATTTTATTTAATGATACTTTTAGTTCAGTGTGGCTTCACTTGATCAGCACAAATTGTTTTGTTTTAAAAATTTTTCCAAACTAACATAATGTATGTCATATGTTTGTATGGTTTGATAAGAACTGTATGTCATATGTTTGCATGGTTTGATAAGAACTGTATGTCATATGTTTGTATGGTTTGATAAGAACTGTATGTCATATGTTTGTATGGTTTGATAAGAACTGTATGTCATATGTTTGTATGGTTTGATAAGAACTGTATGTCATATGTTTGTATGGTTTGATAAGAACTGTATGTCATATGTTTGTATGGTTTGATAAGAACTGTATGTCGTATATGTTTGGACGGTTTGATAAGAACTGTATGTCATATGTTTGTATGGTTTGATAAGAACTGTATGTCGTATATGTTTGGACGGTTTGATAAGAACTGTATGTCATTTGTTTGTATGGTTTGATAAGAACTGTATGTCGTATATGTTTGGACGGTTTGATAAGAACTGTATGTCATATGTTTGTATGGTTTGATAAGAACTGTATGTCGTATATGTTTGGACGGTTTGATAAGAACTGTATGTCATATGTTTGTATGGTTTGATAAGAACTGTATGTCGTATATGTTTGGACGGTTTGATAAGAACTGTATGTCATATGTTTGTATGGTTTGATAAGAACTGTATGTCGTATATGTTTGGACGGTTTGATAAGAACTGTATGTCATATGTTTGTATGGTTTGATAAGAACTGTATGTCGTATATGTTTGGACGGTTTGATAAGAACTGTATGTCATATGTTTGTATGGTTTGATAAGAACTGTATGTCGTATATGTTTGGACGGTTTGATAAGAACTGTATGTCATATGTTTGTATGGTTTGATAAGAACTGTATGTCGTATATGTTTGGACGGTTTGATAAGAACTGTATGTCATATGTTTGTATGGTTTGATAAGAACTGTATGTCGTATATGTTTGGACGGTTTGATAAGAACTGTATGTCATATGTTTGTATGGTTTGATAAGAACTGTATGTCGTATATGTTTGGATGGTTTGATAAGAACTGTATGTCATATGTTTGTATGGTTTGATAAGAACTGTATGTCGTATATGTTTGGATGGTTTGACAAGAAATGCTAATTAATCTTGAATAATCATGCAAACCATCTTAACATGTTTACTCAACAAGCATAACTGTCAAATAGGTTTTTTCCATGAACCCCTTAGAAAGAACACCTATACCCCTTATAAAGAACAACTCTACCCCTTATAAAGAACAACTCTACCCCTTAGAAAGAACACCCCTACTCCACAGAAAGAACACCTGTACCGAACACCTGTACCCCTTAGAAAGAGCACCCTACACCTTTGAAAGAATATCCCTACACTTTAGAAAGAACACCCTACACCTTAGAAAGAACACCCCTACCCTTTAGAAAGAACACCCTTGCCCTTTAGAAAGAACACCCAACCCTTTAGAAAGAACACACCTACCCCTTAGAAAGAACACCCCTACCCCTTAGAAAGGATACCCCTACCCCTTAGAAAGTACACCCCTACCCTTTAAAAAGAAAACTCCTAGCTCTTAGAAAGCACACTCCTACCCCTTAGAAAGAACACCATACCCCTTAGAAAGAACACCTCTACCCTTTAGAAAGAACACCCCTACCCCTAGAAATAACACCCCTACACTTTAGAAAGAACACCACTACCCTTTAGAAAGAACATCTGTACCCTTTACAAAGAACACCCTTGCCCTTTTGAAAGAACACCCCTACCCCTTAGAAAGAACACCCCTACCCATTAGAAAGAACACTCCTATTTATTAGAAAGAATGCCCCTACACCTTCGAAAGAATGCCCCTACACCTTCGAAAGAACACCCCTACCCTTTAGAAAGAACACCCTACCCATTAGAAAGAACACCCCTACCCCTTACAAAGAACACCCTACCCCTTAGAAAGAACGCCCTACCCCTTAGAAAGAACACCATACCCCTTAAGAAAGAACACCCCTACCCTTTAGAAAGAACACTCCTACCCCTTAGAAAGAACAACCCTACCCAATAGAAAGAACACCATACTTCTTAGAAAGAACACCCCTACCCCTTAGAAAGAACAACCCTACCCATTAGAAAGAACACCATACTTCTTAGAAAGAACACCATACTTCTTAGAAAGAACACCCAACCCCTTAGAAAGAACACCCCTACCCCTTAGAAAGTGCATATCAACCCTTTAAAAAGAACACTCCTAGCTCTTAGAAAGAACACCCCTATCCCTTAGAAAGAACACCATACCCCTTACAAAGAACACCTCTACCCTTTAGAAAGAACACTCCTAGCTCTTAGAAAGGACACCCCTACCCCTAAGAAAGAACACCATACTCCTTAGAAAGAACACCCCTACCCTTTAGAAAGAACACCCCTACCCTTAGAAAGAACACCCCTACCCTTTAGAAAGAACACCCCTACCCCTTAGAAAGAACACCCCTACCCTTTAGAAAGAACACCCCTACCCCTTAGAAAGAACAACCCTACCCTTTAGAAAGAACACCCCTACCCTTTAGAAAGAACACCCCTACCCCTTAGAAAGAACGCACATACTTACTTCCAAACACAGCATTTCCTTGTTGAACTGCATGAGTTTGAGTGCGAGCTCCCGCTTGGTGCTGGGAGCGGCGTTGTCGATGGTCATCCCCGTGAGGAGCAGGGATAGAACTGGGCAGTCATCCCCCACCTCCCGGAAACACTCCAGGGAGCCAGCCTTGACCACACACCACAGGGACTGCCAGCTGCAACTGGACAGCAGCTTCTCACTTCTGATGTTCAGCTGACCTGGAGACAAACACACTGAGTTGACCTGGAGACAAACACACTGAGTTGACCTGGAGACAAACACACTGAGTTGACCTGGAGACAAACACACTGAGTTGACCTGGAGACAAACACACTGAGTTGACCTGGAGACAAACACACTGAGTTCACCTGGAGACAAACACACTGAGTTCACCTGGAGACAAACACACTGAGTTGACCTGGAGACAAACACGCTGAGTTGACCTGGAGACAAACACACTGAACTAACCTGGTGACAAACACACAGAACTGACCTGGTGACAAACACACTGAATTGACCTGGAGACAAACACATTGAATTGACCTGGTGACAAACACATTGAATTGACCTGGAGACAAACACACTGAGTTGACCTGGAGACAAACATGCTGAGTTAACCTGGGGACAAACACATTGAATTGACCTGGAGACAAACACACTGAGTTGACCTGGAGACAAACATGCTGAGTTAACCTGGAGACAAACACATTGAATTGACCTGGAGACAAACAAACTTAATTGACCTGGAGACAAACACACTGAGTTGACCTGGAGACAAACACACTAAACTGACCTGGAGACAAACACGCTGAATTGACCTGGAGACAAACACACTGAATTGACTTGGAGACAAACACACTGAATTGACCTGGAGACAAACACACTGAATTGACCTGGAGATAAACATGCTGAGTTGACCAGGAGACAAACTCACTGAGTTGACCTGGAGACAAACACACTAAGTTGACCTGGAGACAAACATGCTGAGTTAACCTGGGGACAAACACACTGAATTAACCTGGTGACAAACACATTGAATTGACCTGGAGACAAACAAACTGAATTGACCTGGAGACAAACACACTGAGTTGACCTGGAGACAAACACACTGAGTTGACCTGGAGACAAACACACTGAACTGACCTGGAGACAAACACATTGAATTGACCTGGAGACAAACACACTGAATTGACCTGGAGACAAACACACTGAACTGACCTGGAGATAAACATGCTGGGTTGACCTGGAGACAAACATACTGAGTTGACCTGGAGACAAACACACTGAGTTGACCTGGAGACAAACACACTGAATTGACCTGGAGACAAACACACTGAATTGACATGGAGATAAACATGCTGAGTTGACCTGGAGACAAACACGCTGAGTTGACCTGGAGACAAACACACTGAGTTGACCTGGAGACAAACACACTGAGTTGACCTGGAGACAAACACACTGAGTTGACCTGGAGAGAAACACACTGAGTTGACCTGGAGACAAACACACTGAGTTGACCTGGAGACAAACACACTGAGTTGACCTGGAGACAAACACACTGAGTTGACCTGGAGACAAACACACTGAGTTGACCTGGAGACAAACACACTGAGTTGACCTGGAGACAAACACACTGAGTTGACCTGGAGACAAACACACTGAGTTGACATGGAGACAAACACACTGAGTTGACCTGGAGACAAACACACTGAGTTGACCTGGAGACAAACACACTGAGTTGACCTGGAGACAAACACACTGAGTTGACCTGGAGAGAAACACACTGAGTTGACCTGGAGACAAACACACTGAGTTGACCTGGAGACAAACACACTGAGTTGACCTGGAGACAAACACACTGAGTTGACCTGGAGACAAACACACTGAGTTGACATGGAGATAAACACACTGAGTTGACATGGAGACAAACACACTGAGTTGACCTGGAGACAAACACACTGAGTTGACCTGGAGACAAACACACTGAGTTGACATGGAGACACATTAATATATTATTATTATTATTACAACCCAACCACCCACCCACCCACCCACCCACCCACACCCACACCCACACACACACGCACACGCACACGCACACGCACACGCACACGCACACACACACACACACACCTGCTGTGGTGGTCTCAGTGTCAGCATCGATGTCTTTTAGTGTCAGTCTCTTGATAACTTTTTCTCCTTTTTTCTTGCCAAATGTCAGAAAATTTGGAAGAGAGAATTTCTTCTTGTCAGCCAAAGACTCATCTCTCTTTGCCTTCTTCTCTCGATCTGCAAATAGACAAATATTTCTTAGAAATGTGGCTTACCAGGCAACTACCACCCGCTTGCCATAATATATGTTGATTCTATGGGTTGTTTGTTGAAAAAAAGAAATAATCTTTCTTGGTTGTTAGTTACTTAGTAACACTGACCATTATATAGCACTGATACATAAACAAATACTCTGATTTATTTATGTATTTACACCTACACTGACAATATTTTATTTGTACAGCCAATAATATCCACAAAATGCTAAAATGTACTGTTTATGGAATAAAAATAAAATGATTATTACTGCAATTTTAAAAGTGGTGCAGTAGTTAGATAAAAGTTGAATAAATTTTTCAGTAATTTACAACAAAAATTCCTAAAAACAAAAGCCTGGTCATATGACTGAAATTTCAACATTACAAATGTAACCAATTCTGAAAAATTTTCACAATACCAAAATAACAGTTTTCTTAAATGTTGGCACTTAAATACTGAAAAACTAACTGATGCTTGAGCCACCCCAGCCACTTTAAAATATAAAACTAGGTTGATTTATGGAGCAATAGCGTGGAAAGACAGGAGACTGTCGGCCAACACCCACCAGAGGTGGCCTGGACCACGCCATCCCCACTACTGCCTTCGCTGCTCACTGACGACAGGTTCGACTGCGACAATGACTGTCAACAAACAACATCACTATGTCAACAGCTTGTGTCAACATACGGTACAAGATAAACCAATGTCAATGCAGTAAGTGTGTGAACAAACAGCAAGATAAACCAATGTCAATGCAGTAAGTGTGTGAACAAACAGCAAGATAAACCAATGTCAGAGCAGTAAGTGTGTGAACAAACAGCAAGATAAACCAATGTCAGAGCAGTAAGTGTGTGAACAAACAGCAAGATAAACCAATGTCAATGCAGTAAGTGTGTGAACAAACAGCAAGATAAACCAATGTCAGAGCAGTAAGTGTGTGAACAAACAGCAAGATAAACCAATGTCAATACAGTAAGTGTGTGAACAAACAGCAAGATAAACCAATGTCAATGCAGTAAGTGTAGATTGTTATCAACAAATCATAAATGGCTAATGAACATTTACATATGATTGGGGACATTAACAAATAGTTATATTGGCAAAAACAAGGCATCAGGAACCCAGTGAAGACGTGGAGCATCTACTTCTGTGTATGTCAACTGTCAGAAATGTGTGATCACTCCATTGCAGACTTACCACTGTTGTCTGTTCCGTTCCAACAGACGTCTGTGTTGTGAGGCTACCACCAGATGTCTCTTCAGTCACTCCATCAGAAGTCACTTCCGCATCGATGGATGCTGCGTTCAAATGCTGCAGCACACGCACATCTCAGCACACCCACCTCACTCCACACGTGGTAATTACCCCTGGGAGGGCAATGGGTTACTTCCCTTTGGGTCTTTTAAAGTGAGCAGATTGTTAACTAGTTGAGTCAAATATATTATCCAGTATATGTGTTAACTAATTATATACAATGATACCTTAACTGTCTATTGAAAGTGGACATTTTGGTCAACGTTAATATTTCTGGTCGAAATTAGATGGTGGATGTTCTAACACAAATTTCTGCCTACCCCCTATAAAAAATCCTACTGATGTTGTTGTACTCACCTCCACCCAGGCATGGGCACTGTCACTAGTGCTGGCACAGAACCAGTGCGTAGTGCGTGCCGGTTGTGCCAGACGTATCACATGACTGCGTTTGTTCTTCTCGGAGTAGAGAGCATCATAGCCCACCAGGGGAACTACGAGGAATGGCTTGTTGTCTCTTTCACTCTTGTAGACACACAGGTGTTGCAGACTGATGACACAGTAGCGACGCGGCCAGGACAGTTTAGCCCGCTGTGACAGTTCACCACAGAAAGTGGCAATGGGGAGGCTGTCTGGTTTCACATTCAGTTCCGTCAACGTCTTGCCCTTGACACTGTTAACACAATTAACATGAGCTATAAAAGAAAAGTTGTGTTCTTGTACAGCACGGTATCCAGTCTGTAGGACAGCTCAAAGTGCTTTAAATGCACCCCCCCCCCCCCCGCCAGACCAGTTTATCAGCTTATTCCAACACAAACTCAACTTCTTTGGGAAGAATTCAGCATTGCTGCAATTGCTGTGTCACATATATCCCACAGTGTCTGTAGCCAGAGTTAACTGTGTCACATATATCCCACAGTGTGTGTAGCCAGAGTTAACTGTGTCACATATATCCCACAGAGTCTGTAGCCAGAGTGAACTGTGTCACATATATCCCACAGTGTCTGTAGCCAGAGTTAACTGTGTCACATATATCCCACAGAGTCTGTAACCAGAGTGAACTGTGTCACATATATCCCACAGTGTCTGTAGCCAGAGTTAACTGTGTCACATATATCCCACAGAGTCTGTAGCCAGAGTGAACTGTGTCACATATATCTCACAGTGTCTGTAGCCAGAGTGAACTGTGTCACATATATCCAGCAGTGTCTGTAACCAGAGTGAACTGTGTCACATATATCTCACAGAGTCTGTAGCCAGAGTGAACTGTGTCACATATACCCAGCAATGTCTATAGCCAGTGTGAACTGTGTCACATATATCCCATAGAGTCTGCAGACAGAGTGAACTGTGTCACATATATCCCACAGAGTCTGTAGCCAGAGTGAACTGTGTCACATATACCCAGCAATGTCTATAGCCAGTGTGAACTGTGTCACATATATCCCACAGTGTCTGTAGCCAAAGTAAACTGTGTCACATATATCCCACAGTGTCTGTAGCCAGAGTTAACTGTGTCACATATATCTCACAGTGTCTGTAGCCAGAGTTAACTGTGTCACATATATCCAGCAGTGTCTGTAGCCAGAGTTAACTGTGTCACATATATCCCAGTGTCTGTAGCCAGAGTTAACTGTGTCACATATATCTCACAGTGTCTGTAGCCAGAGTTAACTGTGTCACATATATCCAGCAGTGTCTGTAGCCAGAGTTAACTGTGGCACATATATCTCAGAGGATTCGAACCAGGGTTCTTTTTATTGAGGGTCCGATGTTCTAACCACTACGCTACACTGTATCAAAGGAACAAACTAAACTTTTTGTTGAGGGTCCGATGTTCTAACCACTATGCTACACTGTATCAAAGGAATAAACTAAACTCATGTTATATATTTAGTATAAAGTACATCATATCCGCTCTTACATGTTCACCGCCAAAACCTGAACAATAAGTTGTCAAACTAACAGCTGACTATCAGTTGACTAAGTTCAACTAGTCCACCAGAAGAGGCTGGTTACAGTCAGTTCCAACAACAACAAGATGATAAATATAATAATAACAACTAATAACTCACACATGTTAAGTCTCCTGGATCTGCCAGGAGGCTATGAAATCTATGAAATATCCCGTCCTCCCAAACAGGAGAACAAATCTCCCGGATTTCTAATAAAACTGAAAATATTTTTGTGTGGCCTCAGTTAACAACAGATCAATCCTTCCTTTTACTCACGCCAACAACAACAACAGGGGTTAGTTCAGTCAAGTTTTGTGCAGACAATGGAGACATGGCTAAACAGTATCCTTGTGCTTTTGCCTTTGCCCGTTGTTTAAGTTATTTATACGCATTAGTGGAGCAGTCCTCCATTATCGCCCACATACTCATATCGATCAATAAGTTAAGTATACTGCCCCTCAATACATCGCCACTACATACAAGTTTTATTTAATTCATATATTTGATAATTGTCACAGTCGAAGCACACTATGACCGAAGACATTAAAATGGGTTTTCATAAAAAAAACGCCTCCATCACCTAGGATCACAAATGCCTCCATCACCCTGGATCAAACAATTTTAAGAAAATACTTCAGTTCTAGTTAATATTATGTTACCTAATACATTTCAGGAGTTGAAACCAACTGTTTTATACCTAGACCATAGAGTATAGTAGCACTGTTGTTTTAACAGTCCACAAAGAATGTCTATTCCCAAAATTTTTTTATTAACATGCAGGTGTACCATTTAATTGAATAACATTTACATGTGCACTGTATTTGGAACTAAAGCTAATCTGGTAGTAATTTTTAGTAGTGATGAGGATTTGAAATACTGATTTACACACAATTCTCTGGTACCAGGAGACCCTCCAATTTGTGTACACTTTTCAGAGACCCAGAGACCCTCCAATTTGTGTACACTTTTCAGAGACCCAGAGACCCTCCAATTTGCATACACTTTTCAGAGACCCAGAGACCCTCCAATTTATTCATAAATCTCCTGCATTTCCTTTTCTGAAACTTAACATGTATAAATGTGTTTATTTAAATTTTTTTTACAAATATAGGACACTAACTTGTGTCATTTGTTTATGTGAAAAGAAGATTATCCACATTAATGCATCTGCCTGAAAACAAATTTGGGTGATAATACTTTGTTAGGCAATAGTTAACAATTCTACTATTAATCAACTAATAATTTTGATGTAATATTCTGTAACTATTTGATTATACATGGGAGGGAAATAGAGAGTAATTTTATGTGTAAAATAAAATATACACAGCATAAACATTTCATTGATTGTTGTGTGAAACTGATTCTTAAAGGACAAAGGATAAACTAAACACCTCAAGAACCAAATCTTTTATAACAGATTTAATATAAGCATGTCTATGATTGATAACTAGTTGAATATAACCAAGGAAAGGAGTAAAATACCTTGACAAATAGATACAAAAAGAAATTCTTGAATAATAGTGAAGGAGAAAAAGCTAAAAGTTTAAGAACAGTAAACAAATATTCATAAATGGATACAACTTAAAAGCAACAAAACGTAAGAAGTTGGGTATCATAAATGGATACACCCTAAAAGCAACAAAACGTAAGAAGTTGGGTACCATAAATGGATACACCCTAAAAGCAACAAAACGTAAGAAGTTGGGTATCATAAATGGATACACCCTAAAAGCAACAAATCGTAAGAAGTTGGGTATCATAAATGGATACACCCTAAAAGCAACAAAACGTAAGAAGTTGGGTACCATAAATGGATACACCCTAAAAGCAACAAAACGTAAGAAGTTGGGTATCATAAATGGATACACCCTAAAAGCAACAAAACGTAAGAAGTTAGGTATCATAAATGGATACACCCTAAAAGCAACAAAACGTAAGAAGTTGGGTACCATAAATGGATACACCCTAAAAGCAACAAAACGTAAGAAGTTGGGTACCATAAATGGATACACCCTAAAAGCAACAAAACGTAAGAAGTTGGGTACCATAAATGGATACACCCTAAAAGCAACAAAACGTAAGAAGTTGGGTATCATAAACGGATACACCCTAAAAGCAACAAAACGTAAGAAGTTGGGTACCATAAATGGATACACCCTAAAAGCAACAAAACGTAAGAAGTTGGGTATCATAAATGGATACACCCTAAAAGCAACAAAACGTAAGAAGTTGGGTACCATAAATGGATACACCCTAAAAGCAACAAAACGTAAGAAGTTGGGTATCATAAATGGATACACCCTAAAAGCAACAAAACGTAAGAAGTGGGGTACCATAAATGGATACACCCTAAAAGCAACAAAACGTAAGAAGTTGGGTATCATAAATGGATACACCCTAAAAGCAACAAAACATAAGAAGTGGGGTATCATAAATTGATACACCTTAAAAGCAACACAATGTAAGAAGTGGGGTATCATAAATGGATACACCCTAAAAGCAACAAAACATAAGAAGTGGTGTATCATAAATGGATACACCCTTAAAGCAACAACACGTAAGAAGTGGGGTATCATAAATGGATACACCCTAAAAGCAACAAAACATAAGAAGTGGGGTATCATAAATTGATACACCCTAAAAGCAACACAACGTAAGAAGTGGGATATCATAAATGGATACACCCTAAAAGCAACAAATCGTAAGAAGTGGTGTATCATAAATGGATACACCCTTAAAGCAACAACACGTAAGAAGTGGGGTATCATAAATGGATACACCCTAAAAGCAACAAAACATAAGAAGTGGGGTATCATAAATTGATACACCCTAAAAGCAACACAACGTAAGAAGTGGTGTACCATAAATGGATACACCCTAAAAGCAACAAATCGTAAGAAGTGGTGTATCATAAATGGATACACCCTTAAAGCAACAACATGTAAGAAGTGGGGTATTACAACTTATAGAGGCAGTTGAAGAACATAATTATTGATGCAGCAATATTTCATGCACCACTGAAATATGTAAATTGCTACAATCATATTACAGTCATTCCACTAATACAACAGTTAGACTGGACATATCACAGTCATTCCACTAATACAACAGTTAGACTGGACATATTCAATTAGTACAGTGATCTGCATTCTAGAAGTACAACCACTTGACTAGGGAGCAGTTATTATCTGATAAGGTCAACACTTGACCTGTCAGTTGAGTTCAACAAACTGGACCCAATCACAATGAATGGTGACAGTTGACAGTTCTACTCCTCTATAGCACAATGTTGGCAAGAATAACCTTGTTACCCTAATAAAAACACAGGCTGGTTTGTGCCATGTTTACAAGATTTCCACTGACCTCAAAACCCTGTCTGCACTGAAAGTACAGACTTCTAGTTTATATCAGCAATGTTTGAAACCCCCTCCGTCTGGATACTCTCTGTCGCCATGGTTATCTTTAACTCAGATATTATAATTCGGTTGCCAATTATTGTATCAAAGTCCACACATGGCCGTGTAATCATTGCCCAGTGTGTCCTTGGGTGGAGTGCTCAGTCAATTCACAATACCTTTTAAGTGAACAGTTAAACAAGAGTTTTATTAAATGTGGAAATGTAATACTAATAATTTATTATTGAATTTGTATTATAGCACAGAAACTCACTTAAACAATGTACCATGGATCCAAAGCTTAGACAACCAATCAAATTGATAATAATTTGCCAACAAATTTATATATAATTATGTCAAATCTACAGTGTTAAAGTGACACTTGTCAAACAGGAGCCAAGTTAAATAATCAGGAGAAAAGAAATTTTTTTGATGGAGATGGAATACAGGAAGGAAATTGTGGGAGAGAGTATCTTCCCTCCCACAATACCATTTTAATGAAGGTCTCAAGGGGACCTTATGTCAACTCTGCAGTGCTCAAGTGGCACCTGTCAATCACCCGACCAGCTCACCTTGGAAGTAGGACATCATGACCCAGCATCTGGTTCTCGTAGACGACCTCATGAGGGTTCACTTCTGCATCTTCTTCATCATACGACTCATAGGACGTTCCGTCTGTCAACAGTCACAACATAAGTAAGTAAATATTTCATTAAAGTCTTACTTCATGTACACATGCATTAAAATACAAAACATAAAAACATTGCACACATAGCAGGCATTGTATCCACTGACCACTCAAACACGAAATTATGAGAGACTGTAAGACAGAGCTTAAAAAATTATTAAAACAGAAATGTACAAATAAATAACTAAATTAATTAATACAAATATGTACAAATAAATATATAATTATTTTGTTGTATTGTGTAATCTTATAAACAAATGAATAAACAAACTACAAAAACAAGCAATTAGATCTACATCAAACAGTAAATATAATTAACGCAGTACACCTTTACTCAAAGAACTAGAACTATTAAAAGCAGACACCCTCCTTAAGCTGTCATGCATGACATTTTTTTACAGATACAAAAATGGAATCATTCCAGAATATTTTACACACATGTTCACTGGTAATGAAAATGTATCATCTAGACCAAAAAGACAAAGAAAGGCACCACAATGCTATACTGACAATAAATAATTTTCCCCAAAACTATGACTGTAACATCCAGGTTAAACAAACTAATACAATATACTGCCGCCTTTGTATCAGACATACAATACCACAACTTTTGAAGAAAACTTTCTTCCACAAATTGCCATGGACAAAATTAACACCCAATCCTACCAAGGACTTGTGAATTACTCCAAAACATATATCATAAGTAAATATGGCTTGGAATGTAATATTAATAACTGCTACATCTGCGAAAAGAATATGCCAGCTGAAGCCTAGAAATGTATGGTATGCCTTCGTCATCATTATCATGATAAACTGCATTAATTAATAATTCATAGCTCTGTAATATAATATCATACTGAATATTCATTCAGTAATACTACCACTATACTATCAAAACACTTGGTATTTGAGTTCCTCACAATACAATTTGTAAATGATAAATTTGGAACTAACATATTATTTTTACTGTCAAGATTTTAATTGTATTTTTACAAGTTTAATGTATTTATCCTTTTTCTGTATTATTTAACTTCTCTGTACTTATCACAATAATGATAATTATATTTGATTCACATTCTATTCACATTTATAAACACAAAAAAGTATTTACATTATTCGCACTATATGTATTTTTTTTAGTATTATTTGTTAGTATTATCAGCACTGTTATAATTGTAGGCAAAGTTTGCAATTCCACATCTATTTATATACGTACACTCTAGTCAAACAGCAGTAATAATGATTACTGTACCATACGTAGTCATAGGGAGGCTTGTACAATAGCGATCTCTCTTAGAGTAGGCCTCCCTGGATCATCAAAACTATGTAAAATATGTACAAACTGTTATTTGACTCTATATGTAAGATCTAAACAAATAAACTTCACTTTACTTCACTTATGTGTAATATTTGTGCATGCAGTTTTGCTTATCATATTATCACTACTCAATTAATATATCTAACTGAACACAGTGTCCCTGTTTCAGGTGCAAACTGTTCTAGTGAAGATACTGGTCCTGCCTGCGTGAAAGACATGGCAGTCACCATCTGCATGTGTAAGGGGCTATGTCAATATAAACATTTCCAATAATCCAAAAAAAAATTGGATGTGGGTGGATGGGTGGGTGGGTGGGTCCACTTGAATTATTACCAAAAAGGAAAGGTATGTTTTAGAGTTTTTTCTCCAGTTGAAAGTTTGCAATAATCAGCTTTCCATTAACTGCACTTGCAATGCGTGTAAAATGCCTCCAGTTGTTTTATAGGTGTAGACGGGTGGTCAATCCTATAAAAAATGTGTTGTGGAGTATTGGAATTTTTTATTTACAAAGCTTCCAAAATCAAGAGTGCTGACTGTGAAAGTGTGACATCACAGTAGCACGAGTTGGCTCCACTCTCTCACACAACCTGCTGAGAGTGATACACCTCACCCCATAATGTGTAAGAATCATTGAAATGATACAAGAACTCACCCGAAAAGGAGCCTGAAGACAGTCGTTTGACTTCTGTTCCATCTGGCACCTCGTACAGATCATCATCAGAATACCTGTACCAACCACACACACTGCTACTCACAGTTCTGTCACCAGAATACCTGCACCAACCACACACACTGCAACTCACAGTTCTGTCACCAGAATACCTGCACCAACCACACACTGCAACTCACAGTTCTGTCACCAGAATACCTGCACCAACCACACACTGCAACTCACAGTTCTATCATAAGAATACCTGTACCAACCATACACACTACAACTCACAGTTCTGTCATCAGAATACCTGTACCAACCACACACACTGCAACTCACAGTTCTGTCACCAGAATACCTGTACCAACCACACACTGCAACTCAGTTCTGTCACCAGAATACCTGCACCAACCACACACACTGCAACTCACAGTTATGTCACCAGAATACTTGCACCAACCACACACTGCAACTCACAGTTCTGTCACCAGAATACCTGCACCAACCACACACTGCAACTCACAGTTCTGTCATAAGAATACCTGTACCAACCACACACACTACAACTCACAGTTCTGTCATCAGAATACCTGAACCAACCACACACACTGCAACTCACAGTTCTGTCACCAGAATACCTGTACCAACCACACACTGCAACTCAGTTCTGTCACCAGAATACCTGCACCAACCACACACTGCAACTCACAGTTCTGTCACCAGAATACCTGCACCAACCACACACTGCAACTCACAGTTCTGTAAGCAGAATACCTGCACCAACCACACACTGCAACTCACAGTTCTGTCACCAGAATACCTGCACCAACCACACACTGCAACTCACAGTTCTGTCACCAGAATACCTGCACCAACCACACACTGCAACTCACAGTTCTATCATAAGAATACCTGTACCAACCATACACACTACAACTCACAGTTCTGTCATCAGAATACCTGTACCAACCACACACACTGCAACTCACAGTTCTGTCACCAGAATACCTGTACCAACCACACACTGCAACTCAGTTCTGTCACCAGAATACCTGCACCAACCACACACACTGCAACTCACAGTTATGTCACCAGAATACTTGCACCAACCACACACTGCAACTCACAGTTCTGTCACCAGAATACCTGCACCAACCACACACTGCAACTCACAGTTCTGTCATAAGAATACCTGTACCAACCACACACACTACAACTCACAGTTCTGTCATCAGAATACCTGAACCAACCACACACACTGCAACTCACAGTTCTGTCACCAGAATACCTGTACCAACCACACACTGCAACTCAGTTCTGTCACCAGAATACCTGCACCAACCACACACTGCAACTCACAGTTCTGTCATCAGAATACCTGCACCAACCACACACTGCAACTCACAGTTCTGTAAGCAGAATACCTGCACCAACCACACACTGCAACTCACAGTTCTGTCACCAGAATACCTGCACCAACCACACACTGCAACTCACAGTTCTGTCACCAGAATACCTGCACCAAGCACACACACTGCAACTCAGAGATCTGTCATCAGAATACCTGCACCAACCACACACACTGCAACTCACAGTTCTGTCACCAGAATACCTGCACCAACCACACACACTGCAACTCACAGTTCTGCCATAAGAATACCTGTACCCACCACACACACGGCAACTCACAGTTCTGTCACCAGAATACCTGTACCAACCACACACACTGCAACTCACAGTTCTGTCACCAGAATACCTGCACCAACCACACACTGCAACTCACAGTTCTGCCATAAGAATACCTGCACCAACCACACACTGAAACTCACAGTTCTGTCTTCAGAATACCTGTACCAACCATACACACTGCAACTCACAGTTCTGTAAGCAGAATACCTGCACCAACCACACACTGCAACTCACAGTTCTGTCACCAGAATACCTGCACCAACCACACACTGCAACTCACAGTTCTGTCACCAGAATACCTGCACCAAGCACACACACTGCAACTCACAGTTCTGTCACCAGAATACCTGTACCAACCACACACACTGCAACTCACAGTTCTGTCACCAGAATACCTGTACCCACCACACACACTGCAACTCACAGTTCTGTCACCAGAATACCTGTACCAACCACACACACTGCAACTCACAGTTCTGTCACCAGAATACCTGCACCAACCACACACTGCAACTCACAGTTCTGCCATAAGAATACCTGCACCAACCACACACTGAAACTCACAGTTCTGTCTTCAGAATACCTGCACCAACCACACACACTGCAACTCAGTTCTGCCATAAGAATACCTGTACCCACCACACACACTGCAACTCACAGTTCTGTCACCAGAATACCTGTACCAACCACACACACTGCAACTCACAGTTCTGTCACCAGAATACCTGCACCAACCACACACTGAAACTCACAGTTCTATCATAAGAATACCTGTACCAACCATACACACTGCAACTCACAGTTCTGTCATCAGAATACCTGTACCAACCACACACACTGCAACTCACAGTTCTGTCACCAGAATACCTGTACCAACCATACACACTGCAACTCACAGTTCTGTCACCAGAATACCTGTACCAACCACACACTGCAACTCACAGTTCTGTCACCAGAATACCTGCACCAACCACACACTGCAACTCACAGTTCTGTCACCAGAATACCTGTACCAACCATACACACTGCAACTCACAGTTCTGTCACCAGAATACCTGTACCAACCACACACACTGCAACTCACAGTTCTGTCACCAGAATACCTGTACCAACCATACACACTGCAACTCACAGTTCTGTCACCAGAATACCTGTACCAACCACACACTGCAACTCACAGTTCTGTCACCAGAATACCTGCACCAACCACACACTGCAACTCACAGTTCTGTCACCAGAATACCTGCACCAACCATACACACTGCAACTCACAGTTCTGCCATAAGAATACCTGCACCAACCATACACACTGCAACACCAGAATACCTGCACCAAACACACACACTGCAACTCACAGTTCTGTCATCAGAATACCTGCACCAACCATACACACTGCAACTCACAGTTCTGCCATAAGAATACCTGTACCAAGCACACACACTGCAACTCATAGTTCTGTCATAAGAATACCTGTACCAACCATACACATTGCAACTCACAGTTCTGTCACTAGAATACCTGCACCAACCACACACTGCAACTCACAGTTCTGTCACCAGAATACCTGCACCAACCACACACTGAAAGTCACAGTTCTGTCACCAGAATACCTGCACCAGCCACACACTGCAACTCACAGTTCTGTCATAAGAATACCTGTACCAACCATACACACTGCAACTCACAGTTCTGCCACCAGAATACCTGTACCAACCACACACACTGCAACTCACAGTTCTGTCACCAGAATACCTGCACCAACCACACACTGCAACTCAGTTCTGTCACCAGAATACCTGCACCAGCCACACACTGCAACTCACAGTTCTGTCATAAGAATACCTGTACCAACCACACACACTGCAACTCACAGCTCTGTCATCAGAATACCTGTACCAACCACACACACTGCAACTCACAGTTCTGTCACCAGAATACCTGCACCAGCCACACACTGCAACTCACAGTTCTGTCATAAGAATACCTGTACCAACCATACACACTGCAACTCACAGTTCTGCCACCAGAATACCTGTACCAACCACACACACTGCAACTCACAGTTCTGTCACCAGAATACCTGCACCAACCACACACTGCAACTCAGTTCTGTCACCAGAATACCTGCACCAGCCACACACTGCAACTCACAGTTCTGTCATAAGAATACCTGTACCAACCACACACACTGCAACTCACAGCTCTGTCATCAGAATACCTGTACCAACCACACACACTGCAACTCACAGTTCTGTCACCAGAATACCTGCACCAGCCACACACTGCAACTCACAGTTCTGTCATAAGAATACCTGTACCAACCACACACACTGCAACTCACAGTTCTGTCACCAGAATACCTGCACCAACCACACACTGCAACTCAGTTCTGTCACCAGAATACCTGCACCAGCCACACACTGCAACTCACAGTTCTGTCATAAGAATACCTGTACCAACCACACACACTGCAACTCACAGCTCTGTCATCAGAATACCTGTACCAACCACACACACTGCAACTCACAGTTCTGTCACCAGAATACCTGCACCAGCCACACACTGCAACTCACAGTTCTGCCATAAGAATACCTGTACCAACCACACACACTGCAACTCACAGTTCTGTCACCAGAATACCTGTACCAACCACACACACTGCAACTCACAGTTCTGTCACCAGAATACCTGTACCAACCATACACACTGCAACTCACAGTTCTGTCACCAGAATACCTGCACCAACCACACACTGCAACTCACAGTTCTGTCATAAGAATACATGTACCAACCATACACACTGCAACTCACAGTTCTGTCACCAGAATACCTGCACCAACCACACACTGCAACTCACAGTTCTGTCATAAGAATACATGTACCAACCATACACACTGCAACTCACAGCTCTGTCACCAGAATACCTGTACCAACCATACACACTGCAACTCACAGTTCTGTCACCAGAATACCTGCACCAACCACACACTGCAACTCACAGTTCTGTCATCAGAATACCTGCACCAACCATACACACTGCAACTCACAGTTCTGTCATCAGAATACCTGTACCAACCACACACACTGCAACTCACAGTTCTGTCACCAGAATACCTGTACCAACCATACACACTGCAACTCACAGTTCTGTCACCAGAATACCTGCACCAACCACACACTGCAACTCACAGTTCTGTCATCAGAATACCTGCACCAACCATACACACTGCAACTCACAGTTCTGCCATAAGAATACCTGTACCAACCACACACACTGCAACTCACAGTTCTGTCACCAGAATACCTGTACCAACCATACACACTGCAACTCACAGTTCTGTCACCAGAATACCTGCACCAACCACACACTGCAACTCACAGTTCTGCCATAAGAATACCTGCACCAACCACATACTGAAACTCACAGTTCTGTCACCAGAATACCTGTACCAACCATACACACTGCAACTCACAGTTCTGCCATAAGAATACCTGTACCAACCATACACACTGCAACTCACAGTTCTGTCATCAGAATACCTGTACCAACCACACACACTGCAACTCACAGTTCTGTCACCAGAATACCTGTACCAACCATACACACTGCAACTCACAGTTCTGTCACCAGAATACCTGCACCAACCACACACTGCAACTCACAGTTCTGTCATAAGAATACATGTACCAACCATACACACTGCAACTCACAGTTCTGTCATCAGAATACCTGAACCAACCACACACACTGCAACTCACAGTTCTGTCACCAGAATACTTGCACCAACCACACACTGCAACTCACAGTTCTGTCACCAGAATACCTGCACCAACCACACACTGCAACTCACAGTTCTGTCATAAGAATACCTGTACCAACCACACACACTACAACTCACAGTTCTGTCATCAGAATACCTGAACCAACCACATACACTGCAACTCACAGTTCTGTCACCAGAATACCTGTACCAACCACACACTGCAACTCAGTTCTGTCACCAGAATACCTGCACCAACCACACACTGCAACTCACAGTTCTGTCACCAGAATACCTGCACCAACCACACACTGCAACTCACAGTTCTGTCACCAGAATACCTGCACCAAGCACACACACTGCAACTCACAGTTCTGTCATCAGAATACCTGTACCAACCAGACACACTGCAACTCACAGTTCTGTCACCAGAATACCTGTACCAACCACACACTGCAACTCACAGTTCTGTCACCAGAATACCTGCACCAACCACACACTGCAACTCACAGTTAATTCAGCAGAATAACCTGTACCAACCACACACTGCAACTCACAGTTCTGTCACCAGAATACCTGTACCAACCACACACACTGCAACTCACAGTTCTGTCACCAGAATACCTGTACCAACCACACACACTGCAACTCACAGTTCTGTCACCAGAATACCTGCACCAACCACACACTGCAACTCACAGTTCTGTCACCAGAATACCTGTACCAACCACACACACTGCAACTCACAGTTCTGTCACCAGAATACCTGTACCAACCACACACACTGCAACTCACAGTTCTGTCACCAGAATACCTGTACCAACCACACACACTGCAACTCACAGTTCTGTCATCAGAATACCTGCACCAACCACACACACTGCAACTCACAGTTCTGTCACCAGAATACCTGCACCAACCACACACACTGCAACTCACAGTTCTGTCACCAGAATACCTGTACCAACCACACACACACTGCAACTCACAGTTCTGTCACCAGAATACCTGCACCAACCACACACACGGCAACTCAGTTCTGTCACCAGAATACCTGTACCAACCACACACACTGCAACTCACAGTTCTGTCACCAGAATGCCTGCACCAACCACACACACTGCAACTCAGTTCTGTCACCAGAATACCTGTACCAACCACACACACACTGCAACTCACAGTTCTGTCACCAGAATACCTGCACCAACCACACACACTGCAACTCACAGTTCTGTCACCAGAATACCTGCACCAACCACACACACACTGCAACTCACAGTTCTGTCACCAGAATACCTGTACCAACCACACACACACTGCAACTCACAGTTCTGTCACCAGAATACCTGCACCAACCACACACACACTGCAACTCACAGTTCTGTCACCAGAATACCTGCACCAACCACACACACTGCAACTCACAGTTCTGTCACCAGAATACCTGCACCAACCACACACACTGCAACTCACAGTTCTGTCACCAGAATACCTGTACCAACCACACACACTGCAACTCACAGTTCTGTCACCAGAATACCTGTACCAACCACACACACACTGCAACTCACAGTTCTATTGTTATAAATTTAAATCTTTAATTCTTTACAATGCAAGATGGCCATATAATATTAATAATTTATTAAAATCCCCAAATTAAAAATGGTAATGTCAATATTAAGGGAAAGTCACTAGAATAAATCGTTACTTGTGTAGCTGGTGACTGTTGTACAGATGAATAACTTTAAATGAGAAACTAAGACAATGTAAATGTAGCACTGACTCTTGAGTCGAGTCAACGATGTCGATGAATTCCTCCGCAGGAACTGGCACAGTTGTTTCCTGAAATTACACCAAAATACTGCGTTGAAATGAATGAAACTAGCAGTAATACACAGCCTCTTGATATCTGGAAACATCTTTCCACTTCACATATAATAGAGACACATGGAGACATTTAAACTACTACTAACTCTACAGAATACCAATAAATTATGTTGTTATACTGTCTTAACATGATTTAATGCTACGTACTAGGATTTGACCATCCAGATACAAAATAGTGGTTGGATAAGTTATTCTCAAGTAAATACATTCTCCACCACTATATATTGGGTCCCGGTGCAAGCACATAACAAGAAGAAGACATCTTCTATATGACATCAGTGTATCATGTATTCCCCTTTGCCATCTGTCATTGTGTGACCACATTGTGTGACCACATTGTGTGACCACATTGTGTGACTACATTGCGTGACAACAATGAGTGACCACATTGTGTGACCACATTGTGTGACCACATTGTGTGACAACATTGTGTGACCACATTGTGTGACCACATTGTGTGACTACATTGCGTGACCACATTGTGTGACCACATTGTGTGACCACATTGTGTGACAACATTGTGTGACCACATTGTGTGACCACATTGTGTGACTACATTGCGTGACCACATTGTGTGACCACATTGTGTGACCACATTGATTCTTGACAGATTCCAGTTCAGATGGGATTTAAAAACTACCACAGATTATCACAAGACACAAACACGTTATGTAAGCATACATTTTTTAAAAGAACTAAATTTACCTAATTGGTATCGACAAGGGTGCTTATAATTTCACAAGCAGACAACATTTAGACGTTTCTGCGGCTCACCCAGTGGGCTGACAACCAAGATGATTTCCTAATGTACAATAAAATGCTAACAGATTTTTTTTTAAATCCACAATTTTCACTTTAAATTCTGTAAAAAAAAAACGGGACATGGCTGTATAAATCCAAAAATGCATATTAAATACATAGTATTTATATATTATCCTCTCCTTGACCCAATGTTTTACCACATACGGCTACATTGACGCGGCTTACTTTGTTAGCGGGTGTAGCATTCGCTCTGGACAGTGCCCTCTGTTGGGCCAAGAAGTTATCGCCCTCTTTCACACCCTCCGTCACAGGCAGCTCTGTGGAAGGGGTGGACATTGTTAGATACAACCGTGATTGGTTGGTATGACCTGGAAACAAGTTTTAAACGTACACATTTAACGAAGAATACTGAAGGACTGTGTGCTTCTTCCCATGCATGAGGGAAACAAGTGAATCAGATGAAGATTCCGATAGTGATGTATCATGATGTATCGTGATGTGGATAATAAAAAATACTGATGACAGCTGGTGAAGGAGACAATGACAAATGTTGGCCTACCACTACAGTTATCGCATAGAGGCAGACTTACCACTACAGTTATCGCATAGAGGCAGACTTACCACAACACTTGTTGCATAGAGGCAGACTTGCCACAACACTTGTCGAATGGAGGCAGACTTACAACTACACTTGTCATATAGCGGTGTACTTACCACTACACTTGTTGCATGGAGGCAGACTTACCACTAATCTTGTCGCATGGAAGCAAACTTACCACTACACTTGTCGTATGGAAACAGACTTACCACTACACTTGTCACATGGAGGCAGACTTACCACTACACTTGTCACATGGAAGCAGACTTACCACTACACTTGTCACATGGAAGCAGACTTACCACTACACTTGTCACATGGAAGCAGACTTACCACTACACTTGTCACATGGAAGCAAACTTACCACTACACTTGTCACATGGAAGCAGACTTACCACTACACTTGTCACATGGAAGCAGACTTACCACTACACTTGTCACATGGAAGCAGACTTACCACTACACTTGTCACATGGAAGCAGACTTACTACTACACTTGTCACATGGAGGCAGACTTACCACTAGACTTGTCGCATGGAAGCAGACTTACCACTACACTTGTCACATGGAAGCAGACTTACCACTACACTTGTTACATGGAGGGAGACTTACCACTACACTTGTCGTATGGAAACAGACTTACCACTACACTTGTCGCATGGAAGCAGACTTACCACTACACTTGTTGCATGGAGGCAGACTTACCACTACACTTGTCACATAGAAGCAGACTTACCACTACACTTGTTGCATGGAAGCAGACTTACCACTACACTTGTCACATGGAGGCAGACTTACCACTACACTTGTCACATGGAGGCAGACTTACCACTACACTTGTCGCATGGAGGCAGACTTATCACTACACTTGTTGCATGGAAGCAGACTTACCACTACACTTGTCACATGGAAGCAGACTTACTACTACACTTGTCACATGGAGGCAGACTTACCACTACACTTGTTGCATGGAAGCAGACTTACCACTACACTTGTCACATGGAAGCAGACTTACTACTACACTTGTCACATGGAAGCAGACTTACCACTACACTTGTCACATGGAAGCAGACTTATCACTACACTTGTCACATGGAAGCAGACTTATCACTACACTTGTTGCATGGAAGCAGACTTACCACTACACTTGTCACATGGAAGCAGACTTATCACTACACTTGTCACATGGAAGCAGACTTATCACTACACTTGTTGCATGGAAGCAGACTTACCACTACACTTGTCACATGGAAGCAGACTTATCACTACACTTGTCACATGGAAGCAGACTTACCACTACACTTGTCACATGGAGGCAGACTTATCACTACACTTGTCACATGGAAGCAGACTTACCACTACACTTGTCACATGGAAGCAGACTTATCACTACACTTGTTGCATGGAAGCAGACTTACCACTACACTTGTTACATGGAGGCAGACTTACCACTACACTTGTCACATGGAGGCAGACTTATCACTACGCTTGTTGCATGGAAGCAGACTTACCACTACACTTGTCACATGGAAGCAGACTTACCACTACACTTGTCACATGGAAGCAGACTTACTACTACACTTGTCACATGGAGGCAGACTTACCACTACACTTGTCGCATGGAGGCAGACTTACCACTACACTTGTCGCATGGAGGCAGACTTATCACTACACTTGTCACATGGAAGCAGACTTACCACTACACTTGTCACATGGAGGCAGACTTATCACTACACTTGTCACATGGAAGCAGACTTACCACTACACTTGTCACATGGAAGCAGACTTATCACTACACTTGTTGCATGGAAGCAGACTTACCACTACACTTGTCGCATGGAGGCAGACTTATCACTACGCTTGTTGCATGGAAGCAGACTTACCACTACACTTGTCACATGGAGGCAGACTTATCACTACACTTGTCACATGGAAGCAGACTTACCACTACACTTGTCACATGGAAGCAGACTTACTACTACACTTGTCACATGGAAGCAGACTTACCACTACACTTGTCACATGGAGGCAGACTTATCACTACACTTGTTGCATGGAAGCAGACTTACCACTACACTTGTCACATGGAGGCAGACTTACCACTACACTTGTCGCATGGAGGCAGACTTATCACTACACTTGTTGCATGGAAGCAGACTTACCACTACACTTGTCACATGGAGGCAGACTTACCACTACTCTTGTCACATGGAAGCAGACTTACCACTACACTTGTCACATGGAAGCAGACTTATCACTACACTTGTTGCATGGAAGCAGACTTACCACTACACTTGTCACATGGAGGCAGACTTAGCACTACACTTGTAGCATGGAAGCAGACTTACCACTACACTTGTCGCATGGAGGCAGACTTATCACTACACTTGTCACATGGAAGCAGACTTATCACTACACTTGTTGCATGGAAGCAGACTTACCACTACACTTGTCACATGGAGGCAGACTTATCACTACACTTGTTGCATGGAAGCAGACTTACCACTACACTTGTCACATGGAGGCAGACTTATCACTACACTTGTCACATGGAAGCAGACTTACCACTACACTTGTCACATGGAAGCAGACTTACTACTACACTTGTCACATGGAGGCAGACTTACCACTAGACTTGTCGCATGGAAGCAGACTTACCACTACACTTGTCACATGGAAGCAGACTTACCACTACACTTGTCGTATGGAAACAGACTTACCACTACACTTGTCGCATGGAGGCAGACTTACCACTACACTTGTCACATGGAAGCAGACTTACCAGTACACTTGTCACATGGAAGCAGACTTACCACTACACTTGTCACATGGAAGCAGACTTACTACTACACTTGTCACATGGAAGCAAACTTACCACTACACTTGTCACATGGAAGCAGACTTACCACTACACTTGTCACATGGAAGCAGACTTACCACTACACTTGTCACATGGAAGCAGACTTACCACTACACTTGTCACATGGAAGCAGACTTACTACTACACTTGTCACATGGAGGCAGACTTACCACTAGACTTGTCGCATGGAATCAGACTTACCACTACACTTGTCACATGGAAGCAGACTTACCACTACACTTGTTACATGGAGGCAGACTTACCACTACACTTGTCGTATGGAAACAGACTTACCACTACACTTGTCGCATGGAAGCAGACTTACCACTACACTTGTTGCATGGAGGCAGACTTACCACTACACTTGTCACATAGAAGCAGACTTACCACTACACTTGTCGCATTGAGGCAGACTTATCACTATACTTGTTGCATGGAGGCAGACTTACCACTACACTTGTCACATGGAAGCAGACTTACCACTACACTTGTCGTATGGAAACAGACTTACCACTACACTTGTCGCATGGAAGCAGACTTACCACTACACTTGTTGCATGGAGGCAGACTTACCACTACACTCACTACACTTGTCGCATTGAGGCAGACTTATCACTACACTTGTTGCATGGAGGCAGACTTACCACTACACTTGTCACATGGAAGCAGACTTACCACTACACTTGTCGCATGGAAGCAGACTTACCACTACACTTGTTTCATGGAAGCAGACTTACCACTACACTTGTCACATAGAAGCAGACTTACCACTACACTTGTTGCATGGAAGCAGACTTACCACTACACTTGTCACATGGAGGCAGACTTACCACTACACTTGTCACATGGAGGCAGACTTACCACTACACTTGTCGCATGGAGGCAGACTTACCACTACACTTGTCGCATGGAGGCAGACTTACCACTACACTTGTCGCATGGAGGCAGACTTATCACTACACTTGTCGCATGGAGGCAGACTTACCACTACACTTGTCAAATTCTAATCGAGGCAGACTTACCACTACATTTGTCTAATGGAGGCAGACTTACCACTATGCTTGTCGAATGGAAGCAGATATAATAAATTGAGACAGACTTACCATCAAACTTAACAAATGGAGGATGACTTACCATCAAACTTAACAAATGGAGGCTGACTTACCATCAAACTTAACAAACAGCTACTGACTTACCATCAAACTTAACGAATCGATGCTGATTTACCTTCAAACTTAACAAATGAAGGTTCACTTACTAGCAGGCTTGGCAAACTGAAACAGACTTACCACAAAGCTGGGACTTACCATCGTATCAACCTTGAACAAATAAGGCTTTCATGAAATGGAAGCAGACTTAACATTAGGCCAGAAAAATGATAAGCTTTGTTCTATCCCACTTTTCTACGCAGGCCAATATATAGAAAACATGGATGAATACAGTTATTTGAATACAACAGTCTTCCATACTAATTTGGCCACAAAGTAAGACAAACATGATGTTTACTGGATACACTCACCATCAGGTCTGGGTGGTAGGTTTGGGGCAGTAAGAACACATCCAGGGAAGAGGTGGGTTGTGCCAGTGGTTCTGATGGGGGGACTGTGAATTATAAGGTGTAGGTGTGGATGAGAGAGATGGTGGGGAGAGTTCACCTCAGCCTGGGAGGAGATAAGGTGACAGTATGGAAGAACACAGGACGTAAGGAGATGGGAGGGAAGGAGATGGGAAGGAAGGCAATGGGAGGGCAGGCAATGAGAGGGAAGGAGACAGGAGTGAAGACAAAGAGAGGGTGGAGAAAGTCACGGGTCCTGGCAAGTACACGTAGGGACTAGTAACACGGAGAGGGAGGGTACAACTGCCATAGTTAAGAAATACAGGCAGTTAGTGAGATAATTCTGTCAGGGATTTTACTACTAATGGGAAGCAGGGGTCAGGGTTATGGAAATTGCCACAGGATGCTAGTTCAGCAGCTATGTACGGAAGAAGTAGGATTTGTGGCTGACATGTTCATGAAGGATTGGCTTCATCTAAGTGGAAAGGGTGTAACAGTGTTTGTTGATGAATTCTCAGGAGACAGTGGCATGGGTAGCATAAAAAATATTTTTGGTAGCAAACATTGCTAAAACTAGAAGTGCAGGGGGGTTACTTAGAGGTGCATCAAACAGGACAGGAGGCCACTAGTACAACCAGTAACAAAATATCTGGAAAACATTTCTGAAACTGATTTTAAATGTATGTTTAAATGCAAGGAGCATAGTAAATAAGAAAAATTAATTAAACATTATGGTAGAAGATACTGACCATCACATAATTGATATAACCGAATCATGGGCCAACAAAGACAGCAGATGCTGAATTAGGACTGACAGGATACGTAATGTTTAGGAGAGATCAAATAGGAAGAAGGGGAGGGAGAGTCATTTTATATATCAAAGAATCTATTCATGCTTACAAAATAAAATTAGAAAAGGAAGCAGATTGCAAAGAAGTTGTTTGGTGCAACATAACTAGAGGAAATTCAACATTAACTATTGGATTAGTTTACCGAAGTCCAAACATAAATGAAGAAGATAACACAAAAATACAAAATGCTATAAAGGAAGTTAGTAAAGGGGAATGTATCATAATGGGAGATTTTAACCATGGGCACATACAATGGAAATCTCTAGAGTACAGGGGGTGAGGACCAACAATTTCTATTTTTAATTCAGGATAGCTTCCTTACTCAACACGTGCTAAATCCAACTAAGGGAGAGAATTATTAGATACAGTTTTGTCTTTACAAAACGAATTAGTGGACAATGTCAAAATACATGAACAATTGGGTAACAGTGATCATAATCAAATACATTTTGACATCAAAATAAAATCAGACAGTAAAAATAAAAAACATACAGGAGAAACTTCAACAAAGGTAAATATAAAGATATGAGAAAATACTTAGCAAAGCTAGATTGGAATAACACGCAGATGAACAACACCACAATTGAATATTGGAACAGTCTAAAATATGAAATTGAGAGTATCATTGATCAATTTATTCCCTTGAAAAAACAAGGAAAGCGGTCTACAAAGGAACACTTGTCAAAAGAAGCTATATAAGATATGACTATAAAGATATGAAAAAGTACTTAGCAAAGCTAGATTGGAATAACATGCTGATGAATAAGACAGCAATTGAATGTTGGAACATTCCAAAATATGAAATTGACAGTATCATTGAACAATTTGTTTCCTTGAAAAACTAAGGAAAACAGTCTAGACTAGTCTAGAAAAATAGCATACAAGCTAACTACGTGGAGGGTTTATAGGCGTACCAGAAAGGATGAAGACTACACAAATTACAAAGAGGCACTTAATGCAGCTACAACTAAAATTAGAAAATCTAAACGAAGGTATGAAAAAAAATTAGCATGTAACATAAAAAATGACAAAAAAATTTTTATGCGTATGTCAGGAGTAAATAAAACGTACAAGACAAGGTTGGACCACTAGAAGACAGTGCTGGAAATATAATATCACAAGGTTTTTTAATGGTGGAAGACCGAAATATGGATACTTCAGTTCAGTGTTTACCTGGGAGGATATTAGTTCATTACCAGTTCCAGATCTATGCTAATTTTCAAGAGGCAAAATCAGACTATTTAGGGCAGTTAATTGTAACTTTAGAAATGGTGGCTAAGAAAATAAAGGCAATGAAGGATAATAAATCACCTGGAGTGGATGGAATTCCTCCAAAACTACTAATGGAAACAGTAGAACAAATCAGTATACCAATTGCAAGAGCATTCAACTTGTCATTAAAAGAGGGAGTAGTTCCTTTTGAAAGGAAAGGGTTCGATAAATAAGTCAGAGAATTACAGACCAGTTTAACAGCTGAGTCAATTCGTGTCAAATCAACCAATCGTCAAAAAGCTGATGCCTCAGAATTTGCTGAAATTTTAACCAATGAATAAATAGCTATACATGAGCACTCCTGCAAATAAACTAAGGACTTGCATGCAAGTTGTGTTTGTAACGCCCTATAATATAAACAGGGGATAAGCGTCCAAAAACACACCTGTTATTTTTATCTGTTTTCAGGTACTTCTAACTTAAGATGTTTACAAGCTACTGATCTGAAATTTGCTGAATATATAGACATAAAATATTGGCGCAGATTATCCTGCAAAATTCGAGAATGATAGAACAAAAGACAATGGGTACATTGGGTGCATGAAAATGGAAAATAACATTTAAAACAATTCTGAGAAAGATTTAAGCAATCTGTATTCATTGTTGTGTTATAGTAGAATGTTCAAATTGCTACCATCTATTGTCTGGTATACTGGCAATAACCTGTTCATTCAGTAGGCTTCTAGTTGACGTGACCACCATTTTCAGATATGTAGCTTGTTAACTTCTAAAGTTTACCCCTTGTTCACATCATAGGGCGTTACGGACACAATTTGCATGTAAATGCTTAGTTCTTTTGTAGATGTGATTCATTGGTTAAAATGAAAGCAAATTCTGAGACATCAACTTTTCAATTTGTATGAACACATTCAGTCTCTCTACATAGATGCACTTACCATCAGGTCTGGGTGGTAGATCTGGGGGCAGTATGAACACATCTATTCTCTCTACATAGATGCACTTACCATCAGGTCTGGGTGGTAGATCTGGGGGCAGTATGAACACATCTATTCTCTCTACATAGATGCACTTACCATCAGGTCTGGGTGGTAGATCTGGGGGCAGTATGAACACATCTATTCTCTCTACATAGATGCACTTACCATCAGGTCTGGGTGGTAGATATGGGGGCAGTATGAACACATCTATTCTCTCTACATAGATGCACTTACCATCAGGTCTGGGTGGTAGATCTGGGGGCAGTATGAACACATCTATTCTCTCTACATAGATGCACTTACCATCAGGTCTGGGTGGTAGATCTGGGGGCAGTATGAACACATCTATTCTCTCTACATAGTACTGTCGTTTCTTCTCAGCCAATGAAGACAGATTCTCCTTCTTGAGGACATGGCGTAGAAAGTTATTTATGTCTGGCAGAAGTTCTGAAAATGAAAACAAAACTGACATTAACTGAACTACTGATCCAATTAATGAAAAATAAATACGTTATTCACTTAGTGACACAAGTGCTTCTGTGTCAGTCAAGGCACCAGGTTTTATTCATTTAGTGACATCAGTATTCATTTTAATTCTGTATTCATTTTAATTCTGTTATGTCAATATTGGCAATAGTCTACAATGGAGTGAGTGCGCAGGAGGTCTGTTGGCTATGCAGTACTTCGGTGTCATATTCATTCATTTAGTGACATCAGTACTTTGGTGTAACTTGAAGCACCAGGTTTTATTCATTTAGTGACATCAGTATTAATTCTAATTCTGTTATGTCAATATTGGCAATAGTCTACAATGGACTGAGTGCGCAGGAAGTCTGTTGGCTATGCAGTACTTCGGTGTCATATTCATTCATTTAGTGACATCAGTACTTTGGTGTAACTTGAAGCACCAGGTTTTATTCATTTAGTGACATCAGTATTAATTCTAATTCTGTTATGTCAATATTGGCAATAGTCTACAATGGAGTGAGTGCGCAGGAAGTCTGTTGGCTATGCAGTACTTCGGTGTCATATTCATTCATTTAGTGACATCAGTACTTTGGTGTAACTTGAAGCACCAGGTTTTATTCATTTAGTGACATCAGGATTAATTCTAATTCTGTTATGTCAATATTGGCAATAGTCTACAATGGAGTGAGTGCGCAGGAAGTCTGTTGGCTATGCAGTACTTCGGTGTCATATTCATTCATTTAGTGACATCAGTACTTTGGTGTAACTTGAAGCACCAGGTTTTATTCATTTAGTGACATCAGTATTAATTCTAATTCTGTTATGTCAATATTGGCAATAGTCTACAATGGAGTGAGTGTGCAGGAAGTCTGTTGGCTATGCAGTACTTCGGTGTCATATTCATTCATTTAGTGACATCAGTACTTCGGTGTAACTTGAAGCACCAGGTTTTATTCATTTGGTGACATCAGTATTCATTTTAATTCTGTTATGTCAATATTGGCAATAGTCTACAATGGAGTGAGTGCGCAGGAGGTCTGTTGGCTATGCAGTACTTCGGTGTCATATTCATTCATTTAGTGACATCAGTACTTTGGTGTAACTTGAAGCACCAGGTTTTATTCATTTAGTGACATCAGTATTAATTCTAATTCTGTTATGTCAATATTGGCAATAGTCTACAATGGAGTGAGTGCGCAGGAAGTCTGTTGGCTATGCAGTACTTCGGTGTCATATTCATTCATTTAGTGACATCAGTACTTTGGTGTAACTTGAAGCACCAGGTTTTATTCATTTAGTGACATCAGTATTAATTCTAATTCTGTTATGTCAATATTGGCAATAGTCTACAATGGAGTGAGTGTGCAGGAAGTCTGTTGGCTATGCAGTACTTCGGTGTCATATTCATTCATTTAGTGACATCAGTACTTTGGTGTAACTTGAAGCACCAGGTTTTATTCATTTAGTGACATCAGTATTAATTCTAATTCTGTTATGTCAATATTGGCAATAGTCTACAATGGAGTGAGTGTGCAGGAAGTCTGTTGGCTATGCAGTACTTCGGTGTCATATTCATTCATTTAGTGACATCAGTACTTTGGTGTAACTTGAAGCACCAGGTTTTATTCATTTAGTGACATCAGTATTAATTCTAATTCTGTTATGTCAATATTGGCAATAGTCTACAATGGAGTGAGTGTGCAGGAAGTCTGTTGGCTATGCAGTACTTCGGTGTCATATTCATTCATTTAGTGACATCAGTACTTTGGTGTAACTTGAAGCACCAGGTTTTATTCATTTAGTGACATCAGTATTAATTCTAATTCTGTTATGTCAATATTGGCAATAGTCTACAATGGAGTGAGTGTGCAGGAAGTCTGTTGGCTATGCAGTACTTCGGTGTCATATTCATTCATTTAGTGACATCAGTACTTCGGTGTAACTTGAAGCACCAGGTTTTATTCATTTGGTGACATCAGTATTCATTTTAATTCTGTTATGTCAATATTGGCAATAGTCTACAATGGAGTGAGTGTGCAGGAAGTCTGTTGGCTATGCAGTACTTCGGTGTCATATTCATTCATTTAGTGACATCAGTACTTTGGTGTAACTTGAAGCACCAGGTTTCATTAATTTCTGCGTCATCAGACAATCTCACATCTTAGGAGAAAGTTAGACAGGGAAATGATATATGATCTGACTGAGAGGAAGCTGAAAAAAAAAGAAATGCTGGATCACTGTCCTTTGTCATCAGGACTCTAATTCATCCAGCCTGAGTAGATGTCAGGATTGAAGACATCACCCATCATAACAACACTGGGGCCCATGGCACTGGCCAAATGTGGAACACTGATCTTCACTGTTTTATGATCAGCCATTAACAGCTGTCAATGCACATAACATCCAATCCAAACCATGCAACATGTTGGTTTCATAAAAGATGTTCCATTCCATTTTCCTGGGATTCAGAAATTAAAAGATACTATCATGGATGCTTATTAACTTTAAATGCTGCTGTTATCACTCACCAACCCTGCTTTAGCAGAAACTGTACTTTATATTTTGTAGACTTAGTGTAGTTGTTAGTGCAGTATAGGGAAATTGTATTTTTTGTGGTTTTATACATATATATATATATATTATATATATATATATATATATATATATATATATATATATATATATATATATATATATATATATATATATATATATAATGTATGCTAAGTGATATTACATAGCACTAAAGATACATGATAGTCTTCTTCCCCCTCTACCCTGAGTTACTTGTGTTGGTTTCAGTTAGTCTGCTTAATGTTTACATTTTGTTTGGTGTTTATAAGTTAGAACTAGTTGGCTAATCTGCTTTATTTATTTATTATTATTATTACTATCTTTATTCGGATTAAAGTTCCAGAAACATGTACATATAACAAATTATAAGTTAGAAATAGCAGCTAGAAAATAAAATATGTTGTGCTAAGATAAGAAATTACAGCATTACATTCTTCCTTATTTAATTTATATTCCACATTTCTTTACATTTATGCTTAATAGCACTCACAAGCATATACAACAGTTCATCATATGTCACATTATATTTGGATATAATGTGTCTTACATTTCAGCCCACAGAGGACCTATATTTCTATAAGCAAATGTCATTGCATTTGCTATATAATTAATAACCATGTTGTCTGACAAGGCTACTGTTCTGTAAACCTTTATAAACCTAAACACCAAAGCAACATCTAAAGGTACACATTATAGTTTCCCAGCTTTACTTTAGTGAGCATGACTAATATGTACCAAACATTATCTGGTCCTGCCTTACCAATAAGTAAACCACTGCAAGGTGCCTGAAATAAGTATTATAAAATGAGACAGCTGTACCATGATAGCACTGCAAAGTGCCTGAAATAAGTATTATAAAATGAGACAGCTTTACCATGATAGCACTGCAAAGTGCCTGAAATAAGTATTATAAAATGAGACAGCTTTACCATGATAGCACTGCAAAGTGCCTGAAATAAGTATTATAAAATGAGACAGCTGTACCATGATAGCACTGCAAGGTGCCTGAAATAAGTATTATAAAATGAGACAGCTGTACCATGATAGCACTGCAAGGTGCCTGAAATAAGTATTATAAAATGAGACAGCTGTACCATGATAGCACTGCAAGGTGCCTGAAATAAGTATTATAAAATGAGACAGCTGTACCATGATAGCACTGCAAGGTGCCTGAAATAAGTATTATAAAATGAGACAGCTGTACCATGATAGCACTGCAAGGTGCCTGAAATAAGTATTATAAAATGAGACAGCTGTACCATGATAGCACTGCAAGGTGCCTGAAATAAGTATTATAAAATGAGACAGCTGTACCATGATAGCACTGCAAGGTGCCTGAAATAAGTATTATAAAATGAGACAGCTGTACCATGATAGCACTGCAAGGTGCCTGAAATAAGTATTATAAAATGAGACAGCTGTACCATGATAGCACTGCAAGGTGCCTGAAATAAGTATTATAAAATGAGACAGCTGTACCATGATAGCACTGCAAGGTGCCTGAAATAAGTATTATAAAATGAGACAGCTGTACCATGATAGCACTGCAAGGTGCCTGAAATAAGTATTATAAAATGAGACAGCTGTACCATGATAGCACTGCAAGGTGCCTGAAATAAGTATTATAAAATGAGACAGCTGTACCATGATAGCACTGCAAGGTGCCTGAAATAAGTATTATAAAATGAGACAGCTGTACCATGATAGCACTGCAAGGTGCCTGAAATAAGTATTATAAAATGAGACAGCTGTACCATGATAGCACTGCAAGGTGCCTGAAATAAGTATTATAAAATGAGACAGCTGTACCATGATAGCACTGCAAGGTGCCTGAAATAAGTATTATAAAATGAGACAGTTGTACCATGATAGCACTGCAAGGTGCCTGAAATAAGTATTATAAAATGAGACAGCTGTACCATGATAGCACTGCAAGGTGCCTGAAATAAGTATTATAAAATGAGACAGTTGTACCATGATAGCACTGCAAGGTGCCTGAAATAAGTATTATAAAATGAGACAGCTGTACCATGATAGCACTGCAAGGTGCCTGAAATAAGTATTATAAAATGAGACAGCTGTACCATGATAGCACTGCAAGGTGCCTGAAATAAGTATTATAAAATGAGACAGCTGTACCATGATAGCACTGCAAGGTGCCTGAAATAAGTATTATAAAATGAGACAGCTGTACCATGATAGCACTGCAAGGTGCCTGAAATAAGTATTATAAAATGAGACAGTTGTACCATGATAGCACTGCAAGGTGCCTGAAATAAGTATTATAAAATGAGACAGTTGTACCATGATAGCACTGCAAGGTGCCTGAAATAAGTATTATAAAATGAGACAGCTGTACCATGATAGCACTGCAAGGTGCCTGAAATAAGTATTATAAAATGAGACAGCTGTACCATGATAGCACTGCAAGGTGCCTGAAATAAGTATTATAAAATGAGACAGCTGTACCATGATAGCACTGCAAGGTGCCTGAAATAAGTATTATAAAATGAGACAGCTGTACCATGATAGCACTGCAAGGTGCCTGAAATAAGTATTATAAAATGAGACAGCTGTACCATGATAGCACTGCAAGGTGCCTGAAATAAGTATTATAAAATGAGACAGCTGTACCATGATAGCACTGCAAGGTGCCTGAAATAAGTATTATAAAATGAGACAGCTGTACCATGATACCACTGCAAGGTGCCTGAAATAAGTATTATAAAATGAGACAGCTTTACCATGATAGCACTGCAAGGTGCCTGAAATAAGTATTATAAAATGAGACAGCTGTACCATGATAGCACTGCAAGGTGCCTGAAATAAGTATTATAAAATGAGACAGCTGTACCATGATAGCACTGCAAGGTGCCTGAAATAAGTATTATAAAATGAGACAGCTGTACCATGATAGCACTGCAAGGTGCCTGAAATAAGTATTATAAAATGAGACAGCTGTACCATGATAGCACTGCAAGGTGCCTGAAATAAGTATTATAAAATGAGACAGCTGTACCATGATAGCACTGCAAAGTGCCTGAAATAAGTATTATAAAATGAGACAGCTGTACCATGATAGCACTGCAAAGTGCCTGAAATAAGTATTATAAAATGAGACAGCTGTACCATGATAGCACTGCAAGGTGCCTGAAATAAGTATTATAAAATGAGACAGCTGTACCATGATAGCACTGCAAAGTGCCTGAAATAATAACACTGATTATGATGCCAGTTGCAGTGTTGAAAGCCATTGTTTTGTCCAGTGTTGGAGAATGGTTTAACACTAATTGTACTGGGTCTTATTACACATACAAACTGCAATTATAAGTTTAATTAATTACAATAACTCATAAACATTTGGTTATCTTTACATAAATCAAATTACTCTTTTGTATTAATTTTTGTAACAAATAGGTCATAATTATAACAGTTAGAGTGATGACCATATGGGTAAAAGTTACAGTTTAGATATATTACAATATTATTTTAATCTGAATTGATTAAACTGATCAACAGCAGCATTTAAAGGATATGATTACACTACTTGAGAAAATATAAATAAAGATTATGCTTAGAGCTTAAAATGATTTAATCATAACTGCACACAACCTTTGTATATTTTAACAAACAGACTTTGTAAAGCAGACAGCTGGATAGGATCACACTATAAGTAGGTCATGTTGGTCTAGCTATTGGCCAAGTGCAGATTTAATATGTTTATACAAGAGACAGGCCTTGGAGTGAATGAGGGAACTAGGCCTTGGAGTGAACGAGGGAACTAGGCCTTGGAGTGAACGAGGGAACTAGGCCTTGGAGTGAATGAGGGAACTAGGCCTTGGAGTGAATGAAGGAACTAGGCCTTGGAGTGAATGAGGGAACTAGGCCTTGGAGTGAATGAGGGAACTAGGCCTTGGAGTGAATGAGGGAACTACGTGATAAACACAAGTTTCACTGCAGTACACTGTTGCATATTTTGTAGGATGTTCTGGAGGTACACAGACTACCACGCAATAAAAACAAAATATTAAACTGAAGAAAAAAACATTTGCGGCATTTGTAGCAAATTCTCAGTCAAACTCAAAACACTAGATGGCCTATTCCTCTATCAATGCAACAACACTAGATGGCCTATTCCCCTATCAAAGCAACAACACTAGATGGCTTATTCCCCTATCAATGCAACAACACTAGATGGCCTATTCCTCTATCAATGCAACAACACTAGATGGCCTATTCCCCTATCAATGCAACAACACTAGATGGCCTATTCCTCTATCAATGCAACAACACTAGATGGCCTATTCCTCTATCGAAGCAACAACACTAGATGGCCTATTCCTCTATCGAAGCAACAACACTAGATGGCCTATTCCCCTATCAAAGCAACAACACTAGATGGCCTATTCCCCTATCAAAGCAACAACACTAGATGGCCTATTCCCCTATCAAGGCAACAACACTAGATGGCCTATTCCTCTATCAAAGCATCAACACTAGATGGCCTATTCCTCTATCAAAGCAACAATAATAGATTGCCTATTCCTCTATCAAAGCAACAATACAAGATGGCCTATTCCTCTATCAAAGCAACAACACTATATGGCCTATTCCTCTATCAAAGCAACAACACTAGATGGCCTATTCCCCTATCAAAACAACACTAGATGGCCCATTCCCCTATCAAAGCAACAACACTAGATGGCCTATTCCTCTATCAAAGCAACAACACTAGATGGCCTATTCCCCTATCAAAGCAACAACACTAGATGGCCTATTCCTCTATCAAAGCATCAACACTAGATGGCTATTATTTGTCCAACTGAATTCTCATTTTTCTTGAATGCAAAGTAAACTTTTTCAAAGCATTTTCAACGCCTCTTTGCAAGATAACCTTATCTTACATGTCATACAATTCTTACGAATTCTCTTGTAATCATACAACAGCAATGTATTCAATCACATGCTTTGTAATATACCATTGAGCTGTGCACTTTACTACACCTTATTTTTGGCTAATACCATCTTATTTGTCATGTAAATGTTTACATAACATTGACAATTATGTTATTACTCATCAACCCATTTTGAGTTTCTAAACAATCTCCTAAATCACACCAATCTATTCACTTGTCATATTATTGTCAAATGGACATTTTTTTACTGAATAATCTTCGTTTGTTCGTTCATTCATTCGTTTGTTGTCGTATATGTATTCAATGACCCACACACTATGTGCATTGTTACCCTGATTGTTTTCATCATCCCCAGTTACCCTGATTGTCTTCATCATCCCCAGTTACCCTAATTGTGTTCATCATCCCCAGTTACCCTGATTGTTTTCATCATCCCCAGTTACCCTAATTGTCCTCGTCATGCTCCGTTACCCTGATTGTCTTCATCCCCAGTTACCCTGATTGTCATCATCATCCCAAATACCCTGATTGTCTTTGTCATCCCTAGTAACAATGATTGTTATCATCATCCCCAGTTATCCTGATTGTCTTCATCATCCACAGTTACCCTGATTGTCTTCATCATCCACAGTTACCCTGATTGTCATCATCATCCCAAGTTACGCTGTTGACATTGAATAAGTCAACAAACCCACTGCTACGAGAGTCCAACAATTTTCTCATCTACAGGGGTGTACTGTAGCCCACCCTTATCAAATATCTGTTAATTCTAGTTTTAAACATATTCACACTACTAGCATTAACACAATCATTTGACAGTTTGTTCCATTCATTTATCACCCTCTGTGAGAAAGAGTATTTTCTCATGTCCAACCTACACTGTTCCTTAACTAATGCTGCTTTGTGTCCTCTGGTTCTACTGCCTTCTTTAAGTTTGAAGAACATATTCCTATCAACATCCTCATAACCATTCACTATTTTAAACACTTCTATTTCGTCTCCTCTTAGACTCCTGGTCTCTAGTTTTGTCAAACCACATTCTAATAAGTGGCTTTCATAGCAAAGGTCTCTCAATTCTGGAATCATTTTAGTTGCTCTTCGTTGTATTCTTTCTAGCTTGTCTATGTGTTTTTACGATATGGCCTCCATGCTTGAATACAATATTCCAAATGTGGTCTAACTATTGCTTTGTACAGGGGTACAATTAGATGTTTCTCCTTATACGTGATAGTTCTCCTAATTAGCCCTAGAATTTGATTTCCTTTTGAAGCAGCAATCCGACATTGCTCTCAAACTTTCATCATGTCAGCACTAAATGTTACTCCTAAGTGATTTTCTTGTGTGTTTCTACCTAGTACAGCATCCCTCATTTTATATTCTCCGTCCATGTTTCCATGTCCTATGTGTATGCATTTACACTTCCCAAAATTGAATAACATTTGCCATTTTTCTGACCAATTAACTAATTTATCTAGATCATCCTGTAAACTTTGTTTATCTGTATTATTAGTAACATTTCTGAATATTTTTATGTCATCTAAAAAATTTGAGTACTTTGCTAGATATGTCATCTTCCAAAACATTTATATATATTAAAAACAGTATAGGGCCTAATACTGATCCATGTGGTACCCCACTCAAAACAGATTTCCAGTTTGAAATCTCACCATCTACTATTACTCTCTGTCTTCTGTGTGTAAGCCACTCTTCTATCCAGTTGATTACATCATTACCTATACCATGGGCTTTCAGTTTAAGTAACAATCTTTGATGTGGCACTTTATCAAAAGCTTTCTGAAAATATAAATAGACAACATCTACTGGTGACCCATCAGCTACCCACTTTGTAATTTCTTAAAAAAACATAAGAGATTGGTTAGACATGACCTTGCTTTTAGGAACCCATGTTGAGATGTATTTATTAATTTATGTTTTACAAGGAATTCCACCATGTGGTCTCTAATTAATGTTTCAAGTAATTTACATACAACTGATGTTAAACTCACTGGTCTGTAATGTTCTGGCTTGTTCCTCGATCCCTTCTTAAATAGCGGCGTAATGTTTGCCTCTTTCCATTCTGAAGGAACTATTCCTTCTTCTAGTGACAAGTTAAAAAATTTTGCAAGTGGTGTACTAATTTGCTCAACAATTTCCTTAAGCAGTTTTGGTGGTATCCCATCAACTCCCGGTGATTTAGTATCTTTCATCTTCTTAATTTTCTTTGCTATCATTTCAGGAGTTACAAATAACTGCCACCCTAAATGTTATGATTTACTGCCCTCAAACTTAGTAAATGGAACTGGAAGTGAGCTGGTATCTTCTGTGGTAAAAACTGAGCAGAAATACTCATTTAGGACCTCTGCCATCTGAAACCCGTCTGAAATTATGTTTCCACTGTTGTTTTCCGGTGGTCCGACCTTATCTCAAACTTTCTGTTTATTCCTTACATAAGCATAGAAACTCTTGCTGTTATTTTATATATTACCTGCCAATTTTTGTTCAAAGGTTCTTTTAGATTTTCTAATTTCAGTTATAGCTAGGTTAAGTGCCTCTATGTAATTTGCATAGTCTTCATCCTTTCTGGTACGCCTATAAACCCTCCACATAGTTTGCTTAAACACTATTTTTTAATAGCTTCTTTTGACAAGTGTTTCTTTCTAGACCGTTTTCCTTGTTTTTTCAAGGGAAGAAATTTATCAATGATACTCTCCATTTCATACTTTAGAATATTCCAACATTCAATTGCGGTCTTATTCATCAGCATGTTATTCCAATCTAGCTTTGCTAAGTACTTTTTCATATCTTTATAGTTAACTTTGTGGAAGTTTCACCGATACATTTAAAAAATTTTTACTTTCTGATTTTACATTGATGTCGAAATGTATTTGATTGTGGTCACTGTTACCCAATGGTTCATGTATTTTTACATTGTCCACTAATTCTTTTTGTGATGACAAAACTATATCTAATACATTATCTCCCCTGGTTGGTTCTAGCATGTGTTGAGTAAGGAAGCTATCCTGAATTTAAAATATAAATTGTTGGTCCTCACCCCCTGTACTCTCGAGATTTCCATTGTATGTGTCCATGGTTAAAATGTCCCATTATGATACATTCCCCTTTACTAACTTCCTTTATAGCATTTTGTATTTTTGTGTTATCCTCTTCGTTTATGTTTGGACTTCGGGAAACTAATCGTATAGTTAACTTTGAATTTCCTGAAACTATTTTGCACCAAACAGCTTCATCGCAATCTGCTCCCCTCTCCTTCGGTCCATTTGTCTTCACTTCCATTTCTTTCCTTCCCATCTCCTTTCATCCTGTGTCCCTACATCCCATCTCCTTACGTCCTGTCTATATACGACCTGTCACCTTACCTCCTCTCAGCCTCCTCCCAGGCTGAGGTGAGGTTTCCCTAGCATCTCTCGTCGCCTTCCCTCTCTTTATCTTTATTCTTACGCCTCAGTACACTACAAATCCTTAATCTAAAGTTGCCATAGTTATATGTTTACTTACCAAGGTTATCTAGTAACACATCTAAGAATATCTTTATTAATTTCATTGAAAGATGTGAACCTGTATCTATTATTCAAATTCTACTTTCCTGTCTGAATACTCAACTTTGTTGTTACTCAAAACAGTTCAGTATACTGTGGTGTACAACAATAATTTTATTTTTTTCAGCATAGTACCAAATGAAGTTGCATAATTATTGGGGATATTCTCTCATCTTATTAATTGAAGAATCTCCACATTATCATATGATTTAAAGAATATAGTGCCATGACAAAACAGCTCCAAATTATACATTTCTGATAAAAATGTCCCAAAGTATTAAAATAAAAACTGTACACCATTAAACAAATATATAATATAAAAATATGTCATAATGTATCTTAATTAAGTATGCACCGTTGGAATAAAGTTATTGCACTGAACAGATCCAGAATAAGATCATATCCAAGACAAGACAAATCTAACTAACAAAAAATAGCAATAATATATGTCTTATATAGCACTGGTGTCCACCAGGACATTATCAGAGAGAGGCTTTGGCAGCAGTTAAGTCATAGTGCACACAAGGGTTTTTGTAGAGGACGACCATTGGCTGAACAACATCACTGGAGCTGTCAGATGGGTGACAGACACTGACAGACAGTGGCTCCTGTAACTGTGACCTTAATATAGATAACAACATGTGAATGTGTTCTGCATAACAGTTCTATACATTTGGGGTTGGTCAGAGTAATGACATCAAGTAAAGTAGGAGAGACCAGGCTATGGACAGAGTGCACAGAAGTCTTCAAGCAAGGCCACAGGCTTGCACTGACTCAACAAGCAAGGCCACAAGGAATACACTGACTGAACAAGCAAGGCCACAAGGTACACACTGACTGAACAAGCAAGGCCACAAGGTACACACTGACTGAACAAGCAAGGCCACAAGGCATACACTGACTGAACAAGCAAGGCCACAAGGCATACACTGACTGAACAAGCAAGGCCACAAGGCATACACTGACTGAACAAGCAAGGCCACAAGGCATACACTGACTGAACAAGCAAGCCACAGGCATACACCGACTGAACGTGCAAGGTGACAGACTTACATTGAATGTAGGAGATAAATATTTACCAGTTCCACTACAATAATACGTTGCATACTTGGATTTGGAAGGAAACGGATTTAAGCAGCAAGGCTTCTGATATTGACATGTTGGCATTTTGACAATAACAGTGATATGCGCAGTGTGTTGCAGATTTGAAAACATTTTGACAATGACAGTAATATGCGCAGTGTGTTGCAGATTTGAAAACATTCAGGTATTCTGTTGGTTATTGTCCCAAACATAGACTGAGTAAAAACCACCATACTGCCAGCATGACATACCGCACTGCCCACATGACATACTGCACTGCCAGGATGACATACCGCACTGCCCACATGACACACGGCACTGCCAGGATGAAATACCGCACTGCCCACATGACATACCGCACTGCCAGGATGACATACCGCACTGCCCACATGACATACCGCACTGCCCACATGACATACCGCACTGCCAGGATGACATACCGCACTGCCAGGATGACATACCGCACTGCCAGGATGAGCTATAACTTGAAAAATACTGCCTTTAATCATATTTTCTACAATCATAAGAAATGTTGTAATGTCACTAATAAGGCAGTTAGCTATGTTCTAAATCTAACCCCCTCCACATGAAGTGTCTCTGCTAAGTGGACAAACAGAAAAATGGTTCAGGATACAGTTACATTTCCCATTGGTGGCCATGCTGGACACGCTGGTCGAGTTTTGTAAAAATTAGACATTTCTAACTCTTGTAATATGCCTGTATGTGCGATACCCTTCAATGTCTACCAATATTGGCATGAATTACGACGCACACGTGTCTAGTGGCCAAAAAAATCACCAATATCCTTCCGCCTATTAAAATCATCTAAAAATCCACCATTTCACTCTCAACAGGTTCCACCAGCAAACTGGGTAATGTCCCTGCACAAATGCACTTATGTCAGAACTTATGAATTTTTTAAAACGTCTTATATCCAAATTTACTATGCCCTGTAACATACCAGGAAGTCTAACTGAGGCATGACCCCAAATAGGGAAGCTATTTTCTGAAAAAGTGACCAATTTTACATCACATTGCAGCACAATATATATGTACACATATTTAACAAGATTTAACAAGATTTGCCATCCAAGCCAAAGGCCCAGATGGCAAGTGGACAAGGAAGCCATTGGCTTATCGAGAGTCCAACAATGTTCACCTACTTATAACCCGCCCTCCTGATATATGTGTCAACCTTGTTTTTAAACATATTCACGCTGCTAGCAGTTACACAATCTGTAGACAGTTTGTTCCATTCATTTATTGTCCTCTGTGAGAACGAGTGCTTCCTGATGTCCAATCTACATTGATCCTTTACTAATTTTACCTCAAGTCCTCTAGTTCTGCTATCCTTCTTGAGTGAGAAAAACATATTTCTATCAATATTTTCATACCCATTCAATATCTTAAAAACTTCAATCTGATCTCCTCTTAACCTCCTTGTCTCTAGAGTTGTTAAACCACATTCTTTCAGGCGTTCTTCATAACTAAGGTCTCTAAGTTCTGGAATCATTTTAGTTGCTCTCCTTTGTATGCGTTCAAGTGTATCTATATCCTTCTTACGATATGGTCTCCATGCTTGTATACAGTATTCTAAATGAGGTCTAACTATTGCTTTATAAAGAGGTATAATTAACTTTTTTCCCTTGTATGTTATGTTTCTTCTAATCAATCCAAGAATTTGATTACCCTTTGAAGCTGCAATACCACACTGCTCTGAAACTTTCATATCAGCGCTTATTGTAACTCCTAAGTCCTTTTCTTTTACAGTAGTACTAAGAACAGTAGCTCCCATTTTATAGTTTACATTCAAGTTCCCATGTCCTGTATGTAGGCATTTACATTTCCCAAAATTGAACAGCATCTGCCATTTCTCAGACCATTTCACTAATATTATAGAACACTCCTGTTTGTCACGTCATTATTATTTGTTTGACAGCCAAATGAAAACAATGCCATGCTAATAATATTAGCTGAAAACTAGTCATATAATTTAATTATACCTGGTAGGTCCACTTTGACACTTGATAAATCATACATAATGTACACTAGATTTCCAGAGCATTGCGAGCCAATGAAGCCTGCTTATTGTCTCTTTAGATATAGCAATGAATTTATTTTCAAATTAATATTTATATAATTGCTTGATTGTTAACCAAACATGGTGTAATTTTGTCAGAAAAGTGACAATTTGTCACATATAAAAGGATTTTGAGTGATTTCCAATGTGTCAGAATTGTTCAATTTTATTGTTTATATGACTGCTGTCATGCTTCTAGTTGATAAGATACAAGGCGTACTGCTTGATTTGGAAACACCACCATAAAGGATATCACATTACCGGATATCCTGTTGCAGCCAGATTTGAAAATGCTGATATATGCAATGCTTCCAGTGGTAGTGACACAACCAACATACAACTATTCTGTCCAAATGTGTTACACAATGTGACCAATGTACTGGGCCACGTAAAAATATCACCAATGACTGTTCTAGTGCAAAATAGCTGCCTGCTCCCTCACAAACTGGTGTCATACCCCCATTTTGACCAAATTTCCATTTTGGCATCCGCTCTGTACCAGGCTATTCGTGATTGTTACTGCTGTCTGCCTTTTCCAAGCAAACTGTTCACTTTTTCCTATCAACTTGCGTCTGTGGGAATGGTTATATCTTATGTAAACCATTTCAGGGTTATGATTGGCTAGGGATGGGGTTAGCTAGAGATGGGGTTAGCCAGGGATGGGGTTAGCTAGAGATGGGGTTAGCTAGAGATGGGGTTAGCTAGAGATGGGGTTAGCTACGGTTAGGGTTGCATACCTTTTCCTTGTGCCCAAGCACTTACAGAGAACTGCGCACAACTTGAAATGCATATTAAGACGTTGCAATTAGACATTTATGAAACGAAACGATTATTTTCTATATAAAAACTGCTTATTTTAAGCTTTTAGCTAACCACAAGCTCTTTCGTGCAATTTTAACAAATGGAAAATTAAAAAACTGTGTTTATTAACAATAAAATTTCTTATTCAACATTAAATATCATAAATTATCAGCTGATACACATCAAACGTTATAGCACAACATTAAAATGTACATTTATTTGACTTTTTATATATAGTAGGTCAGCTACAGTACACCACAAATATGACCCCACATTATATTATCAGTATTGCAAATTATAAAAATTCTAAGAAATGTGTTATAACAAACTAATTATTTCATCCAAATTACCTGTGATATCCACAATTAGGCTAACAAAAACTACCAAAACATAAGTATATAAAAATGTTATAACCATGCTATGATCACGACATCAGTTTAATTGGGTTCAGGATACAGTTACATTTCCCATTGGAGGCCATGTTAACGTTTTGCATAATTATAAGAAAACGTTACCATCAAAAATTCTAAAAGTTTTAACCAGTCGCTATCATCATCCCACTGACATGCTGGTCAAGTTAGACATTTCTAACTCTTGTAATATGCCTGTATGTGCAATACCCCTCAATGTCTACCAATATTGGCATGAATTACGACGCACATGTGTCTACTGGCCAAAAAATCACAAATATCCTTCCGCCTATTAAAATCATCTCAAAATCCACCATTTCACTCTCAATAGCTTCCACCAGCAAAACCGGGTATGTCCCTGCACAAATGCACTTATGTCAGAACATATGAGTTTTTTACTAGGCCCTACACTCATGTGTGTAACACACCAGGAAGTATAACTGAGGCATGACCCCTAAAGTGAAAGTAATCAAGTCAAACGGATGTAGACTGGCATCATAAGTTGTACTTAGAAAAACGGACAATGAATAATTGTGCAATAAGTAGGCTGCTAGTGGTGGAACAAGGTCCTGACAGCTGCTAGTGGTGGAACAAGGTCCTGACAGCTGCTAGTGGTGGAACAAGGTCCTGACAGCTGCTAGTGGTGGAACAAGGTCCTGACAGCTGCTAGTGGTGGAACAAGGTCCTGACAGGCAGTTAAATCATTCATATCTGCTGTTGAGTTTCACACAGAACTTAAAACACAGTTGTATTTGACTTGTCAGCCCTGGGGCTGCTACAGTCTGGAGTCTGACACAGCTTGGATGTGACACAAGTCACCCATCAAAAGTGGTGACATGACACCTTCCCTAGGTGCACCTATTTATGGGTCCACATATCAACTTTCAGCCAGTCCAGGGGAGAGGTGACAACAGGGTTTATAACAGTAAGAGGGTGTAGAAATCACTGGGTTTATAACAGTGAGAGGGTGTAGAAATCACAGGGTTTATAACAGTGAGAGGGTGTAGAAATCACAGGGTTTATAACAGTGAGAGGATGTAGAAACTACAGGGTTTATAACAGTGAGAGGGTGTAGAAATCACAGTGTTTATAACAGTGAGAGGGTGTAGAAATCACAGGGTTTATAACAGTGAGAGGGATGTAGAAATCACAGGGTTTATAACAGTGAGAGGGTGTAGAAATCACAGGGTTTATAACAGTGAGAGGATGTAGAAACTACAGGGTTTATAACAGTGAGAGGGTGTAGAAATCACTGTGTTTATAACAGTGAGAGGGTGTAGAAATCACAGGGTTTATAACAGTGAGAGGGATGTAGAAATCACAGGGTTTATAACAGTGAGAGGGTGTAGAAATCACAGGGTTTATAACAGTGAGAGGGTGTAGAAATCACAGGGTTTATAACAGTGAGAGGGTGTAGAAATCACTGGGTTTATAACAGTGAGAGGGATGTAGAAATCACTGTGTTTATAACAGTGAGAGGGTGTAGAAATCACTGGGTTCATAACAGTGAAAGGATGTAGAAATCACAGGGTTTATAACAGTGAGAGGGATGTAGAAATCACAGGGTTTATAACAGTGAGAGGGTGTAGAAATCACAGGCTTTTATAACAGTGAGACGGTATAGAAATCACAGGGTTTATAACAGTGAGAGGGTGTAGAAATCACTGGGTTTATAACAGTGAGAGGATGTAGAAATCACAGGCTTTTATAACAGTGAGACGGTATAGAAATCACAGGGTTTATAACAGTGAGAGGATGTTGAAACTACAGGGTTTATAACAGTGAGAGGATGTTGAAACTACAGGGTTTATAACAGTGAGAGGGTGTAGAAATCACTGGGTTTATAACAGTGAGATTGTATAGAAATCAGAGGGTTTATAACAGTGAGAGGGATGTAGAAATCACAGGGTTTATAACAGTGAGAGAGATGTAGAAATCAGAGGGTTTATAATAGTGAGAGGGATGTAGAAATCACTGGATTTATAACAGTGAGATGGTATAGAAATCAGAGGGTTTATAACAGTGAGAGGGATGTAGAAATCAGAGGGTTTATAACAATGAGAGGGATGTAGAAATCACTGCGTTTATAACACCGAGATAGCATAGAAATCACAGGGTTTATAATAGTGAAAGGATGTAGAAATCACAGGGTTTATAACAGTTAGAGGGTGTAGAAATCACAGGGTTTATAACAGTGAGAGGGATGTAGAAACCACAGGGTTTATAACAGTGGAAGGATGTAGAAACTACAGTGTTTATAACAGTGAGAGGGTGTAGAAATCACAGGGTTGATAACAGTGAGAGGGTGTAGAAATCACAGGGTTGATAACAGTGAGAGGGTGTAGAAATCACTGGGTTTATAATAGCGAGATTGTGTAGAAATCACAGGGTTTATAACAGCGAGATGGTGTAGAAATCACAGGGTTAACAGTGAGATGGATGTAGAAATCACTGGGTTTATAATAGCGAGATTGTGTAGAAATCACAGGGTTTATAACAGCGAGATGGTGTAGAAATCACAGGGTTTATAACAGTGAGAGGATGTAGAAATCACAGGGTTTATAACAGTGAGAGGGATGTAGAAATCACTGGGTTTATAACAGTGAGAGGGATGTAGAAATCACTGGGTTTATAACAGTGAGAGGGATGTAGAAATCACTGGGTTTATAACAGTGAAAGGGTGTATAAATCACAGGGTTTATAACAGTGAGAGGGTGTATAAATCACAGGGTTTATAGCAGTGAGAGGGATGTAGAAATCACTGGGTTTATAACAGCGAGATTGTGTAGAAATCACTGGGTTTATAACAGTGAGATGGTGTAGAAATCACTGGGTTTATAACAGCGAGATTGTGTAGAAATCACAGGGTTTATAATAGTGAGATGATGTCAAAATCACAGGGTTTATAACAGGATGTAGAAACTACAGGCTTTATAACAGTGAGATCGTATAGAAACCACATGGTTTATAACAGTGAGAGGATGTCAAAATCACAGGGTTTATAACAGTGAGACGGTATAGAAACCACATGGTTTATAACAGTGAGAGGATGTCAAAATCACAGGGTTTATAACAGTGAGACGGTACAGAAACCACATGGTTTATAACAGTGAGAGGATGTCAAAATCACATGGTTTATAACAGTGAGACGGTATAGAAATCACAGGGTTTATAACAGAGAGAGGGTGTAGAAATCACTGGGTTTATAACAGTGAAAGGATGTAGAAACCACAGGGTTTATAACAGTGAGAGCATGTAGAAATCACAGGGTTTATAACAGTGAGAGGGTGTAGAAATCACAGGGTTTATAACAGTGAGACAGTATAGAAATCACATGGTTTATAACAGTGAGAGGATGTCAAAATCACAGGGTTTATAAGAGTGAGAGGGTGTAGTAACCACAGGGTATATAACAGTGAGAGGATGTAGAAACCACAGGGTTTATAACAGTGAGAGGGTATTAACGAAAGGACCACTAACAAAAGGACCACTAACAAAAGGTCCACTAACAAAAGGACTACTAGTAAAAAATGCGACAAACAGCAAGTTCAGAATGTTGCATGACGCTATCTTTAAATGGTGACATTCTACAGTAAATAATGACGCGTAAATAATGACATGTAAATAATGACACGTAAATAATGACACGTGACCCGTTTAGACCCAAATACTTTCTTGAATGCAAAGTAAACTTTTTCAAAGCATAAGATAAGATAACCTTATCTTACATGTCATACAAGCGAGATTTCCAACCAGGCATGGCTGCCGAGGTGGACATAGACAACACCGTATCCCCACTGTGATCGGTCATCGACCAACCCCTAAGCATGTAGCAAACGAAATGCAAACATCCTCACAAATGCATGACAACCTGATTACTCTGAAATTATCATCCAATCCTCTGAACTGCACAAACCTTACTGCTTAATGCTCACCGATCACCATGTTGTGACGTCAGTGACGGTGGGGTCCCTGCTTGCTGATCACCATGTTGTGACGTCAGTGATGGTGGGGTCCCTGCTCACCGATCACCATGTTGTGACGTCAGTGATGGTGGGGTCCCTGCTCACTGATCACCATGTTGTGACGTCAGTGATGGTGGGGTCCCTGCTCACTGATCACCATGTTGTGACGTCAGTGATGGTGGGGTCCCTGCTCACCAATCACCATGTTGTGACGTCAGTGACGGTGGGGTCCCTGCTTGCTGATCACCATGTTGTGATGTCAGTGACGGTGGGGTCCCTGCTCACCGATCACCATGTTGTGACGTCAGTGATGGTGGGGTCCCTGCTTGCTGATCACCATGTTGTGACGTCAGTGACAGTGGGGTCCCTGCTTGCTGATCACCATGTTGTGACGTCAGTGACGGTGGGGTCCCTGCTTGCTGATCGCCATGTTGTGACGTCAGTGACGGTGGGGTCCCTGCTTGCTGATCACCATGTTGTGACGTCAGTGATGGTGGGGTCCCTGCTCACCACACTGTTCACTGCCTGTTCCAAGCACCAAAGTTGGACCGAACGAAGAAGCAGATTTCCTATCGCAGATATGCTGCAATTAACTCAACAAAATTCCGATCAGATTTTGAACTTTCACACCTGGTAACAAGTCCGTGCAGCAACATTGACGAATGTGCATGTAACAACAAAGCCCTATTGAGGATCATGGATGACCTGATGAATAAAAAAACTGCTCCAAAACTTCCCAGTCCAGTGACTGGTGTAGCACATCTCGCGGAAGACTTTCTTGAGCACTTCACACGAAAAGTGTTAGACAGTCATAGGCAGTTAGTGGGCAGATGCCTACAAACTGTCAACGCTGACTATGTGCATTATGAAATGTCTTGCACGGTCAGTGTGTTTCCCGGTATCACCACAGACGGCGTTCTCTCTTAAGTAAGGAAGTGTCCAACAAAATCCAGTGTGCTTGATCCACTTCCTACTTCATTCGTGAAAGCCAACATTGATATTATTGTGCCGACATTAACTACAATCATCAACATGTCGCTCGAGTCGGGGTCTGTGCCAGCAAACTTCAAACATGCTGTGATTACACCTCTATTGAAGAAACATAACCTTGATTCAGACTTAATGAACAACTACCAGCCAACATCAAACTTGTCATTTGTGTCAAAGTTACTGGAGCGCCGCGTAGCAGTCCAACTTCGCCAGCACCCAGACAACAACAATGTAAGAAAACGGGACCATCAAAAATTCTTAAACTCCTTACCTGCCGTTGTCATCATATTATTGACATGCTGATCGAGTTTAGTCAAAGTCTCGTACTTTTAGCTCATTTAAAATGCCTGACCGTGATACACTCATAAATTTTTACCAATTTCTGCATGAATTACTATGCACACGTGCCTTGTGGTGAAAATATTGCCAAAAATCTTTCCGCCTATTGAAATCATCTAAAAATCCACAGTTACACTATCAACATGTTCTACCAGCAAACTTGCCAATGTGCCTGGCTCAAATGCAGTTGTGTCAGATGATATGCTTTTTAAAATTACACATATCTCAAATTACTGTGCCATACATTCGTCTGTAACACACCAGGAAGTGTAACTGAGGCATGATCTCTGGAGTCATATATGTCAAAGAGAACAAAGACAGTATGTATTGGTGGCCACAACTCCCAGAGAACGTTGATCGAATTTGGCATCCCACAAGGGTCTGTGCTGGGCCCAATTCTTTTCTCCACTTACACTTTGCCATTGGGTGCTATCTTAAGAAACATAACCTACAATATCATCTTTATGCAGATGACACTCAACTGTATGTCGGTCTGAGTGGAACGCAGGATGGAGAAGCTACTGATGCAGTTGATCGCACTGAGCGATGCATCGAAGAAGTGAGGCGGTGGATGTCTGACCACAATCTCCTGCTGAATGATAACAAGACCGAGGATATTATCATCACGGCACCAAATCGTAAACACCTGCAAGACGTCTCGTGTGTTAATGTATGCGGATGTAACATTGTTCCATCACCGACCATCCGTAACATCGGGATTACGATCGACTGCAGACTAACAATGTCGTCACATGTGTCGCGCATGTGCAAGGCAGCGTTCAAAGATTAGACGTTGTCTTAATACTGATGCGTGTAAGATACTAGTCCACGCCCAGGCAGAGAATCTGTATGCCCCAGGCAGAGAGTCTGTATGCCCCAGGCAGAGAGTCTGTATGCCCCAGGCAGAGAATCTGTATGCCCCAGGCAGAGAGTCTGTATGCCCCAGGCAGAGAGTCTGTATGCCCCAGGCAGAGAGTCTGTATGCCCCAGGCAGAGAGTCTGCTGTGATTGTCTGGAGTAAAGCAAGCAGCTGTCAGATTGCAAAAAAATAAGTTTTTTAAGTGGGAAGCTGTTTACGTATCTTAAACAGTGCACCGACCAGATTTTGAAAGAGAAACCTGCACATATAAAACAGTGCAACGTGTTGTGTAACTGCCCTACAACCAGGAAGTCATCCTGTGTCAACAATATATCCAACTGTTTCATAAAATGTGCTCCTACTGGATATCAGAGTTAGAAGCAGGCCCTTAGCCAGAGACCCACGACAGGTAATATAAAATAAAAGACGAGTTTGTCTTTTTACAAGATGAGATTTTTCATAATAAAAATGTTTTAAATGTCTTTGTGACTCTTAGCGCAAGCAGTTGTGATTCGACAAATGTTGTCGGCAGCAGAATAGCGAATACTGCCGATCTATAAGACTATATATCTTTAGTTGGAAAATAATGATTCTGCGGTTGATCTCTATTTATTGTAATCGTGTATGTCATTGGTTGGGAAATGCGTTTCTATGGCCTTTCTCAATGCCTAATACACTGCCTGTCCATTAGAGCTCTTATTTGTAGAAACAATCTTGTCACCCGGATGTCGTGGGGTGAGTTCAAAATGGCACCTGTCAAGCAAGTGAAAAGATGCGATATGTCAATGTCAAAGTTCACGACAATCCATGCCTTTTTTATAAACGTGAATAAAGCAGCTTTCCAGTGATTGTCCATGAACAGTTTGAGTCAGCATCCTTTGTTACGTTGGTGGAGATCCATAATGTTGATGTGCCTACCGCTAGAGACACTACTGTATTGTCGTCCACTGCTGACACTCTGCAGTTGCCAAGCATGATCGTGATAAACTTCAAAACTGAGTCTGATTCGGGCTCCGATTCACATATATAACCGGCGTGTAGGCCCTACTATCGGCAGCAGTTACCCGGTTCCTCAACTCAAACGGCAGGTAAACCACGAACGATTAGGCTGTGTTCAGTGTAGTAAATTCATATTGTTTTTTGTCCAATAGGCAATACTGAACCTGGATGGTTGCTGTTTTATCAAAGAAGTAATATTTCAATGTATTACTTTAAAAACCGATTATATTATTGAGTGGTATATCTTCTATTTCTATTTGTTGTCTTATTTAACATTTTTACTTGAATGTGATTGTAATCATATTTGTTTATATTAGATGAATTTGCATGCATGTACTTAAAGTCTAAAGATGCTTCAAACATTACTTCCATGTTTGTATATTTAAAATAAAGTTTCAAGTTACTTTTTCAAGAACCTTCATGTGTTGGTTCTTCTATTATTATTATTACTGTGCCGGTGATAACGCCAACCTCACTGCACAGCTAGTAAGACTCAATTGGGCAAACAATGGTTAAACCGGACTTGGCCTGCCATTGAAAACACCTAATTCGGCCACTAATGGCTGTCATTAGACATTTGCTCAACTTGCACTGGCTTACCAGTGCAAAAACCAAATGGGCCAGTAATGGCTGTCACTATATCAACCAGCATCGGCTTGCCATTGAAAAAATTTTAATTAGGTCAATAATGGCTGTCATTCACGTGAACGGCTTCTGTTTAAGGTTTTTTAGAATGGTCTGTATTCTAAATTGCAATCAATGATTGCAATCAACGATGTCAGGATCAGCTCCTCTCTCTCCCTTCAACATGGAAGAGGGTGAAAAGTTAATATTAGTAGCCTGCTACTGTCCCGGGCTCACACAAGTCATCCCCACCTCCTAGTGCGGCAGGCCGGGAAACTGAGGATTCAGGCTAACGGGGAGATGGCTGTCTGGAGAGGGTTGGGTTCCGCCAGATTTTAAATTGCCCTAGACACACCAAAATGATAATTAACAAATCAAGACCCATACCGGATCAGTCGCAATAGCATCATGGAACTTAAGGATGTTAAGACCAACAGGGAAGTTTAAAGAACTGAACCATGAGATGGAAAGGTACAACTGGCACCTTCTTGGAATATGCGAACACAGATGGAAGAACTGAGGAGAAAAAGACACTGAAGAAGGACACACACTGTACTTCAGTGGAGAAGAAAACCAACACAAATTTAGTGTCGGTTTTCTTGTACATAAGAACATTAAAGACACTGTACTAGGATGCTACCCAGTTTCCAGCAGGCTCACCTCCACCCGCCTTAAAGCAACCCAATTTAACATTACCGTAGTACAGGTCTATGCTCCAACATCAGACTATGACGATGAACAAATCGAAGGCTTTTACATCCAGCTTCAACAAAAAAGGGCGCAGCCGTGGCCTAGTGGTTAAGGTGTTGGACTCTAAATTCGAGGGTTGTGAGTTCAAGACCCACATTGGGCACAGTTCGTTTTCGAAGCTTAGGCAATTTCGTTTACCCTACTTTGCCTCAGTCTACTCAGCTGCAAATGAGTACAAACACTGTTTGGAAGGTACCTGTGATGGACTAGTGTCCCGTCCAGGAGAGTCAGTATAACTGCACTCTAAGTTGCGTAATGCCTGGGGGATGACTTTACCTACTTTACCTTCAACAAAATACACAAGAAAGATATTCTAATAGTCCAAGGGGACTGGAATGCCAAAGTGGACACAGACACACAAGGAGATTACAGCATAGTCCAAAACAGATTCCGGTCAAGCATAAACAGGGCACAAACACGGAGCTTCCCTGGTGCAGATGTTGGAAGCAACCATGACATGATAATGATGAATTTTCTACTTTGGCTGAAGAAGATTCAGAGACTGAAGAACACCAGAATAAAGTTTGATCTGGAAGAACTCAAAGACAACAACATTACAGAAGAGTTCAAAGCAATGATAGGAGGGAAATTTGCTCCACTTAACTTAGCCGAGGAAGAAGCAAAACTATGACAAACAATTTCAACACTGCTGTGACAGATACAGCCAGTAAGATCCTTGGAAAACATCACCAGAAAAGAAATCCTGGGTCACAGGAGACTTGCTAGAAATGTGCAATAAACGGAGACAGCTGAAGAAAGACAAGACCACCACCGAATGTGCTACTAAGTACAGAGAGATTAACAATGCAATAAAGAGGGGCCTGAAGAGAGGCAAGGAAAACTGGATTGAAGAGTAACGTATCGAAATAGAAGATGCCATCAACAAGAACAACAGCAAAAGAGCATTCAAAATAGTTAACAACCTCATGAAGAAAAGACAACCAAAAACCAGCAGCATACAGGACAATAATTGGAACATGCTCACAGAAGAAAAGGAGATCAGTAATAGATGGACAGAATACTGCTGAAACTTTTACAACCACCAGTCAAACTGAGATCCAAATATTCTAAATTACCCTCAGACAAACGAAGATGATGACTTTTCAGTACTACGAGAGAAAGTAGAAGCAGCTGTTAAATCTCTAAAGTGGGGGAAAGCAGTGGAAATTGACAACACCCCATCGGGGTTAATAAAAGCTGGAAGAGAAGCCATGATAGATGCACTAACAATAATATGCAACAAAGTTTGGAAATTAAGAGAATGGCCCACAATATGGACACAATCACTTATAATCACATTGCCAAAAAAGGGTAACCTGCAACTGTGCCAAAACTACCGTACTATCAGCCTTATCAGCCATCCTAGTAAAGTAATGTTAAAAATAATTGTAAATAGACTAAAACCACTAGCAGAAAACATCATCACCGAGGAAAAAGCTGGCTTCCGGACAAGAAGAAATACAACTAAGTACGACTAAGTACGACTAAGTACAACTAAGCAGATCTTCAATGTTCGAATTTTTGGCAAAAAATATCCACAACACCAACAAGACATCTATCAGGCTTTCATCGATTTCAAGAAAGCTTTTGATGGAGTATGGCATTCAGCTCTCTGGGCAAACATAAAAAAGTACATCGGCTGTAGCCTTATTCATGTCATTGAACAACTGTTTACAAAGGCCAGCATCACAGTTCTTCTCAACAATACCATAGGGGAACGGTTCCACACCACAGTCGGAGTACGACAAGGTTGTCCTCTTTCCCCAACACTCTTCAACATCTTCCTCGAACGCATCATGACAGATGCACTAGAAGGTTACATAGGCACAGTCAGCATTGGAGGAAGAACGATCACAAACCTATGATTTGCTGATGACATCGATGCCATAGCAGGAGATGAACAAGAACTGGCCAACATAGTGAAATGCTTGGACAAAACCTCTTCAGACTATGGGATGGAAATTAATTCAGACGAAACGAAGCTCATGACTAAGAACTCAAATGGCATACAACAACGGATACTCGCCAATGGGAAAGAACTAGAAACCGTCGCTAATTTCAAATATCAATGCTATTAGATGAAGGATCAAATTCAGAAATCCTTTGAAGAATTGCACAAACCTCAGCTGCAATGCCAATGGCATGACAAAAACCAATGTGGAAAAACAACAACATCACCCTGAAAAACAAAATAAGTCTGATGCGTGCACTTATCATATCGATCTTACTATAGGCTTATGAGACATGGACCGTAACAGCAGAATTAAAAAGAAGAATACAAGCTTTGGAGATGAGAAGTTACCGAAACATCTTGCGCATCTCCTACACAGACTATGTCACCAATGAAGAAGTCAGAAAGATAATCAGTCGAAACATCGGACAACACGAAGACATCCTGACCACAGTCAGAAGATGCAAACTAAGATGGTATGGACACGTCACAAGATCTACTGGCCTGGCAAAACCATCCTGCAAGGCACAGTGAGAGGAAAAAGGAGAGGCAGGCAGAGACAGAACTGGAATGACAACATCAGAGAATGGACAGGCCTCGACTTCTACAAATCACAAATGGCAACAAAAGACCAGCAAAGATGGAAACAGATTGTGCGATTATCGTCAGAGGTGCCCTAAATGACCACAGACAGTTACGGGATGGTCAAGGTCAAGAATGTTCAAGACTAGCAAAATTGTATTTCTGGCTAAGGGCCTGGTTAGAAGGATGTATATCGTTCGCTGTGGACACCAATTACAAAGACACACACCTAATGTATGTGACAGGTCAGGAGAAGTAAAAGTAACACGATAAATGTGCAAGTTGCCACAGGCCAACAACACCACCCAACAGGCCAACAACACCACCCAACAGGCCAACAACACCACCCAACAGACCAACAACACCACCCAACAGGCCAACAAGTTGCCACTGGCTCACACGTATTAACTGTACTAAAAATAGAGAAAAATAATGAATACACTATACAAGTGTCAAAGTAGCAGATGTTTTGGAAGAATCTGCCAGTACAATGTGAATGACATTAATATTTAATCAGTTGGGTACTGAAAAAGTAGACTGGATCACAGAAGGAAAGATGATTTTGAAATAGCTACATAAAGTAAGAGAATGAAATGTTTTAACAGAGATAACGAGGGCCCAGGTAAACAACACCACCCAACAGATCAACAACACCACCCAACAGACCAAAAACACCACCCAACAGGCCAACAACAGACCAACAACACCACCCAACAGACCAACAACACCACCCAACAGACCAACAACACCACTCAACAGACCAACAATAATAGTGACAAAGTCTGCCACAGATTATGCACAGCCTGGTACATGACTGATTAAGCTGGTGTGTATGACCAATTAGTAAACAATACCAGATGATTTAACATTAGTGATATTTTCTACTGTAGGTAGCAAACTGTCAAAGACAGTCTTTACCAAAAACCCTTGCTGCTCTGATACAAAGCGACAGCATACAAAAAGGGAAAAGATATCTATGTGCAGTCAAGCATGATCGGTGCAGTCACATGATCGGTTGGTATAACTGGGCCAGCTTAATTAAGCGTCTTACCGATAAAGGGGTGCGCAGGATAGAGAGGGGAACAGGTTATTTTTTTTAACACACCTAGCTAATCAGCTAGGTGCTCGCTATCCAGCCCCACAAAAAAGGCTTTTCATCCTATAGGTAAAAAATTCATTTTGTGTTTTTCGACTCCCGGCGTATTTGTGTTTATAATGAAATGGGGACACGCTCTTGCAGCCCTTTCTCTGTTTGTATAAATACACCAACTACTTGGTAGGTTGGTAATGGGCAATCCATTTTTATTCATATCCAACAAGGATTGCCACTGTGCACACAATAATAGTGATAATGTCTGACACAGATCGTGCACTGCCTGGTACACGTGTTCTCTTGCTACATGTTACATGCACTCTCAACTCGTGCACTCTCGCCTCGTGCACTCTCACCTCGTGCACTCTCGCCTTGTGCATTCTCACCTAGACACAACCGATGTTTGTGTACACACTGTAATTACTTTTGTTTTGTAATGCCTGGCGATTGGTGTTAATGTGTTATGAGACAGAGAGTGCTACATGAGTGGTCACTGATATGACATTTTGGTGGGTATGCCTGAAAAACAAACATTCATACATTTTACTCCAATTTAATTAGATAATATTTGAATAAAACGACTTTGGAACCACAATTTCACCTAAACTGTACTATGATTAAAATTACAATACTGTGAATTGTGTACATACTTTATTTTCCACAATGCTTTGTTTCTTGATACATTTTGAACACAATTCTTAGTCAACATTTGTTGCTACTTGCAAATTTGTCTAAATTATTATTACAGTCTAGCCATATCCCTAGACATCATGACTGAATTCAATACAAGATTTAACAAGATTGCCATCCCAAACAACAAGTTCCAGATGGCAAGTGGACAAGGAAGCCGTTGGCTTATCGAGAGTCCAACAATTTTCTCATATATGTGTAGCCCACCCTTATCAAATATCTGTCAATTCTATTTTTAAACATATTCACACTACTAGCATTAACACAATCATTTGGCAGTTTGTTCCATTCATTTATCACCACAATAATGGGTCCATTGAAGAACTCATAGAGATGCTGATAATGTGACCTGGTGATGTAGACAGGTGGTCAGAATTCATGTTTAATTTTTATTTGTATGTTCACCATCCTCTGTAAATATGTCTAAAGGGTCAGGGATGAAATCCTGGTTGAGGCGTTCAGGTGACTCACTATGCCACTTCCTAAAACTGCCTCAAGTCTCAAGTACCCGGTATACGATATACGTCATTTACAGCTGACCCAGACGTTTACAATACACCTGTTCAGCACTATGTATTTAACACTGTAATCATGAAACCTGGAAATTATTTCTTGATAAGATCTAAGAGTAAGAGGGCAAATGGCTTGCTTGAGGGCAACTGTCACGGGAACAATAGCCTTGAATAGGGCCTACATCACAGAAACAGTAGGCCCTATTTCTTGAGGAAATGTGTGTGCGTGCGTGCGTGAGTGTGTGTGTGTGTGTGTTAAAACAGTTTTCAGTATGATTAGCCTACTTCGTTTATGACACAAGGACACAAGCAGATAAATGACGAGTCTTAGTCATCACGTCACACGCTTCACTGGCCTGTACCAGTGGAGCCAACAACCAGCTGCCAGTAGATTAGCATCTGGCGCTGCCTACGTTTAATTTATGGATATTTTAAACAACGAAGGCCTTTAAACAATCGAAGCCTTAAACAATACAACCGATAGCGCCATAATTGTCAGTGTTATACGGGTGTAGTCCAATAATAAACGATACTACTATAACGAAAGATACAATTACTTCTAGTCCGATCTTAGACGTTAAAAGCCCTTTTCCAACGTTAGTCATATTCCCAGGGAAGCCGCTAGCCAAGGAGGTAAGCGATTGTAGTCTCCAAGCGCTGCACATCTCGGGTCTGTGTCTCGGAGTCGGAGATAACGTCAGAGAGAGACGGGACCCACCTTCGAGAGCTTCCATTGATGACGCCATCGGAACTGTATCCGAGCTTCCAACACGAAACAGTACGTCCTGTTGGCCGAATACCGGATCTACACCATTCTCTGCAGGCGCCGAAGCATGGACAAAGCAGGAACGAAAGTGCTCATTTGACAGATTGATCAACGGAAGTCAACCAGTGGCAAATACTGGCGACGTCTAGCGAGTAAAGCGGAACTAGATTCCTTGACGGACTGAAACAACTCTGTGGCTGGAACATACAATATACAAAGTTCGGACTACGCCTCTGAACGAAGTTGAGGCAATGAGGCAATCAAAGCGCTCGATTTAGATCGATCGGCAGCTGGACACGGACCACAGTCACTTTTTCCATAGACGACAATTATAACGTTCTTGCGCCTACATTGAACATTTATCCTACAATTTTTTTACAGCACATGGCAGACCCACTAAGACACCTGGTGTGTGAAATTCGTGAAAATGACATACCTCCTTTTTGCACAAATTGCTTCAATGCATGACACCCCTGCAATTCTGCCATGAAATTCCACAGTTTCCAAAATATGAGTACATCCTGCCTAACGTAACGGCCACTGACCCTGTGTCCTTACGCAACTGGTATACCTACTGACAAATGGCATCATTTCAAAGCTTACATGCTACTGTGCACAAAAAAAACATCACTTCCACTCACTCATCCACACAATTTCTGCTCTCACAAATAAACCCTAACTGCACAATTATTTTTTTCCTTGGGACTCTATCTATGTAATGGCGGACGGATGCTGACTGTGGTTCGTGCCCAGCTATTACAATAGCATCACGACGTCGCGCCATTTACTGATTTAACAAGATTGCCATCCCAAACAACAAGTTCAAAATGGCAAGTGGACAAGGAAGGCATTGGCTTATCGAGAGTCCAACAATTTTATTATCTATGCGTAGCCCGCCCTTATCATATATCTGTCAATTCTATTTTTAAACATATTCACACTACTGCATTAACACAAACATTTGACAGTTGTTCCATTCATTTATCACCCTCTGTGAGAAAGAGTACTTTCTCATGTCCAACCTACACTGTTCCTTATCTAATGCTGCTTTGTGTCCTCTGGTTCTACTGCCTTATTTAAGTTTGAAGAACATATTCCTATAAACATCCGCATAACCGTTTACTATTTTAAACACTTCTATTTGGTCTCCTCTTAGTCTCCTGGTCTCTAGTGTTGTCAAACCACATTGTAATAAGTGATTTTTATAACTAAGGTCTCTCAATTCTGGAATCATTTTAGTTGCTCTTCGCTGTATTCTTTCTAGCTTGTCTATGTCCTTCTTACGATACGGCCTCCATGCTTGTATACAGTATTCCAAATGTGGTCTAACTATTGCTTTGTACAGGGGTACAATTAGCTGTTTCTCCTTATATGCGATAGTTCTCATAATTAGCCCTTGAATTTGATTTCCTTTCTACCTAGTATAGCATCCCCCATTTTATATTCTCCATCCGTGTTTCCATGTCCTATGTGTATAGATTTACACTTCCCAAAATTGAATAACATTTGCCATTTTTCTGATCATTTAACTAGTTTATCTAGATCATCCTATAAACTTTGTTTATCTGTATCATTAGTAACCTTTCTGAATACTTTTGTGTCATCTGCAAATTTGAGTACTTTGCCAGATATGTCATCTTCCAAATAATTTATATATATATATATATATATATATATATATATATATATATATATATATATATATATATATATATATATATATTAAAAACAGTATAGGGCCTGCAATATTGATCCCTGTGGTACCCCACTCAGAACAGATTTCCAGTTTGAAATCTCACCATCTACTATTATTCTCTGTCTTCTGTGTGTAAGCCACTCTTCTATCCAGGTGATTACATCATTGCATAAACCACGGGCTTTTAGTTTAAGTAACAATCTTTGACGAGGCACTTTATCGAAATAGACAACATCCACTGGTGACCCGTCATCTACCCACTTTGCAATTTCTTCCAAAAAACATAAGAGATTGGTTAGACATGACCTTGCTTTTAGGAACCCATGTTGAGATATATTTATTAATTTATGTTTTACAAGGAATTCCACCATGTGGTCTCTAATTAATGTTTCGCGTAATTTACACATAACTGATGTTAAACTCAATGGTCTGTAATTTTCTGGTTTGTTCCTCGATCCTTTCTTAAATAGCGATGTAATGTTTGCCTCTTTCCATTCTGAAGGTATTATTCTTTTTTCTAGTGACATGTTAAACACTTTTACTAGTGGTGTACTAATTTGCTCAACAATTTCCTTAAGCAATTTTGGTGGTATCCCATCAACTCCCGGTGATTTATTACCTTTCATCTTCTTAATTTTTTTATTTATTTCCCTCAAATTTAGTCAATGGAACTGGAAGTGAGCTGATATCTTCTATGGTCAAAACTGAACTGAAATGCCCATTCAAGACTTCTGCCATTTGAAACCCGTCTGAAATTATGTTTTCGCTGTTGTTTTCCAGTGGTCTGACCTGATTTCGAACTTTCTGTTTACTCCTTACATAAGCATAGAAACTCTTGCTGTCATTTTTGTATTACCTGCCAATTTTTTTTCAAAGGTTCTTTTAGATTTTCTAATTTCAGTTGCAGCTAGGTTAAGTGCCTCTTTGTAGTTTGTGTAGTCTTCTACATTTCCAGTATGTTTATATACCCTCTACAGCATCTGTTTGTGAATTTTTTTTCTAATAGCCTCTTTTGACAGGAGTTTCTTCCAGGATCTTTTCCCTTGTTTTCTTAATGGAACAAATTTCGCATGAATGCCCTCAATCTCTATTTTAAGCAAGTCCAGCATTTTGTTGCTGTCTTGTTCTTCAGCAAGTTATTCCAATCTATATTTGCTAGATATGTTCTCATATCTTTATATTTGCCTTTGTTGAAGTTCCTCCTCCATTGTTTTTTATATGTATATGTATTCCCTGTTTTTACTTTTATATTAAAATGGATTTGGTTATGATCACTTGAACCTAAAGGTTCATGTACTTTAACATTGTCAACTAATTCATTTTGAGAAGAAAAAATTAAATCTAACACATTCCCAACTCTGGTTGGTTCCAAGACATGTTGAGTAAGGAAACAATCCTGTATTAAAAGCAGAAACTGATGGTCATCACCTCCAGCACTCTCTAATGATTCCCACTGTATATGGCCATGGTTAAAATCACCCATTATAACACATTCCCCCTTGCTCACCTCCCTTATCGCCTTTTGTAATTTTACATCTTCCTCTTATCCTATGTTAGGACTATGATAAACTACTCCTAATTGTTAATGTTGAGTTCCTGGTAACTATGTTACACTAAATGGCTTCCTCACAATCTGCTTCACTTTTCAGTGTTATTTCATATGCTTGGATAGATTCTTTAATATACAAAATTACTCCACCTCCCCTTCTTTCTCGTCTATCCTTCCTAAACTTTACATAGCCTGTCAGTGCTAACTAAGCATCTAGTATATCTTTATTTGCCCATGATTTTGTGATGCCTGTTACATGAGGATCAATATCTGCTACCATAATGTCTAACTCACTTTTTTTATTTACTATGCTCCTGGCATTTAAGCATACACATTTAAGTTCATTGTCTGAAATCATTGGTGAACATTTCTTTGGATGTGTATTTGTAGTAGTACTCCTTTGAGTTTTCTCTGTCAGTTCCCCCTGCGCATCTAGTTTAAATAATTTATGGTACCTATGCCCTCGTCGACAACTCTGACAAAGTCACACCCAAGAACTGTAGCACCCTTCCCTGTCAGATGAAGTCCATCTCTCATGAAAAAGTCATCTCTTCCCACAAAATGTAACCACATGTCTACGAAGCTTACTCCCTCCTCCATACATACCGTCTGTACTTGTGTGTTGATCCCCATCCTCCTACAGTTCCTATATTCCTCACCCCTGCCTCCCATTATTGGTAATATCCCCGACAATACGATCTGCCCAACTCGTGCCTCTTTAAGTGTCTTGATCAACCTCTTGTACTTACCAACGATGGCTGATGTTCCCTCCTTCTCGGTATTGTTCATTCCCACTTGCACGAGAACAGCACATCCCTTGCCACTACCCATGACTTGTCCTGCCTTCTCTGCTATATCCTCTATTTTTCCCCCTGGTAGGCATACTGTTATGCCATCTCCTCTCTTTACAATTTTATCCACTTTCCTAATGATGGAATCCCCCATAAATACCCGGGCTTTCCTTGCCTTCCCCTGTGATACTACATCAGCAAAGCTCCTTTCCTGTTGCACACTGTGCCCCCTTTCTCTTTTATCGTCAACCTTTACTGTCTTACCACCTGGCAATCCCTCTCCACTCACCCACTTGCCTCTCCTTTGTTGCATACTCTGCCTCCTCTCATAATGAACAGCTGCAAGCCACGGTCTTCCTCTCGCATACCACGTATTCCACAAATCACCCACGCTACCACGATATGTGGATTGCCAGTAAACGTCCCCCACGACAGGGTGATTGCCAGTCAATGTCCCCCACGACAGGGTGATTGCCAGTCAATGTCCCCCTAAAGTCAATACTTCCCACAAAGCATCTCGTACAACTTGTTATAATACGCTTACTGTTACTGTTCACGCATCTCTTTCTCACAAGAATGCATATTATTTATTGCAATCGCTTCTTGTTTGTAAGGGATATTTCGTGTAACGTTGCTATTGATCTGATAATGTTTTTAATACTTGCTCTTGACGGATGACCAAAGTGATTGCTGCATACATTTGTGCCAAATGAAAGTTGTGTACAACGGCTGAAAACCTGTTCTGTTTGTTGGATTTATGTTGAGTGAAAATGAAAATGTTTGTAAATATTTTTAAATAAATATACAAAATAGCATATCCTTCGGCTGTGTGAAAATATTACGCCTACGTATTGTGTATTTTTAATAGCTCTGACCATAATATCCCTTTACGGACACAATGGATACTTAAAAGCGATTTATGTCTTGCTAAGAGCCGTCGTTAAATCCAGCTGCGTGATAAATGTGAGATGTTATAGCATTCGTGTAGCTAGATCATTTGACCATCCGAGAAGAACCGCATACGACGGACTATATTGTTTCTTCCCAGGCACAACTTCATTGCAGGATGTTGTCTTCTTTTCCTTGTCTGTGCCTGGTTTTTGACACGGGAACATTTATACGTGCATACCAGAAACTTAATTAGCATGGTGTTTCTGACTGGGACAAGATGATGCCTGTTGCCTTTTTTGGTATCATTGTCATGGTTATTGGAGAGTGGGGGTGTACTATGTGTCGGGATAGTAAGGAGGGGTAATCAATCAGAAATAACAAAGTATTAAAACAAATAGCTGCACATTCAAATACTTCAGGAAAGTTTCATTTTGTTAACTACAAATAAAAATTAATTTTCACAGCATATATTGAGAAAATACTCAGCTGTACTCGTAATGTACTCGTAAAATCTGAGTACATTGAGTATGAGTACGAGTACATGACCCATAAGTTATATGAGTACAAGTAAAAAATGCACTCGATCCATCAATAGCAAGTAATAAAAACATTATCAGATCAATAGCAACTTTATACGAAATATCCCTTACAAACAAGAAGCGATTGCAATAAATAATATGCATTCTTGTGAGAAAGAGATGCGTGAACAATAACAGTAAGCGTATTATAACAAGTTGTACGAGATGCTTTGTGGGAAGTATTGACTTTAGTCGCGGTTGAATGTGTTGCAAAAAGCGAAGACGTAAAGACGTTGCTGTCGTGGCGGCGTGGGGAACATTGACTGGCAATCACCCTGTCGTGAGGGAACGTTCACGTCTTCGCTTGTTGCAACACATTTAACGACGACTAACCGTTCCCACAAAGCATCTCGTACAACTTGTTATAATACACTTACTGTCATTGTTCACGCATCTCTTTCTCACAACAATACATATAATTTATTGCGATCGCCTCTTGCTTGTAAGGTATATTTTGTATAAATTGCTATTGATCTGATAATTTGTTTTTATTAAATGCTCTTGATGGACTGTTGAAGTCATTACTGCTTCATCTACATTTATGCCGAATTAAATGCTGAAAACCTGTTCTGCTTGTTGGATTTATGTTAATTGAAAATTAAAATGTTTGTCAAAAAAAAATACAATGCATATACAAAATTGCATATCTTTCACCTGTGTGAAAATAGGTTACTATGCACACGTAGCTCTATCTCTGCCCATAATATCTATTTAAGGGCACAATGGGTACTTAAAAGCGATATGGGACTGGCTAAGAGCCATCATTAGATCCAGCTGTGTGATAAATGTGAGATGCGAAAGCATTCGTGTAGGTCATTTGACCCTGCGAGAAGAACAGCGTACGACGGACAATGTTGTTTCTCTCCAGACACAACTTCATTGCAGGATGTTGTCTTCTGTTCCTTGTCTGTGCCTGGTTTTTAACACGGGAACATTTAAACGTGCATACCGGAAACTTCTCACAGACGGTCGTGGCGTCGTGGAACCGAGTTCTACTCGGAGGCAACAGGCGTCAGCTGTGCTCCGTCGAAGCTGTCCGCGCACACTGCCTACGACACGGCTACTTCCCCACGGCCGGCCGATGGAGCAACACGGAACAGGAGTTTCCGCGCTGTGCATATCTGCCTCGACTGTGTCGCTTCTCTACGGTCGAGTTCCCTGCGGGTGAGGACATACGACAGTTTATATTCACATTACTGTGATATTTCCAGAATTACTACTCTGTTCTTTAGAAAATTTGCTTTGTACAATGTTGTCTCAGCATTGGCTGCAGGCCGTGTGTGATCGATCTCCGTGCATTCCCGAGATGCGGATTACAGAAAATTTAACAGAAACCCTAAATTATGGGCAAAATTGCTTGTTTTATAGGCATATGTATACCATGCCTTCCATATAAGGTCATGTACACGTCCACTTTGACTACATCCACACGCAGTGCAGATTGCACCCCACAGAGCTAATTTTGAGATTTTCCTTCACTATTGCAACAACAACAAATGTCAAATACAAAGCCCAACTGTATTCATAGTGCAACAGTGGCGTATCTAGGGTCTCGCAAAGGGGGCGGCCGAAGGGGGAGGCCGAAGGGGGAGGCTGAAGGAAGGCCAAAGGGGGAGGCCGAAGGGGGAGACCGAAGTGAGGCCAGCCTAGTCACTCACGCTACCATGTAGCGGCGCAACATAAAACTCGGTTAAAACATTAAACAATTATGCCCAAGGGGCCCGAGGCCCAATGTTCCCCCTAAATACGCCACTGGAGTACAGCATGTATGCGCTCGTACACTGGACTAAACTGTCCAGACTTTGACCACTTGCCCTTTCGATCGACAGGCCAACGATCTAACTACTGATCTTCACTGCATGAACATTGGTGGATCTTAATTTGCTTTGTTGCCAGATTCTGTCGGTCGCTGCTTGGTAGGGCATGACATAAAAAAGTTGCTCGTGTTGGGAGATTCCAACGGCAAACGTTACTTCGGCGCCCTCCAGCGGCTGTTCGGAAAGTCAGCGACGTGTAAAGTGGTGAAGTCGGAACGCAGAGACGCGAATCGCTCGGCATTGCCCGATATTGATTACTTCACCCGGGGAACCAATCTCAACCCGTATGACATCGTCTTTCACAACAGAGACTGTGGCGGATGCAGGAGTTCTCTCCTTTCGTGTGAAGCCAACAAAGTCACAGGTAGTCGCCATAACTTCCGGTTGCAGCTGGAGTACGTTGCCATGGAATTTTTCATGGATACGGAAGTGACGACAGTGCGGAATCAATGGCGGAACAACTGTCGACGCATCAACGGAGGTTCGTTCTGTCGCCAATCGAATACTTACCAGGAGTTCATACTTCGAGAATATCTTCACGATAACTACCCGGACATAGTACTGTTGTTTTCATCCAGTCACGACAAGGCTAGACACGATCTTGCTATGATAGAACAGAACATATATAATCTCAAGTCTCTTATAAAGCTGTTTGTCCCGACCACAACTAAAGTGTTCTGGTTTAGCGTAATCGGTGAAAATATCGACAAGAAACCGACATTTTGGCGTCATGCGCGCTTTGACGGTAACTTTACAACTGACGAACAAAACCAACGAATTAACAAAGCACTGTTTAAAGCGCTACTTCCAGAATTGAGCCGGGAGGATTCTATTATTTCTACGTTTTTCGACATGTACGCCATGTCGAAAGGTGTGCGTCGTTGGTCAAAAGATGGCGTCCATTTGAAGAACAACTGGTACGACATTGTGATTTCCAACTGGCTCCAAATGTTATGTATAGACTATCTACCGTCGCATGTCGATTAAACGTTGTTGTTTGCCATACATGTGTTATATTCGGATAGTAATTAATGGATTCCGTTTTCGCATAGCCACAGAGCTATCGTTTTCTTTCTTTAATATATATATATTTTCTTCACATCACTTTTTAAATTAATTTAGTATCTTATAAATACATTGCTACACAAGGAAAATACGTGATTCACTAAGAGAGGTGTCAGCTCCATAAAGCACTTTCGATTGTGGCCTTCAAGAATGACACTTTGAGGGACTCTCCTATGTTGGACTTCCGTGTGTTATTTAGCTTGTTTCATGCTCGCCATGCCAGGGCAATACGATGGTAACCTCCTTTGTTTTTCTGTCTATACAGGAACCTATACAGACAGTCGTCTACTTTATCAAGTACTTCACCACCAGTTACTACCTTGGTGGTTCACATTCATACACAAATCCAACAGTTCCTGCATTGTTCTCGACAATTCCAGTAATCTCTGTGCAGACATGGTGTCATCACTAATCAGGAAACACAAGATCTATGATTTCTTCCTTCTGATGGTAAATCCAAGACCATCTTCTTTTGTTGTTTTACACATGACATAGTCCAATATTGTAATACACGATCAGAATCCACTTCCGGTATCGACTGCCTCCGTTTCGTATGACGTCATTGGTTTCACAACTATAACCGAACCGATGTTAACGCGCTGAGCTTGACAATCTTTGCGCTTCAGTTGTCGATCCAGGTCGATCCACTGCCCGTGTAAATTTCTTCGCAACTGACAAGTAATAAACACGCCCGATAACCACCAATTCTGTATCACAAAAACCACCGGCTCCGTGGATGACTCCTGAAATGTTACAATCTAAAAACTGTCGTCGTTATCTTGAACGAGTATGGCACAAATTACCCTCCCTGTTGATAGGTCACGTTATTCAAAATAGTGTCAATACTGCAACGCACAAATAGCTAAAGCCAAATTGGATTATTATACAGATTTGTCTCAAATAATGACGAAAATCAACTATGGAATTGCATAAATAAAAGTGCCTGCTCCATCTCTACCTAATCATGTATCAATTAAGTCTTTATGTAACTCATTCTCTTGTAATTTTAAGATCATACTTTAAATTATATAGACTCTCTACAAGTAAATTTTCTACTTGCTTCTTTTACACCTGCCACAGTTGCTGAAGTAAGGACAATAATCATGTCCTCTCCAAATAATTCCTGTGATATTTTAAAAGTACAAGTGATGTTACTCTAAATGTGGACAAAGGTAAAGTAACAGCGCTTACCTTGCTTGCTATATCTGGTGCTTTTGATACTATTTACCATAATATGCTCACTAAACGCTTGTCAATGTGGTGTGGCATATTTGCCACAGCCCTCAGCTGGTTTTCATTGTACTTAACTGGTAGATACTTAACTGGTAGATACTTAACTGGTAGATACTTAACTGGTAGATACCACAGAGTGAAGAGAGCTAATTGCTTTTCAGCGGCACTACCCACTTCATGTGGTGTTCCTCGGGGTTATGTTCTTGGACCATTATGTGTTACTCTTAACACTACTCCACTCAGCTTAATTATAATTATTCAAACTCAATTTAGACCACCACCTATATGCAAATTTACCTTTCCTTGGCTACCTCGGATACAAGTTACTCCTTAAGCCAACTCAGGGATTGTCTCTATGATATATTACACTGGATGACTGACAACAAATGAAAGATAAATGCGCATCAACAAAGTTTCTTATTATTGGTACACAAAAACAGCGTGATAAGCTTGATTGATTTTCCCCGTCACCTATGCTAAACTAGAATTTCACACCGGCCGTCTCAGCACGGAATTTCGGAGTCACCTTTGACAATAATAAACGTTTTTGACAACATATTTTACAAACTTGTCGTTGCTGCTTTTATCACATTCGTGACGTTTGTCGTATCTGTACAATTACCTATCAAACACTTTCATTCAAGCAACCAGCATATTTCCATTCCCTGCTCAGGCCTTCAAGACACCCCAGCCACCTTCGATCATCTAATTCTAATCTACCTTTTGTTCCCAGTGTTATGACAAATGTCGGAAATTGATTTTTTTTCAGTTGCCGAACCGACTCAGTGGAACTCACTCCCCGTCAGTGTTAAGTATGTAGCAACAACATTTCGCCGTAAACTAAAAACCCACCTGTTTAAACTTGCTTATCCTCCATAGCTCCCCAGCGTTCCAATCAAACTGTTTATAACTAGAACTGTTTATCGATTATGAACTGCTTAACCCCTTTTGTTTTGGTGCGCTGCCGAGCTTGGGTCTCCCGAGGATTTTAGCGCAACAGAAGTATTTAGAGGTGTCCAGCAAGCCAAACTTGGCAGGCCTATATACCGTATACATCACAACAATACGACCGCGTAAATGTCGTATTAGGATGTAAGTTGGTTGCAAACTTGCAGTTTATCTTTGTCTTTATCTTTTATTTTGTGTCAAAACATGTGAAAAATAAGAGTTATAAGTAAACAATGATATGTTCTGGCATCCTCGTTCGTCGGGCATTATATCGGTAAGAACGTTTTGTGGTTTGCTAAATGTAGGAACACAAGTTAATTGCTTAATATGTTTGAATAAACGTTCTCACAAATAAATAAACCCCCAAATACATTGAGTTTTTTTTAGTTTTATGTCAGCATTTTAAAATGATACATAATTATACACACATAGATGTAGATAGGGACGTACAGCATGTAGCGGACCGGCAGAATCGAGTATACACGCTATTTCACATCAGCGATTAGTTGTCCAATTCGTCGGGGCAACACTGTGTCGTCCCGACCAATTGAAAGCATCGTGTTTTAAGAGTAGCAAAAAACCAAGTATCAAATTGGTCGGGACGAAACAGTGTCAGTAGTAGGTAAGGGGTTTATGATACGCAAGAGCGGTGGTTACTAAAAATAGACACTGGGAAAAACCCACATATCGCTGACGTAGCTGTTAATTTTTAATTAATTTTTTTAATTTAAGTTTTAATTTAATTTTTAATTTAAGTTTTAATAAAATTTTTAATTTAATTTTTAATTTAATTTTTAATTTAATTTTTAATTTAATTTTTAATTTAATTTTTAATTTAATTTTTAATTTAATTTTTTATTTAATTTTAATTTTATTTTTAATTTAATAAAAAAAAATTTATTTTAGCTTTAACTTTAACTTCAATTTCAATTTTAAATTCAATGAAAACCCAGGGGGAAAACCCACCTGTCGCTAACGTGACGGTTAGTTGGGGAAAATCCACATATCGCTGACGTGGCCGTTATTGAGTACGGTATCAATGAATGAGAGAGCTAATCAATCAGGGTTCAGTACGTTATCGGTGAATGGTATAAAGAGCTGCTATTCGTCGGTTATAGGTTAATAAAAGTTATGCGTATGAGTTTCATAAAAATCGTGGATGATTAATGAGATAAGGAGTCTGAATGGCCCGTGTGTCCATCTGGGGGGAGGTGGGTATATGCTCGCGTTTCGGGCTACATATCATGTTAAGAATGCGGTCGTGTTGTATTCCGTAATATGACACCGCTGTGCTGCGTTCCCGAAAGAACGCATTAAGACGATACTAACAGCTGACTAGTGGATTTTGGTACTCGGGAAATGCGCGTTTTAAATAACCTGGCGATATGTAGTCATATTAGCGCTGTAGTTAAAGCGCTGGTTCGCCCACTGGATGTATACAAGTCTGAACAAGTTGGACGATAAACCCGTCATTTGCATAATGCTGTGCAGTAATTTATTCGATGCCAGCAATCATGAAATTCGGGTTTCATTATTGTATTTTTTTGTCGTTTCTCTAAGAAGAGTAGACCACGTGACTTCCTGCCTGGATAATAAAGACAGCTGGGTATGCAACAACGAGTTGACCTGTATGCGTACAGATAACATATTTAGGGTATTGGTTATCGTATGAATCATACATAGCACGAGTAATGCGAAAGAGTACCGATTTGTCTAAGAAAATACCGCTTTTATATGTATTTTGTCACACTTAGTTACGTATTTAATGCTTTTAAGCTAAGTGATTACCACATTTATCTGCATGTTAACGCTTTTAAGCTAAGTAAATATTGCTTTTATTTGTATGTTAACACATTTTAGCTACGTAATTGCCACGCTTGGCTGTGTGTTGACGCTTTTAGCATATTAAGTATCACGTTTAATTGTGTGCTAACGTATTTAGCTAAGTATGTACCACATTTAGCTCTACGTTAACTTTTTTTTAGCAAAGAAAATATCACTTTTAGTTGTACGTTAACGCTTTTAGGCTAAGTAAGTACCAAACACAGTTACATGTTAAAGAGTTTAGCTAAGTAATTACCGCATTTAGCTATAGGTTAACGCTTTTAAGCTAAGAAATTACCACATTTAGCTGTATGTTAACGCTTGTAAGCTAAGTAATTACCACAGTTAGCTGTATGTTAACGCTTTTTAGCTAAGTAATTACCACATTTAGCTGTATGTTAATGCGTTTTAACTAAGTAATTACCACATTTAGCTGTATGTTAACGCTTTTTAACTAAGTAATTACCCTATTTAGTTGCATGTTAACGCATTGAAACTAAGTATTTACCACATTCACCTGTATGCTAAGGTACTCGGGAAATACGCGTGATAAATAACACGGTTTTCTGTAGTGATATTAGTGGTGTAGTTAGAGCTTTGGTTCGCGCACTGGACGTATGCAAGTCTGAACAAGTTTAACGATAAGCCGGTCATTTGCACTTAAATCTATCCACGCTAGGTTCTGTGAAGAAAAGAACAAACTCTGCGTATGATTATAATATATTTGTTATAACTAACCAAACACTACAAGATGTACATAACAATTAATTATGAACATAATCGTCAGCATAATTAGTTATATAAACAAACAACACTACAAGTATTATTTAATATGATTATGAATTATTATTGTAATACCACGCCTTTCGGAGCGGGCTACAGAAAAAAGGTTTGCACTTAAAACACTGGGCGAGGTAAGTACAGACACATAGACCAACGAGTGGACTGTGGACTCCGGTTGCCTTAGCAACGAACGGGGTGCGGCTGGCGCTGGTATGATCGATGTGACAACCTGCATAGTTGTAAGAACTGCATGTGGCATGTATAGTTTATGTTTGTTTTGGTACACTTGCATGGTATAACCAAGCTTAATTAATTGTGGTACACTTTAATTTGCTAACTGTATGTACGAGCGTCGTAACATCACGACGTTAGGCCTGTGATAGTTCTGTCTTTTTTTAAACTGTATGACATTTCTCTACCATTTTCTAAATCATGTGTCATTTTAGCTGTACCATTTTTATTGAATGTATAAAAGATGGCCGCACCGGGTATCTGGTCATATGATACCGTTTTATGGTGGCGTATCGAAATTAAACCGTTCACCTTGTATCTTATCAACTAGAAGTATAAAAACAGTCACCCAAACAATAAATGTCGACAAGTCCGGAATTTAACCGACATCCTGTTAAAACTGACACATTTTAAATTTTCTTACAAAGTTATGGCATGTTTGGTTTAAAAAAATCAAGCAGTTATGTGAATATTTGTTGGAAAATATACTCATTGGTATATTTAAAGAGACAGTATGCATGTTTCATTGGGTCGCAATGCTTTACTATAAATCAATGATAACATAGTGTACTCTTCCAATTTACACTTAACTGTTTAAAATTGTATTAGTACTATTTTTGGTTTATTATCTATCAAAATATTAATTATTACGGATATATGTAGACTCATTATAGAGTCGTTATTATTTGTTTGTCTAAGCAATACCTTGAAATAGGTTACTGCACAAGACAATGTACGCAGCACTATTAGTATTATATTACATACCCTCTGGGTGTATGCATCACACTTGTCGCTGTCTTCACTACCACCTTACTGGCTTTAGGCTCATAAGGCAAACACGGTTATTTTATGTTGTCATACTCTTTTACCGAGAATAACCATATCGGTCAGCTGTTCAACATGTCCTAATCCAAGTTATGTGTGCCATGACTCATTGTATAGCTATCTTCGTCAGTACATCATATTCCAATCACATACTATTCCCAAAGTACGTTGTTCTTCTTTGTCTTAGGACAGTTGTGATATATTGTTATCTATTGTTTTAGAATATGCATTTAATATAAATTATTGGAAATATGTAAGCACTATACGGAGCAGTAGTTTGTCATCTGCACTACTTCGTTCTTTGAGTTGCTGCGGCATTGAAGTAATGATGCTATGACAGCATATGTTTAACATCACTAATCTACAATATAAACATATGAAAGGTTTTTTCTTAGATATTTTTTCCTACTGCACACTTTGAGCAATCTAAAAAATCTCAACAACACTATTGTTGAATTATCTTGGGTGTATGTATGCGTATTGCATATGTTGTGTATTATATTCTACTTCAAAAGTGCTACCCCTACAGTTGCCTTGACCTGGTATCGCATTTTGTTTCTGTATATTTCATACACAAACATCCGTGAACTTGGGATCCATGCATAATATAAATATAGCAGGGTATATCAGCTTCATCCAGTTGATATCATATTTATTTTAATTGTATTATGATATATGTAACCATGATATATATTTTTATTCCAATACCCCCAACTGAAAACTGGCGAAACGCTTTAATAACATTACAAAAATGGATAGTGAAAAAACTACATACACATTAGAGTCTTCTAAATAGGCAACCCATGTGACCAAGATAAACTGCTCTGATTACAGAGGCTGGTGAGATGTACAAATGTGTAGATCTGACAAAAACACGGGGTTTAAGGGGTGGCTGTTTTTAACGGGTGCTTTTTGTAAATGGTTCTACTGTATCTATGGAATAAACCTTTTAACTAGGGTTTAACTGGATGGTATAAGATACAACTACACACACCATTCTTGAAACCTAAATATTAGTTTACCACATGTTGCATTTGTCTTGTTGCATGCTCTTCGTTGATTGCATCAAATAGACACATCCTTATGAGACAATGAAATATGTTTTACTAGATTTGGAGCACCATTTGTAAAAAAATAATTAAATGCAATTGCTATCTCTTTCTTTTCTGAAAGTGGTTTGTTATTCTTCGTAAAAATGTCGGGATAAATTGGTGTGTTGAAATGTTTGTTAATTACGCACTTTAATATTTTCCAGGTATCTTTAACATTGATTTTCTGTAGTGCTGTTTTAGTGGGTCTTAATATAACTGTTAATTTGCTTTAATAAGTTTTGTATATATGCACAGATTCAGAATATATAGGTATAACAATTGCTTTATACAGCCTCTTTTTCTTGACACCAGTACGTTTTAAACTTTGGTGAACCAAGTTGTCTTGTCAGTGCTACGGTACTCTAGGATGTGATCTCAGGCTAGTGGAATAGTTACTGCAGGCCTTTATAGACACTTGGGTAACACGACTGTGAACTACTATTGTTAAGCGAGCACTTAATTCAGAGTTAATTGCGAATTTGTTAAAGAGATTAAATTATGCTATAATTTTCTTGACTGGATATATGAAAGAAAAAGAACAAAGAATGCGCAACGACTGCAATAACATCAGCAACTGTTTTAGTATTCGTGTTTCATTGGTAGTTTCGTGATTGGAAACATTGTTGCAAACTTTTAAAATGTGTATACGTTCCCGCCGGTAGACACACACGATGCGACCGTTGACATTTTCTTTAACTGCCAGACATTTCGCAGTAATTTTCTTTAACTGCGTGACCTGTTATTTTCGTTTGTTGTGACATTTTTGTGTATTTTTATTTACCAGTCTTAACTAATGCGGTTTTTTCACATATATAACGCTGTTTTCTAAGTGTGTAACACATTCACTATGTAGTAACGCGTTTAGCTATTCTTCCAATGGCATACACAGCGCAGTCACCACAGCATGTACCATCCGTTGGTCTTTTTTTCCCATTACTGGTCACCACTTCCACCATTTACCTCCGTCTGACTATCCCTAAGAGCAACTCCATACATCGCCCCTACATTCACCTGTGTCCGTAATTTGGTTAATTAACGACATTTGATACATTGTTACTAAGTACATGATAGCTGGTATAGAAAAAAAAACGTTAATGCTCATTAGTTTCAAAATATCCAGTTATGCATGTAGGGTTACTCCGGCAGCGAGACAAATACGCCGGACGATAGTGCATTCGTCAAGAAATCGCTTTCGTAATGGGAAGTAAAAATCTAGCTGTAGGAAAAGCACATGCCTTGCAGTAGACACGGTTCCCCATGACGCAATAGCTGTCACTGACTGGTGCAGGCTCCAACGTCCAACACGCAGAAGTAGAAGTGTCAATCTGCCATCAAAATCACACCTGCATGTCAATTTAAACATGTGTCAACTTAGGCATCTCAACTTTAAATTATTTCTGGTGAAGTGAAGAAGGAAGCACTGTTGAATAAGCACAACTATCACACTGTGTTGTCCTCCCTTGTTTTTCTATTGACTAACCCGAGTTGATACAAGATGCACTCCATAGAGGCAATATGTCTATGTTATTGCAACAGCCTACCTGACACTTGATGTGTTCATTGTCACCTCACTAACCATTACAGGCCAATACTAACTGCGTATGTAACGCTTTTTACCAAGTATGCAATGCATTCAGCTATATAGTAACGCGTTTAGCTATGTATGTCCGCCTGTCTGTTCGCTATCTTCACTTCCGTCCACTAACATATTCGTGTACAGTCCTGTATACTCACCCCCATGCACCAGAATATTCATTAATTACTGGTCAGTGCACCCCATCCACAATTGCCCTTCGTAGTCTCTTCAAACATTTTATTTACTACTAATCTCTTCTTTCATTCATCCCCTCCCACTACCCCCTACATTGACCGCCTTTCGTCTACCCCTACAAGAATATCCATCCATTACTGGCCACCTGCATCTCCATCCACATCCGTCCGTTGACTCTTCATCCATCAATGTTCTCCACCCCCACTCTTCACATCCATCTGACTGCACGAAGTGGCGAAATAACGAATTGGCAAAATAACCATTTTTTTAACTGTGCAACATTTTTTGTGTCGTTTTTGTAACTACGTATGCGTTTTTGTCACATATGTAACACTGTTTGCCAAGGATGTAACACATTCACTATGCAACGCGTTTAGCTGTTCTTCCCGTGGCATACACGGTCACCTTAATTAGGTCAAATCTCTTAATTAAGGCAAATGATTGTATTGTATATAACACTTGGTATTACTCATTATCTACTCTGTCTACATACTTGATTTTATTACTCTACATACTGATATCAACTCGGGTTAGTCAAGAGCTGCAACACAGAGTGTGTTGGTTGTGCTTATTCAACAGTGCTTCCTTCTTCATTTCACCAGAAATAATTTAAAGTTGAGATGCCTAAGTTGACACATGTTTAAATTGACATGCAGGTGTGATTTTGATGGCAGATTGACACTTCTACTTCTGTGTGTTAGACGTTGGAGCCTGCACCAGACAGTGACAGCTAATGCGTCATGGGGAACCGTGTCTACTGCAAGGCATGTGCTTTTCCTACAGCTAGATTTTTACTTCCCATTACGAAAGCGATTTCTTGACGAATGCACTCTCGTCCGGCGTATTTATCTCGCTGCCGGAGTAACCCTACATGCATAACTGGATATTTTGAAACTAATGAGCATTAACGTTTTTTATCTATACCAGCTATCATGTACTTAGTAACAATGTATCAAATGTCATTAACTAACCAAATTACGGACACCGGTGAATGTAGGGGCAATGTATGGAGTTGCTCTTAGGGACAGTCAGACGGAGGTAAATGGTGGAAGTGGTGACCAGTAATGGAAAAAAAGACCAACGGATGGTACATGCTGTGGAGACAGCGCTGTGTATGGCATTGGAAGAATAGCTAAACGCGTTACTACATAGTGAATGTGTTACACACTTAGAAAACAGCGTTATATATGTGAAAAAACCGCATTAGTTAAGACTGGTAAATAAAAATACACAAAAATGTCACAACAAACGAAAATAACAGGTCACGCAGTTAAAGAAAATTACTGCGAAATGTCTGGCAGTTAAAGAAAATGTCAACTGTCGCATCGTGTGTGTCTACCGGCGGGAACGTATACACATTTTAAAAGTTTGCAACAATGTTTCCAATCACGAAACTACCAATGAAACACGAATACTAAAATAGTTGCTGATGTTATTGCAGTCGTTGCGCATTCTTTGTTCTTTTTCTTTCATACATCCAGTCAAGAAAATTATAGCATAATTTAATCTCTTTGACAAATTCGCAATTAACTCTGAATTAAGTGCTCGCTTAACAATAGTAGTTCACAGTCGTGTTACCCAAGTGTCTAAAAAGGCCTGCAGTAATTATTCCACTAGCCTGAGATCACATCCTAGAGTACCGTAGCACTGACAAGACAACTTGGTTCACCAAAGTTTAAAACGTGCTGGTGTCAAGAAAAAGAGGCTGTATAAAGCAATTGTTATGCCTATATATTCTGAATCTGTGTATATATACAAAACTTATAAAAGCAAATTAACAGTTATATTAAGACCCACTAAAAACAGCACTACAGAAAATCAATGTTAAAGATACCTGGAAAATATTAAAGTGCGTAATTAACAAACATTTCAAAACACCAATTTATCCCGACATTTTTACGAAGAATAACAAACCACTTTCAGAAAAGAAAGAGATAGCAATTGCATTTAATTGTTTTTTTACAAATGGTGCTCCAAATCTAGTAAAACATATTTCATTGTCTCATAAGGATGTGTCTATTTAATGCAATCAACGAAGAGCATGCAAAAAGACAAATGCAACATGTGGTAAACTAATATTTAGGTTTCAAGAATGTTGTGTGTAGTTTTATCTTATACCATCCAGTTAAACCCTAGTTAAAAGGTTTATTCCATAGATACAGTAGAACCATTTACAAAAAAGCACCCGTTAAAAACAGCCACCCCTTAAACCCCGTGTTTTTGTCAGATCTACACATTTGTACATCTCACCAGCCTCTGTAATCAGACCAGTTTATCTTGGTCACATGGGTTGCCTATTTAGAAGACTCTAATGTGTATGTGGCTTTTTCACCATCCATTTTTGTAATGTTATTAAAGCATTTCGCCAGTTTTCAGTTGGGGGTATTGGAATAAAAATATATTTCATGGTTACATATATCATAATACAATTAAAATAAATATGATATCAACTGGATGAAGCTGATATACCCTGCTATATTTATATTATGCATGGATCCCAAGTTCACGGATGTTTGTGTATGAAATATACAGAAACAAAATGCGATACCAGGTCAAGGCAACTGTAGGGGTAGCACTTTTGAAGTAGAATATAATACACAACATATGCAATACGCATACATACACCCAAGATAATTCAACAATAGTGTTGTTGAGATTTTTTTTAGATTGCTCAAAGTGTGCAGTAGGAAAAAATATCTAAGAAAAAACCTTTCATATGTTTATATTGTAGATTAGTGATGTTAAACATATGCTGTCATAGCATCATTACTTCAATGACGCAGCAACTCAAAGAACGAAGTAGTGCAGATGACAAACTACAGCTCCGTATAGTGCTTACACATTTCCAATAATTTATATTAAATGCATATTCTAAAACAATAGATAACAATATATCACAACTGTCCTAAGACAAAGAAGAACAACGTACTTTGGGAATAGTATGTGATTGGAAAATGATGTACTGACGAAGATAGCTATACAATGAGTCATGGCACACATAACTTGGATTAGGACATGTTGAACAGCTGACCGATATGGTTATTCTCGCTAAAAGAGTATGACAACATAAAATAACCGTGTTTGCCTTATGAGCCTAAAGCCAGTAAGGTGGTAGTGAAGACAGCGACAAGTGTGATGCATACACCCAGAGGGTATGTAATATAATACTAATAGTAACATATGCTGCGTACATTGTCTTGTGCAGTAACCTATTTCAAGGCATTGCTTAGACAACCAAATAATAATGACTCTATAATGTGTCTACATATATCCGTAATAATTAATATTTTGATAGATAATGAACCCAAAATAGTACTAATACAATTTTAAACAGTCAAGTGTCAATTGGAAGAGTACACTATGTTACCATTGATTTATAGTACAGCATTGCGACCCAATGAAACATGCATACTGTCTCTTTAAATATACCAATGAGTTTATTTTCCAACAAATATTCACATAACTGCTTGATTTTTTTAAACCAAACATGCCATAACTTTGTAAGAAAATTTAAAATGTGTCAGTTTTAACAGGATGTCGGTTAAATTCCGGACTTGTCGACATTTATTGTTTGGGTGACTGCTTTTATACTTCTAGTTGATAAGATACAAGGTGAACGGTTTAATTTCGATACGCCACCATAAAACGGTATCATATGACCAGATACCCGGTGCGGCCATCTTTTATACATTCAATAAAAATGGTACAGCAAAAATGACACATGATTTAGAAAATGGTAGAGAAATGTCATACAGTTTAAAAAAAGACAGAACTATCACAGGGCTAACGTCATGTTGTTATGACGCTCGTACATACAGTTAGCAAATTAAAGTGTACCACAATTAATTAAGCTTGGTTATACCATGCAAGTGTACCAAAACAAACATAAACTATACATGCCACATGCAGTTCTTACAACTATGCAGGTTGTCACATCGATCATACCAGCGCCAGCCGTACCCCGTTCGTTGCTAAGGCAACCGGAGTCCACAGTCCACTCATTGGTCTATGTGTTTGTACTTACCTCGCCCAGTGTTTTAAGTGCAAACCTTTCTTCTGTAGCCCGCTCCGAAAGGCGTGGTATTACAATAATAATTCATAATCATATTAAGTAATACTTGTAGTGTTGTTTGTTTATATAACTAATTATGCTGACGATTATGTTCATAATTAATTGTTATGTACATCTTGTAGTGTTTGGTTAGTTATAACAAATATATTATAATCATACGCAGAGTTTGTTCTTTTCTTCACAGAACCTAGCGTGGATAGATTTAAGTGCAAATGACCGGCTTATCGTTAAACTTGTTCAGACTTGCATACGTCCAGTGCGCGAACCAAAGCTCTAACTACACCACTAATATCACTACAGAAAACCGTGTTATTTATCACGCGTATTTCCCGAGTACCTTAGCATACAGGTGAATGTGGTAAATACTTAGTTTCAATGCGTTAACATGCAACTAAATAGGGTAATTACTTAGTTAAAAAGCGTTAACATACAGCTAAATGTGGTAATTACTTAGTTAAAACGCATTAACATACAGCTAAATGTGGTAATTACTTAGCTAAAAAGCGTTAACATACAGCTAAATGTGGTAATTACTTAGCTTACAAGCGTTAACATACAGCTAAATGTGGTAATTTCTTAGCTTAAAAGCGTTAACCTATAGCTAAATGCGGTAATTACTTAGCTAAACTCTTTAACATGTAACTGTGTTTGGTACTTACTTAGCCTAAAAGCGTTAACGTACAACTAAAAGTGATATTTTCTTTGCTAAAAAAAATTTAACATAGAGCTAAATGTGGTACATACTTAGCTAAATACGTTAGCACACAATTAAACGTGATACTTAATATGCTAAAAGCGTCAACACACAGCCAAGCGTGGCAATTACGTAGCTAAAATGTGTTAACATACAAATAAAAGCAATATTTACTTAGCTTAAAAGCGTTAACATGCGGATAAATGTGGTAATCACTTAGCTTAAAAGCATTAAATACGTAACCAAGTGTGACAAAATGCATAAAAAAGCGGTATTTTCTTAGACAAATCGGTACTCTTTCTCATTACTCGTGCTATGTATGATTCATACGATAACCAATACCCTAAATATGTTATCTGTACGCATACAGGTCAACTCGTTGATGCATACCCAGCTGTCTTTATTATCCAGACAGGAAGTCACGTGGTCTACTCTTCTTAGAGAAACGACAAAAAAATTACAATAATGAAACCCGAATTTCATGATTGCTGGCATCGAATAAATTACTGCACAGCATTATGCAAATGACGGGTTTATCGTCCAACTTGTTCAGACTTGCATACATCCAGTGGGCGAACCAGAGCTTTAACTACAGCGCTAATATGACTACATATCGCCAGGTTATTTAAAACGCGCATTTCCCGAGTACCAAAATCCACTAGTCAGCTGTTAGTATCGCCTTAATGCGTTCTTTCGGGAACGCGGCACAGCGGTGTCATATTACGGAATACAACACGACCGCATTCTTAACATGATATGTAGCCCGAAACGCGAGCATATACCCACCTCCCCCAGATGGACACACGAGCCATTCAGACTCCTTACCTCATTAATCATCCACGATTTTTATGAAACTCATACGCATAACTTCTATGAAACTATAACCGACGAATCGCAGCTCTTTATACCATTCACCGATAACGTACTGAACCCTGATTGATTAGCTCTCTCATTCATTGATACCGTACTCAATAACCGTCACGTTAGCGACAGGTGGGTTTCCCCCCTGGGTTTTCTTTGAATTTAAAATTGAAATTGAAGTTAAAGTTAAAGGTAAAATAATTTTTTTTTATTAAATTAAAAATAAAATTAAAATTAAATAATTTTTTTTATTAAAAATTAAATTAAAAATTCAATTAAAACTTAAATTAAAATTTTTATTAAAAATTAACCGTTATGTCAGCGATATGTGGGTTTTTCCCAGTATCTATTTTTAGTAACCACCGCTTTTGCGTATCATAAACTCTTACCTACTACTAGTGTCGCTCCGACAAATTGGACAACAAATCGCTTGTGTGAACGTGCCTTAAAAGCGCATGCGGAATCCTCAGGAAAAGCCCCCACTTATTGGTGACGTAGTACACAATTCACGTACGCCTTATAAGTTTGGCGTGCTGAGCGTCCATAACAACACTAGCATTTTCTCCATTTCCGAACATTACGCAGCTTGCCAACAATATAATGCTATTGATAATTCAGGGTGGGCATGTGAAATAACCGAATTGTAACTATTAAAGAGAGTGATGTAACTCTTTCCCTAGTGTGTTCCTTTCCAATGCCTGTTTGGCTCCCTCCTTCCCTGCTGTGCTTAATAACCTAACACGTATCCTTATTCTAGTAAGTTATCTTGGTCTCCCTCAGTTATGGACGTCATATACCACTATATCCGTAATTCCCAGATTTACGACACAACATTCTCCCATATTCCTCTACTATCCGCAGCTTCCCTTTCTCTTACCGCGCTGCTATCGTTGTCTTCCTCAATCCACAGGGAGATGTGTCAATATAGTTTACTTCCTGGTCGATGGCGGACGATGAAAGTGCCACAGAATTTGATACGGTAAATTTATTTGCACCCGAAAAATATTGTAAGGAACAGATGTAAAATGGCACTAAAATGTATGGTTGCTGGTTGGAAGCACGCGTCAGTGATGGAAACAACAACGTTAAGCCAGTTGTACTAAGATAAAACGCGGTTGGTTTGGGCGGTACATGACGGTGACTATCTTGGTTTGGACGGTACATGACGAGGAGTATCTTGGTTTGGACGGTACATGACGGCGACTATCTTGGTTTGGGCGGAACATGACGGGGAGTATCTTGGTTTGGGCGGTACATGACGGCGACTATCTTGGTTTGGGCGATACATGACGGGGAGTATCTTGGTTTGGGTGGCACATGACGGGGAGTATCTTGGTTTGGGCGGTACGTGAGGGGAGTATCTTGATTTTCTCGAAAACAAAATGTAGGATTTTATGAAAACGCTGCTCGTGGTCGGCGACAAAAATATTATCTAAGTAGACGTTTATAATTGTCTGCTATCACATATGCTTTCCAACATGATCGAAGAGAAAATCGTGCGTTCGGTATAATAAGAGATTCCCGAGAGATGTGGACGTGTCATAGCAGGGGAAACATGAATCTTCATTATGCAGATGATATCAACTTGATAGCAACGTCACAGGAAGAATTGGAGAAAAGTGCCGTGAAAATTCACGGTTCGCATGGATTCAACAACAACACGCACGCACGCAACGCACGCACGCGCACACGCACACGCACACGCACACGCACACGCGCACGCGCACGCGCACGCGCACGCGCACGCACACGCACACGCACACGCACACGCACACGCACACGCACACGCACACGCACACGCACACGCACACGCACACGCACACGCACACGCACACGCACACACACACGCACACACACACACACACACACACACACACACACACACACACACACACACACACACACACACACACACACACACACACACACACACACACACACACACACACACACACACACACACACACACACACACACACACACACACACACACACACACACACATTAAACCAAACGTAGCATATCGTGTCCAAGGAGAAAACGATACGTGAGCCCCACCGTCAACGTAGTAAAATTTAAATACGTGCGCGAAGATATTTGCTGAGATAAGACGCAATACACGACGACTGTGTTCTTATCAGGTGTCACTGCTGTCAGTCGCCGTTCTAATAAGTCATGATAAGCAGATTGCTCTCGGCAAGCAGACGTCACAAAGGGCGCAAGCTTAACGTATACTCGCACCTGAATACACTTGACGAAATTGACACACGTTTCACCAAGTTGGTGACACTACGTAGTTTCCCCAGTGGATATTTAAAATAAGTTACTGTTTGTATTTCATTCTCGCTGGCCAGGTCGGTCAGACGTGTTCAAGGTTCTGTCAACTTCCGCGCTTGCGTGAAAACTTATCACAAGGTGAGTGGCGCCATTGTTGGGGGGTGTGAAAATATAAAACGTTTTTCACGTAAGAAGGTTTTTAGGCTTGTTTATACGTGCCACTCAGTAAGTATAGTAATAAAAATACGTCACCTCACGAACGAACCCGTATCATTACCTACATCCGCAGGTTTGCCCGCCTTGCAAACTGAGATGTATCGGTTGCATCTCGCGAGACTTTGGCGCAGCTGACTACGCACAGCTTTCAACAAGACTAACAAATGGCCACCATGAGAGATAAACTGCAGATAGCAAGTCGACATTGACTTGTCGAGAGTCCAATATTTTTTATTTATGTGTATCCGCCCTTAATATATGTAGCTAAAATATTATAGAGAGTCGCTCTTCGGAGGAGTTGTGGACTGGTCATCTGTTGTTCGCGTGTCATGTTTCTAACGCGGGCCGTATCCCGTAATACGAACAACGCAGAAAACCGTAATACCGTAACACTTACAGAAAATATGTAATCAGTAAGGGTTCCGGTTAATAGGTCGTGGTAAACTCTTTTTTGGGTGAATCGTAATCGGTACAGAGTGTCAAAAGTTGTTTCCGTTTCACAAATCTCTAGTTGATTGCATATTGTACATATTAAACATGTATACACATCCGTGTTTCCTCTTGTTATACATTTATACTACTTTCATCGACAATTATGATATTTATGTTCATCTATATTTTAAAAGTGCAGCTGCCGGAACCAAATGGTAGGCGAACGTAATTATTATGAACACAGTGCAGATTGGACATGAGAAAGCATTCATCCTCAAAAGGGAACAGGTTGGACATGGGAAAGCATTCATCTTCAAAAGTGAACAGGTTGGACATGGGAAAGCACTCATACTCACAAGGGAAACATTATAACAAGGGAACATATTGGACACAAGAAAGCACTCATCCTCACAAGGGAAACAGGTTGGACACGAGAAAGCACTCATCCTCACAAGGGAAACAGGTTGGACACGAGAAAGCACTCATCCTCACAAGGGAACATATTGGACACGAGAAAGCACTCATCCTCACAAGGGAACATATTGGACACGAGAAAGCACTCATCATCACAAGGGAAACAGGTTGGACACGAGAAAGCACTCATCCTCACAAGGGAAACAGATTGGACACGAGAAAGCACTCATCCTCACAAGGGAACATATTGGACACGAGAAAGCACTCATCCTCACAAGGGAACATATTGGACACGAGAAAGCACTCATCCTCACAAGGGAAACAGGTTGGACACGAGAAAGCACTCATCCTCACAAGGGAAACAGGTTGGACACGAGAAAGCACTCATCCTCACAAGGGAAACAGGTTGGACACGAGAAAGCACTCATCCTCACAAGGGAACATATTGGACACGAGAAAGCACTCACCCTCACAAGGGAAACAGATTGGACACGAGAAAGCACTCATCCTCACAAAGGAAACAGATTGGACACGAGAAAGCACTCATCCTCACAAGGGAAACAGATTGGACACGAGAAAGCACTCATCTTCACAAGGGAACATATTGGACACGAGAAAGCACTCACCCTCACAAGGGAAACAGATTGGACACGAGAAAGCACTCATCCTCACAAGGAAACAGGTTGGACACGAGAAAGCACTCATCCTCACAAGGGAACATATTAGACACGAGAAAGCACTCATCCTCACAAGGGAACATATTGGACACGAGAAAGCACTCATCCTCACAAGGGAAACAGGTTGGACACGAGAAAGCACTCATCCTCACAAGGGAAACAGATTGGACACGAGAAAGCACTCATCCTCACAAGGAAACAGGTTGGACAAGAGAAAGCACTCATCCTCACAAGGGAACATATTGGACACGAGAAAGCACTCACCCTCACAAGGGAACATATTAGACACGAGAAAGCACTCATCCTCACAAGGGAACATATTGGACACGAGAAAGCACTCATCCTCACAAGGGAAACAGGTTGGACACGAGAAAGCACTCATCCTCACAAGGGAAACAGATTGGACACGAGAAAGCACTCATCCTCACAAGGAAACAGGTTGGACACGAGAAAGCACTCATCCTCACAAGGGAACATATTGGACACGAGAAAGCACTCATCCTCACAAGGGAACATATTGGACACGAGAAAGCACTCATCCTCACAAGGGAAACAGGTTGGACACGAGAAAGCACTCATCATCACAAGGGAAACAGATTGGACACGAGAAAGCACTCATCCTCACAAGGAAACAGGTTGGACACGAGAAAGCACTCATCCTCACAAGGGAACATATTGGACACGAGAAAGCACTCATCCTCACAAGGGAAACAGGTTGGACACGAGAAAGCACTCATCCTCACAAGGGAAACAGATTGGACACGAGAAAGCACTCATCCTCACAAGGAAACAGGTTGGACACGAGAAAGCACTCATCCTCACAAGGGAACATATTGGACACGAGAAAGCACTCATCCTCACAAGGGAAACAGGTTGGACACGAGAAAGCACTCATCCTCACAAGGGAAACAGGTTGGACACGAGAAAGCACTCATCCTCACAAGGGAACACATTGGACACGAGAAAGCACTCATCCTCACAAGGAAAACAGGTTGGACACGAGAAAGCACTCATCCTCACAAGGGAACATATTGGACACGAGAAAGCACTCATCCTCACAAGGGAAACAGATTGGACACGAGAAAGCACTTATCCTCACAAGGGAAATAGGTTGGACACGAGAAAGCACTCATCCTCACAAGGGAAACAGGTTGGACACGAGAAAGCACTCATCCTCACAAGGGAAACAGGTTGGGCACGAGAAAGCACTCATCCTCACAAGGGAACATATTGGACACGAGAAAGCACTCATCCTCACAAGGGAAACAGGTTGGACACGAGAAAGCACTCATCCTCACAAGGGAAACAGGTTGGACACGAGAAAGCACTCATCCTCACAAGGGAAACAGGTTGGACACGAGAAAGCACTCATCCTCACAAGAGAAACAGTTTGGACACGAGAAAGCACTCATCCTCACAAGGGAAACAGGTTGGACACGAGAAAGCACTCATCCTCACAAGGGAAACAGGTTGGGCACGAGAAAGCACTCACCCTCACAAGGGAACATATTGGACACGAGAAAGCACTCACCCTCACAAGGGAAACAGATTGGAAACGAGAAAGCACTCATCCTCACAAGGGAAACAGATTGGACACGAGAAAGCACTCATCCTCACAAGGGAAACAGATTGGACACGAGAAAGCACTCATCCTCACAAGGGAAACAGATTGGACACGAGAAAGCACTCATCCTCACAAGGAAACAGGTTGGACACGAGAAAGCACTCATCCTCACAAGGGAACATATTGGACACGAGAAAGCACTCACCCTCACAAGGGAACATATTGGACACGAGAAAGCACTCATCCTCACAAGGGAAACAGGTTGGACACGAGAAAGCACTCATCCTCACAAGGGAAACAGGTTGGACACGAGAAAGCACTCATCCTCACAAGGGAACATATTGGACACGAGAAAGCACTCATCCTCACAAGGGAAACAGGTTGGACACGAGAAAGCACTCATCATCACAAGGGAAACAGGTTGGACACGAGAAAGCACTCATCCTCACAAGGGAAACAGGTTGGGCACGAGAAAGCACTCATCCTCACAAGGGAACATATTGGACACGAGAAAGCACTCATCCTCACAAGGGAAACAGGTTGGACACGAGAAAGCACTCATCCTCACAAGGGAAACAGGTTGGACACGAGAAAGCACTCATCCTCACAAGGGAAACAGATTGGACACGAGAAAGCACTCATCATCACAAGGGAACATATTGGACACGAGAAAGCACTCATCCTCACAATGGAAAAAGGTTGGACACGAGAAAGCACTCATCCTCACAACGGAACATATTGGACACGAGAAAGCACTCATCCTCACAAGGGAAACAGATTGGACACGAGAAAGCACTCATCCTCACAAGGGAAACAGGTTGGACAAGAGAAAGCACTTATCCTCACAAGGGAAACAGATTGGACACGAGAAAGCACTCATCCTCACAAGGGAAACAGGTTGGACACGAGAAAGCACTCATCCTCACAAGGGAACATATTGGACACGAGAAAGCACTCATCCTCACACGGGAACATATTGGACACGAGAAAGCACTCATCCTCACAAGGGAACATATTGGACACGAGAAAGCACTCATCCTCACAAGGGAAACAGGTTGGACACGAGAAAGCACTCATCCTCACAAGGAAACATATTGGACACGAGAAAGCACTCATCCTCACAAGGAAACATATTGAGCACGAGAAAGCACTCACCCTCACAAGGGAACATATTGGACACGAGAAAGCACTCATCCTCACAAGGGAAACAAATTGGACACGAGAAAGCACTTATCCTCACAAGGAAACCGGTTGGACACGAGAAAGCACTCATCCTCACAAGGGAAACAGGTTGGACACGAGAAAGCACTCACCCTCACAAGGGAACATATTGGACACGAGAAAGCACTCATCCTCACAAGGGAAACAGATTGGAAACGAGAATGCACTCATCCTCACAAGGGAACATATTGGACACGAGAAAGCACTCATCCTCACAAGGGAAACAGATTGGACACGAGAAAGCACTCATCCTCACAAGGGAAACAGATTGGAAACGAGAAAGCACTTATCCTCACAAGGAAACAGGTTGGACACGAGAAAGCACTCATCCTCACAAGGGAAACAGGTTGGACACGAGAAAGCACTCACCCTCACAAGGGAACATATTAGACACGAGAAAGCACTCATCCTCACAAGGAAACAGGTTGGAAACGAGAATGCACTCATCCTCACAAGGGAACATATTGGACACGAGAAAGCACTCATCCTCACAAGGGAAACAGATTGGACACGAGAAAGCACTCATCCTCACAAGGGAAACAGATTGGACACGAGAAAGCACTCATCCTCACAAGGGAAACAGATTGGAAACGAGAAAGCACTTATCCTCACAAGGGAAACAGATTGGACACGAGAAAGCACTCATCCTCACAAGGGAAACAGGTTGGACACGAGAAAGCACTCATCCTCACAAGGGAAACAGGTTGGACACGAGAAAGCACTCATCCTCACAAGGGAAACAGGTTGGGCACGAGAAAGCACTCATCCTCACAAGGGAACATATTGGACACGAGAAAGCACTCATCCTCACAAGGGAAACAGGTTGGACACGAGAAAGCACTCATCCTCACAAGGGAAACAGGTTGGACACGAGAAAGCACTCACCCTCACAAGGGAACATATTGGACACGAGAAAGCACTCATCCTCACAAGGGAAACAGATTGGACACGAGAAAGCACTCATCCTCACAAGGGAAACAGATTGGACACGAGAAAGCACTCATCCTCACAAGGGAAACAGATTGGACACGAGAAAGCACTCATCCTCACAAGGGAAACAGATTGGACACGAGAAAGCACTCATCCTCACAAGGAAACAGGTTGGACACGAGAAAGCACTCATCCTCACAAGGGAACATATTGGACACGAGAAAGCACTCACCCTCACAAGGGAACATATTGGACACGAGAAAGCACTCATCCTCACAAGGGAAACAGGTTGGACACGAGAAAGCACTCATCCTCACAAGGGAAACAGGTTGGACACGAGAAAGCACTCATCCTCACAAGGGAACATATTGGACACGAGAAAGCACTCATCCTCACAAGGGAAACAGCTTGGACACGAGAAAGCACTCATCATCACAAGGGAAACAGGTTGGACACGAGAAAGCACTCATCCTCACAAGGGAAACAGGTTGGGCACGAGAAAGCACTCATCCTCACAAGGGAACATATTGGACACGAGAAAGCACTCATCCTCACAAGGGAAACAGGTTGGACACGAGAAAGCACTCATCCTCACAAGGGAAACAGGTTGGACACGAGAAAGCACTCATCCTCACAAGGGAGACAGATTGGACACGAGAAAGCACTCATCATCACAAGGGTACATATTGGACACAAGAAAGCACTCATCCTCACAAGGGAAACAGGTTGGACACGAGAAAGCACTCATCCTCACAAGGGAACATATTGGACACGAGAAAGCACTCATCCTCACAAGGGAAACAGATTGGAAACGAGAAAGCACTCATCCTCACAAGGGAAACAGGTTGGACACGAGAAAGCACTCATCCTCACAAGGGAAACAGATTGGACACGAGAAAGCACTCATCCTCACAAGGGAAACAGATTGGACACGAGAAAGCACTCATCCTCACAAGGGAAACAGGTTGGACACGAGAAAGCACTCATCCTCACAAGGGAACATATTGGACACGAGAAAGCACTCATCCTCACAAGGGAAACAGATTGGACACGAGAAAGCACTCATCCTCACAAGGAAACAGATTGGACACGAGAAAGCACTCATCCTCACAAGGGAAACAGGTTGGGCACGAGAAAGCACTCATCCTCACAAGGGAACATATTGGACACGAGAAAGCACTCATCCTCACAAAGGAAACAGGTTGGACACGAGAAAGCACTCACCCTCACAAGGGAACATATTGGACACGAGAAAGCACTCATCCTCACAAGGGAAACAGGTTGGACAAGAGAAAGCACTCATCCTCACAACGGAACATATTGGACACGAGAAAGCACTCATCCTCACAAGGGGAACAGATTGGACACGAGAAAGCACTCATCCTCACAAGGGAAACAGGTTGGACACGAGAAAGCACTCATCCTCACAAGGGAAACAGGTTGGACACGAGAAAGCACTCATCATCACAAGGGAACATATTGGACACGAGAAAGCACTCATCCTCACAAGGGAAACAGGTTGGACACGAGAAAGCACTCATCCTCACAAGGAAACATATTGGACACGAGAAAGCACTCATCCTCACAAGGAAACATATTGAGCACGAGAAAGCACTCACCCTCACAAGGGAACATATTGGACACGAGAAAGCACTCATCCTCACAAGGGAAACAGGTTGGACATGAGAAAGCACTCATCCTCACAAGGAAACATATTGGACACGAGAAAGCACTCATCCTCACAAGGGAAACAGGTTGGACACGAGAAAGCACTCACCCTCACAAGGGAACATATTGGACACGAGAAAGCACTCATCCTCACAAGGGAAACAGATTGGAAACGAGAATGCACTCATCCTCACAAGGGAACATATTGGACACGAGGTAGCACTCATCCTCACAAGGGAAACAGATTGGACACGAGAAAGCACTCATCCTCACAAGGGAAACAGATTGGAAACGAGAAAGCACTTATCCTCACAAGGAAACAGGTTGGACACGAGAAAGCACTCATCCTCACAAGGGAAACAGGTTGGACACGAGAAAGCACTCACCCTCACAAGGGAACATATTAGACACGAGAAAGCACTCATCCTCACAAGGGAAACAGGTTGGACACGAGAAAGCACTCATCCTCACAAGGGAAACAGGTTGGACACGAGAAAGCACTCATCCTCACAAGGGAAACAGGTTGGACACGAGAAAGCACTCATCCTCACAAGGGAAACATATTGGACACGAGAAAGCACTCATCCTCACAAGGGAAACAGGTTGGACACGAGAAAGCACTCATCCTCACAAGGGAAACAGGTTGGACACGAGAAAGCACTCATCCTCACAAGGGAAACAGATTGGACACGAGAAAGCACTCATCCTCACAAGGGAAACAGATTGGACACGAGAAAGCACTCATCCTCACAAGGGAAACAGGTTGGGCACGAGAAAGCACTCATCCTCACAAGGGAACATATTGGACACGAGAAAGCACTCATCCTCACAAGGGAAACAGGTTGGACACGAGAAAGCACTCATCCTCACAAGGGAAACAGGTTGGACACGAGAAAGCACTCACCCTCACAAGGGAACATATTGGACACGAGAAAGCACTCACCCTCACAAGGGAAACAGATTGGACACGAGAAAGCACTCATCCTCACAAGGGAAACAGATTGGACACGAGAAAGCACTCATCCTCACAAGGGAAACAGATTGGACACGAGAAAGCACTCATCCTCACAAGGGAAACAGATTGGACACGAGAAAGCACTCATCCTCACAAGGAAACAGGTTGGACACGAGAAAGCACTCATCCTCACAAGGGAAACAGGTTGGACACGAGAAAGCACTCATCCTCACAAGGGAACATATTGGACACGAGAAAGCACTCATCCTCACACGGGAAACATATTGGACACGAGAAAGCACTCATCCTCACAAGGGAAACAGGTTGGACACGAGAAAGCACTCATCCTCACAAGGGAAACAGATTGGACACGAGAAAGCACTCATCCTCACAAGGGAAACAGGTTGGACACGAGAAAGCACTCATCATCACAAGGGAAACAGGTTGGACACGAGAAAGCACTCATCCTCACAAGGGAAACAGGTTGGGCACGAGAAAGCACTCATCCTCACAAGGGAACATATTGGACACGAGAAAGCACTCATCCTCACAAGGGAAACAGGTTGGACACGAGAAAGCACTCATCCTCACAAGGGAAACAGGTTGGACACGAGAAAGCACTCATCCTCACAAGGGAGACAGATTGGACACGAGAAAGCACTCATCATCACAAGGGTACATATTGGACACAAGAAAGCACTCATCCTCACAAGGGAAACAGGTTGGACACGAGAAAGCACTCATCCTCACAAGGGAACATATTGGACACGAGAAAGCACTCATCCTCACAAGGGAAACAGATTGGACACGAGAAAGCACTGATCCTCACAAGGGAAACAGGTTGGACACGAGAAAGCACTTATCCTCACAAGGGAAACAGATTGGACACGAGAAAGCACTCATCCTCACAAGGGAAACAGATTGGACACGAGAAAGCACTGATCCTCACAAGGGAAACAGGTTGGACACGAGAAAGCACTCATCCTCACAAGGGAACATATTGGACACGAGAAAGCACTCATCCTCACACGGGAACATATTGGACACGAGAAAGCACTCATCCTCACAAGGGAACATATTGGACACGAGAAAGCACTCATCCTCACAAGGGAAACAGGTTGGACACGAGAAAGCACTCATCCTCACAAGGAAACATATTGGACACGAGAAAGCACTCATCCTCACAAGGGAAACAGATTGGACACGAGAAAGCACTCATCCTCACAAGGGAACATATTGGACACGAGAAAGCACTCATCCTCACAAGGGAAACAGGTTGGACACGAGAAAGCACTCATCCTCACAAGGGAAACAGGTTGGACACGAGAAAGCACTCATCCTCACAAGGGAACATATTGGACACGAGAAAGCACTCATCCTCACACGGGAACATATTGGACACGAGAAAGCACTCATCCTCACAAGGGAACATATTGGACACGAGAAAGCACTCATCCTCACAAGGGAAACAGTTTGGACACGAGAAAGCACTCATCCTCACAAGGGAAACATATTGGACACGAGAAAGCACTCATCCTCACAAGGAAACATATTGAGCACGAGAAAGCACTCACCCTCACAATGGAACATATTGGACACGAGAAAGCACTCATCCTCACAAGGGAAACAGATTGGACACGAGAAAGCACTTATCCTCACAAGGAAACAGGTTGGACACGAGAAAGCACTCATCCTCACAAGGGAAACAGGTTGGACACGAGAAAGCACTCACCCTCACAAGGGAACATATTGGACACGAGAAAGCACTCATCCTCACAAGGGAAACAGATTGGAAACGAGAATGCACTCATCCTCACAAGGGAACATATTGGACACGAGAAAGCACTCATCCTCACAAGGGAAACAGGTTGGACACGAGAAAGCACTCATCCTCACAAGGGAAACAGGTTGGACACGAGAAAGCACTCATCCTCACAAGGGAACATATTAGACACGAGAAAGCACTCATCCTCACAAGGAAACAGGTTGGACACGAGAAAGCACTCACCCTCACAAGGGAACATATTAGACACGAGAAAGCACTCATCCTCACAAGGAAACAGGTTGGACACGAGAAAGCACTCACCCTCACAAGGGAACATATTGGACACGAGAAAGCACTCATCCTCACAAGGGAAACAGATTGGAAACGAGAATGCACTCATCCACCGAAGGGAAACAGATTGGACACGAGAAAGCACTTATCCTCACAAGGGAAACAGATTGGACACGAGAAAGCACTCATCCTCACAAGGGAATATATTGGACACGAGAAAGCACTCATCATCACAAGGGAAACAGGTTGGACACGAGAAAGCACTCATCCTCACGAGGGAAACAGATTGGACACGAGAAAGCATTCATCCTCACACTGGAACATATTGGACACGAGATAGCACTCATCCTCACAAAGGAAACATATCGGACCTGAGAAAGCACTCATCCTCACAAGGGACATGAGAAAGCACTCATCTTCAGAAGGGAAAACATATTGGATATGAGAAAGCACTCATTCTCACAAGGGAAAACAGATTGGATATGAGAAAGCACTCATTCTCACAAGGGGAAACAGATTGGATATGAGAAAGCACTCCTCCTCAGTAGGGAAAACAAATAAGCGGATCGTTTTTTATTGCCTTATAAAATGTCAGCAGAAACACTGTATTTTTTTCACAAAATTGTCTGACAAATTATTGAACTCTCGATAAGCCAACGACTTCCTTATCACTTGCTATATGTTGCTTGTTGCTTTGGATACAATCATATTAAATGTTCGGATGTTTTCATGTATTCGTGTTAGAAGAAGGCAATGTGTATTTTGGTCTAAACGTAGTGTATACTTTAAATGGCTCTGACTCATATCGTCATCACATGGACCAGCCAGTGCATGATAGGCTCTGTGTAAATAAACATTGCCCTCAGCACACATGGGCCTCAGTGTAGATAACACTTGTCGTTCTCGGGCAGATTGGTTGGTCGCTGGTACGTCTCTTAAATAACATTGAGATCAATAACCAAGGCGACTCTACACAGTTTATCGTGCTATTGATCAATAACCAAGGCGACTCTACACGGTTGGTCGTGCTATTGATCAATAACCAAGGCGACTCTACACGGTTGATCGTGCTATTGAGTAGAGTCTCTGCATTTTATCCGAAGAACCAAAACGTTATCAGCACGTAAAACACGCGTATAACACTTTCTCGTCCAGTTGACCGAGACTGGACTGCAATGGAATGTCACAATATCATAGGGAGACAGAATGATTTTCAATATCAAGTAGCATTAGTTGTAACAAAGCATCTACAATCACCACACTGAAATGTCAGTCGGGAAAAATTTGCTAACGCCAACCATGAACAGTTTCCGACAACCGATAATGCTCCATGCCCACGGTCTGTCCATTGGCCATGGGCCAATGGCCTCTCTCTTATGGAGAAAGTCCCAAATGGAGGAAAGTATGAAGCAACTTTGAGTGGCTCCGATTCATAAAGTCATAAAACAATTAATCAATAATGCATTCTCATTGTTGACAGTGCCAACGGGATTAGTGCTTTTGAAAAACGAGGTATCGACCTTTTGGCAAGTGAGATACGTGCTTGATACGTAGCAATGTAAGATGTATATGTTTATTTAGTTGATAAACTGTTTATATATTTGCTACGGGGTCAGCAATCTAATCTTACCAATATGAGGCATAAACATTGTACCTAGCGAATTTGCCAGAACTTGTGGCAGAATTTGTGTCTAGAACTGTTTAACGATGCTAAATAGAACGTATGATAGAGCTATAATGATGTCTATGCTGATATCTATGATGATGTCTAAGCTGAAACGATATGTCAACATGCATCATAAAAGATTAACGAATTAAGAACTTCACCTTCGCTAGTGGCTTCTTTCGAGCAGTAGGGAAAATGAACTGTGTGAGTTATTCAGGAGGGAGTTCTTATTATAGTTCAAATGCATAGGTATAAGTAGAACTTATACGTAAAGCATGGATAATTTATTCGTGTTTAGCCAAATCGTTTAGTTGTGTTTATCCGAGTAATTTTTCTTTCATCAGTCTGCGTGAAATGTTCTTTTTGTCATCCATGTCCACGTTGGTTTCCCAGCTGAACAACAAGACTAATCAATTCCGTATCGAACAATGTGCAAAACGGGCCCTCCGCCCAAAACGGGCCCTCAACCCAAAACGAGTCTGTTGTCACTGTACTGCACACAGTGACATTGGCGGTGTCGCTGCTAAATAACTCACGAGGGATCACTACTAAAAGCTGGTTGGAAGTTCGAAACGCAAACAGGTGAGCTCGAACAGGCTATTTTTCACAGGTTTCTTAAAATACTGGTACTGTTTTCCGCGCGTAGAAAACACTGTAAACTCTTGCATGCACATGCCAGTTGCGAATGCTCTAATAGGTACATATTAGATTTAAAGTGCATGCATTCGCTTTGGCATTTTTCATAGAAGAAATGCATGATTAATGCACACTATATGCCCACACGTTCCATGGTTCGTGTCTATCCAGTACTGTCTTTTACAACGGAGATTGCATGAGGCCGAATGGAAAGTTTCATGTTTTAGGTGGTTCAAGGGCCGATCACCTACAAGTAGCATAGGTGTTGTTTTGAAACATCAAATGTGGAGGTGGTAACTAAAAATAGATTTCGGGAAACCCCTAATGACGCCACACCCTCTGACGACTCTGGCGCCACTGGCGACTGCATCAGCGCCCCTAGCGACTGGAGCTAACAAAATTCGAGGAAACGCCCTAAAAAACATTTCGAAGAAACCCGCTAAAAAATTATCAGGGAAATCCCGATAAGAGTACGAGTAAATTTTATTAAATATTTAAAAATAATGATATAGGATATCATAGTAAAGCACTGTAATATAATTAAATATTGGTATCAGCAGTCTTATATAGCAAGCGTTAAACAATGCAGACAGCCGACGTACAGCTGACGTAAGCTATAAACGTGTCAGGACATGCAGCTTGCGTAGTGTTGCATCGCGAAATTTAACAGCGACCGCTCTGAATCTATTAACTTGCCGCTGACGTAAGCCGCACACAGAACAATACCAAATAAGGACATGCAGCTGACTTAAGCCTCACAAGACGCGTCACGGAAAGTGCACCATCAGTATATTTTCGTTATATATCAATATTTTAAAATAATGCGCTTTTACACTTTACCCATAATTCCTACAGTTCACCCATAACTCCTACAGTTTACCCATCATTCCTACAATTTACCCATACCTCCTACAGTTTACCTGTGACTCTCATGCTTTACCCATAATTCCTACAATTTACCCATATCTCCTACAGTTTACCCATGACTCCTACAGTTTACCCATAACTCCTACAATTTACCTATAACTCTTACAGTTTACCCATAACTCCTAAAGTTTACCCGTAACTCCTACAGTTTATCTGTAACTCCTACAGTTTACCCGTAACCCCTACAGTATAACCATTAATCCTACAGTTTACTCGTAACTCTCATGTTTTACCCATAACTCCTAAAATTTACCCATAACTCCTACTCACACGCACACGCAAATGCCAACGGAAACGCACTCGCACGCGCGCGGCACGCAAACGCACACACACACACACACACACACACAAGGCGACGGCGGCGGCACGATTGACTTCCGTTTCCGGTTTCTTGTGCTTGAGCGCCCCTGGCGACTGTATCAGCGCCCCTGGCGCTTGGAGCTAACCCTAACAAGCAAATCCGGTGACCATGTGCACGATGGACTATCAGTCTGCAGTGTGTGTTTCTATCCAGCTGTAAGTCATACTACGAGATCAAAACAACAACTGAAGCTCCAACAAGTACAACAATTGAAACTCCTACAACTGAAACTCCTACAACTAAAACAGGAACAGGAACAGGAACAAGAACAGGAACAGGAACAGGAACAGGAAATATTTATTTGTCCCAAAAACAACAAAACAGAGTATTCAACACAAAAACCATATAATATATTACATCTATGTCGACATAAGAAAACGAAGTGGTAAGAATATAGAGTACGGTCTGAAAATAAAAGATAATGTCATATAAGGGACGGGAGACTCCTACTAACACTAAAAATTAATCGCTAACGTAGGAGCCACCCTGTCAATTAATATCACCCGTTATTAACATAAACAAATTATAATAATAAAAAAAAATAATAATGAAAAAAAATACCTATAAATATTAATGTATAATTACTGGATGAACAAAATTAATATAGATATTAATATAGATATGCCGGTATATTACAAATGCCAATTATATTCCTACAACCAGATATACAAACAGTGATTTTTTTTAACCAAGGAGGAACGGATATATAGTCAGTCATGTTGACATATATAACAATTTTGGATTGCACATTGTTCAATGTATGTATTCAGATAATAAAGTTTGATATAATTTGAGAAACCGTGTAAACTGTGAGTGGTGACCTTGTCTTTTAATAAATCAGGTGCATTATTTATGGTATGTGACAAACTGTACCTGAGACTTCGTTTAGCAAACTCGTTATGTACCCTGATCGTATGTATATTATATTGACCACGTGTATTAAAGTTGTGAATACTATTGTTTTGATCATGTGGTAAGTTTTGCAGGTAGACAGGTAGTTTATTGTTTGAAAATTTATGATATAATTTTAGTTCCTGCAATTTTAGATTGTGCTCTACTTTTAGTAAATTAAGACTTTTGAACAGTGGATCGGTATGAGCATTATATTTGCTTAAACATCTAATTCGGATGGCTTTCTTTTGAAGTTTTTTTATTCTATCACATCAATAGTCCCAGGCCGTTAAGCCATAGTTTAGATGTGACAATATCAAAGTTTTATACAACATAATCTTTATATTAAGTGGTAACAATCGTTTGAGTTTATTTAGGATACCTATAATTCTGGAGCACCTATTTGAAATTTTGTTGATGTGGCTTTGCCAGTTTAATTGTTCATTAAAACTTATCCCTAGGAAATTAAACTCATTTACTCTATCAATGGATGTATTATCTATTTTTATATTTAGTGGATTTATCATATTAATTCTTCTAGCCGTTTTGAAGATCATATATTTAGATTTATTTACATTTAGAGATAATTTGTTTAATTTAAGCCACTCATTAATTTTGTCCAGTTCTGTGTTGATTAAGAATTCTACCTTTTCATTTTTGCCATATTGTGCGAAAGAATCTAAGGTACTTGAAAGTGTCGTGTCATCGGCGTACATAATAAAGTTGAATTTTGGACTGGATTGGGCAAAGTCATTTATGTAAATTATAAATAACAAAGGGCCTAGAATTGATCCTTGAGGTACGCCTGTGGAGATATTAAGCCTATCTGATTGGGCGTCTTCAAATTCAACGTACTGTTTCCTATTTGTTAAATAATTTTTGAACAGGTCTAAAGCTACTCCTTCCACGCCATAAAACTCTTGCTTATCAATTAATATTGAGTGATCCAGAGTGTCAAAAGCTTTTGACAGGTCCAAGTAAATATTTATAGGTATTTCCTTATTATCCATACGTGTCAATATCCTGTCAATTAATTCAAGAGCGGCAAATTCCGTAGAATGTTCCTTTCTAAATCCATATTGGTTTTCGTATATAAGTTTATGTCTTTTTAAGAAAGAATTTAGCTGGTCATAAATAATTGTTTCGATTACTTTTGAAATTGCAGGTACTATTGATATTGGCCTGTAGTTGCAGAATAGGGTTTCGTCCCCTTTTTTATAAATTGGTATTACTTCGCAGTTTTTAGTTTATCGGGGAAGACACCCGTAGTTAATATTTGATTTGTGATTAAAGTTAAAGATTGTGTCAAAACAGGTTTAATTGACTTTAGAAGCTGTGAAGAAATACAGTCAAATCTGCAACTTGCTTTTGTGTGCATATCATCTATTGTTTTAGATATTGTTTCTTCATTAATAAGTTGAAAATTAAATACATTGTTATGGTTTCCATTAAGATAATATCTGAAAGTTTTATTTGTGGAATTTTGTATTTGGTTGGCTAAATTTGGGCCAATATTGGTAAAATATGAATTAAATGTGTTTGCAATTGCCGTTTTATCTGCTATAATATTTTCGTTATAAATAAAGGCATTGGGGAACGTTTTCTTTTTGTTTGTTCTAGAAAGAATACCATTAATTGTTTCCCATGTTTTTTTAATGTTATTTTTGAATTTGTTAAAACATGATTCGTAATGTATGCGTTTAGCAGTACGTATGCTTTTTTTAAGGATAGTATTATAAGTAGTCAGGTTGATCCGAATTGCAAAGTATTTTGGTGATTCTGGTCGAGTAGTTTTTAGTGTCTTATATAATTTATCTCTGTATCGAATGGATTTGAGCAGACCTGACGTAATCCAGGCGGATTTCTTATGTTTGTATTTTTTTTAGTTTAACTGTTTTATATGGCACATGTTTATTTTTTGCACATTGCATTACGTCATGTAGGATATCATAATTTATATTTGGGTTTGCATTAGGAGATTGGTCGAGTTTATTGTAAACATTTGATGAGAAAACCTCGTGTATAAAATCAGATATTGAATCAGAGTTCTGTACAGTAATTTTTTATATATCTTGGTAAAGGTTTTGTATGGGAAACTGTATTTAGAAAAGTGAAATATGGTTGGTGGTCTGATAATTGTTTAGTTAAAATGCTTGATTTAGGCTTCATTGTAGATTTAGTTAATTTGCAAAAGAAATTATCAATTAGGGTTCCATTATTTTTGGAGAGCCTAGTGGGAAGTGTGATGTGGGGGTAAAAGCTATATGATATTAAAGTATAAAAAAATTCCGCGAATACTTCTTTTTCATTTATTTTCAAAAGATTTATATTGAAGTCACCTGCAATAATAACATCTGAGTTTGTTCTGTCAAATGATGAAGTGATAGGTGTGAATTCGGAAAGGAATTTTTATAATTTTCGTTAAGGTCTCTTGGGGGCCTGTAAATATTACCAATTGTTATATCTTTAGATAGCCCACCACCAGTTACTTTAATAAATTGACCTTCCCAATTGTCATACTGATTAAGAGACAAAATTACTTTGTAGTTAAATGTATTGCTTAAATACATGACCAGACCACCTTTATTACTACATGATTTGCCTTGTTTAATGCACTGATATCCGTCAAGTTGTAAATGACCCATAGCATCATTCTCGGAAAGCCAGCATTCCTGAAAACATATTAAGCTAAATTTAAAGTTTATCCGGTTAAGTTCCTCTAAGAAAGCTTCAATTTCGCTGAATTTTGCATTAATAGATTCTATATTTGAACTTAGTATACTAAACCGTTCGTTATTTCTTTCTGCTAGTAATTTAAAGTTGTCAAGATCATAATAGGAGGAATGATGTATTGGTTGAAAATCGTCATCAGTTGCCTCATTTAGCTGTAATATATTAAATAAAGAATTTACGTTTGCACCTCCTTGAAACCGGAGAAATGAATCGTTATCTAACATTCTTTAAATGAATAATTATGGTTGAAAAATATGCAGTAATAATCGACTGTCTTCTGTAAACGAAGTCTTATTTTCCCATAGTGATCCGAAGTTGGCATTCTCCATTCTGTATAGCAAGTTACTATATCAGTCATCATACATGTATGTGCCACAATAAAAGAAAACAAAAAAAAGAGATATATAGAAAAAACAAAAACATTATAAATGAGACGTATCATGACCGGACGTATCCAGGCCGGTCTTCCCATTGGTATGATATCATGAGAACACTGCAATTAATTATTTTGCATTACAAATTATGTTAATATGCAGTACCAGTGGGAAAAAAAAACCTGCAAATGAGTTTGCATAATTCCCATCGCACGAAAAATCAAATGCATTATTTAATACAGGAGATACCTGCGGAATAAGTATTAATTAGCCACTTAGTCAGTAATGATGGTAATGTTATTACTTAACAATGGACTGCGCGAATACGCTGCATCAAGTTCGACGTAACTCACAAATGGTGCATGAAAGAGTATCTTTACAAATTATCCAAGTCTTTGGTCTCGTGGACCTCTTTGATCACTCCATTGATTGTTTTTATAAGTACTCTTCCGGAATAAGTCCAGCAGTCAGCGATTGTTTTTTTCCGCTTCAACAGTCTGGTCTTATAGGCCAACGATGCTCGCTTTGTGGTCAAGTCTTCATTTATGAAGATAGCCTTGTCTTTGTCAATGCTGTTGTGCCGCTTCAGTTGAGCGCGCGCTTTGAAAACCTCGTCCCAGGTCGCATCACTCCGGAATCGCACAATTATTGCGCGCTTCCTAGGACGACCGTTCTCGTCTTTCTTGGGGCCCAGGCGGTGGCTACGCTCCAGATGCGCAACAGTCAGCTGCATCCCCATGTTTTCATTTACTGTCTGTAGCACGAGTTCATTTGTCGTTTCACTCTCTGTCTCGGGAATGCCCTGGAAGCGGAGGTTGGGACGACGAGAGTACTGTTCTCGCTTGTCCGCCTCCGCCTCCAAAACGTCCAGCCTCTCTTCTAAGGCGTTAATTCGTTTGTCTTTCATGTGCAACAATTGTTTCATATTAGACATCTGGTGCCCCATGACTGCAGCCATCGTCTTAATCAGTAGCGGCGCAATCACGTCAAAAACAAGAGTATCGGGCTCAACGACACTGGTAGACTTGCCGCGTGTCCGATCGCCCTTCGTCGGTTTTGCATTGCCCCGCAACAACTTTAATTGTTCTATTTCAGCCGTGAAGTGTGTCTGTATTATGTCACTTATCGCGTCGTCCGACATGGTGGAAGAGGTGCGACAAACGACAAGAACAAAACAAACAGTGTGTGATGTCTGGCGCTCAGTGAAGCCTGACTGGAATCTAGGCGTGGCGTGAGCGACAATGCAGTATTTTAAGGGTCCTTTGAAATGTTCCTCCTTTTATTACCGCCAATGCTTATCGCACAAACATCTAAATTGGCCGACATCACAAATTACAGCATCACTTTCACAATGACCCTCAATTCAGACTCCCATACCTCCCGCTTCCGACACACCAGCTGGAGGAGACCGGCACCGCTCGTCAACCTATCAGCCGACCATGACACGAGAGATATCGTTTTATTGGTTTGTCCATCATTTTGTTGGTTTGTCCATCATTTTGTTGGTTTGTGCATCGTTTTGTTAGTTTGTTCATCATTTTGTTAGTTTGTGCTTCATTTTGTTGGTTTGTTCATCATTTTGTTAGTTTGTCTATTGTTGTTGTTGTTGTTGTTGTTGTTGTTGTGTGTGTGTGTGTGTGTGTGTGTGTGTGTGTGTGTGTGTGTGTGTGTGTGTGTGTGTGTGTGTGTGTGTGTGTGTGTGTGTGTGTGTGTGTGTGTGTGTGTGTGTGTGTGTGTGTGTGTGTGTTTTTTGTGTGAGATGTGTTTGTGTTGTATGTTTGTGTTGTGTGTTTGTCGTGTGTGTGTGTGTGTGTGTGTGTGTGTGTGTGTGTGTGTGTGTGTGTGTGTGTGTGTGTGTGTGTGTGTGTGTGTGTGTGTGTGTGTGTGTGTGTGTGTGTGTGTGTGTGTGTGTGTGTGTGTGTGTGTGTGTGTGTGTGTGTGTGTGTGTGTGTGTGTGTGTGTGTGTGTGTGTGTGTGTGTGTGTGTGTGGGTGTGTGTGTGTGTGTGTTGTTTGTGTTGTGTATTTTTTGCGTGTGAGATGTGTTTGTGTTGTATGTTTGTGTTGTGTATGAGTTGTGTTTATGTTGGGTGATTTGTTTTTGTGGTGTGTGTGTTTGTGTTATGGTTGTGTTGTGTGTGTTGTGTTTGTGTGTTTTGAATATTGTGCGTTTTTGTGTTAGTTGTGTTTGTGTTGTGAGTTTGTTGTGTGCGTGCGTACGTGCGTGCGCGTGCGTGCGTGCGTGTGTGTGTGCGTGCGTGCGTGCGTGCGTGCGTGTGTGTGTGTGTGTGTGTGTGTGTGTGTGTGTGTGTGTGTGTGTGTGTGTGTGTGTGTGTGTGTGTGTGTGTGTGTGTGTGTGTGTGTGTGTGTGTGTGTGTGTGTGTGTGTGTGTGTGTGTGTGTGCGTATGTGTGTGTGTTGTGTGTTTTGTGTGAGTTGTGTTTGTGTTGTGTGTTTGTTGTGTGTGTTGTGTGTTTGTTGTGTGTTTTGTGTGTTTTTGTGTGAGTTGTATCTGCGTTGTGTTTTTGTTGTTTGAGTTGTGTTGTGTGTTTTGTGTGTGTGTGTGTGTGTGTGTGTGTGTGTGTGTGTGTGTGTGTGTGTGTGTGTGTGTGTGTGTGTGTGTGTGTGTGTGTTGTGTGGGGGGGGGCAAACTTCCAAATCAACAACTTAGAAACTTTCAAAACGCAAACTTCCAACTCACAGACTTCCAACTCATAAACGTTCAGCATGCAGACGTCCAACTTGCAGACTTCCAACTCACAAACTTCCAACTTGCAAACTTCCAACTCACAAATTTCCAACGTGCAAACTTTCAATATGCAAAACTTCCAATTTGCAAACTTTCAACTCATAAACTTGGAAACTTACAAAACATAAACTTCCAACTCACAGACTTCCAACTCATAACTTTCAACGTGCAGACTTCCAACTCGCAACATCCAACTCATAAACTTCCAATTTGCAAACCTCCAAAGCACAAACTTCCAACTTGCAAACTTTCAACATGCAAATTTCCAACTCGCAAACTTCCAACTTGCAAACTTTCAACATGCAAACTTCTAATTGACAAAATTTCAAATCGTAAACTTCGCAAACTTCCAAATCATCAACTTGAAACTTGTGTGTGTGTGTGTGTGTGTGTGCGTGCGTGTGCGTGTGCGTGCGCGTGCGCGTGCGTGTGCGTTTGCGTTTGCATTTGCATTTGCGTGTGCGTTTGCGTGTGCGTGTGAGTAGGAGTTATGGGTAAAGTTTAGGAGTTATGGGTAAACTGTAAGAGTTATAGGTAAACTGTAGGAGTTATGGGTAAACTTTATGAGTTATGGGTAAACTGAAGGAGGTATGGGTAAATTGTAGGAATTATGGGTAAACTGTAGGAGTTATGGGTGAACTGTAGGAATTATGGGTAAAGTGTAAAAGCGCATTATTTTAAAATATTGATATATAGCGAAAATATGCTGTTGGTGCACTTTCCGTGATGCGTCTTGTGAGGCTTAAGTCAGCTGCATGTCCTTATTTGGTATTGTTCTGTGTGCGGCTTACGTCAGCGGCAAGTTAATAGATTCAGAGCGGTCGCTATTAAATTTCGCGATGCAACACTACGCAAGCTGCATGTCCTGACACGTTTATAACTTACGTCAGCTGTACGTCGGCTGTCTGCGTTGTTTAACGCTTGCTATATAAGACTGCTGATACCAATATTTAATTTTATTACAGTGCTTTACTATGATATCCTATGCCATTGTGTTTTAATATTTAATAAAATATACTCGTACTCTTATCTGGATTTCCCTGAATTTTTTTAGGGAGTTTCTCCGAAATTTATTTTGTAGGGGGTTTCCCCGAATTGTTTAGCTCCAGTCGCCAGGGGGCGCTGTACAGTCGCCAGGGGCGCCACTGTCGTCAGAGTGTGTGACGTAGGGGGTTTCCGTGTGACGTCATTAGGGGGATTTCCCCGAAATCTATTTTTAGTTACCACTCCACATTTGATGTTTCAAAACAGCACCTATACTACTCCTACACATACAGTACAATACAATATAAAATACTTCTTTTTCACTAAAATCCTCGAGAGACCCAAGCTCTGTAGCGCACCAACACAAAAGGGGTTAAGCAGTTCTTAATCGATAAGCAAGTTGGGTTGGTAAACAGTTGGGTTTTAGTTTACGACGAAATATTGCTATATTTATTTCCTACATACTTAGCACTAACAGGGAATGAGTTCCAAATAGTCGGTGAAGAAACTGAATATCTAGTTCCTACATTTGTCTTAATAAATATATCAGCATATATGTATGAATGTATGTTTGCATGTATGTATTTATTATATATGTATATTGTATGAATGTATGCATGTATATTGTATGTATGTATGTATGTATGTATTTATGTATGTATGTATGTATGTATGTATGTATGTATGTATGTATGTATTTTTGTATGTTTGTTTGCTATGCTACTCCTATTAGATGCAAGTATCTAGGAGGAGTAGCCTTCCTTGCATTACAGTTTTACTTTTTCGAAATTCATCCCACTATTACCTGGAATCATAGACCCTTCTTAACGTTATGCATGTTTCTACGATTGTTCAAAGTTACGTAAACCGTCCACTGCACAGTTGCAATGACGTAGCAAGTCGTTAGTAACAATGGCGTCACCAATCGCTTGTGATACGTCGCCAATTTTTAATCTAGTTGTGGCATGGGTGATATGCTGAGCGGCACCACTGCATGTAACGGTTTGCGTAACTACCAAATTATCCCGTCCGGAGATGGGTATTTTTACTAGTAAAAATAAAAACGATTGCAACAAACATCCGGAACATAAACGATACAATATTTCTTGCAAAAACACTTATACTAACTAACCTCGACCAGTTTGCACATGATGCATGTGGTGTACGGCGTGGTGATATCATTCACGTCCTGTTTGCTAGAATGGGAGCGCACACGTCAGCGTTACGACCGGAAGTCCTCAGCGATCTTCAAGACTGCACGAACTTCACAGCCGATGAAATAAGGGAATACTACAAAGAATTCATCAAGTTAAATGCCTTAATTTTGTGAACGAACCAAAACACCTTCGAAGTGTACTCCACAAGTGTACTCCACAAGTGTACTCCACAAGTGTACTCCACAAGTGTACTCCACAATTCATGGTGCAATAAATAATACGTTATAGCTACGTTGCCAGTGGAGAAAAAATTATTTGTATCTTGGAATGGGGGGAGGGCGGTGGTGAGGGGGTGGGGGCGGTGGGGGAGGGGGGAGGGGGCGTTGGGGGAAAAGGTTATTAACGAAGCAATTTTATCCCAAAACCAAAGTGTGACTTGGACCCTTAAATTCGCCACTGGTCTTAAAGAATCAGATGATTGTCCGTAAAAAATTCTGAAACTTCTTACCTGCCGTTGTCATTTAAAGTGCCCGAACTTTACATACCCGTCAATATTTACAAATTTCTGCATGAATTACTACGCACACGTGCCTTGTGGCGAAAAAATTGCCAAAAATCCTTCCGCCTATTGAAATCATCTAAAAATCCACAGTTACACTGTCAACATGTTCTACCAGCAAACTTGCCAATGTGCCTGGCTCAAATGCAGTTGTGTCAGATGATATGATTTTTTTTTTAAATTACACATATCTAAAATTACTGTGCCCTTACATTCGGTAACACACCAGGAAGTCTAACTGAGACATGATCCCAAATAGCGAAGCTTTTTCCGGAGGAAGTGTCCAATTCTATATCAAGTTGAAGCACATTGTATATGTAAACCTATCATGGAACACTCCTGCTTGTCACGTCATTATTATTTGTTTCACAGCCAAATCAAAACAATGCACTGCCCATAATATTAGCTGAAAACAAGTCACATAATTTAATTAAAGGTTAATTTTGAAACCATGTACACTAGATTTCTAGAGCATTGCGAACCAATGAAACCTACTTACTGTCTTTTTAAATATACCAACTACTTATATTCAAATTAATATTTATATAATTGCTTGATTTTTAACCAAATATGGCGCAACTTTGTCAGAAAAGTGACAATTTGTCACATTTAACAGGATTGTGAGTGATTTCCATTGTGTCAGACTTGTTAAATGTTATTGTTTATGTGACTGCTTTCGTGTTTCTACTTGATTGGGTACACGGCGTGCTGCTTGATTTGGATAGCATACTGCTTGATTTGGATACGCCACCATAAAGGGGTATAACAAGATCAGATACACGTTGCAGCCACATTTCAAAATGTTGATTTACGCAATGCTTCTAGTGGCTGTGACACAACCAACACACAACTATTCTGTCCAAATTTGCTACACAATATCACCAATGCACTGGGCCACATAGCAAATATCACCAATGACTGTTCTGGTGCAAAATAACTACTTGCTCTCTCACAAATTGGTGCCATACCCCCTAATTTTTACCAAATTTCCATTTTGGCAACCGATCTGTACCATGCTATTTGTGATTGCTACTGCTGTCTGTCTTTTGCAAGCAAACTGTTTACTTTTTCCATGAACCTATGCCTTTGGGAATGGTTATATCTTCTGTAAACCACTTCGTGGTTAGGGTTAGCTAGGGAAGGGGTTAGCTACGGTTAGGCTTCCATACCTTCTTCTTGTGTCTGTACACTTACAAAGAACTGCACACAACACGAAATGAATACTGAGACGTGGTGAATAGACATTTATGAAAATTATTGTTAATTTCCCAATACAAAAATGTGCTTATGTTAAGCTTTTAGCTTACCATAAACTCTTTCGGGGAATTTTAACAAATGCAAAATTGAAATTGTACGTGTACCATCACAGTTTATGATGTAGCGTCCACCATCTTGTCACGTGTACCATCACAGTTTATGATGTAGCGTCCACCATCTTGTCACGTGTACCATCACAATTTATGATGTAGCGTCCACCATCTTGTCACGTGTACCATCACAGTTTATGATGTAGCGTCCACCATCTCGTCACGTGTACCATCACAGTTTATGATGTAGCGTCCACCATCGTGTCACGTGTACCATCACAGTTTATGGTGTAGCGTCCACCATCTTGTCACGTGTACCATCACAGTTTATGATGTAGCGTCCACCATCTTGTCACGGGTACCATCAGAGTTTATGGTGTAGCGTCCACCATCTTGTCACGTGTACCATCACAGTTTATGATGTAGCGTCCACCATCTTGTCACGTGTACCGTCACAGTTTATGATGAAGCGTCCACCATCTTGTCACGTGTACTGTCACAGTTTATGATGTAGCGTCCACCATCTTGTCACGTGTACCATTACAGTTTATGATGTAGCGTCCGCCATCTTGTCATGTGTACCATCACAGTTTATGATGTAGCGTCCGCCATCTTGTCACGTGTACCATCACAGTTTATGATGTAGCGTCCGCCATCTTGTCACGTGTACCATCACAGTTTATGATGTAGCGTCCACCATCTCGTCATGTGTACCATCACAGTTTATGATGTAGCGTCCACCATCTTGTCACGTGTACCATCACAGTTTATGATGTAGCGTCCACCGTCTCGTCACGTGTACCATCACAGTTTATGGTTTAGCGTCCACCATCTTGTCACGTGTACCATCACAGTTTATGATGTAGCGTCCTCCATCTTGTCACGTGTACCATAACAGTTTGTGGTCTCGGCTCCCTATGCCTAGATACAGGCCTGATGGAATCCCAAGAAAGGGTACGCCTTAGTTTGGTCATAAACTTAGTAGTTATTGTTGCATTTAGTAATATGAGAGGGGAATATTCGCTGCAATTGTTAAGACATCTTGTGGCGTATTATTCTGTTGACAATAGGACTGTCCCCACGGTCATTTGACAATGACCGTCGAAGACTTCAAGGCTGCCTACGCGCATGTCTTCCCGCAAGGTGACGCCACAGTGTTCGCCGAGCACGTGTTCCGTACTTTCAGTCGAGGCACCAACGGCAGCATCGACTTCCGCGTGTTTCTGCAGGTTTGTTAGACATTAACCATAGATTGGTGAAACTGTTGGTAGAGAATAATTTAATCAAGGTTTTCCCGTTTAACCGCAGGTATCCAAGTTTACTTTACTGAATCGTTTCTTCTACGTTTGGCAACCTTTTTCAGGAACTGAATTCTGGGACGCTTTAGTTCTTCACCGTACCAACATAAATATTTGCATTTTTTACTGGGGTAGCCAAGGAGATTGAGAGGAAAAACAATATAAGTATGAGATGCACTAAATAGGTCATAAGGATCAGAAAGACAATAATATTACTCCAATTAAGTAAAAAAACGACGACATATTGTGCGTAGATGTGAAGAACAATCACCACAAGAGATGTCTACAATGGAATGATTGGGCGGGTGTATAAATAGGTTGTCTCGGCAGGCGCTGAGCATTCAGCTGAAGGGAGGGTTCATGGAGAAGTTGGAGTGGATCTTCCACTTGTACGACATCGACAACACTGGCTACACGAGTCGGGATGAACTGCTCACCATGATCGAGATGAGTACTGCCGCCACTGCTCACCATGATCGAGGTCAGTACAGTCGCCACTGCTCACCATGATCGAGGTGAGTACGGCCGCCACTGCTCACCATGATCGAGGTGAGTACTGCCGCCACTGCTCACCATGATCGAGGTCAGTACGGTCGCCACTGCTCAC
>BSQZ01000012.1:5892500-6070000 GCA_033239005.1 Lamellibrachia satsuma | reverse complement strand
TGGAACTCTGGTCACTGCCAGCCACAACATGCCTAACAGTGTTTATTGATTCATACATCGAATACATATTTTATGGTTATATTTCTTTATTTCTTTTCTCTTGATATGCTATGCTATAAATGTATTTTGAAAAGTACTTTCAATTTAAATACATTTGAACCCATATTTGAATGCATACAGTGAACATTTGCATTTGAATGGAATGCAACCCCTAGTTTGGTCCCAAACATAACATTTTGGTATTGTATGTCGGACATGACGACACGAGCTGTAACGGCGTGGTATGTCACACGTAATGACACGAGCTATAATGTCATGGCATATCACACGTGACGACACGAGCTATAATGGCATGGCATGTCACATGTGATGACACAAGCTATAATGGCATGGCATGTCACACGTGACGACACGAGCTATAATGGCATGGCATGTCACACGTGACGACACGAGCTATAATGGCATGGCATGTCACATGTGATGACCAAGCTATAATGGCATGGCATGTCACATGTGATGACACAAGCTATAATGGCATGGCATGTCACATGTGATGACACGAGCTATAATGGCATGGCATGTCACACGTGACGACACGAGCTATAATGGCATGGCATGTCACACGTGACGACACGAGCTATAATGGCATGGCATGTCACACGTGACGACACGAGCTATAATGGCATGGCATGCCACACGTGACGACACGAGCTATAATGGCATGGCATGTCACACGTGACGACACGAGCTATAATGGCATGGCATGTCACACGTGACGACGAGCTGTTACGATTTGGTATGTTGGCTGTGCTGAGGAGGAACTCTAGCAAGATCAGATTGAGCGCTATCTTGTTATCGGACGTTAGCATGTGTTTGTACCACCATGTAGCTTTTCATGTTGATCATGTACCTATTATCATCATATGCAGTGAGTAATTTTGGTGAAAAGTTAGGTAGCATGATAATGTGCAGTAAATAGCATACAAATATTCCAAATCAAGTAATCTCAGATTAATGAAGCAGGTTTCTATCGAACTTTGTTGCTGATTCACAATTTACTGCACGCATATTTTCTTGAATTGTATTTTGGGTGTTAAGTTTACTATGCGTTCAGGTAGTATGTTCCAGGTAGACACAACTCGATTACAAAACTGTTTCTTGCTATATCAAGTCTAAAAGGTGTTGTTTTAAGCTTAAATCCGTGACCTCTAGTCGACATTGCGGTATTTATAACAGGGTTATTACAAGAAATGAGGTCAGTTCAGAATCATTGACATGTCCATACAATATATTATGTACCATAACCATGTCATTATACATTGACATGTCCATGCAATATATTATGTACCATAACCATGTCATTATACATTGACATGTCCATGCAATATATTATGTACCATAACCATGTCATTATACATTGACATGTCCATACAATATATTATGTACCATAACCATGTCATTATACATTGACATGTCCATACAATATATTATGTACCATAACCATGTCATTATACATTGACATGTCCATACAATATATTATGTACCATAACCATATCATTATAAATCCGGCCGAGTTCGAGAGTTTAGGTAAGCTCAGAGGCGCAACAAAACAGAATCATTAAGCACAATCGTGAACAGGGACGCGCAAAAGTCAGTATCAGAACGAGGGACAACCGAACATTTATGGTAGAAACGCAATTTGGAATAAATATGTCTTGAGTTGTTTTCGGAAAATAGCAATATTTTCTGATTTTTTCAAAGTGATAGGGAGTTCATTCCAGACCCTAGGCGCAGCGACAGAGAAAGCACATTTACCCAAGTTAAGTTTTGTTTTAGGTACAATAAGTTGATGTGAAATTGATGATCTTAGCTACCTAGGGATATTTGAAAGATGCAGGAGACTAGCCAAGTAGGGTGGTTGTTGTGTACATAGAGCACAATATGTAAGAGTGGACAGCTAAAAATCAATTTGATAAGAAACCGGAAGCCAGTGTAACTGTTTAAGTAGTGGTAGTGACGGTGAAAACCGAGGCGCCCTGAGAACCACACGTGCCAGACAATTTTGTACTCGTTGGAGTTTAGCCAAGTCTCTTTTAGCAATGTTATTTAGTAATTACAATAGTCAAGGCGGCTACTAATTAATGTCATTGATATTGTTTTGGCAGTAGATATAGACGAATTCGACGGAGATCACGAATATGATAGAAACAGGATTTACATGCTTGAGAAATATGCTGGCGAAAGTACAAGATTGCGAACAGTATCTGATGGGAATGTATCACTGCCAAGCAGTTTAACTGGAAAATGGTTGACTCTATTTCGTTGTTGTTTAGTGCCAATAATAGTAATGTCTATTTTATCTGGATTAAGCTTTAGTGTACTTGATTCCATCCACAACAAGATATCAGCAAGACAATCACTTAAAGTCGAAACAGATTCTTGTGCATTTGATTGTGAAAGTGATATGTAAACCTGTGTGTCATCAGCATAACGGTGATGACTGAGATTATGATTAGTAATGACTTGGCTGAGCGATATAGTATATAAACTGAACAGAACAGGGCCAAGGACGGATCCTTGCGGCACTTCATCAAATGGAAGGTGTTGTTGGCAAGATAATGTGCCAGATATGTTAATACTTTGATATCAGTCTGAAAAATATGATTTGAATGACCGAAGAGCTGGGCCAGAAATGCCAAAATATCTATGGAGGCGTTGGAAAAGGATTAAATGATCAATTGTATCGAAAGCAGCTGAGAGATCAAGTAAAGTGAGTGATGTGACTTTGCCATTGACCATGTAATCAACTATACCATTGTGTATCTTGAGAAGAGCTGTTTCGGTAGAGTGGAGTGGGAGCATCAGTGTTACCGTGTTACAAATTCCATACTTATGTAATTTGTATAATAATTTAGGATGAGGTACCGTATCAAACGCTTTGAAAAGTCAATGTACAGCGTGTCAACGAACTGTTTTGTGTCTACAGCCCACAAACTACTGCAGTTCAGTAGCTGCAGCTCTCTTAACTTGTGTGGCAGCTTACACATGGATTTACCCACAATCTCTGGATAGAGCGTGATGTTAGATAACTGAACATTTGTACGCTTGTTCAACTCTGACAAAGTCCCATCGTCTTTAGTAACCACAGACGACAATTGTCTATTTAATTAATTGGCTTTATCAGTATTACCAACTGATAATTCACCACATGTGCTAAGTAGGGGGCTACCCAGTCTTTGTATACGCGCCAATAGTTGATGTATTTGTAAACGGCAAAATTGTCACCTGATTGCAAGATCGTTCGCTACCTGCTGTTAACATATTGCTGGACAGCTAGCACGTGTTCGTTTTGCGCGGTACCCCATTTGTACATACCGTTAGGCAGATGTTTACATTTCGATAGGCGTTTACATTTAGTGCGAAGTTTGACAATATGGTTAGGGTAATTTGTGGACTTCCTCTTGAATCTTCATAGGGGCGTGGTAGCTGTATAAGAGAATACATAGCTATAGACAATGGTGGCAATGTGAACGAATAGTCTTCGCGCAGTAATTGCAACATGGCTGAAGGCTTCCTTGAAAAAAAGTCGAATTGGCTTTGGAATGAACATACATTTGCCATGGGGTGAAGGGTAACGTGCTTTGAGCGGTCGTATGGACTGGGTACCATGCCATATAAGAACTTCTTCACACAGTTCCTAAAGTATTCACCAAATTATACATAGTGACGCCACCGGTAGTAACATGTCATACCGGGCGTCACGTGATCAGATCACATGACTGCTGCTCAGCCTATGAGCGGCTTACCGGTCTAACCCTGACCCCGCGGTCTGTTGTTTTTTCGCCACAAGGCACGTGTGCGGAGTAATTCATGCAGAAATTGGTAAACATTGACGGATATGGCACGTTCAGGCATTTTTTTAAAGTTAGAAGTACGAGACTTTGACTAAACCCGATCAGCATGTCAATGAGATGATAACAAAGGCAGAATCTGTGATGGTCCCTCTTTCTTATAATCGTGCGAAACGTTAACATGGTCGCCAATGGGAAACGTAACACGAGGCTGAACCCTTCGGTGTAGGAATAGTTCGTGGCCTGATAGATGACGAGACTCAGTCGGAATATTAATGCTATAGGCCGATTAACCTGTTAGGACCTATAAGTCAACAATACGGATTCCAACCCCAAAACAGCATATCTCAGTGGGTTGCTGACTCCCGATGAGATTCCTAAATCTTTCCTTTTTTCGATTATCGTAAAATAACAAACAACTGTATTTTTACAGCTTTATTTCCAAGAATATTTGCCATTGTCGCTTTAGGCCGTTGTCTTGCCTCTATCACGTACATTGTCGCTTTAGGCAGTCGACTTGCCTCTACCACGTACATTGTCGCTTTAGGCAGTCGTCTTGCCTCTATCACGTACATTGTCGCTTTAGGCCGTTGTCTTGCCTCTATCACGTACATTGTCGCTTTAGGCAGTCATCTTGCCTCTATCACGTACATTGTCGCTTTAGGCCGTTGTCTTGCCTCTATCACGTACATTGTCGCTTTAGGCAGTCGTCTTGCCTCTATCACGTACATTGTCGCTTTAGGCAGTCATCTTGCCTCTATCACGTACATTCTGAAAAATAGTAACACGGATGCTAGAATCAGGAAGTATAACTTATTATTGACTGTAATATATGACCTACTGTGTGATCCTCAATTTCAAACAGAAATGGTTCACAAGCTCGTTTGTGTTTAGTTTTTAGACCAAACATATTCAGTTTGATACACGTATTAAACATTAAATAGAGGTAAATAAAATAGAGCTACCGACAACTCATTGAACATTTAACTTAAGACGATATCTTATTAATTACGCGGAATTATTGCTAACTCTTTATTTGATATCTAATCCTTTTTTTATATCTAACTCTTTATTTGATGCTGACATTAGGAATGTGTATAGAAAGGGTACGGTGCTTTCATTCCGTCAATCCAGATTAAAAATGGGATAAGTATATCATACCAACATTTTGCATTATTAATATTACATAATATAGTTGTGAGCGTTTACTGTCATGCACTTACACTTGCGGTAGCATGTCGAACCATACAATCTGTAGCGGACGTCGCAGTATTTCACTTACACTTGCGGTAGCATGTCGAACCGTACAATCTGTAGCGGACGTCGCAGTATTTCACTTACACTTGCGGTAGCATGTCGAACCATACAATCTGTAGCGGACGTCACAGTATTTCACTTACACTTGCGGTAGCATGTCGAACCATACAATCTGTAGCGGACGTCGCAGTATTTCACGCCCCTAAAATGTGAACAAATTAATAGTTGTCGGAGTGTCATGGTTGTTTTTAAGTTAACGTTCTCTAAAAATCCGACTGTTAACTAGCCTAGAAGTTTAGCACCTTTGTTCGCCTTTTCTAATTCCCGCATAACAATATAGACGTTTGTGCCGGATTGCTTTAACATATCTAATACAAATTATTATGAAACGGGTAATTAAAAGCCAACGAGTAATCGACTATATATGACTATGTATATTTACTTACCTCTTATTCTTTCTGCACGCGGGATATTTCCAACCAGTTTTCCAAAAGCCTCCGCAGCTGTTGTATTCTAAAAACAAGATGTCATGACAAAATTACATTTTACTATGGTCTACACTTTTCTTTATTTGTTCCCACATCCGACCCGGCCGGGGATAATTTACATTTGCAAGTGAAGCGATTTTCAGGTTTTGCAGTTCAGTAAGTTTATTTGCCCATTAATATACATCGTGTGTAAATAATACATCGTGTGTAAATAATACATCGTGTATAAATAATACATCGTGTATAAATAATACATCGTGTGTAAATAATACATCATGTGTAAAAAAACCACAAAAACCAGCCAAAAGCCAAAAACCAGCCAAAAGCCAACAAACACTAAAAATGAAGGCAACAAATCGTAAAATGAACTACGACAATGGCAGGGTATCTGGAAATTTTGGGACACTTGGAAAGCCTGTTTCTCAAAAATGGATTCATAATAATAGTAATAATAATACATTTGTTTGGCTACGCAAATGTTTTCTTTGGAGAATTGTTTTATAATAGTTGATTAGCCTTAGGGATGTTTAGCTGTGTTAGTAGGAGTGTGCTTCTTTTTTGGATATCGTTTATCTGTAACCGTTATTGACCTAATGTTACCTTGAATAAGCCAAGTGTTTATATGTATTATATTTAACCAAACTATGTAGGACCATTGTACTTAGTGTCCAGAAGTAAATGATCCCACATAGTGGGTAAATATGTAACGTGTGGTGGACTCAATAACTCTACAGAAGGACATTCTTAAATAAACCCTTGCTCAGCAAATATTATGATCCCGATCCAGGAAAACAATAACTCGGAAATATACAGTACACACATAGATAACGGAGAAATTGAATTTGCTACAATATTGGCTGTAATCGCATGACCACTCCTGTTAGTGTTAGCTTAGTGTTGGCCTTTTATGCAAATTCACACACACACACACACACACACACACACACACACACACACACACACACACACACACACACACACACACACACACACACACACACACACACACACACACACACACACACACACACACACACACACACACACACACACACACACACACACACACACACACACACACACACACACACACACACACACACACACACACACACACACACACACACACACACACACTCTCTCTCTCTCTCTCTCTCTCTGAGCCGTTCGTAGTAGGAACCTATGTATCACATTACATTTAACATCCACTTGTTCTTGGGTTACGCCGTGGACTAACCGACAAACCTCTGGAGTAGTACAAGCTCCTTTGATACACATGTTTAGTTAAATTAAAATGTTACACTTTGCTTACTTTTGAGACAATCGTTGCCAACCAACACGTGATTAGTGTTGCAGATCCCTATCGGAACATTTCCCTTCCTAAAACACATTGAATCATGAAAGACAGCGAAGTCGTGCTGTTCGTGAACGTTGATCATAAATCAACACTCGCGTTGGCCACTATTAACGCTTACATTTATCGATACATACACGACCAGAAAGGTGACCTGATACATAATGTTTGTTTTTCTTTCTCAATACATTAACATTTGTTCGCGAACCAGTGGTGGTAGTACTACAGTAGATACCGCTTAACAGAATCACGAATGACAAAATCAGCTTTATCCTATTTAATAGAATAAAGTTGTAATGTAATCATTCTTGACTTCAGCTGTGTTAAAATGCATGCATAACAGAATTATGTCCGACGCTTAGTAGAAAAGGCTTTTCTATAATAGATCAGTGTTTTTGATGCGAAACCAATTTATTCCACAAGCAAAATGACAAAACTTTACATAAACTGGTATATTGCTAATTATATTGAATGTAGTCGTTGCAACGCGGACAAGACCTCGCGAGATTTATGTAACTAAGTTGCAACTTTCGTCAATAGGAAAATTAGTCATCTGAGAATACCAATTTGCGTAATTCTGTAACTATTATGCAGTATTTCGATGTTCTAGGATATAGCCCAACATTAAAGAACATTTTAAAGAAATGCGTGTCATTACCCGTCCGACCAGAGACGACAGTTCCGCGGTCAATTAAAATAAAATTCCCGTATGTAGGCCAAAGTTCTACATGCTCGTAATATGATTGGTTAACTCAGCTACTGACACATCCACGTTTCAATAGGTCAATATGCCAGAGGTACTGGTTCGACAGGATAGTGGAAAAGATTAATGTGCGGTCGGTGACTTGTCAATATTATGAATGACCAACAACAAAGCGAAACTTATGTAGAAGATTAAATTAAAACTGGTAGATCGTTTCTGAATGATGATAAATTATCCAATCTTCGGGAATTTTGATGGTTACATGCAAACACATTTTATTACTCCAAATACATACCAAACTGTGCACGCCATATGATAGTTGATCTGCTTAGATTCTCGGAAGGCGCCACAAAACCTATAATCTACCAACATAATGGTATTACATATTAATGTTACATATATCCGACATCTGATGACATAATATCAAACAACTAACTTTTTACAACAGTACATAATTATATTCCCAAACAAGTAGCTATTGCTGCCGCTGCCGCTGCTCCTGCGGTGCTGCTGCTGTTGCTGCGGTGCTGCGGTGCTGCGGTGCCGCTGCCGCTGCTCCTGTGGTGCCGCTGCTGTTGCTGCGGTGCCGCTGCGGTGCCGCTGCTGTAGCTGTGGTGCTGCTGCTGTTGCTGCGGTGCTACTGCTGTAGCTGCGGTGCTGCTGCTGTAGCTGCGGTGCTACTGCTGTAGCTGCGGTGCTACTGCTGTAGCTGCGGTGCTACTGCTGTAGCTGCGGTGCTGCTGCTGTAGCTGCGGTGCTACTGCTGTAGCTGCGGTGCTGCTGCTGTTACTGCGTTGCTCCTGCTGTTGCTGCGGTGCTGCTGCTGTAGCTGCGGTGCCGCTGCTGTTGCTGCGGTGCTGCTGCTGTTACTGCAGTGCTGCTGCTGTTACTGCGGTGCTGCTGCTGTTACTGCGGTGCTGCTGCTGTTAATGTACTCGAAGGCATGTTTACGTTTTGGTTTCAAGATGCAAACTAGGTCTGTATTCTCCGGCTTGAACAGTTGTCCACGAGAGCAGCAGTGGGGGAATTCCCGCTTCGACATATATTTGCTGTCAACACACAAACAAATTATAAACCTTAGTTAGTGTTTACAACATGCAACACGATATATGTGGCAACATGCAAAGGCTTAGCGAAGTGACTCCAAAGTATATTATACTGTAGAATGTTCACATCAAATGTAAGTTGTGGCAGGGGTGAAATGATGAGTGGCGCCTCTGGTGGGAAGTTTGAAAAATCGTATATACACGAAAACGTGTTACCGGCCCTAGTTCGAAAATGTAAAAACGTATCGTATCAGTAAAAAGACAGCGTAGTAGCAGTAACGATGCTGCAAACAAAAATGCCCATCTTCCGGACGAGAAAACGGGTAGTTCGTAAGTGTTTCCAAAGTGACAAGGACACGTGATTGCATGTGTTCCCATCTGAAGGTGAATTCACGTGTTTCAACTGGTTCAATTCACGTGTTTCCGTACTTGATTCACGAGATTCTGTGGACACGTTTCCAGTGAAAACATGCGTTCATTCACGTATTTTAGCAGGTTCAGAAAACGTTCAATGACACGTTTCAACTGGGTTAATTCACATGTTTCCGAGATTCTGTGGATACCTTTTCCCATGATAACACGTTTTCACGTGGTTCATCATTACACACGCTTCATTAGCTCCTTCAACTGATGACAATGACAGGTACATAAATATTATTGTTATATTTTACATATGTTATATTAATTTTGTATGCCAGATTACCAAATATCAGGATACACGACATTATCACAGAAATATCCACCTGTGCCTTGGTACTTAGTGTTGCCAGTCAATACCTCGATGGCCTTTTAAATTGCGACGTAATGCATGATTTCCAGCGTTACCGACAACAACTTACATTACTACATACAATTGAACATTTCAAATGACACGGACATATACACATTACAAATTAGCCGTCTAGCGATTACAAGTACGTTATTTTGATGAGTCGATACTACGCCGATTGGATCTTATAAACTAATTCATACGATAGCAATATGTTAGTGGAAATTCTCGGTTAATGTTAAAGTTAATGTAAAGTAATAGGCCTACGTCCATAAATAGCAAATACGTGTAATCCATTTTCAGACAGGATGTGGCATAGTTTTTTAAAAGAAAACAGCGGTACGTACCTACAACATCTGCGTCGACGCCACCACCGACCGCATTTCTTCGTCTTGACACAAACTTTTTTGAGTTGGTAACAAGGCCACGAAACTTCAGCGGGCCCGATGTAACACAATCCGCAGGGAACGGACTCTAAAAAAAATTTAGATTGAGTAAAACAACGCTCCGCATGTGTGTGGGTGCATATTCATATGATGGATATTTGTTATTATTTTGATATGCAACCGCACAATATGTAATATAAAATTTACATATATTTGATAAGGACAGACTCTGGACTCAGACTTTGGATGGCTTCCTTGTCCACTTGCCATCTGAAGCTTGTGGCGTGGTCCAAATACATGACCATCTGCTGGAGCTGTGCAACTGAAGTCACCATGTTTTTGCAAGTGTTGTGCCAACTGGGCAGGTTGTGCTGCCATCTGTTGGACAGGTTGTAATGTTGATGGCCGATGATAATGTATGATAAAACAGATGTAGGCCCTACCATGAAACATCTTTATTCACGTTGGCCTACATAACCCGTCCCTCTGAGATATTTGTCAGTTTTGTTTTTAAACATATTCACACTGCTAGTATATGTGAAAATGAATTCTTTCTGATATATAATCTACGCTGATCCTTCACTAATGTCACTACGTGTCCTAGTTCTGCTATCTTCCTTAAGCGAGAAAGCAGAACTAATGATACTTCGTGTCCCCTAGTTCTTCTATCTTCCTTAAGCTAGAACAAAATAGTTTTATCGTAACCGTTTGTTACCGTAAACATTTTTATTTGATATAATCTTAACCTCCTTGTCTCTAGGTTTGTTAAATTACGCTCTTTTATGCGTCTTTCATATCTAAGTATCTCGGTTCTGGAATAAGTTTAGTTGTTGTCCTCTGTCTAGTGTATCTATGTCCTTCTTATGATATGACCTCCAAGCCTTACACAGTATTGTAGACGAGGCCTAACTCTTGAAAGCGAAGGCATGTTCTTCAAACTTACGGTTGGAGAGGTGAACGTAGACGTACTTACTGCGCCTCTTCTGCCGACTCAGTATGCCTTCGTTGGTTTTCCTGGCTTCCCTCACCTCGCGCTCAAACCCGGTGTCGTCCTGCTCCGTCTGGGCCGTCGCGTCGGTGAGCGATGCTGCCACTAGGCCGAGCAGACACAGCGCTACGGGCAACAGCAGTCGGCTCATCGTCGTTGCTAGCTGTCATCGACAGAAGAGCTCAAATACAATACAAGGAGATGGGTGTGTTGAAGCAGCCTAGGTACTGCACGTCTGTGGCAGACCGTCTCCGTGTATTATAGTCCACAGAAGGTCATTACACAGCAGGGGTGTGCAGGTGATGTGTGTACGTTCTTTACGAGGAGCTAGACACGGACGTCACCGGAAGGTAAAGATAACTCAAGCCTATTCGGACTTTATTTGAGTTATTTGCGATACTTCTAAAATGTAATACATGGTCGATTCATCGTCGATGTTTACAAACACGTGAAGGCGCATAGTTTCTATTATAGCACGGAGGTGACAACTACACATGAAATGGTTTAACGTCACGAGCGTTCATTGCATGCAGAGAGACATAAACATTACTGGTGAAATAGTTCAAGATGGCCGCAGAGAGTGGTTTACAAATCGGGACCATATACTATTGTTGAATGATTGCGAGTATAAATAACGAAGGATTTTTTCACGTAATGGAACGCACGGACTGCCGACTACACCTTTGTAAACGACAGTTTCGCGTGTAGCATGTGTGCTATGTGTATGTGCATGTGTATTGACTCTACATGACCCGTCTATCAGTGGAGCGCGCAACCTTTTCTCAGTTTGTGTAACCAACCCAACTACTGCGTATGTTGTAAATGGGCAATCCTCAATTTATTGACTTGATACAGGCATGAGAAGGATTGCCGCTGTGCACACTGAGAGGCATATACAACGCCTGCAGCATTGTCCTTTTCGCGTTACATTAGTCCATTGCGTCAGGCGACGTTCACCGCTGCACGACACAAGTTGGTGATGAGCGTAAACAGTAATTTGGCACAGTAGATGCTTCCAGCGTAGCTGAAGACGTCGACTGTTATTTTTCGTTCTTTCTATGTTATAGACAGATGGGCCAAAATAATTGAAAGTATGTCAAGCATGGTTGGAAATGAAAACAACATAAAGTGCTTTTTATTTATTGTGTTTGGATTTGTCGCATTTTCTAGCAGGTATCGTGACAATATTGTCAACCCATTTATCCCCTATTTAAAATGACAGGGTTCTGAACTAATACAATTGTGCACATGAGGGGCAATTTTCATTGCATCTGCAACTCCGTGTGTAGCATCGGGAAGGTGTTCGTAGATGCAGACTTCGTGGTGTAGCAGTATAGTGTGGTATCACTGCCGAGTGCTTCATTAACAAGATACTCTAAGACAAACTATATTAACGAGCTCTTAGTCTACACAAGCTTTGAAGCAGCTTGTGGTGAAGGGATTCCAGAAGTGGACGGAGTCAGATCATCCTGAAGATTGCCCTAAGCTTAACAGTCCCACCCACACGCTGAATGGTATTCATATGAACACCTGTCACGAAACTCTTGGTGCTGCTGTGAGCAATGACTGAATGCATTGCGTTAAAATCGTGGCCAACTGGTGTGGTTCTGGATTAAGTACATCGTCAAAATCTTGCTTGTGCTAGTGAGAGGTGACAGGGAGGGCAACTGGACTGGAATGTAGGGAGGGCAACTGGACTGGAATGTAGTGAGAGGTGACAGGGAGGGCAACTGGACTGGAATGTAGTGAGAGGTGACAGGGAGGGCAACTGGACTGGAATGTAACGAGAGGTGACAGGAAGGGCAACTGGACTGGAATGTAGTGGGAGGTGACAGGGAGGGCAACTGGACTGGAATGTAATGAGAGGTGACAGGGAGGTCAACTGGACTGGAATGTAGTGAGAGGTGACAGGGAGGGCAACTGGACTGGAATGTAGTGAAAGGTGACAGGGAAGGCAACTTGACTGGAATGTAATGAGAGGTGACAGGGAGGGCAACTGGACTGGAATGTAGTGAGAGGTGACAGGGAGGGCAACTGGACTGGAATGTAGTGGGAGGTGACAGGGAGGGCAACTGGACTGAATTGTAGTGAGAGGTGACAGGGAGGGCAACTGGACTGGAATGTAGTGAGAGGTGACAGGGAGGGCAACTGGACTGGAATGTAGTGAGAGGTGACAGGGAGGGCAACTGGACTGGAATGTAGTGAGAGGTGACAGGGAGGGCAACTGGACTGGATTGTAGTGAGAGGTGACAGGGAAGGCAACTGGACTGGAATGTAGTGAGAGGTGACAGGGAGGGCAACTGGACTGGAATGTAGTGAGAGGTGACAGGGAGGGCAACTGGACTGGAATGTAGTGAGAGGTGACAGGGAGGGCAACTTGACTGGAATGTAGTGGGAGGTGACAGGGAGGGCAACTGGACTGGAATGTAGTGAGAAGTGAGAGGGAGGGCAACTGGACTGGAATGTAGTGGGAGGTGACAGGGAGGGCAACTGGACTGGAATGTAGTGGGAGGTGACAGGGAGGGCAACTGGACTGGATTGTAGTGAGAAGTGACAGGGAGGGCAACTGGACTGGAATATAATTAGAGGTGACAGGGAGGACAAGTGGACTGGAATGTTCATTAGAAGATCGATTCCCTGGTGATTCGCTTTGGGCAAGGTGAACTACACTAGATACCTCCATATCTCCTATTATATGGGATAATCCTTGTTCAGGCCCTACTCATTTAACCATCCTGAGCTTGGGAGTACTAGCATCCAGAAAGACAAATCAGACTGGTGTCATACCTGAAGTTTCCGGTGACCTCCTACATTCAGTGCAGAAATGGGAGCAAGCCTACCAGAAATCTTAAATTTAAGAAAGTTAAGACTTCTAAGGCTGCAGCGTTCAATGACTTGAGGTGAACTGCTGCGTGAGAGCTGCGGCGTTCAATGGCTTGATGTGAACTGCTGCGTGAGAGCTGCGGCGTTCAATGGCTTGAGGTGAACTGCTGCGTGAGAGCTGCAGCGTTCAATGGCTTGAGGTGAACTGCTGCGTGAGAGCTGCGGCGTTCAATGGCTTGAGGTGAACTGCTGCGTGAGGGCTGCAGCGTTCAATGGCTTGAGGTGAACTGCTGCGTGAGAGCTGCGGCGTTCAATGGCTTGATGTGAACTGCTGCGTGAGAGCTGCGGCGTTCAATGGCTTGAGGTGAACTGCTGCGTGAGAGCTGCGGCGTTCAATGGCTTGAGGTGAACCGCTGCGTGAGAGCTGCGGCGTTCAATGGCTTGAGGTGAACTGCTGCGTGAGGGCTGCAGCGTTCAATGGCTTGAGGTGAACTGCTGCGTGAGAGCTGCAGCGTTCAATGGCTTGAGGTGAACTGCTGCGTGAGAGCTGCAGCGTTCAATGGCTTGAAGTGAACTGCTGCGTGAGAGCTGCAGCGTTCAATGGCTTGAGGTGAACTGCTGCGTGAGAGCTGCATCTTTTTCTTGACAGTTTCCCCTATATTTTTGACTGATATGTATACAAATTGCCTAGACGAGTACTGACATACTCGCAATTTTACACTGATCAACTTTAATTTAATACAACTTCAAAGATCCAACCACTAAATTTTGTTACAGAGCATTTGTTTTGAACAGTATGATTTACGCCATAAAATGGCAGCCTTGTTTAAATATGGCGTCCAAAAAGGCATTAAACTACTCATCCGATATGTCCATCACACATTTTTAGACACTTCACACATTGGTGTAACTAAATCATAGTCCCCCAATTTAAAAGTCAAATCTTGTCTGGCTCATGGAGTATTAAGACCAGTTGACAGTGACATGTACACTATAAGCACGGGGGGTTCTTAGAAGTGACATGTACACTATAAGCACGGGGGTTCTTAGAAGTGACATGTACACTATAAGCACGGGGGTTCTTAGAAGTGACATGTACACTATAAGCACAGGGGGTTTCTTAGAAGTGACATGTACACTATAAGCACAGGGGGGTTTCTTAGAAGTGACATGTACACTATAAGCACGGGGGGGTTCTTAGAAGTGACATGTACACTATAAGCACGGGGGGTTTCTTAGAAGTGACATGTACACTATAAGCACGGGGGGGTTCTTAGAAGTGACATGTACACTATAAGCACAGGGGGGTTTCTTAGAAGTGACATGTACACTATAAGCACAGGGGGGTTTCTTAGAAGTGACATGTACACTATAAGCACGGGGGGGTTCTTAGAAGTGACATGTACACTATAAGCACGGGGGGGTTCTTAGAAGTGACATGTACACTATAAGCACGGGGGGGGGGTTCTTAGAAGTGCCTCAGGCAGGATAACAGGTCAGTAACACACAGAAATCAGAAACAAAATGTCCAAAAAATATTTTTGAAGCTGGAGTTAAATACGTTTGTTTAAATGCAAGGAGCATAATGAATAATAGAAGCGAAGTAAACGATACTGACCCTCACATAATAGTTATAACCGAATAATGGCCAACAAAGACATATCAGATGCTGAATTATGACTGACAGGATACGTAATGTTTAGGAGAGATCGAATAGGAAGAAGGGGCGGGGGAGTTATTTTATATGTTAAAGAATCCATTCAGATTTGCAGAATTAAATTAGAGAGGGAAGCAGATCGCGATGAAGCTGTTTGTTGCAATATAGTTACAGAACATTCAACATTAACTATTGGATTAATTTACCGAAGTCCAAACATGAACGAAGAGGATAATACAAAAAGTACAAAATGTTATTAATGAAGTGAGTAGAGGCGAACGTATCATAATGGGAGATTTTAACCACGAACACATACAATGGATATCTCTAGAGAGTACAGGGGGTGAGCACCAACACTTTCTACTTTTTAACGCAGGACAGCTTCCTTACTTAACACATGCTAGAACCAACAAGGGGAGAGAATGTATTAGATATAGTTTTGTCTTCACAAAATAAATTAGTGGGCAATGTAAAAATAAATGAAACTTGGGTAACTGTGATTATGATCAAATACATTTTGACATCAAAGTAAAATCAGAAAGTAAAAATAAAAACAGAGAAACTTCCATAAAGTTAAATATAAAGATATGAGAAAATACTTAGCAAAGCTAGATTGGAATAACATTCACTAAATTAGATGAGGGATAGTAGATATTACCTACTTAGATGTTCAGAATGGTTTCGACAAAGTACCACATCAAAGATTAGTACTTAAATTAAAACCACATGGTATGGGGTATGGCATAATCAATTGGAAATCAGTTTTGTGTGCGGTACCACAAATACCAGTATTAGGACCTTTATTATTCTTAATATATATCAGTGACTTGGACGATAAAATAACAAACAACTTACTGAAATTTGTGGATGACACAAGAGTGCTTAGAAAGGTTAAAAATGATGGTGTATAAATATCGTTCAATAATCCATTCAAATATTTGGCTATTACTTTATATGTTGACATTATATCTTGAATGAGAGAGAGGGGGAGGGAGGGAGGGAGGGAGGGAGGGAGGGAGGGGGAAACGGAGAGAGAGAGAGAGAGAGAGGTTCATATTTCCGTTCGGGACGCGCAGCATCGAAATTGCAGCATCTTTCTATAACATTTATCAGGCAACATCTCATCAATTCGAGGAAAGTAATGTATAAATAATTTTGCAATTACTTGCTTGTTACAGTTATGTGAGGTGAGAGCGTGGCTATGACGTTACAATGACGTTACAATGACGTGCGATTCAGGCGTATGAAATGTCCTGTCTTCTGTACCAATGCCAGGTGTGACTGACACCACACGAAATCTTTCATAGTCTACTTTATTGAGGAGCTTGTTTACTTGACCGAATTTTCCAACTGTTCGTGAACATAACACGTTGTTTAGTACGCGACCTAAACACCCTCTGATGTATATCACATGTGCTATCGGTTGGGAATTTCCGAATGTGAAATCCCAGCGTGACCGCGGGTTTTCCCTGTCGTTGTATTCAGAGGTACATATAAATAAACATAGACTACTGCAACACGCTGTGCTTGGGCCTTTTGTAATTGTTGACGTTTACCTATTGACACAGATCGTACGAAGGGGATGGAAGGTCAAGGCCGGTGTGCTAAATTAAATGAATGACAGTGTCATGTGACGCACGGGGAGGGGGAGGGGGAGGGGGAGGGAGGAGGTGGTCTGAGATTTAGTACGCCATATACGAATATGTAAGTGTCGACAACTGGGAACGACCCTTTAATTGGAGCTTCTTTACATTGTAACGCTTTAGCCAAATTAACTTGAATTAAATCAATACAGGCGCCGACTAGTCAGGGCAGTTAGGTCACCTTTTGTCGATTATAGTTACTTGACGGACACAAAAGAACCACAGTTTTTATGGCTTCTTTGGGTCATTCTTATTGATTTTAGAAGGTGAGTCACACCAACAAAATATTTTCCGACCCCTCACGGGGCGCTCAAATCTTGGCGATGTTGAGCCGATGACAATATGATCCCAAGGTTTTTCGTGAACGTTGTGTTACCATAACAACCGGTGTTACCATACAAATTGATCTTGAGTGTTATTTTGCATAATTATTTTATAACATGTCTTGGTAGGTTGATTGTTTACAAGTCTACGATTAATCGAATTCTAGTGACAGTGGGAGTTACGTACAATTTCGTACACGCGGGTTCCGATGTGCGTGGGCGATTTCGGGCTCCCGATTTTGTCCACCGTCATCTCTTCAAATGGGCGCCAAACAAAAACTAATAAAGTATCTCAATTAGGTTTGTCCATAGATGCAGTTAAGAGGGCAATCAATCTGTAGGATGGATTAACCTGTTTAAAGGTTTCAATAAAACATGATATGGATATTATCACTATTTATTGGTTATGCTAGTATATATGTCTAACAACATGCAACATTTGCAGCACCACATGATATGAATTGCAACATACGTATGATGAAATTCATGTATTATTTAAATGGCACTTATACTTTATTACAACAGTACGCATGACAACCTTGTCAGTATGAGAACAACCTTGTCAGTATGAGAACAACCTTGTCAGTATGAGAACAACGTGCCAATCAGGCCCCACGAGCGTATTGCATTAGTCTATGTTTATTTTTATGTACCTCTGTATACAATGATGGGAAAACCCGCGGTCACACTGGGATTTCACATTCGTAAATTCCCAACCGCTTTAAAATACGTAAAGTGGACAATCATTGGCTTGGATATCACATGTAGCATACATCAGATGGTATTTAGGTCACGTGCTAAACAACGTTTTATGTCGACGAACAATCGGGATTCTGCCATACAACATTGGTACAACAGGCAGTAAATTTCCGACGCCTGAATCGCATTGTAGCGTCATATCCGCGCTCTCACATAATTGCAACAAGCAAGTAATAACAGTTATTGCAAAATATATATTTTGCAATAACTAACTGTATTGTGTGCGTGTGCGTGTGCGTGTGCGTGTGCGTGTGCGTGTGCGTGTGCATGTGCGTGTGCGTGTGCGTGTGCGTGTGCGTGTGTTGTTGATTTAAACGATGTAAACCGGGCCCAGTAGGAGTGGCTCTCGTGGTTCGCCATATTGCCACACATTGTGTGTTGGTAATGCCGCAAAGTGTTTGCACCTATCATTCATATTACCTGGTTGAATGGGTTAGATATAGGCCTACACCGAAGTGCGGACTTTATTAACTGGCGCAAGGGCCCTGAAAGCACGGGCTTAGACACTTCACCCGGGTTAGTTGGGATGCGTATTTCTCGATATATTCAATACGGATTCTAACCCAAAACGGCATGTCTGAGTGGGTTGCTGGCCCCTGATGATATAAAGTAACAAACCACTGTGTTTTTATAATTTTATTTCCAAGAATATTCGCCACTGTCGTTGGCCGGTGTAGTCCTACTTTCACCACGTGAATTCTGCAAGAAAAAGTAGTACCACTCACACGGATGCTAGAATCAGGTAGTATTACATATTATCGACTGTAATATATGCTCCCGACTGTAATATATGCTCCCGAGTGTAATATATGCTCTCCCACATCATACACTAGCAGAAATGTTACACAAGCTCGTTGTATTTTGTTTTAGACCAAATATATTCAGTTTTATATACGCATTACAACATTAAATAGAAGTATCTAAAACGTACCGTACTCATTGAAAATTTTATATAGGATGATGCAATTATTACGCCTCATAAATGTATCAATGCAATTTGTTCCCTTTAATAAAGCTTTATGCATATATTTATTTGATGCTAATATTGAGATGATTCATTCCACGTTCATAGAAAGGGCATGATGCATAAATGCTTCCATTCAGCTAATCTGGATTCAAAATGGGATAATTATACTGTATCAACATTTTGCATTATTAATATTATATTATGACATAGCTTTCAGTATTCAACGGTATACACTTACTCTTGCGGTAGCATGTCTTCCAATGCAACTTGTACTTTTTGGCGCAGTAATACACGCCCCTGAAATTTTAACAAATTAATAGTAAATGGAGTGTCATTTAAATTAAAGTCGTATAAAGAAAACAATAACCCGACTGTGAAATCCAATGAGTTATCTATACTCTCAGCTAGTTGAAAATATATTTACTTACTTCTGAATGCACGCGGGATATTTCTTACCTAACTTCCCGAAACCTCCGATGTTTGGAAACTTACCAAAACGTGGGAGATTTCTATTTGGAAGCGGGAGGTCGGGAGGATGTTTAGAAACTTACCAAAACGTGGGAGATTTATATTTGGAGGCGGGAGGTCGGGAGGATGTTTGGAAACTTACCAAAACGTAGGAGATTTCTATTTGGAAGCGGGAGGTCGGGTGGGGGGGTGTTTGGAAACTTACCAAAACGTGGGAGATTTATATTTGGAGGCGGGAGGTCGGGAGGATGTTTGGAAACTTACCAAAACGTAGGAGATTTATATTTGGAGGCGGGAGGTCGGGAGGATGTTTGGAAACTTACCAAAACGTGGGAGATTTATATTTGGAGGCGGGAGGTCGGGAGGATGTTTGGAAACTTACCAAAACGTAGGAGATTTATATTTGGAGGCGGGAGGTCGGGAGGATGTTTGGAAACTTACCAAAACGTGGGAGATTTATATTTGGAGGCGGGAGGTCGGGAGGATGTTTGGAAACTTACCAAAACGTAGGAGATTTCTATTTGGAAGCGGGAGGTCGGGTGGGGGGGTGTTTGGAAACTTACCAAAACGTGGGAGATTTATATTTGGAGGCGGGAGGTCGGGGGGGATGTTTGGAAACTTACCAAAACGTGGGAGATTTCTATTTGGAAGCGGGAGGTCGGGAGGATGTTTAGAAACTTACCAAAACGTGGGAGATTTATATTTGGAGGCGGGAGGTCGGGGGGGATGTTTGGAAACTTACCAAAACGTGGGAAATTTATATTTGGAAGCGGGAGGTCGGGAGGATGTTTAGAAACTTACCAAAACGTGGGAGATTTCTATTTGGAAGCGGGAGGTCGGGTGGGGGGGTGTTTGGAAACTTACCAAAACGTGGGAGATTTATATTTGGAGGCGGGAGGTCGGGGGGGATGTTTGGAAACTTACCAAAACGTGGGAGATTTCTATTTGGAAGCGGGAGGTCGGGAGGATGTTTAGAAACTTACCAAAACGTAGGAGATTTATATTTGGAAGCGGGAGGTCGGGAGGATGTTTGGAAACTTACCAAAACGTGGGAAATTTATATTTGGAAGCGGGAGGTCGGGAGGATGTTTAGAAACTTACCAAAACGTGGGAGATTTCTATTTGGAAGCGGGAGGTCGGGAGGATGTTTGGAAACTTACCAAAACGTAGGAGATTTCTATTTGGAAGCGGGAGGTCGGGGGAGGGGCGGGGTGTTTGGAAACTTACCAAAAAGAGGGAAATTTATATTTGGAAGCGGGAAGTAGGGGGGGATGTTTGGAAACTTACCAAAAAGTGGGAGATTTCTATTTAGAAGCGGGAAGTCGGGTGGATGTTTGGAAACTTACCAAAAAGTGGCAGATTTCTATTTAGAAGCGGGAGGTCGGGGGGGGGATGTTTGGAAACTTACCAAAAAGTGGGAGATTTCTATTTAGAAGCGGGAGGTCGGGGGGATGTTTGGAAACTTACCAATAAAGAGGAAGGTTTCCTGCCATTTTGTAAGTCTGACTGTTTCTCAAAATAGGATTCATAACAGTAGTATTATTTGTTTGGGTAGGCTTCTGTTTACCTTGGAGAATTGTTTAAATATAATAATAATATATACGTAAAAGTGTTGATTGGATTTAGGGATTTCATGTTTAGCTGTGTTGATAGGTGAATGCTTAGTGTTTGGATACAGTTGATCTTTAAACGGTATTGACTTAATATATTTAAGAAGATTTAACACGATTGCCATCTAAGGCAAAGGTCCACATGGCAAGTGGACAAGGAAGCCATTGGTTTATCGAGAGTCCAACATTTTTTCATTTATGTGTAACCCGCCCTCCTGAGATACGTGTCAACCTTGTTTTTAAAAAATCACGCTGTTAGCATTTACACAATCTGTTGATAATGTGTTCCTTTCATTTATTGTTCTGTGTGAGAACGATATGTACCTCCCTATCTCTATGGTTGTTAAACCACATTATTTTATTTTTTTCTCATAACTAAGGTTTTTAAGTTCTGGAAGCATTTTAGTTGCCCTCCTCTGTATTCACTCAAGCTCAAGTATCTATATCCTTCTTACAATATGGTCTCCAAGCTTGTATACAGTATTCTAAACGAGGCCTAACTATTGCTTTATACAGAGGTATCATAAGCTCTTTTTCCTTGTATGTTATATTTCTCCTAATCAAACCGTCTTCGGTGTCTCTCTGCCAGGTGTTTTTTGGCCTTCTTTTTCTCTACCCTTGGAGGTTCCATGTACGTGAATGTCGTGTGATGTTTGTGGCTGGTTTCCTCAGTGTGTGTCCTATCCACCTCCATTTTCTTTTCTTTACTTCGTTTTTTTACTGGCTGTTTTTTGGTTCTGTTCCATGGCGTGACGTTGTGTGATACTTTGTCTGACCATTTTAGGTGTAAGATTCTGCGCAGGCATTTGTTGATGAGGTGTAATTCGCCATGTCTCCTTGTAAGTGAAGTGTGTATGTATTTACATTTCCCAAAATTGAATCACACCTGACATTTTTCAGATCGTTTTGTAAATGTTGTTTATCACCATCATTTTAAGCTTTCTAAACGCTTTTGTCTCATCCGCAAATTTCAGTACGTTTCTTGTTATATTTTCGTCGAAATCAGTGATATATATTAAGAATAATAAAGGTCCTAATACTGATCCTTGTGGTACCCCCACTCAATACTGATTTCCAGTTTGTAACCTCCCCATCTATTACAACACGTTGTCTTCGGTCAATCAGCCATCCCCGATACAATGGGCTTTTAATTTATGTAATAATCTTTGATGTGTCATTTTGTCGAAAGTTTTCTGAAAAAAAAAACATTTCAGTAGATAATATCTACCGGTGATTCCTCGATTGTCTTTCCACATAGTGATTTCTTCCAAAAAACAACACATTTGTTAAACATTTCAGTAGATAATATCTACCGGTGATTCCTCGATTGTCTTTCCACATAGTGATTTCTTCCAAAAAACAACACATTTGTTAAACATTTCAGTAGATAATATCTACCGGTGATTCCTCGATTGTCTTTCCACATAGTGATTTCTTCCAAAAAACAACACATTTGTTAAACATTTCAGTAGATAATATCTACCAGTGATTCCTCGATTGTCTTTCCACATAGTGATTTCTTCCAAAAAACAACACATTTGTTAAACATGACCTCGTTTTTAGGAATCAGTGTATTTTGACATTGTCCACTAATTCATTTTGTGAAGACAAAACTATATGTAATACATTCTCTACCTTGGTTGGATCTAGCACGTGTTGAGTAAGGAAGCTATCTTGTATTAAAAGTAAAAGAAAGATCGTTCGCCTTAGCAGCTGACGTCGACAGTTGACATACAGATCCGTAGCGCAATGGGAACGTTGGGGAAACTGGGGGTTCAGGTTATTTTCTCGAAGAAAAGGTGTAATCTCGGCATCTGTCTTGAAGTCTCCGTATTTTGTGAACAGAAGGAATTCTGAAAAAATCGTTCAATATATTTTGTGAGTAAATCGGTCCATGAAGACTAGATAAGCCTTCACTCGGAAGTTCTCTCGACAATTCCTCACTCTTACTTTCTCTGGCGTTTCATCGTGGAACAACTTTCTTTTCGTTGTTCGCTTGTTTTCCTCGTCGTAATCAAGTCCAGGTGCAACGGAGTGCTTTATCCTCACGCAGAGAACGAATCTGTTCCAGCAAGGCAAGCATGATAATGCATAGCCACTGAACCAATCTCAATTGAGTTTGCAATGCCTTGTTGTCTCGGTTCAAAGCGTCCATTGAGGTCATTCCACACTACGCATACTAGAGCGATATTCAGAGAATTCAGTTTGCTCACCAAACATAGAAGTTAGCTATCGCGAAAGTTCCTGGGGATATAGGCGCCATATAAGTAAATCATTATTATTATTATTACTTAGGCCCGTTTTCTCGCTGGGAACATGGGCCATCGACAAGAGCTCCCCACTGTGTTCTGCTCTGTGTAATTGGCAAGAGCTCCCCACTGTGTCCTGCTCTGTGCTATTGACAAGAGCTTCCCACTGTGTCCTGCTCTGTGTAATTGACAAGAACTCTCCACTGTGTCCTGTTCTTTGCTATTGACAAGAGCTCTCCACTGTGTCCTGCTCTGTGTAATTGACAAGAGCTCCCCACTGTGTCCTGCTCTGTACTAATGACAAGAACTCTCCACTGTGTCCTGCTCTGTACTATTGACAATAACTCTCTACTGTGTCCTGCTCTATGTAATTGACAAGAGCTCTCCACTGTGTCCTGCTCTGTACTATTGACAAGAACTCTCTACAGTGTCCTGTGCTATCGTTGTTATTTCAATCCAGGTGTAGCCCATTTTCTTCAGTTAGATTCATAATCAAATACTATTATTTCGGGAATATTCAGTCTGGATAAACCATGCTCGGATAGCTTCGGGGGGCCCTGGCGTTCGCGGGCCTTAGGCACGTGTCTGTTCTACTTGTTTGTTAATCCGCTGGTCAGATCTGATTGTTTATATAAATTCTCCTTTGAGACGTTCACAGTATGAACCTATGTACCACATCTGACAATTCTATGCGCACTTGTTCTCGAGTTACGCCGTAAGTAGTAAAACCATTGTTAACGTAAATGTTAGTTAAATTAAGAATTTAAAATATGCTTACTCTTGAAACACTTGCTTCATTTTCTCCGTCCCTAAAACACATCGGCGAATTGTGATAGACAACGACATGTTGTTGTATGCTGTTCGTGAACGTGTCAACCCTGCATTGCATGACCAAAGACCCGTTCACACGAGCAATTAGTTGACCGATTGATTGGGCCGCACTTTAACAGTCGAATTTGAGCATAAATAACTCTCGCATCGCTCGTCAGTTCAACGACTTCGACAGAGGTGGATATGTGAACGAATAGGAAATATTCAGAAATTGCTGCGTGGCTTAATGCTACCCAGAGAAGTCGAGAAAGTGTTGGAATGAGCAGGTTTGCCAAGGGTGGTGTGTAAAGCGTGCATTTACCTTTTACACTAAATACATACCAATGTACGCACGCCATGTATTGGTAGATAGGTTTTTCTGGCCAGCCGCCACACCCCAAGTCACCTACCACCAGAATGGCATTACATATTAATATTATATATGTCCAACATTTTGTGACGACAAATCAACACGCGACTCGAGTTTTGTTGAGTTGCGAACCAGCGCACATTGCACGACTAGTTTTGTTGAGTTGCGAACCAGCGCACATTGCACGACTAGTTTTGTTGAGTTGCGAACCAGCGCACTTTGCACGACTAGTTTTGTTGAGTTGCGAACCAGCGCACATTGCACGACTAGTTTTGTTGAGTTGCGAACCAGCGCACATTGCACGACTAGTTTTGTTGAGTTGCGAACCAGCGCACATTGCACGAGTGATCCGCTTTAAGTAAGTAAGTAAGTAAGAAAATTGTATTTCCTCATCCACATAATATACAACATAATTCAAGATATAAATCAAATAAACACACGAATAGCCAAACAAGTTTAACAGGGTACGCCGAGAATATAATTGTTTAGATTGAAAGTAATTAATGCTTTATATTCATCTATGAAATAAAATTTATGTTTGTTCTATTAAAGTTAATGACTGTAATAACTTCAATGTAACTTCTTATGCCTACGCCAGTTTGAATACGTTGCATTTGCACTTAATAAGTGTTAGTACAGGCGCAGGCATGTTTACCTGTTGATTTCAAGATGCAGAGTAGAATTGTATTCTCCGGCTTGAACAGTTGTCCGCGAGAACAGCATCTGGGGAATTCCAGCTTAAACGTAAATTTGCTGTAAACACAAACACATTATGAACATTAGTCGGTGTTTACAACATGCAAAAGCTCATCTGAGGCAATATACACAAACTTAGCAAAAATACGAGATTATTTAATTGACGGATCCAGATTCCGACCTCATAATTCTAATTATGAGCGTTACCTCCGTCAAGCTTCGCTTAAGCAACCATGTTTACATATATATGTATATGTATATGTATATGTATATGTATATGTATATATATATATATATATATATATATATATATATATATATATATATATATATATATATATATATATATATATATATATATATATATATATATATATATATATATATATATATTCAATCTCAATTTCGTCAATAAGTACTGGACCTATTCCATTCAGGGCCATTACATTTGTATTCGCTTCATTGATTGTCAGACCGAAACTCTCACTGTGTCTTTTTATCCACTCACATCAAAGTATAATACATTTTCAGACAGGTTGTAGCACAGTTTTATTTTAAAAAAGCGGTACGTACGCACAAACTCTTCGTTTACGCCACCACCGACCGGTTTTCCTCGTCTTGATGCAAACACGTTTGCGACTGTAACACGGCCTCGAAATTTGGTGGGGAATCAAACATATTCCGCAGTTGATTTCTAAAAGAAATTGAGTGACATTAAGGCTTTGTACTGGTGTGGATGGATGAATACTTGTTATTATTTTGATATATAACCTCACAATATTTGTAACCCTCATCGAGACGAATAGAAACACTTACGCTACTGGATGGATAATGTAAATTTAGACTTTAGATATTAGATAATGTAAATTTAGATCGGTATATTTTTTGACACGTGACGCAGTTGAATGAAATTGCACTTTATTATTTAGTTTTACATGTTTACCAACAAATATCATACATTTTTTTTCACACACAAATATTATTAAGAATTTCTTGAAATACTGCTATGCAATAGTTGCTTTACGAAAAATAGTCAGTTATTGTGATCGGCATAATGAGTGTTAAATGTGTCACTATTCTCTTTCTTTTTTAATAACTTAACCCAAAACATGTTTATTTATATCATTAATTCAGGACAAATTATAATTAGTTACTTTTATGCCGGGTCTGAAATGACCCGCTGTCCGGGTCAAATAGTTTGACCCGTTGTGTTTGATTCTATTTACACGCCAAATAAAAGCAGACTTACATCAATTATCTTTCTACCATTTAATTGTGATGAAACAGTTATAAGTTGCGCAGCTAAAACTGAAACACTCTAGCAAAGATACACAAACATGTCCATTTGTAACTGTTATATAATGTGTCCATTACCATGGTCGTCTGGTCATGAATATTCTATTATATCGGTTCATGGACACACAGCATCAGTATGAACAATTATCATATGCATTTGTGATATTACTGAGCAGGATATTCAGGTATGTGACAGTCTGTGTGTGCGGCATTTGGATGTGACTTGCAGGGCAATTGCTTGAGGCGTTGTTTGAATTTGGCCAACCCCCAGATCAAGCTATTTCAGAAACTTTCGGCGGCACCCTCTTCGGTAATTTCTTGACCATGCAATGTTCAGTGACATCCAAATCACAAACGCTGCAATTGCAGCTACTTTCAACATATTTTACAACGTGACTGGGTGAATTGACCATCGGTTGATTTTTTTCTTGCAAGAAAGAAACCAATTGTAGCAAGACGAGCCATGTTACCGATTCTTTCTGCAGATAATGAACGAGTATTTCAGATTTATTGTCACTTCCATCAGTAGTAGTGTGATGGTGCAACGTTGATGGAGCCAGTACTGATTTACATTTGGATGGTACATTATTGCAATACGCTCTCGGCAAAGCCAAGCATAGCAGATTTCTCTGATATTTCATGATTGGCTTATTTATAATTTCTTGTAGGATTTCGCCTTTATTTTTGCGTATGGTTCTCACTAAAGTGATATGTTCCAATAGTGATTCCTCTGCAAGTGGTACTGGTGTAAAGAACACGGAATATTTGTTGTCAAATCTGACGTAGGAGAGAATATTTTGAAGCGACGCACATGATTGGTCTCCCTCAAAATGACGTCCAGGATATTTGGTGTTTTGCTTATGCACATTTCTGTAAAGTGCGATTTTTTGGGAAAAGAAAATGGTACAATGGTATATATTTTGTGTCAAATAAGTAGACCGCTCTTGAAATTCTGGTCAAGTTTGCTTCGGTTTGGTTTATAAGTTTTATATATGTCAATAATGGTGCAATCAGTGTAATATTTTGTTTCCTCATTAAGCTTATATAGATTGAGGATAAACCGGAACCATTGATGTTTCAAAAATAAATACGCAAAGTTACCCCCAAAGATGTGCCCTCCGAGTCACCTTTGACCCTTTATGTCCCGATGTGTGTTAAACTTAAAATATACTGCTATTCAAAAATCTACACTTATTGGACTCTTGATAAGCCAATGGCTTCGTTGTCCATTGGATCTTGTAGGTTTGGATGGCAATCACGTGAATGCTTGTTAATTCTTGTTAAATTCTTGTTTTAAACAATTATATCGCCTTCTCCCCCTCAGTTTCTCAAAATAATGAGTGAATAAATGCACAAATGTAGTGGAATTGGGGAATGTGGAACTTTGACACTGCATACAGACGTACTTACGGCGTCTCTGCCGACTCATCACGCCCTTGTAGGTGTCCCTGGCTTCCCTCGCCCCGCGCTCCAACCCGGCGTCGTCCTGCTCCGTCTGGGCCGTCGCGTTGGTGACCGACGCCGCCGCCAGGCCGAGCAGACACAGCGCTATGGGCAACAGCAGTCGGCTCATCGTCGTTGGCTGCCGACAGAAAAGCACAACCATAAAAGCTATAAAAACGCGAAAAAGTTACAATTACAATTGTTTTGGTTTTTTTTAGTAAAAATCGTTTTCTAAAACTGAACAATATTAATTTGACTAGCACTTGTGTTTAACTACCTAAGATATAGTTTTTCATATCTTGTAAGCATATTTTGTGACATATATATATACATTTATGTGGTTAAAAATGGCAAACACTGCTGTTATCACCCTTACTTTTATTTTTTGCAACTCTTGCCCAAGAACACCATGAAAGATAACACAATAATATATTTTTATTTGGACATGTAAACATAACCTTGGGTCAAATATATTATACGTTCTAATACGCCATAATGTGCAATTGATGTTAGAATGTTGATAATCATCTCCGTCATGCGTCGCTTTGGTGAGACACGGCAGTTCTATTTGAGTTTTATATTATGCTTAGTTAGTACAAAGTGTTTCTGCCCCCAAAATAAAATGGGTCTTAATGGGTAAAACATATAATAAACTTGTTTCTGTCAGACTCCCAGTTTCTACGGTAACAAGCAAAATGGCCGCCATTATGAACAACCTTTTTTGCAAATTGAGAATCATTGCCATTCTTTATTGAACAAAGATATAATATTTCTTGCAGAAACATGTTCAGTATATTCTACAATTGCAGAAACCATTTTTTATTTGTAACTTCCGGTTTTTTTACAACAATACTTATGTAACTGTCAAACTTTTGATTATTTTGCCAAATGGGTAGAGAAGAATAAAGTAAATACAACTCAAAACCTTATATGGCTAGCATAATTACTTCCAGAGATATCTTTCTTTCAAATGTGAAAAAACAGGATATGTAATATTAACTGAAATTCATTCCTGAAAGGAACTATATATATATATATATATATATATATATATATATATATATATATATATATATATATATATATATATATATATATATATATATATATATATACGTGTGTGTGTGAGTGTGTGTATATGTTAAGTTAAATTTCATGCATTGTACAGTCCCGAATGTAATTTAAGCAAATACTTCCAAGGAGACTCTTGGTAAGACATGTTAAGGTCGCATGAACCACCTTATATGCACCTTATACACACCTTATATATACCTTATATACACCTTATACACACCTTATATACACCTTATACACCTTATATACACTTTATATACACCTTATATATCAACACTTTATTAGTTTCTTCAAAATAAGAAGAAAAAAGAGAAAGAAAAAGGTAAAGAAAAAAGTAATTCCCGATATAAATAATGTTCTGGCCAGCAGGCTTATTAACACATGCTAATGCATTTGAATGCGCATTTGAATGTTGAACATTTGAATGAGCATTCAAATGCTTCAGTGAAATTGTAAATGCATTCGCATTTGAATGCGACCCACAAACATTTGATTTGTCAAATGCACAACCAAATGCACAATCAAATGCATGCGTAATTCTTTGAATAATTATTATTGTTAGATTCACTTTCACAAGTTACAACATGCCATTGGAAAAATTGCTTTGTAGTGAGCAGTACCCTCAGCAGATTATGAAATCATTGTCTGACCAGTGAATCCTCTTTCACAACGTGCTCTTTGAAAAAGTGTTCTGTAGTTCAATGGTCAACTGGTCAATTGTTGAGCTGTTATTCATACATCATGAAAATACCAATACGTTGATGTCTTCAGAGATTACCTGTTCAATGAAACAATGCAGACAAATGACTCCCTTTACAACTAGAGTGAGTGATTAGTGGTAGCTGTAATTATACACCAGGTTATCATCCCATTGACCTCACCAGTGGACAGTCTATAGTCTTGGGTTCCCCTTACATTCTGCCGTACCTGAATTATTAGCCTTTCATTCCCTGCCATAGTTCTCAGTAAACTGTCAATTGTCTATTCCTCCCTCCTATTTCCACCACCTCTGCAGGCCTAGAACTGTGTGATTCTGTGTATGACTCTACAGACATGTTCATGTAGTGGGACTGGTATGTAGTGGGACTTAGTGGTTACAATAATGTGCTACTGTTTTTATTAAATAAATGAATAATGTGTTTGTATGCATTATGCTGTTTTTTTTCCAAATAAAACAAAACGTTAATATAAAGCCAAAGCATTTGGAATTAATTCAAATGCATTTGTAAATGTGTAACCAAAACATTTGCATTTTCAATTGAATGCGTTCCTGGACAATGTCATTTGCATTTGAATCAAGTGAAACATTTGCATTTGCATTCAAATGTGTTTACGTGCATTTGTTGACAAGCCTACTGGCCAGTTGTCGACAACGGTGTGTGTGTGTGTGTGTGTGTGTGTGTGAGTGCGTGCGTGCGTGCGTGCGTGCGTGTATATATGTGAGCATGTGTGTGTGTGTGTGAGGTGTGATGCATGCGTCCATATACTTCATTCAGATTCATGTGCATATGAAGCAGTCACAGCAATAGGCGTTTTTCTTTATTGTGCACATATGTAGCAGTTTTGCATCAAACAATTATCTTTACATGTTTGAAGAAAAATATGTAGCATAATTAATTTTAAAACCTTGTATGTATGTGTATTTTTATTTTGCATGATTTCCTTGGGTGTGCTATTTATTGTGCTAGGTATGTTGAATGTAATACATTTTGTGGCATGTCGTGAGTAGACTATTCTTATCTGACTTCTATTTCGTGTATAATGGTCGTGTATATCTGTTTCTGGGTAGAATGATAAAGTTTGAAGATATGCAGGTAGTTTGTTTTCGTTTATGTTAAGCGACAATGTATTAGTTTTCAGCCATTCGTTTACCTTTCTGAGTTCTTGATTTATTATTGCTACAGAGTTGTCATGATAGTTTAGAGTACTGGTGGTGGGGGCATAGGAAATGCAATGAAAGTGCTTAATAGCTTGCCGAAAGTCGTCTACATATAGAATGAACAGTAGCGGTCCTAAAATGGAACCTTATGAGACTCCTGTAGTTATATATAATGTTTCAGATATTACATAATTAAGTTTTCGATTTGTCAGGTAATCTTTGAACAAGGCCAAAGTTACTCCTTCCAGTCCATAGTGTATTAATTTACCTAGGACAATGTCGTGCGCTAATGTGTCAAAGGCTTTAGAGAGCATTTCTAAAACCTTATTGGGGATCATAAAGCCAGTCGGATTGTTTTAAAAACAATGATAACTGATTCGAAATAACTTTTCTATAACCTTGGATATGGCTGGCAAACGTGGGATAGGTATGTAGTTAATTAACTGTGCCTTATCGTCTTTTTATATATGAGTACAACTTTAGCTATTTTAAGTTTATCTGGACATTTTCCTGTACTTGGTATTTGATGTATTAATAGAGTTAGCGATCTGACTAAGATTAGTCCAAGTTCTTTAAGTAACTGTGTTGACATTCCATCAAATCCACATGTGTTTTATGTCTACTATTTGTTGGACAGTTGCATCATGTACTTCATGAAATGTAGAAACATTTTTTTTTCATGTTTCGTTAGATAATGTATAAAATCTTTAGTCACAGTTTGCCTTATGTTTTCTTTAACTAATTGTCCAATATTTATGAAGAATGTAATACATTAATTAGCAATTTCAAGTTCATGGATGATTTTAACATCACCTTTTTGAAAGACCTTTTGAATGTATGTCGGAAGATGACTTCTTAAATCTTACTTCGAAATATATTTGTTTCGCTAAACGAATACCTCTTCTTAGAATCTTATTATAAACACTTAGGTTTGTTTGGTGAATATGTATTCTGGTGAATCTGGTAAACCGAGTAATTTTTTTTATAAAGCATAATAATGTCTTTGTATTTAATCGACCGTAAAATGCCTAGCGTTATCCAAGTGGATTTTGTTCTTGTATTTATTAAATTTAACTGTTTTAATAGGCATGAATTTATATTTAGAATGCGTAATTTCTTCGGGTATTATGCTATAATTATAATTTATATCTGGCTTTTATCTATCTGAGAAAATATATTTGCTATTATGATTTCTTTTTGGGGCATATGCAGTACATTTTGGTTCGTTTATGATCAGAAGGTATGGCTGTTGATCCGATTTTTGTATTAATACCCCTGCTACCTTGATTAAGGTTGGCACTGTCAGTTTACAGAAAAAGGGGGATATAAACTATATATATATATATATATATATATATATATAAATATAAGACATTAACAAATTTCGTATTAATTTATTTTAAGTAAGTTTATGTTATAATCACCAGCTAGTATAAAATCATGTGTTTGTTTATCAAAATGCTCTAAGATAAGTGTCAACTCATTTATGAAATCTGTAGTATTTTCCGCAATTGTTTTAGGGGGTCTGTATATATTTTCATTAACTACTTGTTTAGATAAGCCACCTCCTGTTATTTGTATAATTTGCCCTCCTAGTATTTAAATGTATTTAATTTCATCTCTGTTTTATAATTAAATTTGTTATCAACACACATTATCAAACCGCCTTTGTTGCAAAATGTTTTACCTGGGATAAGTCACAATTGTCTGCTATTCAGCATTCTTGTAAGCAAATAATGCTGAACTTAAAGTTTATGCTTTCTAGTTCTTCAATAAATATTGTAAGTTCATTGAATTTCGCATTTATAAATTCAATATTAAAATTAATAGGCTAAAATAATTTATATTGGCTTCACATATATTAGTAAAGTTGGAAAAATCGTAATAGGACGAACGTCGTATAATATAGAGTGAACTAGTAATAGACTCATTTTTATCGCTTCTGTCCGATTCTAGCATAAATCTAAAGAATTGTTATGTATGGCACCAACAAAATTAAGAAATGTTTTGTAAGATTCCATAAATATGACATAGGGAGTTTTGAGTTATCAGGTGTGTTTTACTGCTGCCAGTTGTTATTAGTAAAGTCTGTATTGGACATGTGCAAGCTAAGCGCTGAGGAAATATGTTGTGTGTGATAACTATAATGTAATTATAAAAAATCATATTACTATATAGTAAATACAATGGGATGACCACTGTGAACACAAACGTAAAAAATAGAAGTATCGTGTAAGCAATGTAGGCAGTCATAAACTCAGAAGTAGTCTGCCCTAGCAGAAGTCCCAAGCTCGTCAAGTTTACCAATCTAGTAATGATATAATGCCAACAATTGACACCTTTCCTATGAAAATTATAAGTAACTATGTATTACATTGGCTAGTCATTAGTGTCTTAATACGTTTGTTTGATAAATATGCGTAGGGCATGAAACAAGACAACGATAGGTTATACAAACTGCCACTCTGGGCCCCAGGCTGCTACGAGATCCTTAGTCTAATTAGCCTGGTGTCTCTCGGTGACCAGTATCCGTTAGTTACCTTGATGAGGTTATGGCTAGAGTCTTGTTTAAGGAGACGCTGTTGTACTAGCGGACAAAGGCTTGTTTTAGGAGAGGCTATTGTACAGGCAGACATGGCTTATTCTCACGAGACTTGTTGTTTCGCAGAAGCTAGCCAGCAGTGGACGCCGAATCCACAGGTGACAAGCACAACTACCCGCTACCACGCTGGACGCATTACTAATAACTGCACTGCAAGCAACACCAACTAACTGACCAACTAACCAGCGAGGTGGAATATACACTATTGTGGAAGAGTGCACGGAGCATATGTACAGAATAACATATTTATAATTTGTAAGGAGCTATATGTTAATGAATGCTTACGTGCAAGTAATTATTATTATTAATTATTTTTTTGTCTATCAAGAAGGATAATAAAACTAGAAGACATGAGGTAACATTAGTAAAGGATCAGTGTATATTGGATATCAGGAAGTACTCGTTCTCACAACGGGCAATAAATGAATGGAACAAATTATTTACAGTTTGTGTAACTGCTAGCAGCGTGAATATGTTTAAGAACAAGGTTGACACATATCTCAGGAGGGCAGGTTACAGATAAATTAAAAATGTTGGCCTCTCGACAAGCCAATGGCTTTCTAGTCCATTCGCCATGTGGTCCTTTTCCTTGGATGGCAATCTTATTAAATCGTGTTAAAGTGTGATGGTATCGGGGATGATAATTACACTTTACGAATTGTCGAACAGGATGATGTATATGAATTCTTACTTGTAAGTGTAATCGTATCGATGGTGATAATAGAACTTTACCACTGGTCGACCAAGATGATGTATACGAATGCCTACATCAAGTGTTTACCGTTTTAATCGCATATCCTCTGCAAATTCGAAATTGTGCAGCCCCGAGCGGAAAATAAATGTAGTATCATGCTACAAAATGACACATCCACAAATACGATACATTCTAATGTGAAAATATATAGTATTTTACATATAGACTATGTGGCAGTCACATTGACATATATGTGGGTGGAGATTAGGAAACACCAAAGTCATAATCAGGGTTTTAATGTAGTGGCTATATTAAAATGTAGTATCTTGCACACACTCGACTGTAACTGCTAGTCCCGTAAGCGGGGCATGTTGTTATAGCAAAGAACGTGTGGATCGCAAAGCATGCTACTATTATGACATTAATTGGATTACTCACGTGTATACATCGTATGCACGATGTGCATAACAATGTAGGTGTTCGCAGAGTCATATATTAAGCTTTTAATTTTTAGTTTACTCATTTATACCCCGGATTCCTACATAGCAATCAATTGTGAATGGAAAATAAATAATTGAATGGAGTATGAAATAGTGAATATACAATGCATAGAAATTTGATTAGTGGTTTCTTCCGTGAGACGATCTAAACTCGATCAATGTCTCTCTCACGAATACCTGAACATGACATCATTTCCTCTGCACTATCTGCCAGCCTGAAGTTGACGAACTACTTTTTAATGGTTTGTTCTGTATAAAATACTTGGTCGTGCGGCCTCTGTACGGTGGGTAGATAACTTAATTTCTTCTTGAAGCTGTTCAGAGTAGATGACGACACGACCCTTTCAGAAACATGTTCCTCCAATCGATGAAACAAGTGTTTACGGATTTCCGTAATTATGTCGTACCAAAAATAGTAAAAGTAACGGCCTCCATTTAATTCGACTACACCTTCTCTGCAAGACTTATAAATGTAATAAATTGCTAGCGTGTTGTGACGTGTTGTGCACGTGAATACTTAAAGCGCCCCAGAGTCGATTCATCGTCGTTGCCAGGCAACCAATCGAAGGCGCATATTTTCAGCTACTTTTATGGCCTGGAGATGACACGAATACACCTACAATGTGTAGGTGGTTTTCGGTCATGAACGTTTGTCACATGCAGAGACATATAAACATCACAGGTAAAACAGTTCAAAATGTCCACTGACTGTGGCATTCTGTGGCATTCAAATAGGAAAATATATCATTGCTGAATGATTGCAAAGGGAGATAACGAAGAATGTTCTCGTCGAATGGGTGGGCTCCTGTTGGAATGCCAACTGCACCTTTGTAAACTTCACTTTTCGTCCTATGCCGACCTCGTTGTGTCAGACGATGTTCGCCGCTGCAGGACATAAACTAGTGATGCGCGTGAACAGACTCCGTTATTTGGCACAGCAGATGTCACAGTTGTGTTTACTCACATAAAATGTGATTGTTTGTAGATCATCTTAGGCCAATATAACTTATATAGTATGAATAATTAGTTATATGTAGCTAATGCAAACATCATTCAACTAGGACTTAGTGTTGGGTACGTTAACCACAATGGTCGCATGCTTGTACGTCAAAACCCACAATTACACCACATATATGCCTGACTAACACAGAACTGACAAATGTAACAGACGGTAGTGTCTTATAAAAAACAAGCTCAATATGAGGTCTACCTCCATCTCCGTTGCACTGCTTCCAACTGCGACAGCTCACTGACAGGATATAGTTTGGTACAATGATGTAGTGGCCAATCCCGAGCTCAGCATTATAGTTGGGGCTTAGTTGAAGGGCAATTCCAACCAGTGATGTCTTCCTGCCTCCTGCTCCTGATGCAGTGACACATCTGGTGAAGTGCTCACGTGCATAGACACGGTGTGTAAACAACCATTATAAATGCAGACAGAACATTGACCCAACATATGTAACGGTTCTAATCCTGAAGAACCAAGTGAGAATTGAGAAGAAACTGTCCTAACAGATGACAAGGATGAGAGTGTTGAAAACTGAGATACTGGAATTAATTTTGAGAACATAATCAATAGGCAATAATTGTAAATTTGTAAGATGCATAATATATGTATATATGTTCAAGATGGCTGAAAACAATTGATTTTCTATTCACTAAATAAGATCTTCTTTAAGCTCGTTGCCAATGAAAGTTTAGGTTTTGTCACCAAAATAGCTATAAACATAGGATGTTTTGAAATTCAAGATGGCCGCCACCGGCTACCCCTCGTTTATTGCCGTCATGGCTGCTATTTGGTATATATAGAATGTTTCTAAATAAGTGTGACCTTCTAATCATGTATTGCCCACGAGATATCATAAGTCACTTGCCTACATTGGCGACGGGCCCCTCATGATGACAGATGGGGCCGTGTAATTCATTTACGAGTATCGGCAACGACGGGGAAAACCCGTCGTCACCCTCGGATTTAACATTCGGCAATTCCCAGCCGGTCCCAAATTGGAGGGGGGATTTGCCACTAGTACCACTTCGTTGTACTACCCAAAGGTAAACCAATCTCGCATGATAGACATTGCAAAGTGGTAGTTTAATTATTTGTTCTATGTAAATAATTGGTCGTACGGTCCCTGTTTGGTAGTTAGATACCTTTATTTCTTATTGAAGCTGTTCAGAGTAGTTGATGACACGACTTCTTCAAAATTGTGTTCCTCCAATTGATGAAAGGATTGTGTTCACGACGGTAATAGTTTCATGTCGAAATAGTTTTACGTACGGCCCCCGTTTAATTAATATACGCCATATTAATTAAATATAATACATGTCATCACTAATATAACGATAAGTTACTCGGCATGTTGACTACTTAGAGCCATCCAGAGTTTAGATTTTAACAAGATTTAACTAGACTGCCATCCTAAACAACAAGTTCCAGATGGCAAGTGGACAAGGAAGCCATTGGCTTATCGAGAGTCCAACAATTTTCTCATCTATGTGTAGCCCGCCCTTATCAAATATCGGTCAATTCTATTTTTAAACATATTCACACTACTAGCATTAACACACTCATTTGGCAGTTTGTTTAATTCATTTATCACCCTCTGTGAGAAAGAGTACTTTCTCATGTCCAACCTACACTGCTCCTTAACTAATGCTGCTTTGTGTCCTCTGGTTCTACTGCCTTCTTTACGTTTGAAGAATATATTCCTATCAACATCCTCATAACCGTTCACTATTATAAACACTTCTATTTGGACTCCTCGTAGTCTCCTGGTCTCTAGTGTTGTCAAACCACATTGTAATAAGCGACTTTCGTAACTAAGGTCTCTCAATTCTGGAATCATTTCTTGTGTGGTTCTACCTAGTACATCATCCCCCATTATATATTCTTCGTCCATGTTTCCATGTCCTATGTATATACATTTACACTTCCCAAAATTCCCAGAATCTGCCCTGCGTAAATTTTGGAATCTATACATGTAGACTGGCATGCCCTCGTAAAGGTGATGTATGTGCTAGTTTCTAGCATATACCACAGTGCTGCGGCACATGTGCGCCGCCATGTAGGTAACCAGTTTTGACAATTTCACAGTGTATGTATGTGAGTGCGTTGCGTTCGTGCGTCGGTGTGTGTGCGTGCGTGTGTGTGTGCGTCAGTACGTGTATGTGTGTGCGTTTGTATGAACTCCCAACTATCTGAGACAACCGTGCCGGTTTTACTCGTTCTTTCTCCTGCCCGTTCAGGCGATCGACCAGTTGAAGCGGGGCAGTGTGCCGGCGGAGGAGCGCGTGTCTCCGCGAGCTCTTGTTGACCACATCATGGCGCGGGCTGACAACGACCACGACAACAAACTCTCCAAGCAGGAGTTCATCAGTGGCGCTCTCTCCAGCAAAACCATACAGCGCATGCTCGTTGGCACGCTCGCCGCGTCATCGTCGCCATTTGCACACCGAAGAAAGATGGCGAAACAGTGATGCAATACAACTGAATATGGCGGATATTTATATACTAAGCACTTTTATGAGTAGATGTGTATCGTTGCAGCAATGTGCATGATCGACAATCTATGAAAATAATTTAAAATGAAGACGTCACTAATCGCCATAATCCGGCATTTTGTTGAGATCTCATTTCATGTTTTATGGAAACAGAATAACTAATAGTGTTTACCTAAATCTTGGTATATCTAAGATAATTGTGATTGCTGTGTAGTCGACGCTAATTATGTGTGATGTGATATGTTCTATAAATTATTGGTGTATCCTGACATATAATGAGTCTACATGTGCTATGTCCTGAAAACATTTGTCAAAATGTCGACACCTGCTCTTATTAAAATCAATGCAATATTTATTCGAAAACAACATTAACAAAATTACCAGGTAAGCCTAGTGTTATTCTCTGGAAGCTTACTGTGATTAAAGTGAATACAGATGTAACATCGAATCGCAAACGTCTAGTTTGTCAACGTGCATTTTTGTCAACATCATTCGTATTTAGCTACACATGTACTAGATGTATATTATGTGTCTGAAATAACGGGTATAGTAATCAAATTAAGGAATGTTTCATTTATTAAAATGTTGATGAAGAATAGAGCACGAATCGTGTCGGGCCTCTCAAAACGCCACCGAGTCAAGTAACTTCACCATAGCTATTTAAAGATGTCGTGTTGATACGTTTCATGGAAACACAGAATGCCACCTGGGTTTAGCTGTTACAACGCCGTTCTCGAAGACAATTTCGCCAGCCATGACGGTCCGACGAACAACGCCGTGTAACGTTTGACTCAAGTAGGGCGTTACCTGCACAAATAAACAACACTGAATAAATTTATTACATACATCACATTACAAACACTGCATGTGAAATAACATATCACGTACAGTAACATAACTGATAAATATAAACCTTCTAAAACATTCTTGACACTTTTGGTTACTTTAAGACATTTGTAGTTAATCTATGAATCATTAGTGGCTAGTAGTAGTATCATTAAGTTGAAAAATTGCAATCGTTAAACCACTACTGCTTTTCAGCGTGTCTTATTAGTTTACAGTTATTACGTTTATTAACATGTAAACATCTGGAAAAATAGGTTTCTTTATTAAATAAATAGTAAATAGTAAAAAGCAGTACAAACTCTGTTCTTACGTTGGATTAAAAAAAACAATTATGATACCTCTCATTTTGTGTTTAGCAAATGGTTTCATGCTTATGTGAAACATGTGGCAAAAGAACAGATAGCAGACGGTGTGAAGGTCAAGAAATAGTTTGAGCTGATGGACTATCTCAGCCATGAATGAGGGCAAGAACAATGCATAGCTAAAGCGCCGTGATGAATCATCTACCATTGCCATATAACTTGAACGAACTGTACGGGTCCCAGATGACGAAGTTTAATGGCGCCTTTCCGGTGTCCCATGCTGCACAGCGCGGCCGGTTTCTCGCAGAGCAGACGCAATACGTCAGCGAGCGTCAAGTCGACCTGCTCCGCATGCGTCCAGAAGAGTGACAAACCTGTAGATATAATACACACACTATGGCTGTGTTCTGAACCATTATCGGGTTCAATATGCTGCAATGTGTGTAAAACTGTCTTCTTCTGTATACCGGTTGTACGGGAAGTTTATTCTAAAAAAATATGAAAACTTCTTGTCGGAAACATAAAGTAGCAGTTATTGGTGAAAGTGTTTTCTCAGTGGCTCTGTGTGACGTCGATCGCATTAACTAAAGGACGTTTAACACAACACGTCGTGGTGACCATTAGGCAAGTTCTTGCATACTACGGTCTGAACGGCTCACACGTGAATACACGAGTTGAAAGGATAAATAGCGGGTGAAACTGGTTCCATAGAATACCTTTATACATTGTATCTATTGTATTATAACATTAGGGTTCTTTGGACATACGACGACTTTCGGAATATGGGTAGAAATGAGTATATTTGCAGACTACGACACTTGTGCCCAGATAAACAGTTCTAGTGGTAGTGGTGCGTCACAGTGCCCCCATCTACCGACTATGCCTTTCACTAAAAAGTCATCTGACGATCAAAATGGCGAGTGGCGCGAAGTCTACAAAAAGATAAACATGGTGATCATTTTTCGACAGTCTGGTGTAAATTGATGATGTTGTTCAAGTCGGCTATCTATGGAATGGATGGGGTGTATATATGCGAAGCCCTATCACAATGACGGTGAATATCTTATTTAGGCATAAACGCAGTTAGAAGCGCAAATCGTTCGCCTCGAACCCGTAAAACATCCTGACGTCTTCGTTGTCGAATTGCATATACTGAACCACCACGGGGAGCCTATAGTGAACCACTACGGGGAGCCTATAGTGAACCACCACGGGGAGCCTATAGTGAACCACTACGGGGAGCCTATAGTGAACCACCATGGGGAGCCTATAGTGAAATACTACGGGGAGCCTATAGTGAACCACCACGGGGAGCCTATAGTGAACCATTACGGGGAGCCTATATTGAATCAGGGATTCAATATAGAAAACTAGAGGTTAAATTTAGGGAAACGATTAGAAGACATTTCTGTAGAAACCCTTAATGCGGATTTCCCGCGTGGATTGGAGGTCAAATCCTTAGCTGAGGGGAATGAAAGCAGGGCACATCAAACAGAAATGGGGGATTAGAAATCATCGCCATCGGGATGTTGGACACTTCGATTATTTAACTCGTCCCGAACCAGCTATAACATTCATCACCCCGAGCATTGTATCGCCGCTCCCTCAGCCTACTCGTAAGAAGTACACTAAACGCATGGGTCAGTCGGAATTCCTGACATTCATGCAGTCCTTACAAGAAGACACTGGACAGTAGGAAACATGCACTAGAAGAACAAAAGAAAAAATGCATATTCGTCTTGGAGAAAAAGTCTGGACCAACAAACGGTAAAGAACATTTGAAGAAGAAACGTCGCAGGCCCAACCAGGTCCAACCTGATGAATCTCTCGAAGAATACTTTTGGCTCGTATGCGTAGAACCGTACTCGAATAGTAGGTCCGGAGAGGCTTGGAATGGTAAATGTGGTCTCACAAGGCTTGCACTCCAGGACAATCAGTATATGTATGTCATCAATGTGATTGAAGTGACTCAGGCGACAGTCAGGAGATTCGTCAACTGTTGCCTTCCACCTGGCAACAGTGACTTGGTTATTGCGATATGGATTGTGTCTAGTCAAGGCATTAGTTTGAAGTATGAGCTCATGTAGTCCTACATGCATGTATGAGCTCAACATACTAACGTTTGTGTTATTCTTCAATAATCGGGAATGTAAAACACTGTAAAAGCTGGTGTTTGTAAGAAAAGAAAGAACTGTCACGTTGTGACAAACAACCCACACGCTGTGACAAGCAACACACACGCTGTGACAAACAACCCACACGCTGTGACAACCAACACACACGCTGTGACAAACAACCCACACGCTGTGACAACCAACACACACGCTGTGACAAACAACACACACGCTGTGACAACCAACACACACGCTGTGACAAACAACCCACACGCTGTGACAACCAACACACACGCTGTGACAAACAACCCACACGCTGTGACAACCAACACACGCTGTGACAAACAACCCACACGCTGTGACAACCAACACACACGCTGTGACAAACAACCCACAAGTTCTGACAAACAACCCCAGTACGGGGCTGGTTGTCTCTCTTTTTTGAACTAAGTATCTATCATATTTTGAGTAAAGCTACCCCAATATTATTAATATCCAGTACATATTAAAGTTAGGTTGAGCAACAGAACTTCGGGAACTCTTATTACAAATAAGAAATCAGGAAATACAATGTGACAACCATCCCCGATCTCCCCAACAATGTGATAAATGAATTCAATATGGGACTATCGAAAAGCCTGTCAAGCCAATGATAAACATTTCTGATAATTATAGTGATGTTCGCCCCTAAATAACTATTTATGTCCGTATTAGTTGAGATAAAAGTGTCAGTTCAATGATGCCATTCCTGTACTTGTGCGGATGATTATAGCTAGTATGCAGACTGCGGGAATCTCTCCTATATTGAACCATTCGTTTCCTACATTGAACCTCTAGTTCAAAAAAGGTGACACAGCAGTTCAATAAAGAATCCAGTTTTCCTAAATTGAACCGATTCCCTCTTTTAGTAAGTTTCGTTTTCATTCCTACGTAATTCACCGAATGTTTCCCTTTTGGGGATGGGTGTGCGCACTTGTAATATACATCGAGTCCACGTATTGCAGCATTGCTAAGTGTGAATGTCTCGAGTTTATTCTGCTCAGTGCTTGGGGGTCAATATAGGAAACCTTCCCCTATTTCTTGCAAAGTCAGCAGACTGTGTAAATGGCCTTTACTCCCAATAAGATCCCTGTCTGTTCCATGTGACTCCTCCAGTCACAATGTATGTTATGCAATCATGAGAACCCTGTCTGTTCCACGTGACTCCTCCAGTCACAATGTATGGTATGAAATCGTGAGAACCTTGTCTGTTCCACGTGACTCCTCCAGCCACAATGCGTGCTATGCAATCGTGAGAACCCTGTCTGTTCCACGTGACTCCTCCAGCCACAATGCGTGCTATGCAATCGTGAGAACCGTGTCTGTTCCATGTGACTCCTCCAGCCACAATGCGTGTTATCTAATCGTGATAACCCTGTATGTTCCTTGTGATTCTTCCAGTATCAACGTGTGCTCTGTAATCGTGAGAACCCTGTCTGTTCTATGTGACTCCTCCAGCCACAATGTGTGCTATGTAATCGTGAGAACCCTGTATGTTCCATGTGACTCCTCCATCCACAATGTGTGCTCTGTAATCGTGAGAACCCTGTCTGTTCCATGTGACTCCTCCAGCCACAATGTGTGCTATGTAATCGTGAGAACCCTGTATGTTCCATGTGACTCCTCCAGCCACAATGTGTGCTCTGTAATCGTGAGAACCCTGTCTGTTCCATGTGACTCCTCCAGCCACAATGTGTGCTATGTAATCGTGAGAAGCCTGTCTGTTCCATGTGACTCCTCCAGCCACAATGTGTGCTATGTAATCGTGAGAACCCTGTCTGTTCCATGTGACTCCTCCAGCCACAATGTGTGCTATGTAATCGTGAGAACCCTGTCTGTTCCTTGTAATTCCTCCAGCGCGGCTCGGATGTTGTCCTCTTTCACGAAGCCAATCACGTCGACTCCGCTGTGAATCATGAAGCACTTGAAGCCACATATTCCCTCGCCGACCATCGGACGCAGTTCATCTTCGTTGCCGGAAACGACGCCTCCACAGAAGCCGACGTCGACGAAGCACTGGCCACGTGCGTGGTTCATCTTCGTGTGGAATGCCTCAACGGTCGTAGTCGACAGAATCGAATTCCTGCAATCAAGCAATTTACTCTAGTCCGTCGCTAGGATGGTCTCTCACAACATGACATCTGTCCGAAATGTTACTTCAAAACAACAAGGTGCTCCAAATATTTTCAAAACGTGTCAATTAAAAATGCGCCCAGATATTCTACCTACGGTGAAAGATTGACAACATGATTGATTTATTTATTGATTAATTGATTCATTGCTTATTAACTCCCATAACCCCGTTGTATTATAAAACCCCGTTGTATTATAAAACACCGTTGTATTAGAACTCACTCTTTAAAATGCCAACGACGGCCTTGTTACATAGATAGTGTTACATAGATAGTGTTTTAGGGTAATTGGTGCTGAATACATTGGGATATTTATCACGCTGACGCAGTCTTCCCATTTTACTACCCCCTTCCAAAACATTGGGGTATCTACTACGCTTATGCAGTCTTCCTTTTACGACCCCCTCCCAAAACAATAAAGAAAACGAGTTCGTTAAGACGAAGTCATGCAAATAAATTATTTCATTTATTCATTTATTTGTTCGTGGAAATGCAAGTAGGGCCTACATAAGAGGCCACATAAGAAGTAAGAAATGCAAGTAGGGCCTACATAAGAGACCACATATGCAAGAAACGCAAGTAGGGCCTACATATGAAGTAAGAAATGCAAGTAGGGCCTACATAAGAAGTACGAAATGCAAGTAGGACCTAAATAAGAGACCACATAAGAAGTAAGAAATGCAAGTAGGGCCTACATAACAGACCACATAAGAAATGCAAGTAGGGCCTACATAGGAGACCACTTAAGAAGTAAGAAATGCAAATAGGGCCTACATAAGAGACCACATAAGAAGTAAGAAATGCAAGTAGAGCCTACATAAGAGGCCACATAAGAAGTAAGAAATGCAAGTAGGGCCTACATAAGAGACCACATATGTAAGAAATGCAAGTAGGGCCTACATAAGAAGTAAGAAATGCAAGTAAGGCCTACGTAAGAAGTACGAAATGCAAGTAGGACCTAAATAAGAGACAACATAAGAAGTAAGAAATGCAAGTAAGGCCTACATAAGAAGTAAGAAATGCAAGTAGGGCCTACATAGGAGACCACATAAGAAGTAAGAAATGCAAATTGGGCCTACATAAGAAGTAAGACATGCAAGTAGGGTCTACATAAGAGACCACATAAGTAAGAAATGCAAGTAGGGCCTACATAAGAAGTAAGAACTGCAAGTAGGGTCTACATAAGAAGTAAGAAATGCAAGTAGGGCCTACATAAGAAGTAAGAAATGCAAGTATGGCCTACATAAGAAGTAAGAAATGCAAGTAGAGCCTACATAAGAAGTAAAAAATGCAAGTAGGGTCTACATATGAAGTAAGAAATGCAAGTAGGGCCTACATAAGAAGTACGAAATGCAAGTAGGACCTAAATAAGAGACCACATAAGAAGTAAGAAATGCAAGTAGGGCCTAAATAAGAGACCACATAAGAAATGCAAGTAGGGTCTACATAAGAGACCACATAAGTAAGAAATGCAAGCAGGATCTACATAAGAAGTAAGAAATGCAAGTAGGATCTACATAAGAAGTAAGAAATGCAAGTCGGGCCTATATAAGGGACCATATAAGAAGTAAGAAATGCAAGTAGGGTCTACATAAGAGACCACATAAGTAAGAAATGCAAGTAGTAGTGATATCCAATCTACAAAGTAGTAGTGATATCCAATCTACAAAGAAGTAAGAAATGCAAGTAGGGCCAACATAAGAGACCACATAAGAAGTAAGAAAGAACATGTAATAGTGTCATGGTTGTAGCCTATGTACACATATGTCAACAAACCATTGTGAGCAGGCGTATATTATACTAGTTGCCTTCTCCACATAATGATAAACTATCAGATCTATGCTATTCCTGATATTTTGACAACACACAATGACGTGTTTTAATGAGCTACTACGCAATTAATTTTGCCAAATGTGATTAAGGTTCGTTGATGTTCAAATCTAAAATGTGCAAATATTTTAAGTAATGTGTGCAGTCAGTAAAAAATGTGTACTTGGTAAAGCATCCAATGAATTGATGGTGATCATTAGAGAAGTTTGACACGAACCAGTTAGCATATCGTGGATAATACTTGAGTAAGCATGTCGTAGTGAATACTAGAGTTAGCATATCGTGGTGGATACTAGAGTTAGCAAGTCGTGGTAGATACTAGAGCTAGCATGTCTTGGTGGGTAGTAGAGTTAGCATGTCGTGGTGGATACTAGAGTTAGCATGTCGTGGTGGATACTAGAGTTAGCGTGTTGTGGTCGATACTAGAGCTAGGATGTCTTGGTTAATGCTTGAGTTACCAAAATGGATTTTTTTTTCAAAATTAGGGGGTATGACACCAGTACGTCAGGTAGCAGGTAGCCATTTTGCATTTGAACAGTCATTGATGATATTTTTATGTAGTCCAGTGCGTTGGTAATATTGTGTAGCACATTTGGACAGAATAGTTGTACGTTGGTTGTGTCACATCCACTGGGAGCATTGCGTATATCAGCATTTTCAAATGTGGCCACAACTGTTATCTGTTCACGTGATTCCCCGTTATGGTGGCCTATCCAAATCAAGCATTTCGTCTTTAACAATTTTATCAAGATTTGCCATTCAAGCCAAAGGCCGAGATGGCAAGTGGATAAGGAAGCCATTGGCTTATTGAGAGTCCAACAATGTTCATGTACGTGTAACCCGACATATGTGTCAACCCTGTTTTTAAACATGTTCATGTTGCAGTTATACAATCCGTAGACAATTTGTTCCATTCATTTATTGTCCTCTGTGAGAACAAGTACTTCCTGATATCCAATCTACACTGATACTTTACTTGTATATTATCAACTAGAAGCATGAAAGCAGTCATATAAACAATAACATTTAACAAGTCTGACAAATTAGAAATCACTCAAAATCATTTTAGATGTGACAAATTGTCACTTTTCTGACAATGTTATGCATTGTTTAGTTAAAAATCAAACAATTATATAAATATTAATTTGAAAATAAAGTCTGGTATATTTAAGGAAATAGTAAGCAGGCTTCGTTGGTTCACAATGCTATGCAAATCAAGTGTACATGATCTATGATTTATCAAGTGTAAAAATTGAGCAATTATTAAATGATGTGACTGGTTTTCAGCTAATAGTATGGTCAGGGTATCATTTTGACTTGTCTATCAAACAAATAATAATGACGTGACAAGCAAGAGTGTTCCATAATATTTCTACATATATGTTGTGTCGCAACTTGTTATAAAATTTGCCATTTTCTCAGACAAAAGCTTCCGTGCTTAAGGTCATGTTTCAGTTAGACTAACTGGTGTGTTACAGACACATGTAAGACATAGTAAAATGGGATATATGAAATTTCTAAAAATTCATTAATATATGACATAAGTGCATATGAGTAGGTGCATTGCCAGGTTTGCTGGTAGAAGCTGCTGAGAATGAAAAGGTGGATGTTTAGATGATTTTAATAGGCAGAAGGATATTTTGGGTTTTCCTTGGCCACTAGACACGTGTGTGTCGTAATTCGTGCCAATATTGGTGAACTTTGCTGGGTATCACACATACAGGCATTTTGAAAGAGCTAGAAATGTCTAATTTTTACAAAATTCGACCAGCATGTCAATGGCAGGTAGTCAGCTCAGTTTTTACCACAGAAGATGTCAGCTCACTTCCAGTTCCAGTTGTATGTAAATTACTTGAAACATTAATTAGAGACCACATGGTGGAATTCCTTGTAAAACATAAATTAATAAATACATCTCAACATGGGTTCCTAAAAGCAAGGTCATGTCTAACTAATCTCTTATGTTTTTTGAAGAAATTACAAAGTGGGTAGATGACGGGTCACCAGTGGATGTTGTCTACTTAGATTTTCAGAAAGCTTTCGATAAAGTGCCACATCAAAGATTGTTACTTAAACTAAAAGCCCATGGTATAGGTAATGATGTAATCAACTGGATAGAAAAGTGGCTTACACACAGAAGACAGAGAGTAATAGTAATAGTAGGTTGTGAGATTTCAAACTGGAAATCGGTTTTGAGTGGGGTACCACAGGGATAAGTATTAGGCGCTATACTGTTTTTAATATATATATATATATATATATATATATATATATATATATATATATATATATATATATATATATATATATATATATATATATATATATATATATATATATATATATATATATATATATATATATATATATATATATATATATATATATATATATATATATATATATAAATGATTTGAAGATGACATATCTAGCAAAGTACTCAAATTTGCAGATGACACAAAAGTATTCAGAAAGGTTACTAATGATACAGATAAACAAAGTTTACAGGATGATCTAGATAAATTAGTTAAATGGTCACAAAAATGGCAAATGTTATTAAATTTTTGGAAGTATAAATGTATACACATAGGACATGGAAACATGGACGAAGAATATAAAATGGGGGATGCTGTACTAGGTAGAACCACACAAGAAAAGGACTTAGGAGTAACATTTAGTGCTGACATGAAAGTTTCAGAGCAATGTGGGATTGGTGCTTCGAAAGGAAATCAAATTCTAGCAGCGTTAGTTAAGGAGCAGTGTAGGTTGGACATGAGAAAGTACTCTTTCTCACAGAGGGTGATAAATGAATGGAACAAACTGCCAAATGATTGTGTTAATGCTAGTAGTGTGAATATGTTTAAAAATAGAATTGACAGATATTTGATTAGGGTGGGCTGTACATAGATGAGAATATTGTTGGACTCTAGATAAGCCAATGGCTTCCTTCTCCACTTGCCATCTGGAACCTGTTGTTTGGTATGGCAATAGTGTTAAATCTTGACATGAGAAAGTACTCTTTCTCACAAAGGGTGATAAATGAATGGAACAAACTGCCAAATGATTGTGTTAATGCTAGTAGTGTTAATATGTTTAAAAATAGAATTGACAGATATCTGATAAGGGCGGGCTACACATAGATGATAAATAAATAAATTGTTGGACTCCCGATAATCCAATGGCTTCCTTGTCCACTTGCCATCTGGAACTTGTTGTTTGGGATGGCAATCTTGTAAAATCTTGTTAAATCACTACATGAACATGTATGTAGAGTCATACACCGAGTCACACAGTTCCAGGCCAGCAGAGGTGATATAAAATAATGGTAGGCATGCAGGAATAGACAACTGACAGTTTACTTGGAACTATGGCAGGGAATGAAAGGCTAATCATTTAGGTAGGCCAGAATAGAAGTGGAACCCAAGACAACAGCTAGACTGTCCACTTGTGGGGTCACTGGGATGATAACCTGGTGGATAATTACAGCTACCACTATAATGACTCTCTCTGGCTGTAAATATTTAGGGCTAATTAACTAACTATCATGTATAAGGAGAAACAGCTAATTGTACCCCTGTACAAAGCAATCGTTAGACCACATTTGGAATATTGTATTCATGCATGGTGGCCGTATCGTAAAAAGGACATAGACAAGCTAGAAAGAATACAACGAAGAGCAACTAAAATGATTCCAGAATTGAGAGACCTTGGTTACGAAAGTCGCTTAATTATTACAATGTGGTTTGACAACACTAGAGTCCAGGAGACTAAGAGGAGGCGAAATAGAAGTGTTCAAAATAGTGAACGGTTATGAGGATGTTGATAGGAATATGTTCTTAAAATTTAAAGAAGGTTTAACAAAATTGCCACCCCAAACAACAAGTTCCAGATGGTAAGTGGACAAGGAAGCCATTGACTTATCGAGAGTCCAACAATTTTCTCATCTATGTGTAGCCCACCCTTATCAAATATCTGTCAATTCTATTTAAAGCATATTCATGTCCAACCTACACTGCTCCATATACTAATGCTGCTTTGTGTCGTCTAGTCCTGTCAGACAATGATCTCATGATCTGCTGAGCCTGCGGAATTTCATGGAGGGTTCACAGTGATCTGTTTTAGTACACGTAGGGACAAATAACGTAGAGAGGGAGGGTACAACTGCCACAGTTAGGAAATATAGGCAGTTGGTCAGAATACTAAAACAGACGCGGGTTGAGCAGGTAATACTGTCAGGGATTTTACCTGTAATGGGCAGGACGGGTCACAAATATCGAAATTGTCGGGGGATGGAAATTAACATGTTAGTCCAGAGGCTGTGTAGGGAAGGGGAAGTTGGATTTGTGGATTTATGGGGAAGTTTTGTTGGGAGGGCTGATATGTACATGAAGGATGGGCTTCATTTAAGTGGAAAGGGGGCGGCAGTATTCGCGGACAAACTTTCAGCAGCAGTAGATAGTGACTTGGGTACAATGACAAATATTTTTGTAAGTAAACATTCTTTAAACTAGAAGTGCAGGGGGGTTACCTAGAGGTGTCTCAAGCAGAACAAGAGGCCACAGATAGCACAGATAAACCAATATCAAATCATCCGAAAAACATCTCTGAAAAAGGTTATAGATGCGTATGTTTAAATGCAAGGAGCATAGTAAATAAGAAAAACGAATTAAACATTATGGTAGAAGATATTGACCCTCACATAATTGGTATAACTGAATCATGGGCCAACATAGATATAACAGATGCTGAATTAGGACTGACAGGATATGTAATGTTTAGGAAAGATCGAATAGGAAGAAGGGGCGGGGAGTTATTTTATATGTTAAAGAATCTATTCAGGCTTATGAAATAAAACTAGAAAGGGAAGCAGATTGCGATGAAGCTGTTTGGTGCAAAATTGTTTCAGGAAATTCAAAATTAACTATTGGATTAGTTTACCGAAGTCCAAACATAAACGAAGAGGACAACACAAAAATAAAAAACGCTATGAATTATTTACTATAAAGGAAGTTAGTAAACGGGAATGCATCATAATGGGAGATTTTAACCATGGACACATACAATGGAATTCTCTAGAGAGCACAGGGATTGAGAATCAACAATTTCTATGTTTAATCCAGGATAGCTTTCTTACTCAGCACGTACTAGAACCAACCAGGGGAGAAAATGTATTAGATATAGTTTTGTCATCACAAAAAGAATTAGTGGACAACGTAAAAATATTTGAACCATTGGGTAATAGTGACCATAATCAAATACATTTTGACATCAATGTAAAATCAGAAAGTAAAAATAAGAAAACTTACAAGAGAAACTTCCACAAAGGTAACTACAAAGATATGAGAAAATACTTAGCAAAGCTAGATTGGAATAACATGCTGATGAATAAGACCGCAATTGAATGTTGGAATATTCTAAAATATGAAATTGAAAGTATCATCGATAAATTTGTTCCCTTCCAAAAACAAGGAAAACGGTGTAGAAAGAAACACTTGTCAAAAGAGGCAATTAGAAAAATAATGCTAAAACAAACTATGTGGAGGGTTTATTGGCGTACCAGAAAGGAAGAAGACTATGCAAAATACAAAGAGGCACTTAATGCAGCTACAACTGAAATCAGACAATCTAAAAGAAGCTATGAGCAAAAACTGGCATGTAACATAAAAAATGACAGCAAGAGTTTTTATGCATATGTCAGGAGTAAACAAAACGTACAAGGCAAGGTTGGACCTCTAGAAGACAGTGCTGGAAATATAATATCACAGGGGTTTTTAATGGCGGAAGACCTAAATGGTTACTTCAGTTCAGTGTTTACCAAAGAAGATATTAGTTCATTACCAGTTGCTGATGCTAAATTTCAGGGGGCTAAATCTGACTATTTAGGATCGTTAGTTGTAACTCCAGAATTGGTAGCTAAGAAAATAAAGGCAATGAAGGATAACAAATCACCGGGAGTGGATGGGATTCCTCCAAAATGACTAATGGAAACAGTAGATCAAATCAGCAAGAGTATTCAACTTTTCATTAAAAGAGGGAGTTGTTCCGTTTGAATGGAAAGAAGCAAACATCATACCATTATTTAAAAAGGGTTCGAGAAATAAGTCAGAGAATTACAGACCAGTGAGTTTAACGTCAGTGATTTGTAAATTATTAGAAAGGTTAATTAAAGACCATATGGTGGACTTCCTCGTTAAGCATAAATTATTAAATTCATCTCAACATGGATTCCTTAAAGCGAGGTCATGCTTAACAAATATGTTATGTTTTTTGGAAGAAATCACTAAGTGGATAGACGTGGGATCGCCAGTAGATATTATCTACTTAGATTTTCAGAAAGCTTTTGACAAAGTGCCACATCAAAGATTACTACTTAAATTAAAAGCCCATGGTATCGGGGATAGCATAAGTGACTGGATAGAACAATGGCTGACTGACAGAAGACAACGAGTTGTAGTAGATGGAGAAGTTTCAAATTGGAAATCGGTTTTGAGTGGGGTACCTCAAGGATCAGTATTAGGACCTATATTATTCTTAATTTATATCAATGACTTGGGCGACAGTATAACAAGTAACGTACTGAAATTTGCGGATGACACAAAACTGTTTAGAAAGGTTAATACTGATGGTGATAAACAACATTTACAAAACGATCTAGACAGATTAGTGAAATGGTCTGAGAAATGGCAGATGCTGTTCAATTTTGGGAAATGTAAATGCCTACATACAGGACATGGGAACTTGAATGTAAACTGTAAAATGGGAGATACTGTTATGGGTACTACTGTAAAAGAAAAGGACTTAGGAGTTACAATAAGCGCTGATATGAAAGTTTCAGAGCAGTGTGGTATTGCAGCTTCAAAGGGTAATCAAATTCTTGGATTGATTAGAAGAAACATAACATACAAGGGAAAAAAGTTAATTATACCTCTTTATAAAGCAATAGTTAGGCCTCATTTAGAATACTGTATACAAGCATGGAGACCATATCGTAAGAAGGATATAGATACGCTTGAACGCATACAAAGGAGAGCAACTAAAATGATTCCAGAACTTAGTTATGAAGAACGCCTGAAAGAATGTGGTTTAACAACTCTAGAGACAAGGAGGTTAAGAGGAGATCAGAGTGAAGTTTTTAAGATATTGAATGGGAATGAAAATATTGATAGAAATATGTTTTTCTCACTCAAGAAGGATAGCAGAACTAGAGGACATGAGGTAAAATTAGTAAAGGATCAATGTAGATTGGACATCAGGAAGCACTCGTTCTCACAAAGGAAAATAAATGAATGGAACAAATTGTCTACAGATTGTGTAACTGCTAGCAGCGTGAATATGTTTAAAAACAAGGTTGACACATATCTCAGGAGGGCGGGTTATAAGTAGGTGAACATTGTTGGACTCTCGATAAGCCAATGGCTTCCTTATCCACTTGCCATCTGGCTTGGATGGCAAATCTTGTTAAATCTTGTTAAATCTCGGCTTTTCGGGATCTCCGCCTGAGTGATCTCGGCCTGTTTTGGTGAACTCGGCCAGTGACCTCGGCCTGTGCGGCAGTGAATTCGGCCTGTACAGCAGTGATCTCGGCCTGTAATTTTCTATAAAAACGGACGTTAAATAAAACTTCTTGTCTAGTCAGTGATCGCGGCCTGTTTGAGTGAGTGATGTTGGCCAGAAAAGTGTTTGTAAAATAACACTGTGTGTTATGTATTGTGATAACTGCTATATAATCGACTCAATAATGTTCAATATTGCATGGTCGGACTGACTTATATGACAGCGACGTCGGCCTGTTTCTATAACGGGCCTTTTTTATTATAGTTATGTCCGACATATTTAAATAAAATCTATCAATTATCATCGGCAAAATCTGCGTGCTAAATGTAGCCATTTTAATTCATCAGTCATAAGTAACATTTCATTAGTATGTACAGTCCGTTGCCGTAATGTGTACTGATATCATAGTATATATATATATATATATATATATATATATATATATATATATATATATATATATATATATATATATATATATATATATAATTATATATATATATATATATATATATATATGTATATATATATATATATATATATATATATATATATATATGAATTGCTTACCAGTCCTGGTTTTAACGGTGTACGAAAATCCGATGTTATCGTAGAGCTTGTTCTTTCCTCGGATGGAGGAGTCCTCCAGGAGCTCGTAAACCGGTTCACCGTTGTCCTCGGTTTCGGACGCGTTGGGTTGAGGGGTAACATCTGCAATGGAGTCCTCCTGGATGACCCTCGGTGCTTGCAGCGGAGGTAATGTAAACTCCATGTATATAGTATTCTGAAGAAAAAAACACAAATCACATTTTTATCATCATCATCGTTTTATAAATGTTTCTTTACTACAATCTGCGTTTTTTGGCGTACAATTATGACAATATTGGATCTACCTGCAAGGCGTAGATTGCGTCAGGGTAGTAAAACTCGTCAGTTGAGCTTGCAGTGTCCATACTGACGTTACCAACATCCACATCTGCTGCGTCGTTACGTGCCTGTGACAGACGGGTTGACTCGAACTGTCCGGGCGACAGCTGAAATAAATATGCCAAAATTAATGAATATTCTGTAATATCCTGGACTATGTTGCATGATTGAGTAGGCACTCATAGGTGAGTTGGCTAGAGCACTGTACCGATGTAGACAGCCGTTCAAATAAACATTACAGTTAGTTGAAAAGCTAGCCTTATTATACTGAACCCAGAAAGAGAACTTTACATGGTGGCAGCGGTTCGATGCAAAGAAAGCACGCATGGACCACGTAAGAACATTGAATGTCAAACTAACTTGAAATATGCGATTGTTGTGCCATGAATGAAGTAAAATGAAGCCGAACTATTTACACGTACAGCACACTGCAGTAGAGACATCCATCGCTAGAAAAGCAGGCGTATGAATACATTGAAAGCTACAAAAGTAAAGCGGCACATACAACGAAAAGGGTGACGCGACAAAAGCGAAGAAGTGTGATGATCTACGCTATACGTAATGCTCGTCGACGCACGAGTGTAGCGCGTGCAAGACGTACGCCGTGTTGTGATTGCTATAAATAAAGAAATACATTGTATGCAATACACACTGAACTGACTACTGCGAACACGGAATAATGGTTGACCATCCACGAATGGACTGGTCTAACGCAGACCTAGCTGGAACATTCAAACTGTTCAAGCAAAAATGTGAAATATGCTTCAATGTAAAAGACACAAAAGTCGACAAAATGGTCAACCATATACTGCTATATGCCGGTGATGAAGGTATAAAAATATACAATTTGTGGAACTTATCAGATAGTGATAGAACAGATCCATCACTGGTGTGGGAAAAATTCCAAGCACACATTGAGCCCAAAGTAAACTTTAGGGTGCAACGTTTTTATCTACAGAAATACAGTCAGACAGGAGGTGAATCAATCGATGATTACGTCACACGGTGCAAGCTGCAAGCGCAAAAATGCAAATTTAATCAAGCTGAAGCAGAGGAAAGACTCATTGAACAGTTGATCATCGGCACTAACATTGCAGAGCTACAAAAAGAGCTATTGGGTCATGACGATAAACTCACGCTAGAAAAAGCACTGGACATAGGGCGCACAACAGAAGCGTCAATAAGTCACATGACGCAGCTGCAAAGCGTACAGTCGAATCACACCAACGTGCACTATGTCCGCGCAGCCAATCCCAGTAAAGGCTGTCGATTCTGTGGGAGGGCTCACCTAAAAGAGGACAGATGCCCAGCATACGGTTCCACCTGTAAGAAATGTGGCGGCAGAAATCATTGGCAGGCGGTGTGTAAGAAGTCTGATGGGGGTCAAGGTCAACCTAAAAGGGGGAGAGGACAGCATGTCGTCAGAGCGCGATCCAAGACAAGACGCGAATGGCACAGCGACGGGGCATCCGCAGCATACAGGCGGAAGCGAGACGTCCACGCTGTAGGTCTGCAGAGAGGATACGCGGAGCCACAAGACAAATTGGAAGCACGATTTGAACACCTGAGCTTCGCATCATTGACGACAAACGGCACTACAATGGATACACGCGACGAAGTATTCGCCAATCTCGACATCAAACTGCCCAATATACGCAAGGGGCAAACGGCAGACCTGAAGGTCAAAGTGGACACAGGGGCCCAAGGGAACATACTCCCGCTGAGGGTATTCAGGAAGATGTTCCCTGACGCGATAACTGGACAACACCCGACACATGGAACGTTCATGCCGCGAGACCACACGATCTTGTCTGCTTATAACGGTACACGAATTCCACAGTATGGAACAATCCAATTGGCATGTCGATATCAGCAGAGCGATTGGGTGGACGCCGAATTCTTTGTGGCAGACACAGGAGGTCCAGCAATCCTAGGACTACCAAACTCTCGCCAACTACGACTCGTGACTCTACACTGCGCCATAGAGAAGAATACGATCAGTCAACAAGCCGATCCGATTGGGTCAACGCAAGTGCTGAAGCAGACGTACCCAGATCGCTTCGACACCTTGGGAAACTTCCCAGGAACATATCACATCGTGACAGACCCAGACGTGCAGCCAGTGATACACGCGCCAAGGAAGTGTCCGATTCAACTGAAGGAGGAGCTCCAGAAAGCGCTAGACAAGATGGTGCAAGATAAAGTCATCAAGCGAGTCACCGAACCAACAGAGTGGGTATCTAGTCTGGCATTCTCGCGCAAGAAGGACGGTTCGTTGAGGATATGCCTGGATCCCAAGGATCTCAACCGAGCCATAAAGAGATGCCACCACAAGACACCGACACTTGAAGAAATCACTCACAAGTTCACAGGCGCGAAGCACTTCTCAAAGCTAGATGCAAAGAACGGCTATTGGTCAGTGAAACTGGACCATGAAAGCAGCCTTCTGACGACCTTTAACAGTCCATTTGGCAGGTACTGCTTCACGAGAATGCCGTTTGGTCTCGTCATGTCGCAAGACGTGTTCCAGCAGAAGATGGACGCGATCCTCGACAACTGTCCCGGGACGGTCGGCATAGCTGATGACATCGCCGTATTTGGACGCACAGAGGCGGAGCATGACGCCAACCTACGGAATCTCATGAACGTTGCCCGTGAGTACGGCTTGGTGTTCAACAGCAAGAAGTGTGTGGTGAAGGCATCACAGATCAGCTTCTTTGGTATTTTGTACGACGACAAGGGCGCTCACCCAGACCCGAAGAAGGTGGAGGACATTCAGATGATCCCAGCTCCAACGAACAGAACGGAACTGCAGGAGTTCTTGGGAATCGTCACATACATGGGCCCGTTCGTACCCAACTTGTCGCAGAACACGGCAATGTTGCGCGACCTACTGAAGAAAGACGTCGAATACCAGTGGTCACAGATGCACCAAGAAGTCTTCGATAAGGTCAAGTCCTCGATATGCGCTGAGACGACACTCGCGTATTTTGACTGTGATAAAGACTATACAATACAAGTTGATGCGTCAGGAAGAGGATTGGGAGCTGTCCTGTTACAGGAAGGAAGACCAATCGCATACGCTTCCAAGAGCCTGACAGACACCGAAAAGCGGTACGCCAACATAGAACGAGAACTACTCGCTGTTGTGTTTGGCGCAGAACGTTTCAGAACATACGTGTATGGCAAACACTTCGTAGTTGAGAGCGACCACAAGCCTTTGGAAATGATTCAGCTGAAGAACTTGATGGCAGCCCCACCTAGACTGCAAAGGATGCTACTGAGGATTCAGCACTATGACATCACTATCAAGTACAGGCCAGGAAAGGAGTTGCTCCTAGCCGACGGGTTGTCGAGACTGCCAAACCCTCGAAGTAGAGAAGAAATTGACCTCGATGTGATGGTCAGCATGGTGCAGTTCTCGAACAACAAGATACTGGAACTGCGAAGGGAGACGGACACGGACACGATTCTCCGCGACTTACAAGAAGTCATCATCAGAGGTTGGCCGAAGACGCGTGCCGACATCCCGATAATCTTGCGACCATTCTGGTGCTACCGTGATGAGCTCTCGGTAGAGGACGGAGTCATCCTGAAAGGCGAGCGTTTAGTTATACCACAAAGTATGCAGGCGGACGTGATCCAGCGCATACACGCCGGTCATCAAGGCATCGAGAAATGCAAGATGCGGGCGAGAACTAGCGTCTTCTGGAATGGCATCAACAATGACCTTGAGGATGTAGTGAAGAGATGTGCCCTGTGTCAGGAACACCAGCACACCAATCCCAGAGAGACACTGTTGCCGCACGAGTTGCCAACACGATCGTGGCAGATCCTGGGGACAGATCTGTTCCACTACAACAACTCGGAGTATTTAATAGTAGTTGATTATTACTCCAAGTTTCCGTTTGTACGCAAGATGCCGACACCGTGTACCAGTCACGCGGTAGTAGCGGCAACGGCAGACATATTCTCAGAACACGGGGTTCCAGAGAAGGTCGTGAGCGACAACGGACCACACTACGATTGCGTCAACTACAGGAAGTTCGCACAGGAATGGGGATTCGAGCATGTGACAAGTTCTCCTCACTTCCCACAGTCAAATGGATTTGTTGAGCGCACCATACAGACGGTCAAGCGAACTCTTCTGAAGGCGAAGGAGAGCAACATGAATCCATGCAAGGCGCTGCTGTGCTTGAGGACGACGCCTCTCGATCATCATCTACCGTCACCCAGCGAACTGTTGTACGCACGGAAGTTGAAAGGCGACCTCCCCATCCAGATTCGCAACCCGTTGACGCGTAGAGACGACATCTACAGGCGACTGCAGGAGCGCCAGGACACGCAGAAGACGTTTCACGACGCGCACGCGCACGACATGTCACAATTGACGGCAGGGCAACATGTGCGCATACAAGACCAAGCGTCTGGCCGGTGGCAGAAAGCCACTGTAACAGCGACCTGCGAAGAGCCGCGGTCGTACCTAGTAGAGGCGCAGAACGGTCGCATCCTGAGGCGCAATCGACGTCAGTTACAAGCGACACCATCGCCAAGAAGGGTACACTTCGCAGACGAAACACTGACAGCGGTAGGCGGCGATGACACACCCCGCGCACAGCCCGCAACAACGGGGCAACACGATGAGCACACGAGAAGAGCTGACGACGCGACGCAACTGGCATACCGAACGCGGTCTGGCAGAGCTGTCAAGCAGCCGGACAGGCTTGACCTGTAACTATTTAGAATAGTGTGCCATACTAGAATAGTTGTGCCATACTAGAATAGGTGCGCCATATTAGAATAATACAATACATGCAGAGACAATAAGTTATAGTTACTGTTCTTGTTCACTATGTTAAAAAGGGGGATGTAATATCCTGGACTATGTTGCATGATTGAGTAGGCACTCATAGGTGAGTTGGCTAGAGCACTGTACCGATGTAGACAGCCGTTCAAATAAACATTACAGTTAGTTGAAAAGCTAGCCTTATTACACTGAACCCAGAAAGAGAACTTTACATATTCCAATGTTGTTTACTATCAACATAAAGTAATTACAAATCATTGCATATTTTGCATAATACTCCGCAATGCTCCTCAACAACAAAATTATTAATTACCCTTGATGTATCTGGTTCCACGTCATCACTGAATCCCAACACAAAACAACCAGTTGAGATATTCGCCAGAGCAGATGTATTTTCTTTTCTGTGTCTGCAGGTGCATGTTGTGGTGACGGCGGCTGTGGCGGCGGTGGTGGTGACGGCGTTGGTGGTGATGGTGGTGGTACCGGTGTGTGCACCTACCAAGAAGACAATAACTGGTTTTAGTCCTAAAACACATCGATTAACACATTTGAAGGAATATGCAATTTATTTAATTATTATCTACGTGCCCATTCTCGACAAACAATATTGCTTGGTACAATTATAGTAAAACATGAATACAACAAGTATTATAACTTATATGTGCAATCACATTATGAAAACTTTTTATAACTACGGGTTTTGTGCACAAAATTATTACCTTTGGTGCACATTTGCAGCACCTCCATTGAGGCAAGTCAGCCGAACCCTTCACCAGCTGCCTATAGAAGGCTCTGCTGACACCTGCAAATTCACACGAATAAATGTATACCGTGATTATGATAAAATATTAAGAAACCCAATACTTCTGATGTTCCTAGACAAATGTTGCCATCCCGCCACATAGCAATTAACTTTCGGGTTGTCATTATTGATGTGTATTATCAATAGTGAAGAGGACTGTACAACGCACGCAACATACCTGTCCCGCACACTCTGTGTTGCCATAAATTGCACCCGTCGCACAACAGAGCCTCTTGGCGTTTACGCACGATCCGTAAGCAACGGAGACAAGCGGACGACTCGCGATTCATGGCGGGAAAGCAGATTCACGATAACAAACACTTAAAACCTTGGTTGTCGTAATTTTACAAACGATTAAACTGTTATAGTTGTACTTTCACGAGCAATTCAAATATCGTACGTTCGCGCTTGTAAGTGAACCCAGTGTTTAGTCATCGATATTCCCCTCTTTAAAAAGCTGGGTGGCGGCTATGATTCTGACCAATCTTAGCCGATTCTGACCAATCATCTTTATGGAACACTTCGCTCTTGCTGCGGCCCACGGCGATCTGGGGCCACACAGTTAGTAGGGCTTAACTTCAGCTTTGGTCATGTTCAGACAGACAACATGAAAAGATCAGCTCAATGAAACAATGCACGAGTAGAAAGCCAATTACTACAGCCTGCCTCTACACATTCTTAACGCACACAAATCAAAGAAAGACAACATGAAACGATCAGCTCAATGAAACAATGCACGAGCAGAAAGCCAATTACTACAGCCTGCCTCTACACATTCTTAACGCACACAAATCAAAGAAAGACAACATGAAAAGATCAGCTCAATGAAACAATGCACGAGTCGAAAGCCAATTACTACAGCCTGCCTCTACACATTTTTAACGCACACAAATCAAAGATTGACAAAATGAAAAGAGTAGCTCAATAAAACACAGCAATATATTATATTTGTGATGTCACTGTGACACCTATATCGGCTAAGAATAAAATCACGACTGATCTGATCGTCAAAAACGTCTTCTTACCAATCGTAGCCTATTCTGACCAAGCATCTGTATGGAACACGTCGATCTTACTTCGGCCTGCGTCGATCTGGGCCCACGCAATTAGTAGGGCTTAACTTAAGCTTTTGTAGGCCTAATCGTCGACAACATCAAAAAGAGGCCATGTTCAGACAAACAACACGAACAGATCTGTTCAATGAAACAATGCAAGAGTAGAAAGCCAATGATTACCGCCTGCTTCTACACAATGTTCACTCACACAAATCAAAGAGACAACTTAACATGACAAGATCAGTTCAATAAAACAAAGGAACGACAGAAAGCCAACTACAACAGCTCTACACATTCTTAACGCACACAAATCAAAGATAGACAAAATGAAAAGATCAGCTCAATAAAACAAAGCAAGAGTAGGAAGCACATTACTATGACCATCACTTTTTTAACGTACAAATAATATTTTAAAACCGATTACATGATAAATATTACCGGGATATTATGTTTGTGAAGTCATTGCGCCTACATACACCTACATCGGCTAAGAATAAGATCAAGACCGATCGTCTAAAAACATCTTTATTGCATTGAACATTGTTTATCGTAACAATAAATACATGATACAACTTCTTGTACCGATAAATATACATTACTATAACAAGGCCCGTAATCAAAGACAGGCCGAGATCACTGCTGTACAGGCCGAATTCACTGCTCTACAATTCACAGGACGAGTTATTTGAATGCGCTTCCAAATGCATGTGTTAACAAGCCTGCTACACAACATAAATCACAACTTGAAACGAATTGGTGCGGTGCTACAACTATTTTGTACAGTAACATTTCTCATTGTTTAGAAGCTCTGGTTAGACCACTGCATTTGCGCAGTTTTCCGATAGAGGGCAAGCATATCGGAATTGCTAGGTTTGATCGACAGATGTCGCATAAGCTTAAAAGTAGGTCATTCGGATAGAGAGGTAAGTAATTTTTTGGAAGTTTTAAAATTGTATGAATGCGTGGCCATTTACAATAGTGGACCTGTACGTAGGTGACAATTTAAACATGTTTCTACTATACGGGCTGACGAATAACTGTCCTCTCACCGTGTCGTCGTAGTTGGGAAATTCTCTCGAATAACGGTGTCGGTGACCCGTCTGGCTCTTGACCGTGGTTTTATTGTGGTTGACTAAATATATACCGAATACATTGCGTTAACAACCAGCTGGTCTTCCTGGTGTGATTGACACCAGCTTGGTAGGAATATTGACACAGCTGTCTGTAAACGTATGTCATAGTACGATACACATATGTAAATAGTGTAGAGAATCCATGTATATGTTTGATGAGCCGCCATGCCCATGGCATTGCCATGCACATGGCATTGTCATTGAAACTGCCAATATAGTTGAGAAAGCTTATACATGATTGGTTTAAAGTCCACACGGTGTCGCAATGGCTCTCGACAATAAAATGGAAACATGATTAGGATGCGAAACGCGTTTTTATTGGCTGACGACCTAACAACCAATCGGCGATCGCATGGCTAACCAAGCACGTGGTCATGGCGATTTTCTGAATGTGTTTTCAAATAACTAAATGGTCCCACCAACAACCTCTTACCCCTCATATATGAAGGTGTCATCACTGGTCCAAAACACAGGGGCAGGAACCTAGGCAGAATCCTACGTTCCCTCATTGAGCTAGGGGCGGAAGTCCCAGTCGTAGAAAACGCATGCACGAATTTGCACTTTCAGTAGACAAATGGCTATGGAACTAATAACTTAAGTTTTAAAACCGGTACGCACTAACTGTTTCACATGTGTATTCCGTGACATACAACCGATACTAGGGCGTCAAGAAGCAGAAGAAATGTGCTCCTAAATAATGCTCTGTTTATGGCATATTTGTAAGGTTTCATGTTTCATGAAAATGCGTACGTTTTTGATGAGCGTGGGGAGCGGTGGTCTAATGGTTAGAGCACCCGCCTGTCGATCGAGAGGACAGTGGTTCGATTCCACCTCTGCCGTTTCGAAGCTTGAGCAATTTCGTTCACCCCACTTTCTCCGTGTCTTTCGGAAGAGACACTAAAAGTCGTTGGTCCAAACTCCTGCGTTAGCTCAAGATTGGGCTGTTTGGAGTATAACTACTTGAAAGTTGAGACTTGATGAGCGAGTCCTTCGACTATACAACAGCAACAGCCAGACAGAAAAAAATTGTATGGCGATTGACTTTGTCTAGCAGGAACCTTCTTTAGCTTGTGCTTCACACATTCTCATATACCAAACAATATCCAGACCAATGTTACTGGATTCTTAAATTGTTTCATGGCAGACTACTGTTACGCAGTGTGAAAGGAAAGGTGAGGTAAACATGCTTTTTTAAGGCTTCGGCGGCCGCCGATAAAAAGGCTTTAACTTTGAACACTGATAACACCAGGATCGATCTGGAAAAAGACATACGTGTGACCTTCGGGCACATCAGAAGCATAACTATGTGCCTTTGAAATTTTATGTGCCCCAAATTAATTTAATAAAAGTGCAATTAGTTTGCATAACATGGTCGCTTTACATAATGTGGTAATTGTGAACATTACAGTTCATTTCATATTAGGCTAGTTAGCATATTTGCAGTTTCTTTATTACATTCAGTACATTTGATTTTGCTTGCTTGATAATTTGTTCTGCACGAAATATGAGGTGTGGGCTATCTAAATATAAGATAGTTTTTACTTCTGCTAAAAAACTAAACATTCACTTGATGTTTTGTGCTTGTGTGACTGCCCACGTCTCTCGGTATATTTAATATATTACCCATAATATCAACAACAACATGTACAGAAATCACTAGTTTATTTTAATATCTGTAATGTAACAAAACAAGGTCCTGAGCTTGTCCCACGTTTCATGATCATGCCACTAACTGCTTGACTGATTGGAAGATGACACGATCTTTGAACTCTACCCAGCGGACAAATGACGTGGCACCCAAGCAGCAAAGCATGTAGTACCGAAATTGTAACGTGCGCGTTTGCGGTCGAACACTGACTGCACTGAAATTTGCTCAAATAAAAACTTTGCTTATATATATATATGTATATATGTATATATATATATATATATATATATATACATACATACATATATATATATATATATATATATATATATATATATATATATATATATATATATATATATATATGCATCACTAGGGCACATGCTGCAAAAAACAATGCAGCATTTTAAAATATGATGCGTCAAAGACGCTAGGCTGCTGCCCAGATCAGTACCTGTAACATATTAATTAAATTATTTGAAATATTGTCTACATACTAAACAAACATACATGGACCAAGCATAACAAAAAACTCTAAATATTATACTATGCTAATGACTGAAATCCTGGCACAACATACTGACATAACATCCTGTCTCACTACCATCTCATCTCCCCCCCATACCTCTCTCTCATTCTCCACTCCATCCAAATCTCTCTTCATGTCCAGATTTCCTGGGGTTGCCAAAATGCTTAAATCCTAGTCGAATGTAAGCGTACTGGTGCTGTATTGGATACTGTTGGAAGTCAGCAACTTGTTAGCAGCTAGAACAGTCCTTGAATTAACACAACAGAATTGAACATGGCGAGCCTTCAAATACTCATCTGATGCAGTCTGGAAAGAATTCCAAGTGTCAAAGGTAGCGCCTTCTTGCAAAAGAAGAGGCTCCATTGTTGAAAATGTAAATCAGCATATATACATTGATAAAAAGCAAGAAAACATGTTACGCCTCGAGCCAAGCATAGTACTCAAATTAGTCCTGGTTTTCAGGACAAGGAAATATTGTAGCTAGATGTGTGGATCACCGAAACACTGAATGTCAAGCCATGCACGCATGTACACATTTATGGCAGCAGTAGGCTTATATACATTTATGGATTAGTAAAAAATAATCAGTCCAGACTAGCTGTATGTCAGACAGACTGACAGTTAATTGAAATCATTGTGCTCCATGCAAAGATCAAGTGACCAAGGAAATAATGCACAATGCCACACATTCAAGATGACTCAAAGAACATGTGGAAACACAAACCGTAGGTATCACTGGGAAGGAATTGGTTCATATCTACTGTTACTAAACAATGGTGTGGTGATTGTTTACTCAGAAACGACATTACATGCATTGACGTGAGACCACTGTGGATATGATTATGACTAAACAAAGGTGTGGTGATTGTTTACTCAGAAACGACATTACATGCATTGACGTGAGACCACTGTGGATATGATTATGACTAAACAACGGTGTGGTGATTGTTTACTCAGAAACGACATTACATGCATTGACGTGAGACCACTGTGGATATGATTATGACCAAGAACAAAGAGCCATTGAACCAAATAAATCATTTGGTTTTGTCATCGATATGCATGTCCTAACCGGTTTGCATAGATCCTTTTTGTGAGCAGACAAGCTGATGTAGTCAGGGTTGGGTCCAATTACGTAATTGTAATTGTAATTGATTACAGCAAACTTGTGTAATTGTAATTGATTATGGTTTCAAATTTGTGCTGTAATTGTAATTGTAATTGTTATATTTTGTATAATTGAAAATTTATTTCAATTACAATCAATTACAATCAATTACAGTACGTTTCATATCACAAACTACCTGAACAAACTGTCAATAAAATATAATTTAAGTCTCATACAGGTTCAGGGTTGTTTGATTTAAATCATTTTATTTAAATCATTGATTTAAATCACTCCAAAAAATCATTGATTTGTGATTTTTTTACTTCTGATTTTTGTAATCGGTAATTTATATGAATTTAGCACAAATAATTGTTTACAAGCATTGAGATCAACAGAGTTTTGTATGTCTGTTAATACAAAAGCACAAAGTGTGCACACTTGTGTAGCTGTATTGACACAAGATAGCCTAACAGTCAAATATTTTATGACATTGTGTATGTCTGAGCTATTCCCTTTTTGAGTGCAGTGAAGCTACACAAAGTTATCTTCCAGAGGAAGTATCTTTTCAAGTCAGAAGCTCTGAGTTAAAGTCCACTTAGAGCTTGTGCTAGTTGTTCTCAATTCAGTATGTTGACTCAAGTGAGACAGTCTGGGCTACCATTGTTTAATACTGTACCAGTTTGCAGTCTGGTTAGAGACCCTTAGAGTACACAGGGCCATGGACAGGTGCTAATCCACCCTCTCAGCAAACAATAATTAGCACTGCTACAGCCACAGACACACAGCATGCTTTCCTTTCCAAGACAGATTATGCAACTACAGGAGGTGAAGCCTTGTGGACATTGTCTAATGTCTTTATATAAGCAAAAATCATGTACCCTCTGTTAAGACAAGTACCTACATTGATTTGAAATGAAAGAGTTTATAAATACATCAACATATATATATATATATATATATATATATATATATATATATATATATATATATATATATATATATATATATATATAACATTTATTAATGTCTATATACCAGATTTAAAATATATATTTATATAATAAAAATATGTTTAAACGGCTGTCTTTTTATTTAGTACAATTCAAAATTCAAGCCACATTTCTTCAACAATTTACAATCATTACCGTTATATTTGTTTATCAATTGTGTACAAAATATTGAAATTCAGCAAAAGTGCAAAACTATATAATTAACAAATGCTGAATATATTTGGTTCCGCATAATGTAATTGTAATTGAAATTGAAACAGTGTAATTGTAATTGTAATTGAATTGAAAAATTATGAGTGTAATTGTAATTGTAATTGAACTAAAAATTTAAATGTAATTGTAATTGTAATTGATATAATTATGTGTAATTGAACCCACCCCTGGATGTAGTCATGTCTGATAAAAAATAATCATGTCTGCAATAAACAGTGCTCAGGAAAGAAAACATGACACTATTTCAGGGCAGAAGGGCTGTAAGTGTCACCCATTGGTCCTTGTCTAAATCTGATAAATCTATATTGTTTAAGGTGGTTGGGGTGGCTAGCGTGTCAGTTGATTTTTTCTTTTTCATAACATGCAAGGATGTACTGAACTAAACGTCGACACCACAAAAAATCACCTGGCACTAACATCATATTTCGCCAACCCATCCTTTAAAAATGCAGTCCTTTTGGAAATCCCCTTAAGTTCTCAGAAATGCGACAATGTTTCCATAGTAACGGCCGCGTGCGCTATGATGTTCGAACCAGCTATATTTGTTCGTCGTGAAAGCGGACCACATCGTCTGGTTACTGTAATGCTAGTATAAATCAGTATTATATCTAACTAAATCATGTACTTAAACCAGCAAATATCAGTGTTCAATGAGCGTTAACGTACTGTATCGTGCCTTTGACATAAACGGAAATGCCGACACGTATGTGACCTGGTGACCCTGCGAGATAACGGGTCAATCAAAATGACCATACACACACCCTGCCACGTGTTTGTTAGATGACTGGCATAACCTAATACCATAGACGACAACACGTTACAAGTACAGATTCAGTGGCTATTGTAGTGGCAAATTATTAAATATATTAAAAATGGCCATTATGTTTTGTCAACAGTACATAAAATACCAGTGAAAAACTGTAAATTTCAACACAAAAACAAGCATTTGTTGAGATTGTGTTTTCATTAATAACCAGGAAATGATGTTTAAAATATTGTTTGACAAAAACTACAACTCACGGCGTTGCAGTTTTGCATGTGCACGCGTCGTGCATGCAACGTAATACAGCAGTAAATTATGATTGGTGAAGGGTTTGTGTCAAAAATACACTGCCACTTTGGGCTGTCATTCAACTTTTGCTTAATTCATTCACGGTGGTGTAGCAGACATAATTGGTTTATGTTAACCAAAATCTGCCATAAAGTTATCAGTTACACTGTCATGCTTATATGAGTGTCATTTATTTCTTTGGGGATTTTCACAAAATGATTAAACTTTATTTTTAGTGGCTATTCTTTTACATTTACAAAAATGTTTTAAAAACCTTGCAACATAACCAAATAAATGAAAAACATTTATTTATCTTTCAAACTTCTACTGAAACTAATAAATTCAATACAAACATATAATAGCCACCCCAACTACCTTAATACTGATTCTAGGACACTACCCATGAGAGGGAGTGACTTCGACTGACTTGGCTAGTGCTAAATGGCTGAGTGTAAAACAGTTGTTTGTGCAATTATTTTAGAAGTTATAAATTTATACTTATGAAAAAAGGCTGTATATATTAAATAAATTATAAGTTAGAAATAGTAGCTAGAAAATAAATTATGTTGTGCTGAGATATGAAATCACAGCATTACATTCTTCCTTATTTAAGACAGCGTCATTGTTACAATCTTTCATTTCCACCAATTCACAAATCATTTTTGTATTGTCATAGTATGTAGCATAGACATTGATATTCCACATTTCTTTACATTTATACTTAATAGCACTCAGTGGCATATACAACAGTTCATGGTGGGTCTTGTTATATTTGGACGTAATGTGTCTTACATTCTTGTCCATAATTAACCTAAAAGTAAATATTGTATTTGCTATATAATTAACAACCATGTTGTCTGACAAGGCTACTGTTCTGTAAAACTTGATAAACATGTAGACCAAAGCAACATCTCAAGGTATACATTCAGCAGTTAATGGTATTAAATCTCTGCAAACCATTTGGTAGCTTCCATACTTTGCACAAAGCATTACGCCACTGTGTGCACATCTTGTTAACACTGTCATGCCACAGTGGCCATAGTTCAGATCTGTACAGTGCACAACAATACTGATGAAACAATTTGTTTTTGACGACAACTGGAAGTGCTCCTTGAATGGATAGATGATCCGGTTTCTTGGTTATTAATATTAAGCATAATTACCTCTCAAGAAACTTGACGTTTGTTCTGAATATTTCGACTGCATCTCACAGTCTTATTCAGCAGACTGACGTTACGGATGTGTCACATGACCAATGTCATGTGACACAAGCTGGAGTAGGACTGGTGGGAGCTCCTGGCCGACGTCTCGGTTCAGCGTAGGTTTCTTTCTGTGGATGTTAATCGCCTCCTTTATTTTTCTCCTGTGCCAGTTCTCCTCGTGGTCTAGAATATTAGCGTCCTTCATAGAGCACTGATGGCCTGTGTTCAGTTTTTGTTCACTTATAGCTGATAGGGGTTGGCGACAAGATAGATGTTCTTTGATTCTTGTGCCAAGTGTTCTGGCTGTTTCTCCTATATAGTGTTGGTCACATTCTATGTCATATACTACCCCACACTTTGCTGCCTTTGCTGTTCTGTCTTTTGGGTGTACCAACAGTGACCTCAGGGTGTTGATAGGTTTGTGGTAAACCGGGACGTTATAGGATTTGAAAATCCTTGCTACTTGTTCTGATAGTTTACTAATGTAGGGCAGACCTATGGCATGTTGTTTTCTGCTGGTTTCTGTGGTAGTGTTCTCGTTCCTTATCGTTGGTTGCGTGGTGTTAAACATCCAAGTTTTGTAACCGTTTGCTTTCAGCACTTTCTTGATGTGGTCCACCTCTGTGTTCTTGTCCTCCACTTCTGTTATCAGGTTTTCTGCCCTTTGGAGGAGTGTCCTGACCACTGATCATTTGTGTTCTAGCCTCTAGGTGGTGATTAGAATCCCAGTTCAAATATTGGTCCGTATGGGTTGTTTTCCAATATATATTGACCTTGGTTGATCCATCATCATTCAGGCATACACACATCTAAAAAGGCTAACGTATTGTCCTGTTCTGTTTCTACCGTGAACTTAATGTTCTCGTCCATTGAATTCAGATGGTGTGTGAAATGTTCTACTTCGCTCTCTTGTAATACTGTGAATGTGTCATCTACATACCTCAATGAGATGTCTGGAGGATGAGGTGCTTCTCTGATGGCTCTTTCCTCAAAATGTTCCATGTATAGGTTTGCCACTATCGGAGAGACCGGTGAACCCATGGCTGCTCCCTTCTTCTGTTTGTAGAATACTCCATCATAAATGAAATATGTGGTGTTCAGACAGATTTGTAACATTGTGATGATCTGATTTACTGATAGTTCACATCTGTCTTTCAGTGTTGTATTCTGGTTTAGTTGGTCCTTTATCACTGATACCGCCTCTGTCACAGGGATACTCGTGAACAGGGCTGTCACATCAAAAGGCACCATTTTCCTCCCTGGTGGAACTTCCAACTCTTTGATCTTCTTTACAAACTGTGTGCTGTTTTTCACAAAATGTTCTGTTTTTACAACTAGTGGGCTCAAAATGCTGGCTAGGAACTTTGCCATCTTGTATGTGATGCTACCTATACTTGATACTATAGGTCTTAATGGTACATTATTCTTGTGGACCTTAGGCAATCCATAGAATTTTGGGACTGCTTCTGATGTAGGGTAGATCCTGTAGTATAGGGCATCCGAGATCGTCTTGGTTCTTTTCCACTCTTTCTTGGTGTTGAATAGTTTACTTTTGTAAACTTTGGTGGGGTCCCTTTCCAATTTCTTGTAGGTGGTGTTGTCTACTAATAGTCCGAGAATGTAACCAACACTATATAGGAGAAACAGCCAGAACACTTGGCACAAGAATCAAAGAACATCTATCTTGTCGTCAACCCCTATCAGCTATAAGTGAACACAAACGGAACACAGGCCATCAGTGCTCTATGAAGGACGTTAATATTCTAGACCATGAGGAGAACTGACACAGTCACATCAAAAGACATCATTTTCCTCCCTGGTGGAACTTCCAACTCTTTGATCTTCTTTACAAACTGTGTGCTGTTTTTCACAAAATGTTCTGTTTTTACAACTAGTGGGCTCAAAATGCTGGCTAGGAACTTTGCCATCTTGTATGTGATGCTACCTATACTTGATACTATAGGTCTTAATGGTACATTATTCTTGTGGACCTTAGGCAATCCATAGAATTTTGGGACTGCTTCTGATGTAGGGTAGATCCTGTAGTATAGGGCATCTGAGATCGTCTTGGTTCTTTTCCACTCTTTCATGGTGTTGACTAGTTTACTTTTGTAAACTTTGGTGGGGTCCCTTTCTTGTAGGTGGTGTTGTCTACTAATAGTCCGAGAATGTAACCAACACTATATAGGAGAAACAGCCAGAACACTTGGCACAAGAATCAAAGAACATCTATCTTGTCGCCAACCCCTATCAGCTATAAGTGAACACAAACGGAACACAGGCCATCAGTGCTCTATGAAGGACGTTAATATTCTAGACCATGAGGAGAACTGACACAGGAGAAAAATAAAGGAGGCGATTAACATCCACAGAAAGAAACCTACGCTGAACCGAGACGTCGGCCGGGAGCTCCCACCAGTCCTCCAACTTGTGTCACATGACATTGGTCATGTGACACATCCGTAACTTCAGTCTGCTGAAGAAGACTGCGAGATGCAGTCGAAATATTCAGAACAAACTTCAAGTTTCTTGAGAGGTAATTATGCTTAATAGTTGGAAGTGTACCAAACTCAGACATAAATATGTTTACACTATATATATATATATATATATATATATATATATATATATATATATATATATATCGTGTTTTGCAGCAAAACACCTCCACCACACTAGATGGCAGCACAAAACTAGTTTTAACTCGAGTGACTTGATTTTGGCGTATACATGCTTCAAACGTGTAAACATGTCGGGGCTTTTATAAGTCGATATCTTTCCTTCGGTGATTATTACAAATAGTTGTGTACATGTTCAACCAATGCAGTGAAATGTGCCATTTTTAAATTACATCCACAATAACCGCACTCTCCCCACAGAGCCTCGCTTCCAGTAACAAGACAAGCTGTCCCCATATGTCTAACACAAGATCAGAGCCCTGATGTGAGATGAAGCGATATTTCAACATTCGGTTTTTATTGGTGAACTGTTGTGTTTTCTATGTCATGTTACATCATGACTGATCGTGGCAAGTCAGTGGCGCAAGTGCGTGGGTCGGTGTCTTGTCATATAGAGGATCTCCTGTGTTTTATCAGCCTTTGGGTGCTTTTGGCTCTGGCTCATTTGTGAACATAGTCTTAAAAAATGGCTCAAAATTTCCAGTGGCCCTCCGGACCACCGCACATGAGTGGTTTGGTGGTCTGAAGGCATTTTGGTAGACTCGGGCCACTGGACCATATGATATTTACGTGATGTTAAATTGCATACTTTTTCAGGTGTTTGTGTTGGTCATTTTGTACTGACAACTGCTACAGTCAGTGTGCAGGAATTGACAGTGATCAGTCAACATGGCTGGAAAACCAGGTTAGTGAAAATTAATATATTTGAAGAGTATTTAAAAATAAAAATAAAGTCACGGGTGGTAATAATTATGCAGATTTTAAGTGGGGTTTTTTATTGAAAAATAAATTGTGGCAACATATACAGAGTGTGGTAAACATACTTGAATGTGTCAATGTTTTTTCTAATATCTCGGTGCCAATATTTATTGAAAAGAGTGGTACATAATTGTTCAAGGTTAGTTACTACATAAAAGTAATTGTAACTGAATGAAATGTACTTTATATTTGGAGTGTAACACTTGAAGTGTCATTGAAATTAATTAAGTTAATCAGTGAGGTGCCTGATTTTAAAGTTGTCAATACAGGACCAACTTGTTCTGCTGCTGTAGAGTTTGAGTGGTGGAGACAACTGACGCCGGGTCGACGCGCGAAGCACCAGAAGCTTATCAAGATCCTCAACCTCACCCCCTTCCTCTATAGTCAGATATGTCAACCAGACAACTGGATCCGCTATGCCCACCAAGTTGGGCTCTTACCCTCCGAGAGGTGAGTCTCTATGCCCACCAAGTTGGGCTCTTACCCTCCGAGAGGTGAGTCTCTATGCCCACCAGGTGGGGCTTTTACCCTCCAAGAGGTGAATCTCTATCAAGGCAGCATTTTTTTGCTCAAAACGTTTCTGTCACAAAGTTTGGATGTGAACATTTCATTGAATGACCCAAGTGCCAAGGTCTTAACCGTGGGAGTAACCTGTGGGCTGAAAAAGCGTTCCAGCCGATTTTTTTATCACTCTGTAGGAACAATTTTTTTCATTTCCATCACCAGTACCTCACATGGGAACAAATGATATCATTGAAAAACTGAATCGCTCTTCCTTCTGATTCATATTTATTCATGAGCATAGCCATGATAGCTAAACATGATCTAGCTTACAAAACGCATCACATAATTGGTGCCCATATTTGGCTGCTTTTACTACGCATCGCAAAATAAATTAACGTTTCCATTCATAGTATCTAAATATGTAACACGTTATACCTTTGGAAAGCTCTATGATTGGCCTATTCGAATACATGTGAATGAGCGAGGGGGCTATATGCAGCGAATGAGTGCTGTTGTTACAAACACGTGTTGTCTGGGCTGTCTGAGCTTTTTGTTTACTAATCCGCTGTTTTGTTATCTTACTTCATTCTGTGTCAGTTCACTTTACGCTGGATTATTTCAAGTTTTTGCATCACTATTTCAGCAAATTGAATGACAGCATTATTGAATCACGTTATTATGCTAGTTAAGACAGTTAGAATTATGTTGTGGGCTTTTTTGAAGTAAATATCACCAAGTTGCCATCACGATTTCTGACAGCCCGCACTGCCACGGTAAACGACGCAGGACCAATGGGCCTGTCTGAATCATCATAGTCCTGTGTTGTAAAAAAATCATGAAAATAAAAGTTCTCAGCATATTTGATAAATTTTTTATTTATTGTGTAGCTAATCTGTATGGCTACATTTTTCCAATTGGACATAGGGACATACAGCCACTCGGTAATTATCTGGTAGCAGGGTGAAAATAAAAAATTGCTTTCTTTTTTTATGAAACTCAAAAAGTAATATCCCCATGATAAGGATATGTGCTGTAGTTGTTATCATTTTAGTATAGTAAAGAGTCTTTTTAGCAACAAAACGATGCCTCAATCACATTTGTGCGATAATTATTAGCGATGTTGTGATTTTTTTAAAGTACCTTTATGAATAACTCTGATTTGTGTACACCATGGAAAGTTATCATTGGTCACTCCTATGGTTAAAACATGGCACATGATTGACTAGAGGGGTCAGTATGATTGACTAGAGGGGTCAGTATGATTGACTAGAGGGGTCAGTATGATTGTGTTAGGTTTGTTGTCCTATGAACAGAGTGAATATATTACTGGGGAAATGACGATCACATCTGGTGTGTCAGCCTCATGAGTCACCTTGTGACACGTTAAAGACAACTTAAATACAACTTAATGTAATGTCATCATAATAAATAAAACATGTTATTCCACAGTAAATTGTTTGGTTTTGATGTATTCATTCTCTGCGCTTTCCTGTCATAGCATCAATGTAAAGAACAGTGATTCTGTTGACGAACAACTCTTTGAGAAGATCTGCCTTGTGGAAGAATGCAACGATCTGGTCGCTGCTGAGATGGTAGGCAGAGTTATCATAGTCTACACTGTCGGGTGACACCCAGCGAATCAGGATGTCTTTCATTGTACACATATGGAGTTGAGATCTCACTTAATTGCCCCAAATCATAGAAATTTCACATTTAAAACATATTGATAGAAATAGTTTTTCATACACATGCAATGTAGAAGATCTAGAGGACACAAAAGTAAAATTAGTGAACAGTGTAGATTGGATATCGGAAAATATTAATTCTCACAGAGGACTGTAAATGAATAGAACAAGTTATCTACTAATTGTATAAATGCTACCATTGCTTAAAAACAAAGTTGACATATATCATAAGGACTGGTTTAACATAGAAGAATAAACGGTGCACTCTTGAGTCTTGATATGCCAATTTTCACTTGCCATCTGGGTTTTTTGCTTTGGACGGCCGTCTTGAATGATATTGTACTACCTCTGATTCATAAGTCCATCGATCCTGATGGATGATACTTCCTATTTTAACCTGGCTTGTTTTGATAAAGAAGAGAATGTCTTGATCATTTGGTGTAGCCTGGCAACACCTTGGTCGCTTAGTATTGCCTGAAGAACTGCCTCTCTTTGTGGCAGACCAAGAAAAAGTATCTGGAGAGAGTTGAGATACTTCTGCAGAAGGTGACTGTAGATACGCCAGTGGATGAGGTGGTCAGCCAGGCCAACTCAAACTCAGTCATCAAACACTGGAGGCAAGTGCAACTTCAGCAATGTTTATTTATGTTAATTATAATATATATATATATCAGGGCTGGGTCCAATTATGTAATTGTAATTGTAATTGATTACAGCAAAATCGTGTAATTGTTATATTTTGTATAATTGAAATTTTATTTCAATTACAATCAATTACAGTACGTTTCATATCACAAACTACCTAAACGAATTGTCAATAAAAATATAATTTAAGTCTCACATGAGTTGAAAATCAAGACTAATAATAACACCTGCTTATATATTTACATTTAAGTCTCAATATTCACTGTCTGGTGGGTACTGGTCAGTGGTGCTAGTGGTGGGTAGCCTTAGCAATTAGCCTTTTCAGTAAGTTGGTAACAGCCAGGAAGCAATAAACAATGCACAGACATTCAGTGAAACATTGCAGAGTTAGCAAGCCAATTACACCCCTTGTGTTGTGGTGGGTTGGAGACAGGTCAGGTGGCAAGGACCATTTATATGGCCTCTCTTCCCATTCCCAACTCACACAAAGCAAAGGGCAGACCAATTAAGAATGTCAGCTTAGAGCAGGAGCTACAACCTCAAAGTAAACACATCAAACCCTATTATTAGTATTTTCCAAAGAAAAATTTAAGAAATGCGCACAGATAAATATGTCCTGTAGGATCATGTCTGGATATTGTATTGTATTTTTATATAATAAAAATATGTTTTAAACGGCTATCTTTTTATTTAGTATAATTCAAAGTCACAATTCAACAAAATATACAAACATTACCGTTATATTTGTTTATCAGTTGTGTACAAAATATTGAAATTCAGCAAAACGCGCAAAAATACATAATTAACAAATGCTGAATATATTTGGTTCCGCATAATGTAATTGTAATTGAAATTGAAACAGTGTAATTGTAATTGATTTAGAAAATTATGACTGTAATTGTAATTGAAATAAAAAAAATTAATGTAATTGTAATTGATATAATTTTGTGTAATTGGACCCAGCCCTGATATATATATATATATATATATATATATATATATATATATATATATATATATATATATATATATATATATATATCTACAATTTTAATCCCAATAATGTGTTAGTGTTATACTAAACTTGTCATAAAACAATTTGTTTAAAATGCTTTCATTTCTTTAAGTTATTAAGAGTTAATATGCAGTTACATCTGCATTTAGTTAATGAGAATATATAATTGTTGGTGAAATTGGTAATGAGTTATTTACATTCGTACCAGTTATGGACACCCTAGATTATGAGTAGTGTTTAATTTGTGGACACCCTAGATTATGAGTAGTGTTTAATTTGTGGACACCCTAGATTATGAGTAGTGTCTCATTTGTGGACACCCTAGATTATGAGTAGTGTTTCATTTGTGGACACCCCAGATTATGAGTAGTGTTTCATTTGTGGACACCCTAGATTATGAGTAGTGTTTCATTTGTGGACACCCTAGATTATGAGTAGTGTTTCATTTGTGGACACCCTAGATTATGAGTAGTGTTTCATTTGTGGACACCCTAGATTATCGTTAGTGTTTCATTTGTAGAGTCATATTTTGTTACACACGTCACACAGAAAAGAGAATGTTATTGATGATGGAAGAGTCCAAAAAATGTCAGCAGCAAAATTAGTAATTGTGGCAAGCATATTTTGTGTTCTTCTCTTAAACCTTGTGGTACAGTAGAGCAATCGTCTTGTGAATTTGTTGCATACAATTGTGTTAAACCTTTATGTTTGTTACATTCTAGGGACAAGATCTCATACAAGCAGCCGTCTACTGTCAACGTTGCTCTGCTGTTTGTCTGCTGGAAACGTGAGTAGACCATTCTGATAGTTCTCGTTGTCCTCTCTTTGTCTGCTGGCAACGTGAGTAGACCATTCTGATAGTTCTCGTTGTCCTCTCTTTGTCTGCTGGCAACGTGAGTAGACCATTCTGATAGTTCTCATTGTCCTCTCTTTGTCTGCTGGTAACGTGAGTAGACAATTCTGACAGGTCTCGTTGTCCTCTCTTTGTCTGCTGACAACGTGAGTAGACCATTCTGATAGTTCTTGTTGTCCTCTCTTTGTCTGCTGGCAACGTGAGTAGACAATTCTGACAGGTCTCGTTGTCCTCTCTTTGTCTGCTGGTAACGTGAGTAGACCATTCTGATAGTTCTTGTTGTCCTCTCTTTGTCTGCTGACAACGTGAGTAGACCATTCTGATAGTTCTCGTTGTCCTCTCTTTGTCTGCTGGCAACGTGAGTAGACCATTCTGATAGTTCTCGTTGTCCTCTCTTTGTCTGCTGGCAACGTGAGTAGACCATTCTGATAGTTCTCGTTGTCCTCTCTTAGTCTGCTGGCAACGTGAGTAGACCATTCTGACAGGTCTCGTTGTCCTCTCTTTGTCTGCTGGCAACGTGAGTAGACAATTCTGACAGGTCTCGTTGTCCTCTCTTTGTCTGCTGGCAACGTGAGTAGACCATTCTGACAGGTCTCGTTGTCCTCTCTTTGTCTGCTGGTAACGTGAGTAGACCATTCTGATAGTTCTTGTTGTCCTCTCTTAGTCTGCTGGCAACGTGAGTAGACAATTCTGACAGGTCTCGTTGTCCTCTCTTTGTCTGCTGGCAACGTGAGTAGACCATTCTGACAGGTCTCGTTGTCCTCTCTTTGTCTGCTGACAACGTGAGTAGACCATTCTGATAGTTCTCGTTGTCCTCTCTTAGTCTGCTGGCAACCTGAGTAGACAATTCTGACAGGTCTCGTTGTCCTCTCTTTGTCTGCTGACAACATGAGTAGACCATTCTGATAGTTCTCGTTGTCCTCTCTTAGTCTGCTGGCAACATGAGTAGACAATTCTGATAGTTCTCGTTGTCCTCTCTTTGTCTGCTGGCAACGTGAGTAGACCATGCTGATAGTTCTTGTTGTCCTCTCTTTGTCTGCTGTCAACGTGAATAGACCATTCTGATAGTTCTCGTTGTCCTCTCGTAGTCTGCTGGCAACATGAGTAGACAATTCTGACAGGTCTTGTAGTCCTCTCTTTGTCTGCTGGTAACGTGAGTAGACCATTCTGATAGTTCTCGTTGTCCTCTCTTAGTCTGCTGGCAACATGAGTAAACAATTCTGATAGTTCTCGTTGTCCTCTCTTTGTCTGCTGGCAACGTGAGTAGACCATGCGGATAGTTCTCGTTGTCCTCTCTTTGTCTGCTGGTAACGTGAGTAGACCATTCTGATAGTTCTCGTTGTCCTCTCTTTGTCTGCTGGTAACGTGAGTAGACCATGCTGATAGTTCTCGTTGTCCTCTCTTTGTCTGCTGACAACGTGAGTAGACAATTCTGATAGTTCTCGTTGTCCTCTCTTTGTCTGCTGACAACGTGAGTAGACCATTCTGATAGTTCTCGTTGTCCTCTCTTTGTCTGCTGACAACGTGAGTAGACAATTCTGATAGTTCTCGTTGTCCTCTCTTTGTCTGCTGGCAACATGAGTAGACAATTCTGATAGTTCTCGTTGTCCTCTCTTTGTCTGCTGGCAACGTGAGTAGACCATTCTGATAGTTCTCGTTGTCCTTTCTTTGTCTGTGCCTGATGTCAGCACACCTGGACTCAACAACTAATTGATATCATTTAAATATTCGCTGTTCGGTGACTGTTCATTTACACAGATTTGTTAATCATCTATTATTTACCCTGGCCTTTATTTAATATTTACCCTAACCTGATATCATAATTAACTTAACTCAACGCAAGTATTTGGGTAAATTTTCTACACCTTATTATAAATGAAGTAATATTCTCTCTCGTGTTCCGCCGTATAAATTCTTCTAACTTGTTTTCTGATCTTTATGCAGGCCATCGTACGCTCGTCTAACTGTTCTCTTGCAGATATTGACCATGTGCTTGAGTATGGAAAATCTGACAAAAACCCCGAAAAAAAATTCAACGACCTGTGCGACCTTAGTGATGATGTAAGTTCATTTGATGATACTTTTTACCTATATCAGTGATTATACAATGTTCTTATTGACACAACAATGAAGTTACTTACTGTTTAGCTATATTAATCGATGATTGTACAATGTTCCTCTGGACACATCAGTGAAGTTAACTTACTTTTTGAAAGTTCAACAACATTTGATTGTCTTCAGGAAATGAATTGTGGGATTGATGTATTTTTCTGTTCGCCAGATGGCGTGGCGAGCAGGCTGTGGCTGAGTCAGTTAACTTCATAGTTGTGTCAAGAAGAACATTGTATAATCATTCAAGTGCCAACTTGAAGAACATTTTCACCAATGTATCCACTAAGGTGATATGATAGGTTCTGCCAACTTGATGAACATTTTCACCAATATATCCACCAAGGTGATATGATAGGTTCTGCCAACTTGATGAACATTTTCACCAATATATCCACCAAGGTGATATAGGTTTTGCCAACTTGATGAACATTATATCCGTCAAGGTGATAGTATAGGTTTTGCCAACTTGATGAACATTATATCCATCAAGGTGATAGGATAGGTTTTGCCAACATTGGTGTAAAGTGCATGTGAAATAGTTGTAAATTATGCCAATGCATCTATTCTTTGAAATGCACCTACATACTCGGCAAAAGGATTGTCCTGTCAGGTGTGGCTTTGTTAACAAATATGATGTGTTGTCATTTGTTATGAGATGTGTGTTGAAGTATGTCAGATGTGTTATGAGACGTGTATTGAAGTAAGTCAGATGTGTTATCTCTTAGGAAGTGTGTTGTAGCAAATAAGAGAGGTTGGTGCATTGCTCATGTATGTTCACTGTCAGATAAAGTAACCATTCTATGGGTGTTGATTGGCAGAAAGTACTGAAGGAGAAGATGAAGGGTAACTCTGAGTTCCAACAGGAGAAGTACCGAAGTGCACTAAGCAGTTACACCAACGGCTTGTATCGCAGGTGAGTCTCTGTTACACCAATGGCTTGTATCGCAGGTGAGCCTCTGTTACACCAACGGCTTGTATCGCAGGTGAGTCTCTGTTACACCAACGGCTTGTATCGCAGGTGAGTCTCTGTTACACCAACGGCTTGTATCGCCGGTGAGTCTCTGTTACACCAACGGCTTGTATCGCAGGTGAGTCTCTGTTACACCAACGGCTTGTATTGCAGGTGAGTCTCTGTTACACCAATGGCTTGTATCGCAGGTGAGACTCTGTTACACCAACGGCTTGTATCGCAGGTGAGTCTCTGCTCGTCTCTCTGCCAACAACAGTAATAATACAATTTTTATTTCATACAATAAGCAGAATGTCCATGAAAAATAAATATATAAATACAAACAGTACATTTAAAAATTATACGCAAGGATGCAATCAGGCATGGATTCTATTATTGACAATCTGTTGCTATTACTTCTTAATTACTTAATTCTAATCTATTACTATTACCAGGATATCTATTACTGGATCATTATTACTATCACTGAATGTCAATTAACTATTTTTTTATGGATCTGTGAACCCTAGAATACATTTGTGCACCATTTGAAAATCTGAGGTGAGAACATTTGTCGAAATTTGAACGAAGGGTGTGTGTGGCAATGTTACCATGTGGCAGTTTGAAAAAAGAACTCAGAAGTTTGGCTCAAATCAATGCTTACTTTGAATTCAATACAGATTGCAGATCCTGCTCTAAGATAACATTTGTTGTCTGCCTGCACATATCTGAAATCACACCCTTTGTATGTGCTAGGAATGTGTAGCTACAGCCACCCAAATGGGGCATTTCAACAATTAGTAATTGGCTTGCTACTTCTGCATTGTTTCATTGAGCAAGTTTTTCTGAATGCATCAAATTGTCAGCCTACTGTTCTCTTCATGTTTGAATAATGGTTCAGCCATTGTCTGTACATTGTTTACAATTACTAGCAGTTGGAATAACATGCTAACAAACCTGGTATTTTGTAAGTTTGCAGTAATAGAAAAGTAATAGACTATTATCTATTACTTTAGGATCTATTACTATTACTTTTGAAAAAATCTCATCTATTACAGAAAAAACGTCTATTACAATGACTATTACATATTACTATTACCCCATGCCTGGATCCATTATGAAACAATGCCCTGTAATGTTTACAGCAGCCACGAGAAAATTATATTTTATTTTCGAACCTAATATATTGCAGAGAGCAGTTTTAACAAATGCATATTTTGTACCTGTTGTATTTTATTCATTCTTATGATTGCAAAGGCAATAAATTATTATCATCAAACAGGTTTCTTGAAAGGTAATGGTAAATGTCAGTCCATGCAAGGAAGATTGTATAGAAGTATGATATCTGTGTAACTGCAATGAATACCAGGGTTGTTTGATTTAAATCATTTGATTTAAATCACTTCAAAAAAATAATTGATTTATGATTTTTTATTTCTGATTGTTTTAATCGCTGATTTATATGAATTTAACACAAATAATTGTTTGCAAGCATCGAGATCAACAAAGTTTTATATGTTTTTTTAATACAAAAGCACAATGTGCACACACTTGTGTAGTTGTATTGTCACCAGATAGCCTGATAGTCAAATATTTTATGACATTGTGTATGTTTGAGCTATTCCCTTTTTGAATGTAGTGAAGCCACACAAACTTGTCTTCAAGAGGAAGTATCTTTTCAAGTCAGAAGCCCTCAGTTAAAGTCCACTTGTGCTAGTTGTTACCAATTCAGTATGTTGACTCAAGTGAGACAGTCTTGGTGACAATTGTTTAATACTGTACCACACAGCATGCTTTCCTTTCCAAGACAGATTATGCAACTACAGGGGGGTGAGGCCTTGTGGACGTTGCCTAATATCTTTATATAAGCAAAAATCATATACCCTCTGTTAAGACAAGTACCCAAATCAATTTGAATAGAACACGTTTGAGTTTATAAATATAAACATCTATATTCCAGATTAAAAAAATAAAATAAAAAACCGATTTAATAAAACAAATCTAATTTTTTATTTCAAAAAATCATAATTTTTTCAACCCTGATGAATACTAGTGCTTCTAAATTTGTTATGGCTATGAATTTATTATGCCTGCTGACTTATAAACACTGATTGCAAATGTTGTTCCATTCTTGCAGTCTGTACAACTACATCCTGTATGGCAATCGGGCCCAGGCTTACATTAAGTTGGGCAAGTTCTGGGAGGCAATGTGTGATGGCTACCGCTGTGTCATTCTGAAACCTGACTGGCCAAAGGTGAGCATAGCATAGCGGTTAGAACATCAGGCTCTGAATGAATAGTCTTTGCGCAGTAATTGCAGCATGGCTGAATGCTTCCCAGAGAAGTTGGAATGAGCAGGTCTGCCAGGGGGTGAAGTGTAAAGCGCTTTGAACAATCCCAAGGACTGGATACCGCGCTATGTAAGAAGATACATTTACCTCTGCCATTATTTGACATATTGTGGTGTGTTCCTGTAGGGCCAGTACAGGTATGCTGAGGCCTGGTACAAACTGGGCGATTTGGAGAAGGCCATCAGTGTTGTACAGACAGCTGTTGAACTCAATCCAAACGACCGCGACCTCAACAGTCAGAAAGATCGCTTCATTGCAGAGAGACGTCAGTGAAACTCCTACAACCACCTATGTTTCTTCTTAAATGTTGGCGTTTCTGCTGTAGCGTGGTGATAAGATATATTGTTGATAATTATATAGTAACAATAAGTACATGTATATAGTGCTGAATACTGTATACATTCAGACAAATGCACTTAAAATACATAAGTGTTAAATACATGGTAAATATATGTAAATATAAAATTCATTAGTTAACTGAATTACAATAAATTAGTTTAATGGTTTAAACATGATGCATGCATATATATATATATATATATATATATATATATAATGAATTTCTATAGCACCTAATACAATATATATATATATATAATTAGTTAAATAATTAATTAGTTAAACAATAAATAAATAATAGTTAAATTAGTTAGTTAAAACATGTATGTATGTGTATATATATATATATATATAAGTGTCTGTTCACTATGTCACATGGAAAAATGTATGGAGTTTTTAGGGTAACTTTCTGTGCATTGCAGAATGATTGTGGTTTTACCCTCTAGTGTGAGCACCAATGTAATGTGTTGCTGTTTGATTACTTGTGGATGCAGAAAAACGAAAGCGGCCGTCTAAAAGCAGTTCAATGGCAAGTAAACGCCACGAGATAAAAACAGACTCCGGTCCTCGTGTAGTGGACAAGGAGACACAGAGCAACACACCAGACAGGTCAGGCACCTTTCTACATTGTTGGTGGGAAGAACCGGTCAGTATCTAATCCAGTGGACACCCAGTGGACAGCATTAGTCAGTGGGGGGAAAAAAACTACAAATATTCGTATTCACTGCTCACTCCTCCAAGACAGCCCAGATAGCTTCGATCATCTAATTCTAATCTACTTTTGTTCCCAGTGTTTCAGTTGCTGCACCAACTCTGTGGAACTCCCTACCATTAGTGTTAAGTCTGTAGAAATATAGCAACATTTCGCCATAAACTAAAAACCCACCTGTTTAAACCTGCTTATCCTCCATAGCTCCCCAGCATACCAATCCAACTGTTTACAGCTGGAACTACTTATCCTCCATAGCTCCCCAGCGTACCAATCCAACTGTTTACAGCTGGAACTGCTTATCCTCCATAGCTCCCCAGCGTGCCAATCCAACTGTTTACAGCTGGAACTACTTATCCTCCATAGCTCCCCAGCGTGCCAATCCAACTGTTTACAGCTGGAACTACTTATCCTCCATAGCTCCCCAGCGTGCCAATCCAACTGTTTACAGCTGGAACTACTTAACCTCCATAGCTCCCCAGCGTGCCAATCCCCAGCGTGTCCATCCTACAGCTGGAACTACTTATCCTCCATAGCTCCCCAGCGTGCCAATCCAACTGTTTACAGCTGGAACTACTTATCCTCCATAGCTCCTCAGCGTGCCAATCCAACTGTTTACAGCTGGAACTGCTTATCCTCCATAGCTCCCCAGCGTGCCAATCCAACTGTTTACAGCTGGAACTGCTTATCCTCCATAGCTCCCCAGCGTGCCAATCCAACTGTTTACAGCTGGAACTGCTTATCCTCCATAGCTCCCCAGCGTGCCAATCCAACTGTTTACAGCTGGAACTGCTTATCCTCCATAGCTCCCCAGCGTGCCAATCCAACTGTTTACAGCTGGAACTGCTTATCCTCCATAGCTCCCCAGCGTGCCAATCCAACTGTTTACAGCTGGAACTGCTTATCCTCCATAGCTCCCCAGCGTACCAGTCCAACTGTTTACAGCTGGAACTACTTATCCTCCATAGCTCCCCAGCGTACCAATCCAACTGTTTACAGCTGGAACTACTTATCCTCCATAGCTCCCCAGTGTACCAATCCAACTGTTTAAAACTGGAACTGCTTAACCATTTTTGTTTTGGTGCGCTACCGAGCTTGGGTCTCCTGAGGATTTTAGCACAATAGAAGTATTTTATATATTATATTATTATTATTAAAGTCAAGGAAGAGATAAAGCATTAATTGTTTAAATGATGAGTACTTTATATAACCATGAGTGACATGTGTCTAGTATTGTCTACAGATACTTTCCAGGAGGATTCCAGATACAGTCGAGCCTCGTTATAACGCGGTTGTCGGGTTCCACGATTTCGGACCGCACTGTTCGCGAGGCGTGTTAGGTATTCCCATATCTGCCACCAGGGAGCTACTAAACAACAGCGATCGCTGCCTGCTGCACCAAGTCCAAGAATGCTGTTGAAGCCACTGTGTGCTTGCAGCACTGTCTTATACGCCAATACGCAGTTTTTCACCTCACCTATCCTCTTCGGGCCCATAAGGCCGAAGTGCATCTCCTCCAACTCGCTCTGTCAGCTGCTACACGTCTGGCCTCGTTCCAGCAGTTCCACCCCAGTAGATGTGTTTCATTTTTAACAGTTGATCGCCACGTTGTCTTTGGTTGTCCAACCTTTCTTCTACCTTCAGGCGTCCAGGTCAACGCCGTCTCAAATTTGCTTTCTGTTGTCGCCTTCCTTTAATTTCCCTGTTTCACTTCCATACAACAACACTGGTTTAACAAGTGTGTTAAAAAGCCTCAATTTAGATTTTAATGTGTATATATTTCAACCCCATATTTGTTTTAGCTTCATGAAAGATACACTAGCTTTATGAATTCTGTTAACAATGTCATCGCCGCCTCCTCCTTGCTTACTAACGTTAGCACCCAGGTAGTTATACTTGTCCACTTCCTTTAGTTCTTGATCATCAATTAGTATTCTGTATTTGCACTTGCTGTTTATCCTGAATACTTGAGTTTTTTTATTTATTCTTAGTCCTGTCCTTGCTGCAAATTGATTCAGTTGTCTTGTCTTTGTTTGCATGTGTGTGTAGCATGATGACATGAGTGCTATGTCGTCGGCAAAGTCCAGGTCGTCTAGTTTTGACGTGAAGTTCCATCTTATTCCTGTTTTATTTCCTGCTGTTGTGTTTCTCATTATCCTTGTTTAACTCCGGTTTTCACATTAAACCACTCAGATTGTTCACCTTCGTGTAACACTACACATTTACTATCTTCATATAACATCTGAACCATGTGGGTTATCTTGCGTGGAATTGCATAGCGTTTCCATCTGATTTTCCATACTCTCTCAGTGCACTGAGTCAAATGGTTTTTCAAAGTCCACAAACATGATGTATAGAGTTGCCGCCATTCCCCTACCTGTTCTATAATATTTCGCAAAATAAATATCTGTTCACTTTTGCAACTTGCTTGTTCGTCTCTCAACATGCTGTTAACTCCATCTCTTATTCTGTCAATGAGTACTCTTCCAACTACTTTACTAGGAACAGATGTCAAAGCATTCTGCAAGATCACCTTTCTTCTGTATTTGAACCATTTCAGTACGACAAGCCAGAATTCCGGCATTGGCTACGTTCACCATTTAAATCGCTTTTACTCATAATTATCCACTATGTGGAGCCACTTGTTATCTGCAATGGCGGACGGCATTACTTCAACTGACCATTTAGCGCCGTATGTTTTGGACAGATTATTTGATAGTTTTAGCGACAAATCTTTGTCGGATGTTGACGATTGAAACAACGATGATGTTTGCGAACTTAGCAACCGAGCTTAAGGCGAAACGGATACTGACAGCAGGAGTATTTTTGATGGCTACTCGGATGTCAGTGACCGTTTGACTCCATAGGAGTGTTGGCCAGTATTACTACAAGAAAAGACAAGACAGTGATGATTAAAGTGATGGTGTAAATGCTGAGGATGAGCTGCCCCCTGTAGTATCAATGCTGGATGATGCGTTGTTTGATTTTTGTAAGTAGGAAAAGATGTCTGTGAATCCGTCAACATGCAAAGTTTGATTGGACTCTGTCCAGTAGCGATGGATGTGTTAGCAAATATACAAATAAACGCTTCTGTTATATATATTTAAAAATACTGATAAATAACTTGTTTTTCACTTTCTTATACTCCACAAAATGTACTTTACATTGTATTTTATTTCATAGTACACTCCTGTAGCATGATCAACATGAGTAGTTTACATTAAATATGTACACTGGTATACAACTGTGTTCAGCAACTGCAAAAACGTTGAAATCTTGGCGGTCATCTTGGAATGCTGGTTATAATGACGATGAAATGTAAAATGATATGGCTGACTTGAAGTGATGCAGTCGATTTTCTTGCATATTCACTGGGAATGCAGTATTCAATGGTCACAGCAGATCAGGGCTGTGGTGCTGAAATGGTTAACAATCAGTCCCTGCTTCCATGTTTTTGACACTTTCTCTTGTTCCCAAAATGTTCTGAATAAGTTAACAAACCAATCCCCCTGCTTTCCCGTTTTTCATCTTCCTTAGCACTGTTCTAATTTCTGCTTTTGTTATTGGGTCAGTGCTGATTTCATTTATGATCGGATCTTTCTCCACATCTGTTACAGGGTCATCAGGGATAGGTCTATTAAGGATTTCCTCAAAGTGTTCTTTCCATCGCTCCCTTCTGGCCAATCCTGTCAATAAATTTCCACGTTTGTCTTTCACTGCATTTGTTTTCTTTCGTTTGTCATTACTGAGGGTTTTTGTAATATCATACACTTCTTTCATTCTTCCATTATGTGCTCCTTCCTCTGCTTCCATGGCAAGGTGGTCAACCCACTTCCTCTTGTCTTGTCTCGTGCTCTTCTTCACTTCTTTGTCTTTACACCTATATTTATCCATGTAATTCTGCTTAATCCAGTCTGACTTTGTCTTCTCGCTGTTGTTCTTTAGTTGTTTTCTCTCTTCTACTAGCTCCCACGCCTCCTTGCTAATCCATGGTTGTTGCCCGCAATGTCTGCTCCTTCCATGGCCCTAGTGTACATTACTGATGTCTGATGTTACCTGCTCACTAACACATGGTCTATTTGATTCTTTGTCCTTCCTGGAGAAGTCCATGTTTGCTAATGTATCAGTTTATGTGGGAAAATGGTACCTGTTACCACAAGGTTATTGAGTGCACAGAAGTCAACGAGTCTTTCTCCGTTGTCATTTCTTTCACCTACTCCATGGCTTCCTATTATATTTTCATATTCTTTGTTGTCTTCTCCAACTTTGGCATTTAAATCCCCCATTACTAGGAGTATGTCATGCTTATGAACACTGTCCACAACTGTCTGTAGCTGTTTGTAGAAATTGTCTTTGTCGTTGGCTTCAATCGTTGGTGCATAAACTTGAATGATTGATAGTTTCACATATTTCGAGAAGAATCTAGCATAAATAATTTTACAGCTGATAGATTTCCATTCCAGCAATGCTTGTTCGGCTTTCTTTGTGATAATTATTGCCACTCCGTGTCTGTGTATGTTGTCTTCTCACGCAGTTTAAAATATACGCAGTTTATAGAGCTTATTAAACGAGTAAACTGGCATCAACGTGTATTATTTTAAAATGTCACACCCTGTTGAATCTTGAACTGAATAAAATACATGTATATATACCGTTATTGAATAGATCTGCTACGATGACGATGCACTGGCCCAGTAAGCCTATGAATCGAAAATAATAACCTGGATCTGAGCAGCCGAAAACATAGATGATTTGACACATGTAGTATGTAAGCTGATTAAACAGAAAACAACTATAGGTTGAATTGCGTTGTGAAAATGGTTGGATTTACGATACAATAGAAGCATACCATTTCACCCCAGTGTTATATTTACATTGCATACTAAATTGCATTTAAGACTGTTTATCTGATTGTTACGTGAGGCGTATTTATGAATCTCGAATGCATTTTACAAACCGCCGAAGCGATGCCAGTGACAGCGATTGATGTGTGGCAGGGTAAAACAAACAACACATTGACACTCATTCATTGACATTGTTCACCTCGTGTTTCTTGAGAATTGTCAAAGCAATTCTAAGTAGGTTTAAGCAGGCCTATTTGGCGTTTCCCCCTGGTGGCAGAAATCGGGGTCCACAACCGACGCCTTATATCCGAATCCTTGTAGTAACGAGGCAGTAACGAGGCACAACTGTACCTACACATGTCCTTCGTATGCACATCTCTTTATCTGTCTAAAAAATGTCATGTATATGTTGATGTGTCCTCCATAGTGACAGTGACGATCTCCCCGACCTGACATCAAGTGACGAGGATGACACTGATGACACTGACAGTGACACCACCAACAACTTGGTAAGAATCTTCTGTCAACAACAATCTTGTTTGTTTTCAAGGAAACTGTTTTCTAAGTGTATTGGTATAACTAAGTTTAAAGTGTTGCGCCAAACCTTATTATGTCTACAAGTGAAATCTAATAAATATAATTATATATTATGAAAAGGAAAACAGATTTGTAACTATGCCATAATAATTTCTTTAAATGTTACATTATAATGTAATGTAATAAATACAATTAGTTATGAGATTGAAAGTGATACGTATGTCATATGCTGTAGGAGAACTTTGGACATATTTTGAAAGTTGTGTTGTATTGAGGATACCAAAGTGGTTGCTAAACATTGCCAAACTAATTTGAAACTTGAATGTATATACGTATGTGTGTTTGTGTATATATATATGTATATATGTTTGTATATATATATATGTGTGTGTGTATGTACATATTTTAGGATACAGCAGACGGGACAGAGCCAGTAGTATTTGCTAACAATTCCATTGATAACTTTTAAGTCCTCTTGCACAAGAATATATGTATGGTTTTCAAAAACATGAATATGGCATTGAAAATACTTGATGAAATGTGTGAGCAATTGTATAAATATTGTTAATGAACCCACGTGGTCTAGATGAGCAACGTGTGGTTTAGATGAGTGACATAAGATCTGGATGGGCGAGATCACTTTATTGTGTATAACAGATTTTACATTCCATATACAGTCGCGCCTCATTATTACGCGCCCCGGATTCAGATATAACGCGGTTGGTCATGGACCCTGATTTTCTGCTGCCAGGGGAAAGTGCCAAATGGGCCTGCTTAAACCTACTTAAAATTGCTTTGACAATTCTCAAGAAACATTAGGCAAACAATGTCAAAAGAACAAGTATCAATGTGTTGTTTGTTTTGCGCTGCCGCCGACTTCAATCGCTGTCGCTGGCTTCGCTTCGACGGTTTGTAAATTGCAATCGAGATTCACAAATACACTCGCGTACGAATCAGATCAACAGTTTTAAATGCATTTAGTATGCAATACCAACATATCACTTGGGTGAAATGACAAGCTTCCATTACATTGTAAATTTAATCGTTTTCGCAACGCGAAACCAATATGCCAAATTCCTAATCCAAGGCTCTAGTAGCTCCCTGGTGGCAGATATGGGAACACCTAAAGCACCTCGTGTACAACGCGGTCCAAAGTCAACCACCGCGTTATAACGAGGCTCGACTGTATATATTAAAGCTTGTTTAAATTTTTAGCTTATTATTTATTTAATTTAGGTTATTATTTTTAATGGCTATTTGTATATACATGTTTTTCACCTGAAATAAAAGTATTCTATTCTATTCTAGCCAGTGTCACAGACGAGACGGACGAAGACGCAGGAGAAGACAAAGACAGATCGACTGTACACGATACCCAGGAACATAGACAGACTGCTGCAGCACGGCTCTGAGGCCCTCCTGCAACACCAGCCAGCCAAGGCCCTGCAGGAGTACACGCAGGCTCAGACTGTCATCGGGAAACTCAAACATGTAGGTTGTCTTCATAAGTGGTATTAATTTTCATGTCTTTAGTTATCTAGCTCAGCGATGCAGTGTTTCACTGGAGGAAATGTGTTGGCGACGTAGGTTTGTCAGTTGTGTGGTTGTTGTCTCTTAAGGTTCAATGACGGCATCCACAGTCGTCATACACTCCCATCCAATGACAGCATCCACAGTCGTCATACGCTCCCATCCAATGACAGCATCCACAGTCGTCATACGCTCCCATCCAATGACAGCATCCACAGTCGTCATACGCTCCCATCCAATGACAGCATCCACAGTCTCATACACTCCCATCCAATGACAGCATCCACAGTCGTCATACACTCCCATCCAATGACAGCATCCACAGTCGTCATACGCTCCCATCCAATGACAGCATCCACAGTCTCATACACTCCCATCCAATGACAGCATCCACAGTCGTCATACGCTCCCATCCAATGACAGCATCCACAGTCTCATACACTCCCATCCAATGACAGCATCCACAGTCGTCATACGCTCCCATCCAATGACAGCATCCACAGTCGTCATACGCTCCCATCCAATGACAGCATCCACAGTCTCATACACTCCCATCCAATGACAGCATCCACAGTCGTCATACGCTCCCATCCAATGACAGCATCCACAGTCGTCATACGCTCCCATCCAATGACAGCATCCACAGTCGTCATACGCTCCCATCCAATGACAGCATCCACAGTCGTCATACGCTCCCATCCAATGACAGCATCCACAGTCGTCATACGCTCCCATCCAATGACAGCATCCACAGTCGTCATACGCTCCCATCCAATGACAGCATCCACAGTCGTCATACGCTCCCATCCAATGACAGCATCCACAGTCGTCATACGCTCCCATCCAATGACAGCATCCACAGTCTCATACACTCCCATCCAATGACAGCATCCACAGTCGTCATACACTCCCATCCAATGACAGCATCCACAGTCTCATACACTCCCATCCAATGACAGCATCCACAGTCTCATACACTCCCATCCAATGACAGCATCCACAGTCGTCATACACTCCCATCCAATGATGGCATCCACAGTCGTCATACGCTCCCATCCAATGACAGCATCCACAGTCGTCATACACTCCCATCCAATGATGGCATCCACAGTCGTCATACACTCCCATCCAATGATGGCATCCACAGTCGTCATACGCTCCCATCCAATGACAGCATCCACAGTCTCATACACTCCCATCCAATGACAGCATCCACAGTCGTCATACGCTCCCATCCAATGACAGCATCCACAGTCGTCATACACTCCCATCCAATGATGGCATCCACAGTCGTCATACGCTCCCATCCAATGACAGCATCCACAGTCTCATACGCTCCCATCCAATGACAGCATCCACAGTCTCATACGCTCCCATCCAATGACAGCATCCACAGTCGTCATACGCTCCCATCCAATGACGGCATCCACAGTCGTCATACACTCCCATCCAATGACAGCATCCACAGTCGTCATACGCTCCCATCCAATGATGGCATCCACAGTCGTCATACGCTCCCATCCAATGATGGCATCCACAGTCGTCATATGCTCCCATCCAATGACAGCATCCACAGTCGTCATACGCTCCCATCCAATGACAGCATCCACAGTCTCATACACTCCCATCCAATGACAGCATCCACAGTCATACACTTCCATCCAATGACACTCCCATCCAATGACATCATCCTCAGTCATACACTTCCATCCAATGACATCATCCTCAGTCATACACTTCCATCCAATGATAGCTTACACAGTCATACACTTCCATCCAATGACATCATCCTCAGTCATACACTTCCATCCAATGACAGCATACACAGTCATACACTCCCATCCAATGACAGCATCCACAGTCGTCATACACTCCTATCTAATGACAGCATCCACAGTCATACACTCCCATCCAATGACAGCATCCACAGTCGTCATACACTCTCATCCAATAACATCATCCTCAGTCTCATACACTCCCATCCAATGACAGCATCCACAGTCATACACTCCCATCCAATGACAGCATCCATAGTCATACACTTCCATCCAGTGACAGAATCCACAGTCATACACACCCATCCAATGACAGCATCATCAGTCATACACTTCCATCCAATGACATCATCCTCAGTCATACACTTCCATCCAGTGACAGCATCCACAGTCGTCATACACTCTCATCCAATGACATCATCCTCAGTCTCATACACTCCCATCCAATGACAGCATCCACAGTCATACACTCCCATCCAATGACAGCATCCATAGTCATACACTCCCATCCAATGACAGCATCCATAGTCATACACTCCCATCCAATGACAGCATCATCAGTCATACACTTCCATCCAATGACATCATCCACAGTCATACACTCCCATCCAATGACAGCATCCACAGTCGTCATACACTCTCATCCAGTGACATCATCCTCAGTCTCATACACTCCCATCCAATGACAGCATCCACAGTCATACACTCCCATCCAATGACAGCATCCATAGTCATACACTTCCATCCAGTGACAGAATCCACAGTCATACATTCCCATCCAATGACAGCATCCACATTCGTCATACACTCCCATCCAATGACAGCATCCACAGTCATACACTCCCATCCAATAACAACATCCACAGTCGTCATAAACTCCCATCCAATGACAGCATCCACATTCGTCATACATTCCCATCCAATGACAGCATCCACAGTCATACACTCCCATCCAATGACAGCATCCACATTCGTCATACACTTCCATCCAATGACCGCAACCACAGTTGCATTTGTTACAATCGCAATCTGTTTCTGACATTAGATCCAAATATTGTGCGTTCCCGTGTAGCAATAATGTTAACAATTCAAAACATAAAATGGGCATATATGTCAGAAGTGTGGCTATATAAGGGAACATTTACACGAGGAGCAGTGACAGCGCGTGCATTTTTTCAAAGGAACAACATTGCTGTCCTAGTGAGTAAACTAATTTCTAAAATACTACATGTTTTCAAAGGAACAACATTGCTGTCATAGTGAGTAAACTAATTACTAAAATACTACATGTTTTCAAAGGAACAACATTGCTGTCCTAGTGAGTAAACTAATTTCTAAAATACTACATGTTTTCAAAGGAACAACATTGCTGTCCTAGTGAGTAAACTAATTTCTAAAATACTACATGTTTTCAAAGGAACAACATTGCTGTCCTAGTGAGTAAACTAATTTCTAAAATACTACGTTTTCAAAGGAACAACATTGCTGTCCTAGTGAGTAAACTAATTTCTAAAATACTACATGTTTTCAAAGGAACAACATTGCTGTCCTAGTGAGTAAACTAATTACTAAAATACTACATGTTTTCAAAGGAACAACATTGCTGTCCTAGTGAGTAAACTAATTTCTAAAATACTACATGTTTTCAAAGGAACAACATTGCTGTCCTAGTGAGTAAACTAATTTCTAAAATGCTACATGTTTTCAAAGGAACAACATTGCTGTCCTAGTGAGTAAACTAATTTCTAAAATGCTACATGTTTTCAAAGGAACAACATTGCTGTCCTAGTGAGTAAACTAATTTCTAAAATGCTACATGTTTTCAAAGGAACAACATTGCTGTCCTAGTGAGTAAACTAATTTCTAAAATACTACATGTTTTCAAAGGAACAACATTGCTGTCCTAGTGAGTAAACTAATTTCTAAAATACTACATGTTTTCAAAGGAACAACATTGCTGTCCTAGTGAGTAAACTAATTTCTAAAATACTACGTTTTCAAAGGAACAACATTGCTGTCATAGTGAGTAAACTAATTACTAAAATACTACATGTTTTCAAAGGAACAACATTGCTGTCCTAGTGAGTAAACTAGTTTCTAAAATACTACGTTTTCAAAGGAACAACATTGCTGTCATAGTGAGTAAACTAATTTCTAAAATGCTACATGCGCTGCCTGGTGATTACATTGGCAGTAGTCGCATGGCGGAAAGAAATGACAGTATTCTCAGTCCTCATACACTTCCATCCAATGACAGCATCCACTGTCATACATTTCCATCCAATGACAGCATCCTCAGTCATCATACACTTCCATCTATTAGCCTTGACCACGGCATAATTTTTGAGGCGAACGATCGCTCCCGCTCCCTATCGCTCCCGCTCCCTGTCGCTCACGCAAAATCAATAATCTAGGGAGCAATTTATCACTCGCGTCAATTGCTAAAATCACTCGCTGCCTGCAAGTGTTCGTCTTAACAAGGAGTTTCTTGAGTATTAGATCCGAGCTACCGAACATGCATATGACTTGATGAGGAGTGTAAAAGTTGATTAAACATTGAAAACGACAATTTTAATAATTGTTCCACTTCGTCTTTCAGTCGCTCTGAACACATAAGTTCACGACGCACATCTCTGCTACCACTTAACATTGATTCAGTTTCGTGTGCGGATGACGAATTCATATTTTTATGCACAGAGTTTGAGTTGTGCGTTTGGCATTATAATGCAGTGGAAATATGCCATTTCACCCCAGTTTATATTGGTGTTCCCTACTAAGCTGCATTTATGACTATAAATTTGATTCTTTTCAAACCGCCTAAGCGAAATCGCACACCAGTGGCAGTGGCGCATCGTGGTCACTGCCACGGGGCACAGACACAGCACACTGCTACTGCACTGGCCTTGCCTAGACTACGCCTATGGTGATTCGAAACCGTTTCACCAATTGGAAGATCCTCTTCCCCTGCAATACACCCAGTGTGTCATCATTACTCCCCTCCACCCAGCTACGAGAGGAAGATCCTCTTTCCCTGCAATACACCCAGTGTGTCATGATTACTCCCCTCCACCCAGCTATGAGAGGAAGATCCTCTTCCCCTGCAATACACCCAGTGTGTCATGATTACTCCCCTCCACCCAGCTATGAGAGGAAGATCCTCTTCCCCTGCAATACACCCAGTATGTCATCATTACTCCCCCCAGTTACAAGAGGAAGATCCTCTTCCCCTGCAATACACCCAGTATGTCATCATTACTCCCCTCAACCCAGCTACAAGAGGACGATCCCCTTCCCCTGCAATACACCCAGTGTGTCATCATTATTCCCCCCAGCTACAAGAGGAAGATCCTCTTCCCCTGCAATACACCCAGTGTGTCATCATTACTCCCCTCCACCCAGCTACAAGAGGACGATCCCCTTCCCTGCAATACACCCAGTGTGTCATCATTATTCCCCCAGCTACAAGAGGAAGATCCTCTTCCCTGCAATACACCCAGTGTGTCATCATTATTCCCCCAGTTACAAGAGGAAGATCCTCTTCCCCTGCAATACACCCAGTGTGTCATCATTACTCCCCTCCACCCAGCTACAAGAGGACGATCCCCTTCCCCTGCAATACACCCAGTGTGTCATCATTATTCCCCCAGCTACAGGAGGAAGATCCTCTTCCCTGCAATACACCCAGTGTGTCATCATTACTCCCCTTCGCCCAGCTACAAGAGAAAGATCCTCTTCCCCTGCAATACACCCAGTATGTCATCATTACTCCCCCAACTACAAGATGAAGATCCTCTTCCCCTGCAATACACCCAGTGTGTCATCATTACTCCCCTTCACCCAGCTACAAGAGAAAGATCCTCTTCCCCTGAAATACACCCAGTATGTCATCATTACTCCCCCCAACTACAAGATGAAGATCCTCTTCCCCTGCAATACACCCAGTGTGTCATCATTACTCCCCTCCACCCAGCTACAAGAGGAAGATCCTCTTCCCCTGCAATACACCCAGTGTGTCATCATTACTCCCCTCCACCCAGCTACAAGAGAAAGATCCTCTTCCCCTGCAATACACCCAGTATGTCATCATTACTCCCCCCAACTACAAGATGAAGATCCTCTTCCCCTGCAATACACCCAGTGTGTCATCATTACTCCCCTTCACCCAGCTACAAGAGAAAGATCCTCTTCCCCTGCAATACACCCAGTGTGTCATCATTACTCCCCCCAACTACAAGATGAAGATCCTCTTCCCCTGCAATACACCCAGTATGTCATCATTACTCCCCTCAACCCAGCTACAAGAGGACGATCCCCTTCCCCTGCAATACACCCAGTGTGTCATCATTATTCCCCCCAGCTACAAGAGGAAGATCCTCTTCCCCTGCAATACACCCAGTGTGTCATCATTACTCCCCTCCACCCAGCTACAAGAGGACGATCCCCTTCCCCTGCAATACACCCAGTGTGTCATCATTATTCCCCCCAGCTACAAGAGGAAGATCCTCTTCCCCTGCAATACACCCAGTGTGTCATCATTATTCCCCCCAGTTACAAGAGGAAGATCCTCTTCCCCTGCAATACACCCAGTGTGTCATCATTACTCCCCTCCACCCAGCTACAAGAGGACGATCCCCTTCCCCTGCAATACACCCAGTGTGTCATCATTATTCCCCCCAGCTACAGGAGGAAGATCCTCTTCCCCTGCAATACACCCAGTGTGTCATCATTACTCCCCTTCGCCCAGCTACAAGAGAAAGATCCTCTTCCCCTGCAATACACCCAGTATGTCATCATTACTCCCCCAACTACAAGATGAAGATCCTCTTCCCTGCAATACACCCAGTGTGTCATCATTACTCCCTTCACCCAGCTACAAGAGAAAGATCCTCTTCCCTGAAATACACCCAGTATGTCATCATTACTCCCCAACTACAAGATGAAGATCCTCTTCCCTGCAATACACCCAGTGTGTCATCATTACTCCCCTCCGCCCAGCTACAAGAGGAAGATCCTCTTCCCCTGCAATACACCCAGTGTGTCATCATTACTCCCCTCCACCCAGCTACAAGAGAAAGATCCTCTTCCCCTGCAATACACCCAGTATGTCATCATTACTCCCCCCAACTACAAGATGAAGATCCTCTTCCCCTGCAATACACCCAGTGTGTCATCATTACTCCCCTTCACCCAGCTACAAGAGAAAGATCCTCTTCCCCTGCAATACACCCAGTGTGTCATCATTACTCCCCTCCACCCAACTACAAGATGAAGATCCTCTTCCCCTGCAATACACCCAGTGTGTCATCATTACTCCCCTTCACCCAGCTACAAGAGAAAGATCCTCTTCCCCTGCAATACACCCAGTGTGTCATCATTACTCCCCTTCGCCCAGCTACAAGAGGAAGATCCTCTTCCCCTGCAATACACCCAGTATGTCATCATTACTCCCCCCAACTACAAGATGAAGATCCTCTTCCCCTGCAATACACCCAGTGTGTCGTCATTACTCCCCTTCGCCCAGCTACAAGAGGAAGATCCGTGGTTTCTGCAGCTGAATTAACTAAGTTTTGGTTGACATAATAAAATTATGTTAAATTACAAAATTAACGAAGGTGACAACATTATTGTTATATTGCACATAAGAGAATATCATGTTATATGCAACCACATTTATTATGCATTGTGTATTTTCTGACCTGTTTCAGTGGAGTGACCTAATGAAAGAACTGGACTATATTGTGTTACTATATGCAGTTGCCACTGCACATATTGACATGCATACATTCAAGGTAAACACCTCATTTCAATAATAATTGTTCACATATTGTGCACATGGTTTCAGTCTGCATGTTTTGTACAACTGCTATTTTATATGATGAAAATATTGTTTTTTAGCATGATATAACATGAGTAGTAAATGCTTGCATATTATGACTTTTGTTTATCACTTTCATGAATCCTCGTTGTTTACAAAGCCATGTTTTCTGTCTGTTTGCAGCATGTACAAGAAGGGTTGACCAAGTACAAGAACATACTGAAGACTCACGAGAAAGTGCCCTTTCCCCTTGTCTACCTCGGCCTTGGCCGGGCGTACCACAGACAGAACAGGTATGTCACTCAAGTATATTGGGCCAGCAACTTGGAATGACAAGAGTTGAAACACAAACGTTTAGTAACAAATGAGACAGATCTATGCATTGCTCGAAAAGCGTAAAAACAGAAACATTTGGAATCCGTGCACATTTCCACTTGTCAGAAATACATGCGAAGTTGCGGTTTGTCTTGTGCATCTAAAGCTTCAGTAGGTTTGTCTTGTGTTTTAAGATATTCAAATGAAACACGACTTTGTTCTTTCCTACTTATTGAGGTTTGTTTTCTCGTTCTACCAATATATGGTCACCTGTGTGGAATATGATGTTGTCTCATTCTACCAATATATGGTCACCTGTGTGGAATATGATGTTGTCACCATGTCTGTGTCTGTGTTCTGGTGCAGGTTTACACAAGCCCTGGTGCCCCTGCGTAAGGGGTTGGCTGAGAACCGAAAGCAGGGCACGCTCAACTGGCCAGGCACCAAGACCATGATAGCAGAGAGTAGACCCCTTCTACTCAAGGTACACAAACTCAAACTAGCAGTCTTCATGTGAACATGTATTTTCATTTATGTTTTAAAATAATTATACAATCAATGTGTGTTTAATTGGATGATAATAATACTTCTTTCTATGAAATTTAAGTTATTTTAGTGCCAACATTAGTCCAAAAATTCTGTACTCACCCTCTGTCAAACTGTGTCCTTGTGTAATCCCTGTCATATGTGTCCTTGTTGCATAATCCCTGTCACGTTTGTCCTTGTTGCGTAATCCCTTCACATGTGTCCTTGTTGCGTAATCCCTGTCACATGTGTCCTTGTTGCATAATCCCTGTCACATGTGTCCTTGTTGCATAATCCCTGTCACATGTCCTTGTTGCATAATCTCTGTCACATGTGTCCTTGTTGCATAATCCCTGTCACATGTGTCCTTGTTGCATAATCTGTCACATGTGTCCTTGTTGCATAATCCCTGTCACATGTGTCCTTGTTGCATAATCCCTGTCACATGTGTCCTTGTTGCATAATCCCTGTCACGTGTCCTTGTTGCATAATCTCTGTCACATGTGTCCTTGTTGCATAATCCCTGTCACATGTGTCCTTGTTGCATAATCTATGTCACATGTGTCCTTGTTGCATAATCCCTGTCACATGTGCAGTACTTCTGCAACTGCTTGCAGGTATAATCCCTGTCATCGTGTTTCAGGTTGCTATAACTGGAAGAGTTAATGTGTCCTGTTGTATAATCCCTGTCCACCTATGTGTCCTTGTTGCATAATCTCTGTCACATGTGTCCTTGTTACAAAGTAGAGATCTATGAGTCAGACCTCGACTTCAAGGTAGGTTCACGCCATTGTTGTGTTTTTGTCTATACAACTCTTGTGAATGAGTTATCTTAGTCCTTGTATCAACTTTGGTAGTGGGCCCTATGCACCTTAATACATGAATTATCCATGTAGATAATTAGCTCCAGGTAGTAGGTTTCTTGGTTCGCTCGCTTTTCACATGTTAAATTTAATTGTTTAAAAATACAGATTTTAGGTGTTTGATGTTTTTCTTTATTGAAAAGTGGTTTATATCTTATTGTAACTGTTTGGTGATGAAATGTTGTACTTTTCTGATGAGCATTAGTTGCAGTTTAAACCATTTATGTGAAAGCTTATAACCAATACATACGTGTAACCCGCTCTCCTGAGATATGTGTCAACCTTGTTTTTAAACATATTCACGCTGCAGTTATACAATCTGTAGACAATTTGTTCCATTCATTTATTGTCCTTTGTGAGAACTAGTACTTCCTGATATGCAATCTGTGCTGATCCTTTACTAATTTTACCTATGTCTATGCCTCTAGTTCTGCTATCTTTCATGATTGAAAAAAACATATTTCTATCAATATTTTCATACCCATTCAATATCTTAAAATTTGTAATGTGATATCCTCTTAACCTCCGTGTCTCTAGGGTTGTTAAACCACTTTCTTTTAGGCGTTCTTCACAACTAAGGTCTCTCAGTTCTGGAATCATTTTGTATCTTAATAGCTTTAATCTGATCTCCTAAACTTCTTTCATGGCTTTTTTGAAAAAAAAAACACCTATTTCACCTGTACTAACTGCCTTCATACAAACACTTATTTTTGCATATAAGTGACATTACTTTCTATTTTACAGTATTGGTTATAAATTTCATTGCTTGAAACTGTATTTTAACACTCTGAATATTTTATATGTCAGCTTAATATATTGAATATTTTGAGGTTTTAATCTACAAGTCTACATATAGTGACATTACTTTTTATTTTACAGCATTGATATTAATTATCATTTTTTTTTCTGTATTTTAACATTTTATGTTTAGCTTCATTTAACTTAATTACATTTATTGAATATTTTAAGCATTTAGTCCCCGTGTAGTTTTATTATGTGAAGCGCTTTGATTGGTAATCATTTACCTAAAAAGCACTATATGAAGAACCTCTATTATTATTATTATCTATTTAAAAGCTGTGTTGTTTTTCAGGGTTATGTAGTGACGCACTGTTTTGACCACTGTACTGTGGCATACCATACGGATTGTTTTTCAGGGTTATGTAGTGACGCACTGTTTTGACAACTGTACTGTGGCATACCATACAGATTGTTTTTCAGGGTTATGTAGTGATGCACTGTTTTGACCACTGTACTGTGGCATGCCATACAGATTGTTTTTCAGGGTTATGTAGTGACGCACTGTTTTGACCACTGTACTGTGGCATACCATACAGATTGTTTTTCAGGGTTATGTAGTGATGCACTGTTTTGACCACTGTACTGTGGCAAGCCATACAGATTGTTTTTCAGGGTTATGTAGTGACGCACTGTTTTGACCACTGTACTGTGGCATACCATACAGATTGTTTTTCAGGGTTATGTAGTGATGCACTGTTTTGACCACTGTACTGTGGCATGCCATACAGATTGTTTTTCAGGGTTATGTAGTGATGCACTGTTTTGACCACTGTACTGTGGCATGCCATACAGATTGTTTTTCAGGGTTATGTAGTGACGCACTGTTTTGACCACTGTACTGTGGCATGCCATACAGATTGTTTTTCAGGGTTATGTAGTGATGCACTGTATTGACCACTGTACTGTGGCATACCATACGGATTGTTTTTCAGGGTTATGTAGTGATGCACTGTTTTGACCACTGTACTGTGGCAAACCATACGGATTGTTTTTCAGGGTTATGTAGTGATGCACTGTTTTGACCACTGTACTGTGGCATGCCATACGGATTGTTTTTCAGGGTTATGTAGTGATGCACTGTTTTGACCACTGTACTGTGGCAAGCCATACAGATTGTTTTTCAGGGTTATGTAGTGACGCACTGTTTTGACCACTGTACTGTGGCATGCTATACAGATTGTTTTTCAGGGTTATGTAGTGACGCACTGTTTTGACCACTGTACTGTGGCATGCCATACGGATTGTTTTTCAGGGTTATGTAGTGACGCACTGTTTTGATCACTGTACTGTGGCATACCATACAGATTGTTTTTCAGGGTTATGTAGTGACGCACTGTTTTGATCACTGTACTGTGGCATGCCATACGGATTGTATTTCAGGGTTATGCCTCTATTTCTGCTATCTTTCATGATTGAAAAAACATATTTCTATCAATATTTTCATACCCATTCAATATCTTAAAATTTTAATGTGATATCCTCTTAACCTCCGTGTCTCTAGGGTTGTTAAACCACTTTCTTTGAGGCGTTCCTCACAACTAAGGTCTCTCAGTTCTGGAATCATTTTGTATCTTAATAGCTTTAATCTGATCTCCTAAACTTCTTTCATGGCTTTTTTGAAAAACTTAAAACACACCTATTTCACCTGTACTACCTGCCTTCAGGGTTATACAAACACTTATTTTTGCATATAAGTGACATTACTTTCTATTTTACAGTATTGGTTATATTTCATTGCTTGAAACTGTATTTTAACACTCTGAATATTGTTTTTCAGGGTTATGTAGTGACGCACTGTTTTGACCACTGTACTGTGGCGTACCATACGGATTGTTTTTCAGGGTTATGTAGTGACGCACTGTTTTGACCACTGTACTGTGGCGTACCATACGGATTGTTTTTCAGGGTTATGTAGTGACGCACTGTTTTGATTACGTGAAGCGCTTTGATTGGTAATCATTTACCTGAAAAGCACTATATGAAGAACCTGTATTATTATTATTATCTATTTAACAGCTGTGTTGTTTTTCAGGGTTATGTAGTGACGCACTGTTTTGACCACTGTACTGTGGCGTACCATACGGATTGTTGGAAGGACATCAAAGGGAAACTGAGAACTTCAGATAAGGTCTGTCACTACCCAATGTCAATGTTAATTAATAATGATAATAAAATAATCACATATGACGGTATATTTTTTAATGCAGTAAAGATAGATACAAAAATAAGTAAAAATGTATAGCTCAGAAGTGTAAGAAAGGACTTGGGTAAACTCACTGCCTCAGGCAATAAGCCACAACTTACTAATAGTTACACATGTTCACATGATTTGAGGTGTAAATATTGAATAGTGTGAAGTAATTATGCTGGAGCGACTTTAGGAGGACTCCTGAAGGCCCGGGTTTTCCAGTTTAACTTAGTGCTGTGATATCTCATTTAGTTGAGTGATTGGTAAATACTGACATTTAGCCAAATATGATCAACCATTGTATGGTACGTGCAACTGATGACCAATTAACAATTACTTTACTTGCCACAAGGCAGGCGTTAACGCTGAGTCCTGTTCTGGTAGGCTGATATAGAGTAAACATTTAAAAAAAAATTTATTTCAGTGTTTTACCCCAGATTGTGGGGCGGATATCAAGGAGATACTTAGCTATGACGAGGACTGTACCCCTCACAAGGTGAGATGTTACTTCACAGCAAAGTTCCCTTGTGTGGTCTATACAAGTGCTAAAAGTGCCTTAGGCATTGGTCGTCCATATTTTAATGCTGTCTGTATGATTAAAGTCATTGTTCTATCTATGAAATATGTGTGCCCATCAATAAATAAATACAAACTGGCATTTTGGTGACGTAGTTCTGTCAACAGTTAAATTCTTCTGTGATTTGATGATGGCAAAGTGCTTAATAATCTCATGAAATAATTGTAGAAGGTATGTCTTCTGACTAAGCATCTAGTTATGATATATGGTTTATATTTATGTGCTTTGCCCTGTTGCTAGTTCAGTATTATTTGAATGATTGATATAGTTTGTGTCTTGTGTTCTCAGCCCATGAACTTAATGTGTGAATGTTTCTCCACTCAGAAAGGCAATGACAGATGTGTGACTGTGCCAAAAGAGAAGAAGAAGATGGTTAAGATGAAGCTGTCAAGGTATAAGGAGAAGTTTGTTAAGATGGAGCCGTATAAGGAGAAGTTTGTTAAGATGGAGCCGTCAAGGTATGACGAGAAGTTTGTTAAGGCGTCGCTTGGGTCTAAACACATTTTATTTTCTTATTTCATTATCACTGAACCTACAGAGCTGAAACTTGCATAGATTGCAAGTCCAGGTAAGAGTAATGCTGTGAATTTTTTTCAGAAAGTTTCATACATATTTTCCCACGGTATGCAGCCATCTTGGATTGAATGTTGCGTGTGACTTATATCAGTAACCATTGGATTTAGAGGACTCAAATTTGGTGTGTAGTTACTCCACATAACCCCAATGAAAACAGTCAGTTGACATTCCAAGTTTTCAAAAAACTTTTGTTTTCATGATTTTTTTACATCTGAATGTATTTTTTCATCATGAAATTTTACATTGATGGTTCATTATATAAAATATAAATAATGTTTTCTAAAAAGTTACTACATAGTTTTCAAGAGCATACTATCAAGAAACACTGTAGAAAGTTTCAAGTAATTCTGTCAAACAATAGCCGAGATAAGTGACACGGGAGGCAGTAGGTGTGAGGGAAAACATGTTTTTGAGAAAATCGTGTTCAAAGTTTATGTACATTGGCACATACATTTCAACATCTGACAAGCAACCTAGATGATTGAAACTTTGCATACATATTACTGAATGTATAATCTATCAAAAGGCAAAGTTAAGAGTCATTGGCACACAAGTTCCGAGTACCCGACACCCATGTCCATCGTTGCCGACACAGCTGATCTCACCACGACAAATGGGACATTCGTCGCCTGAGTCCCATCGATACAGTCTGATGACAGAGTTGCATTGATGACCTTGTCGCAACTGGTGCAGAAAGTCTCGAGGCCACACACCATGCCGAGGGTGCGGTGCGGTCGACAGCTGGGGTGGAGAGTGTATGCTTCCTACACAACGTGCATAGCAGGTTCGCAACAAGTGATGGCAACACGGCACAGCGTACAAGTTCTGTTGAAAGATCTCCATCAGCATCTGTCTCATCCTCAACCAGGAATCGCGGGACACCTATCTCCTCCAGAAGATCTGCATAAGCAAACTTCCGTTCAGTGGCAGACAGTCTCCGAGACGGATCAGCTGGTACTGTTGATGACCGCCTTAATGCCTGGAAAAAATACACGATATAAACGTATTTCATAAACAAAAAGTATCCAAGACATATTCAACAACAAAAGCCCCCCCTTACTACGTATGCAGGGGTATGGCATTGAATGCAATTTATTTTATTGGCATTGCTATATTATACACACACACACGCGCGCGCGTGTATATAGGCTATGTATACGATAATTACCAGGGCAAATTGTAGTAATATAATAAACCATAGCTACAACTCTGCTTCTGAAGTGCCTGGATGGCCCCTGGGCCTGAATGTCAACACAACCACGAACATCAACAGCATGAACTAGATCAGCATCAAATCGTTTATACAGTAATAGTTATGCCACAAAGGCTAACGATGTTTGGATAAAACACAAGTGAACATATGAAATGTCATAATTAAACTTACACTGCGTGCCATTCTCGCTGGCACCATGGACGGTGATGGTCGAAGAAGACGAAGTAGTCGCCGCAGGTTCATTGGCGAATTCAACCCTCGATGCCTTTGCATCGCGCATTAACTGCAACGATGCAAACTTTCGCTGCCTCCCAGTACCGTAACTGCCTACTCGCTTTCGACCAAACGGCATAATGTCGTTTTACAAAGCGATATAAATGAACGAAACTCATGGGATAAAAAAGTCAATCAAATCGAACGTAGCTGGTATTTCAAGCTGACGTCAGAGGATGGAAATTAGTATTACAACCAATTAGAGCGCTTGATTTGAGGGAATCCGACATCACGTGGTGATGTCCGGCGAATCGTCATGGCATTCCCCATTCCTTTGTCACTGAGATGGTTCAGAGGCGGTCATTTATAGTCGGAATTACTCGGATATCTCCGGGCACATTTTAAAACTGTTTGTACCATCATACAGAGCGAAAATGGGGCTTTCCCGTGATATGCGCCATGTTGGAATGGCAGCGTTTTCCGGCATGCAGTGGCTCACAGAAAATCATCTAATGTCCCATTAGTCTCGGTTCATTTGACATAAACAAAGACTTAGCAATGATAGGCATCATACAAAAGACACGTTTTATGACAGAAACGTGTTTATTTCGACAGTGCAACTTACATGAATGGCAAGTTGAATAATATTTATACACGGAAATAGCAACAACTCGAAATTCATTTTATTGTCAAAAATCCGTCAAATCCGACCCGAGTCTCCCGTTAAGATGAAGCCGTCAAGGTATAAGGAGAAGTTTGTTAAGATCAAGCCGTCAAGGTATAAGGAGAAGTTTGTTAAGATGAAGCTGTCAAGGTATAAGGAGAAGTTTGTTAAAATGAAGCCGTCAAGGTATAAGGAGAAGTTTGTTAAGATGGAGCCGTTAAGGTATGACGAGAAGTTTGTTAAGATGAAGCCGTCAAGGTATAAGGAGAAGTTTGTTAAGATGAAGCCGTCAAGGTATAAGGAGAAGTTTGTTAAGATGAAGCCATCAAGGTATAAGGAGAAGTTTGTTAAGATGAAGCCGTCAAGGTATAAGGAGAAGTTTGTTAAGATGAAGCCGTCAAGGTATAAGGAGAAGTTTGTTAAGATCAAGCCATCAAGGTATATGGAGAAGTTTGTTAAGATGAAGCCGTCAAGGTATAAGGAGAAGTTTGTTTTTATATAGTGCATGTTACAAACACATTCTTAGAACAATAGTGAAGTCATCATTGATACAGTATAAGGGTGCAGGGCAGCAGTATGTCGCCACAGCCAATCATTATTGTCTTGGTATTTGTCCAACCTACATGGATGGATGGATGGATGGATTCCCTGATGAAAATCACCTACCAATGTATACAAATATTTCTGAAGATTAATGAAAGTTGAAGTGTTCTAATCAATCTTTTGCGTGTCATTAAATATTGCCTAAAATAGGCTTGGGCAAGGATTTCAGAAAAAAACATGATATTCAGCATAACATAACTCTTTAATTTACGGGTCAAACAGCATCATGTCCAATATTCACGGAGACGGGTACTCAGGAGTAGTCTGTACACAAAATATCTTAGGGAGGGTTGCACAGATTTTGAGATAAAAAAATGGCATTCAGACAAATACAAATGTGGACAAATGGAAGATCATTTTATTACAGATTCAAATAGAGGAAATTCATAGCTTTAAAATGACACCAAGATGAACAGTGCATTTTACTCCTGGGCCAATATGTACTACTTGAAGTGTAGACGTTCATGGAATAACAGTTCCGAGAAAATCAGCTTTAAAAAAGTGGCATTGCAAAATTGCTTTTCCCATAGTAACCATGTATTTATAATGCTCCAAATGTTGTGAAATTTTGCTTCCATGGCACTTCCACAAAGTTAAACACCTGTTGGGCTTTGATAAGGACAGCAGTGACACCGGAGTGATGCTCACCTGTGTCATTGTCGTTGTCGTCCTGGAGCCTCAACTGGTGACAGCAGATGTAGATGCACTCGCTGGAGCATCTCCTTCCTCCCTGGAGCCTCAACTGGGGACAACAGATGTAGATGCACTCGCCGGAGCATCTCCTTCCTTCCTGGAGCCTCAACTGGGGACAGCAGATGTAGATGCACTCGCTGGAGCATCTCCTTCCTTCCTGGAGCCTCAACTGGTGACAACAGATGTAGATGCACTCGCTGGAGCATCTCCTTCCTCCCTGGAGCCTCAACTGGTGACAACAGATGTAGATGCACTCGCCGGAGCATCTCCTTCCTCCCAGTCGTTGTCACATTCTGTCATTGAATGAACAGTGCCATTTAGATTTGGTTATGACTTATGTAAAAATAACGAATCCTAAAAATAAATGCCAGTGGGGTCATTTGTTATAATTGGTCATAAAATAGGCATGGAAGTGGGACCCTTTACTAGCTCAGCTTTAAGTTAAATAAACTATGTAATATGTAAGCTGAGTGAATGTTCTCAAAATAATGTATACCCTATTATTAATACTGAATATCTTTGTTTAGGTAGTCAGTATTGGACTTGGCCTTGGCTTACCCCCTAGCACAGTCGACTACGCCTTTTCTTATCGTAATTAGGCCCATCATACTTGTCGATTCTTAGTCCTGCAAGTGTAGATTAACTTGATTATTTTGTGTACGCAGGACCTGTCAACCTGACACTCAGTAACTTCATACGTCAACAAAACACAGACTTACCAGCATCTCCATCATCTCCAGCATCTCCGTCATCTCCATCATCTCCAGCATCTCCGTCATCGGAACTCGCTTCTGAATTGTCCAGAGCAAAGTAATTCACAATCAGGGCAGCTAAATTTCTGTCATCCATATTACATCCCCTCACATGATCTGGCTCAGTAGCTAAGTAAGCTTCTTTCGATGCCATCATATAAACTGTTGAACGATAACAGTGAGCGAAAATGGCAGACAATGATGAACGTAATGTAAACTCGGTAACTGCACATGCTTGCTTATGTTTTCGGCCAATCAGTTAGCGCTCTGCAACTTCCATAGCAACAACATCACTTTGTTGTTGGATGAACTAAATAGGAGTTGTTTCATTGGTTTAGAGTAAGAAACTTCCAATGACACGTGTTATGATGTAATAAGCTTTCCAGTCATTTATAACATATGGGGTTTCCCATTTGTACGCACACGAAGAGAGTTGATCAAAAAACGCGTAAAAATGGCTGTGTTTCAGACTTCTAAACCTCAGCACTAATCAGGGGCTTTCATAAAGTGCTAAATATTACTTGTCTGAACAGTCTTTCAGCCATAAATGGATGTATAGAAAGATGGATGATTTTGCTGATCAATTCTGTCATTAACCTATGCATGTTAGGCTCCTGCACCGAACAGAACCTTGCGAAAAGCACCTGGTTTTGGCACGCTGTATCACATATATGGTCAATTAAACAAGTTTTATTCTGTTAAATGGAATTTTTTTATTTGATTTTTAGTGACATTGTATTTACACCAGCAATCTAACCAGAGGATACTCTGGTATCAAATCCAAAGTTAAAATCAACTCAAACTTGTCAAATTGCAATTCAAAATAACACTGAGAGCAATCAACAAACATACTAAGAAAACTGAACTGTTAGTATTATAGTTTACTAAGATAGATAGACCCCTCTAGATAATAATAGGCTAGTCCAAGCGCCACCGCGGGCACCACATAAACGTGGCTATTAGTGTTGATCATTTGTGGAGTCATTCTAGTAAACATTTGTGGAGTCATTCTAGTAAACATTTGTGGAGTCATTCTAGTAAACATTTGTGGAGTTATTCTAGTAAACATTGTTGCGTATCATTATCTATAAATACTTGTACAGATAAAACAAGTCAGATGAAAATAACATTTATTGGATCACACACGCAATGAAGACAATCGCGAATATTTTCTGTCAACTTTCACGGCAGGCACACCCACAAATTAAAACACATTATATATTTTGCGCCAAGCTTTAGAACGAAGCATGATTACGAGAAATTTTGTTGCATTGCCAAAATCATAGCGAGTCGTTTTTGACGGGCCTCGGACCTACCGAACGCAGGTTAGATAGGCTTTTATAAAACCCTTTAAAATTCATAATAATAAAGTTATGGAACTGAAACGTGGCACATAAACACATGACATAATGGCTTTTTCAGTGATATATTTTTTATTGGAATACAACAAATGGTAATGGTTGAGTCCATACAGAAGTCGTGACATTTTCTTTGAAAAATCCTTGCTCAAGTATTATCTAAAATAGGCAAAAAAATGCCCTCAACTATGAATGCCAACTGTGGACTGCCGGAATTATATAATTGTCCACAACTATGAATGCCAACTGTGGACTGCTGGAATTATATAACTGTCCACAACTATGAATGCCAACTATTGCCTGCAGGAATTCTATAACCGTCCATGACACTTATGTACTTTAACTTCTAGTCAGAGAAAGATTGCTCGGAAGATGGAAAAACTGGCCATGAGGCGACAAAGGAAGCAGGAGGCCAGGGAGGAACGGGAGAACCCAGTCGTGCCGGAAGACAAGACAGTCAAAGATAACAGAGAGATGGAAAGTAAAAGTGCTGATTTGGTCCATTCTCAAACAGGTAACTACCTTGTCTTGCAACAGTCTAAGTTTACAGCACATATTTTTGTGTTATTTAATCCGTCCATCCGTACGTATGTCCGTCCGTCTAGGTGTTTGTTACACTGGATAAATGTTGTAGTGAACATTGTGAAATGTTTTTAACTTGTATCAGATTTTATGAACAATTTGGTTTTGGTACAAATTTCTACCTAAACAAAATCATATATTGTAACCCTTGTTGAAAACATGATATTTTCACCCATGTGTAAACAATAAAAGAACACCCTTGAATGGATAGATGATCCGGTTTCTTGGTTATTAATATTAATCATAATTACCTCTCAAGAAACTTGCAGTTTGTTCTGGATATTTCGACTGCATCTCGCAGTCTTCTTCAGCAGACTGAAGTTATAATAAAAGCGTCAACAATCCTGAGAAAAGCAGAGAAGAAATTGTTAAACATCAGAATTTCTCAGTGCCATTTTACGGTGAACAAATTACAAGATGAAAAAGAATTGCTAGAAGCGAACCTACGTACGAAACTAATAGAAACAGAAATGGAGGAAGTGACAGCGTTCATCGAGCATGCGCACGAAACTACTTTCTGGGAAACGCGGGAAAGACAACAACGAAAATTTGATCAACTGTTATCCAAACAACAACACGGAGCGGACAGTCCACAACTAGATGACCCAGACAACATCACATAGAGGTGGGTCATTAATCTAGCGAACAGACATTTAGACAGTGACGAAGTCAGCCTATTGAAGAAAGGTTTAAATTTTGCGGTTACCCCACAGAACCTTCCCATAGATGATCTGATAATGACAACAGAACTAGCATGTAAGAACATCAAAGAAAAACACAGGGCTGATGGGTTGAGATGTGAGGTAGCTAAAGCCATGATGAAACGCAAAGCCAAAAAAAAGAGATCTAACATATCACTGGAAGAGAGGAAAGCACTTCAAACTTTACATAGCGACAAGACGATCAAGATTCTACCAGCAGACAAGGGTAGAGCAACTGTGATTATGAAGGCCACAGATTACGGCACAAAGATTGCTGGACTATTAGTAGACGACACCACCTACAAGAAATTGGAAAGGGACCCCACCAAAGTTTACAAAAGTAAACTAGTCAACACCATGAAAGAGTGGAAAAGAACCAAGACGATCTCGGATGCCCTATACTACAGGATCTACCCTACATCAGAAACAGTCCCAAAATTCTATGGATTGCCTAAGGTCCACAAGAACAATGTACCATTAAGACCTATAGTAACAAGTATAGGTAGCATCACATACAAGACAGCAAAGTTCCTAGCCAGCATTTTGAGCCCACTAGTTGGAAAAACAGAACATTTTGTGAAAAACAGCACACAGTTTGTAAAGAAAATCAAAGAGTTGGAAGTTCCACCAGGGAGGAAATTGGTGTCTTTTGATGTGACAGCCCTGTTCACGAGTATCCCTGTGACAGAGGCAGTATCAGTGATAAAGGACCGACTAAACCAGGATACAACACTGAAAGACAGATGTGAACTATCAGTAAATCAGATCATCACACTGTTAGAAATCTGTCTGAACACCACATATTTCATTTATGATGGAGTATTCTACAAACAGAAGAAGGGAGCAGCCATGGGTTCACCGGTCTCTCCGATAGTGGCAAACCTATACATGGAACATTTTGAGGAAAGAGACACCAGGGAAGCACCTCATCCTCCAGACATCTGGTTGAGGTATGTAGATGACACATTCACAGTATTACAAGAGAGCGAAGTAGAGCATTTCACACACCATCTGAATTCAATGGACGAGAACATTAAGTTCACGGTAGAACCAGAACAGGACAATACGTTAGCCTTTCTAGACACGTGTGTATGCCTAAATGATGATGGATCAACCAAGGTCAAGATATATCGGAAAGCAACCCACACGGACCAATATTTGAACTGGGATTCTAATCACCACCTAGAACACAAACGATCAGTGGTCAGGACACTCCTCCAAATGGCAGAAAACATGATAACAGAAGAAGAAGACAAGAACACAGAGGTGGACCACATCAAGAAAGTGCTGAAAGCAAACGGTTACAAAACTTGGATGTTTAACACCACACAACCAACGAGAAGGAAGGAGAACACTACCACAGAAACCAGCAGAAGACAACATGCCATAGGTCTGCCCTACATTAGTAAACTATCAGAACAAGTAGCAAGGATTTTCAAGTCCTATAACATCCCGGTTTACCACAAACCTATCAACACCCTGAGGTCACTGTTGGTACACCCAAAAGACAGAACAGCAAAGGCAGCAAAGTGTGGGGTAGTATATGACATACAATGCCCAGAATGTGACCAACACTATATAGGAGAAACAGCCAGAACACTTGGCACAAGAATTAAAGAACATCTATCTTGTCGCCAACCCCTATCAGCTATAAGTGAACACAAACTGAACACAGGCCATCAGTACTCTATGAAGGACGTCAATATTCTAGACCACGAGGAGAACTGGCACAGGAGAAAAATAAAGGAGGCAATTAACATCCACAGAAAGAAACCTATGCTGAACCGAGACGTCGGCCAGGAGCTCCCACCAGTCCTACTCCAGCTTGTGTCACGACATTGGTCATGTGACACATCCGTAACTTCAGTCTGCTGAAGAAGACTGCAAGATGCAGTCGAAATATCCAGAACAAACTGCAAGTTTCTTGAGAGGTAATTATGATTAATAAAAGAACACTTGGAGAGAGTTGTTTGGTCTATCCAGAAATACCAGGTATTGGTGGTTGAGATGCTAAAGACATGCCATAAAATGTCATTCTGTGTGTGTAGCTGTGAGTGCGTCAGGTGATGGAGCCAACACAAGCAACGGACCCAAGGCGATTATGGCGGTATTACACCACGGCCCGGGGGGAGACGGAGGGGAGGAGGCAGACTTGTTTGTGGTAAGACTGGGCACTCTCACTAGTTTGTGGTAAGACTGGGCACTCTCACTTGTTTGTGGTAAGACTGGACACTCTCATTTGTTTGTGTTAAGACTGGGCACTCTTACTTGTTTGTGGTAAGACTGGGCACTCTTACTTGTTTGTGGTAAGACTGGGCACTCTTACTTGTTTGTGGTAAGACTGGGCACTCTCACTTGTTTGTGGTAAGACTGGGCACTCTCACTTGTTTGTGGTAAGACTGGGCACTCTCACTTGTTTGTGGTAAGACTGGGCACTCTCACTTGTTTGTGGTAAGACTGGGCACTCTCACTTGCAATGTTCATGATTTTTTCCACAGTTTCTCAACAATGACAGGTCCAATATCTGATAACAAAACTAAACAAATGTTTCGCTGCTACCAGATAATTACTAATTAATTAATTATGCTCCAATATCAAATGACCCAAGTGTTAGTGCAAATCACGAAACCATTCAGGAAAAAATTAACTTTCCAATATATTCTGGTTTGTAAGCCAAGAAATTGGGCCTCATTTTAGTCAGATGTTATAATTGATATGGAACTGATTGCACTGTCCATTTTACTGTTAATTTTGAGGTGTTGCAAATGTTACAGATTCAGAATGCTTAACTAAAACGCAAGTCGTTTAACCAATTAATAAAAAATCGATGACATGAGATGAAGGGGTGGCCATTTGACAGAGGGGGGGGAAATTCCACCATGAAGTCCACACCCGGGGCTGTTTATTTCATATGAAATATACAGCCAAGGGTGAGGATTTAAGGGTTTGAAAATGTTATCTCACACTGGCAGTGATGACAATGTACTACCCAGGATGCTGCTGCTTCTACTAGGGTTCAAAGACGACCCACAAACCCAAGAACAAGAGGAAGAAAGGGGGATTCAAAACATCCAAAGTCACTATGTCACTGGGAGAGTTTCGTGGTGACACAAATGAAGATGACGTGTCAGAGACGGATTATGGCTTGATGGGACTTGATGACTTTGACGACTGTAATTATGGGTGAGATACCGTATGGTTTGCCATAAAGAATAAAGATATTTGTGGTTATGTATTTTGGGTTCTTTGTTAGCCTGTTAGTACTGTAGTACACTAAGTAGTACACTAAGTAGTACACTAAGTAGTACACTAAGGAGCAGCAGTGCCAAAACATTGCTGTTACGGCGCCATTGCTGTCACTGCATCATTGCTGTCACGGCGCCATTGCTGGCATGGCGTCATTGCTGTCATGGCGCCATTGCTGTCACTGCATCATTGCTGTCACAGCGCCATTGTTGGCATGGCGTCATTGCTGTCACAGCACCATTGCTGGCACTGCGTCATTGCTGTCACGGCACCATTGCTGGCACTGCGCCATTGCTGTCACGGCACCATTGCTGGCACTGCGCCATTGCTGTCATGGTGCCATTGCTGGCACGGCGCCATTGCTGTCACGGCGCAATTGCTGGCACTGCACCATTGCTGTCAAGGTGCCATTGATGCCAGGGCGCCATTGCTGGCACGGCACCATTGCTGGCACGGCGCCATTGCTGTCACGGTGCAACATAATGCTTTATGATGATTTAGTTTTCACATACATAGACTAACATGGTAAATAAAAGTAAATTTTCCACCAGTGGTAGACAGTCTTAATAGTGTAACTGCTGAACATGAATTAAGTCACTTACTGTAAATTTTACATGATATATTGGGAAATACAGTAAACACTTATGTGTAGTATATTAGGCCAATTACCGTAAATACTACTTAGTTTATTTGAAAACACAGCACAATTTATGTTTATGTATGTATGTATGTACATGTCTCTCGTAAGTGAGATTATCACAAAAGAAAACCAAGGGTCCATGTAGTTCCAAATGTCACATCGTTATTTCTCTCAGTTACAGGTATTCCCTGCTGGTTTGAATGACCAGTTGTCAGTTTTCATTTCCATTAGCCTCCTCTGCTCCAAATGGTCAGATGTTAAATTTTCTCATAATATGAAGTTAGTTCCTCTGCTACTCTGAAAATAGCCAGTTGTTTATTTCCTGTTATCCCTCTGCTTCTGAAATAGTCAGATGTTTATTTTCTCATTGGCAGTTATGCTCCTGCTGTTCCAAATAGTCATGTTTATTTTCATATCTCCAGTTATGCCCCTGCTGTTCCAAATGGTCATATGTTTATTTTCATATATCCAGTTATGCCCCTGCTGTTCCAAATGGTCATATGTTTATTTTCATATCTCTAGTTATGCCCCTGCTATTTCAAAAGATCATGTTTATTTTCATATCTCCAGTTATGCCCCTGCTATTCCAAATGGTCATGTTTATTTTCATATCTCCAGTTATGCCCCTGCTATTCCAAGTGGTCATATGTTTATTTTCATATTTCCAGTTATGCCCCTGCTATTCCAAAAGGTCATGTTTATTTTTGTATCTCCAGTTATGCCCCTGCTATTCCAAGTGGTCATATGTTTATTTTCATATATCCAGTTATGCCCCTGCTATTCCAAATGGTCATATGTTTATTTTTAATATTTCCAGTTATGCTCCTGATGTTCTGAATGGCTACATAGACACCCCCACCACAGAAACTACCATCACCAAAGACACACTTTTCTCGTAAGTACTGACGGCTGGTTTTTAATGAATGTGCTCTAATGAGTGTGCTCTAAAATGTGTGCTCTAATGAGTGTGCTCTAATGAGTGTGCTCTAAAATGCACTTTGAATAACATCAGTGAGTTTAACATCAGTGATTTATAAATTATTAGAAAGGTTAATCAAAGACCATATGGTGGACTTCCTTGTTAGGAATATATTATTAACCTGATGCACCCTGAACACCGAAATTTCGGTGTTGGGGTGTAGTGTTCATATTGATCGCTATAATGCGCCACGCTCGTTCGCTTTGGTTATGCTGTTGGTGCCCGGATGAAAACAACACGTGCGGACGTTTTGAGCCGTTTCTCGAATCGATCCGTCAGTTATTAGTATTTTTGCAAATTTTGGAAAGTGACCGATATTTTGTCAACGTTTTACGATTCATGGTTATGAAGACTACGAGCGGGCATTGCATCTGTTAGGTTTTACATCCAATAATTCGTATGTAAATGACATTAGTAGCGGCCAAGACAACAACATCGATGTGTCAATGATGTGTTTTTACTGTATTCATTGTCTTTTGACGTAACATTTGACTCACATTTGCAGAATTACTGCATTTATATTCCTTGAATTTTTCTTTTCTTTTCCATCAGTTATTATACTACAATACATGGTGTGCTCTGATATATGTCAATAGATTACATGTACCTATGAAACATTCATTATTATGCATTTTGTGAACAGTTTTGTGTGCTTTATATGTATATATGCGATCAACCAAAATCGTAGTACTTGCATGTTAATTGTAATATTTCACAGGTAAATGCAGATATTATTATAATTTCTCTTGCTGCTCATAGAGGACATGTAGGCCTACCTTGCAGTACCAAGCTTGCCTCATTTTGTGCTTTATTGTGTCCATGAGTGACGAAATAAAACTAGATTTCATATTTAATTTTTCACTTTGCGATTGTTTACATATGCTAATTATATGCTAATTAGCCACAGTTAATCATAACATTGATAGTGTTATTACCATTGGTAAGATAAATATTCTGTGATTCAGAATATGTATATATTGTAAGGGTTTTGATGAAGACTATGTCTTACAGTGCATTTCATAATCCCATGGGTTGAAACAAAATCAACTCCCCCAGAAATTCAGGGCTTATCAGGTTAAATCCATCTCAACATGGATTCCTAAAAGCGAGATTATGCTTAAGAAATATGTTATGTTTTTTTGAAGAAATCACTAAGTGGATAGATGTGGGATCGCCAGTAGATATTATCTACTTAGATTTTCAGAAAGCTTGACAAAGTGCCACATCAAAAATTACTACTTAAATTAAAAGCCCATGGTATCAGGGATGGAATAATCGACTGGATAGAAAATGGCTGCCTGATAGAAGACAACGAGTTGTAGTAGATGGGGAGGTTTCAAACTAGAAATAAGTTTTGAGTGGGGTACCACAAGGATCAGTATTATTATTCTTAATATATATCAATGACTTGGACAGTTTTATAACAAGCAACGTACTGAAATTTGCGGATGACACAAAATTGCTTAGAAAAGTAAACAATGATGGTGATAAACAACATTCACAAAATGATCTTGACAAATTAGTGAAATGGTCTGAAAAATGGCAGATGTTGTTCAAGTTTTTAGGATATTGAATGGGTATGAAAATATTGATAGAAATATTTTTTTCTCACTCAAGAAAGTTAGTAAAAGTAGAGGACATGAGGTAACATTAGTAAAGGATCAGTGTAGACTGGATACCAGGAAGTATTCGTTCTCACAGAGGACAATAAATGAATGGAACAAATTATCTACAGATTGTGTAACTGCTAACGGCATGAATATGTTTAAAAACAAGGTTGACACATATATCAGCAGGGCGGGTTACACATAGATAAACAAATTTGCTCAATAAGCCTTGGATGGCAATCTTGTTAAACACTAGACATTCTGGTCGAGGTAAGTCCAATCATACAAACCCTGAATATAAACCTAAAATGCAACAAAATGTGGGTGTTGCCGGCCACAAACCATTTACTGATGAGCTGGTGGCAGCCACAGCCGTTGCATCACATTGGCACTCCATTCTGTTCATGTGAATTAGACTCTTGTTGCAATTTTTGACAAAGTCCCTTTCACCTTTACATAAACGTACACATGTTTAGCAAGATAAATTTCTTTAAAAAAATTGTCTGCTCTAAACATTTACATTATGCACAATATGTTATTTGGAATATAAAACATGCAGAGGATTACAAGTATAAACTTTTAAATGTTCGGATATGTTGACAGGTGTAACTTCCTGGTTAACGTTTATTAATAATAATTATAGTGCCTAAATCCTCAGGAATCTGAGCTCAGCAAGGGACCATCACGGATTTAGAGTAAAAATGCAATTTCGAATAAATGTACCTTCAGCCTTTTTGGCGTAGTTGCTTTGGTTTCAGATGATTTTAAAATGATTTCTCAGTGATGTCTATCTCTGTTTCAGCATTTTTGCCGACCTGCTTCACAACCACGGACCCTTGCACATTACTGACCCAACCCTCCATGAGGAGCTGCAGGTCTTCCCCGAGCAAGTACATCATCTTATAGAGGGAGCTGGTGGTCTGCGTCAGTTCCTGCTGCAGTCACCAGAGTTCAGCATTGTTGAAGATGTTGTGTCTCTGGCAAACACTGATACCACATCTCAGGAGCCAGTTGGGACTTATTTAAAAAATAACTTTGAGCCACCACTGAGTGCTGGCAATGTGGCTCACATGGAAAGAGTTCTGAGCAACTGTTCAGTGTCGAGATTGAAACAAAACTATGATACTGAGTCGGTGAGCAGCGAGGGATCCTTCGCTAGTTTGCTCAGTGCACCAAGGACGTCTACGGCCCAGCTCGCACCAATCGAGTTAGACGAGAAGTCTATGATACATTGTGACTCGAAGGACAATATGATATACATAGATCAGAAGACGTTGCGAGGCAACATAGAGAATGCATGTGGACTGTCAGAGTATTCCCCGCCGTGTTTCTTAGAAGAGTCCGCCCCACCCATGCCATGGTATTCTGGCGGTACAAACGAATACTCAGACCTGGATGATAATGTCCCAGAAAGACTTGATGACCCTAAAAGACCTCACGATCCGGAAAGATTTGACGATCCAGAAAGAGTTGATGATCCCGAGGAGGAGCTGAGTCCGGATGAGTATGAGTTCCTCATGAGGAACCGGCAATTTGTTCCTGCCACCAACAACACAACAACAAACGGTGGTTGTGATACAGACTTGAAGCAAACGGTTCCTTCTGAATCCGTCGCATCACTGGCAACGTTTTCTGACTATGAGCGTGGCCCCTCTCTGCCCCGGCAACAGCCGCCCTTCCACGGCGATCACAATTATAACGGGCAGTATCCACAACCTGTCAATATAATAGGACACAACCACGTGACTTCTACCATTACTGACTTTCCTTACACCCACCAGAGCCCTGTGTCTGTGGTCCCTTCTACGATGACTGACTTCCCTTATGCCCACCAGAGCCCTGTGCCTGTGGTCCCTTCTACGATGACTGACTTCCCTTACACCCACCAGAGCCCTGTGTCTGTGGTCCCTTCTATGATGACTGACTTCCCTTACGCCCACCAGAGCCCTGTGCCTGTGGTCACGGCTGCTGATAAGGCATATATTTTAGAACTTGAGGAAAAGCAGGAGGAACTAAAGGTGATTATCATGCAAGAACAGGATAAGTATATGCAGTTTCAGCACGAGACTGACGAGAGAATTAACGCTATGCAGATGGACTCGGCCAAGAGCTTGAGCATCAGCGACGAGCGGATCAACTCGCTATGTCGGGAGTACGCTCAACTGAAGGAGTCGAGTAACGCACAGATCGGCAGTCTCTTCACTGCGGTTGAAAACTTGAAAGGTGAAATCCAGGTAAAAAGTGTGGCTAAAAGTGTTTATATTTATCGATCTGTTTCACATACGTGTAAAGCTCCTTGGCTGTAACTGGGTTTGAAGTGCTCTTTGGCAAAATGCATAAATTGAGTAAACGAAGGTAAAATAATTTGTGGCAAAATGCATTATCTGCCACACTGTTGACTGATGAAATAAAAAATTTCATATCTCATTTAACAACATTCAATAGAAAACATGATTTATCTCGAAACACATAAATTGGATATAACATGTTTTGTGGATAAACTATTTCAGTCATTATAGATAAGAAATGCCTTGTCTTGAGACACAGCTGATGTTAAAACATCGGCAACAGGGTAGTGCCTGGTCTTGAGACACAGCTGGCAACAGCGTAGTGCCAGGTCTTGAGACACAGCTGATGTTAAGGCAACAGCGTAGTGCCTGGTCTTGAGACACAACTGATGTTAAGACATCGGCAACAGCGTAGTGCCAGGTCTTGAGACACAGCTGATGTTAAGACATTGGCAAAAGCGTAGTGCCAGGTCTTGAGACACAGCTGATGTTAAGACATTGGCAAAAGCGTAGTGCCAGGTCTTGAGACACAGCTGATGTTAAGACATTGGCAAAAGCGTAGTGCCAGGTCTTGAGACACAGCTGATGTTAAGACATTGGCAAAAGCGTAGTGCCAGGTCTTGAGACACAGCTGATGTTAAGACATCGGCAAAAGCGTAGTGCCTGGTCTTGAGACATAGCTGATGTTAAGACATCGGCAACAGCGTAGTGCCAGGTCTTGAGACACGGCTGATGTTATGACATTGGCAAAAGCGTAGTGCCAGGTCTTGAGACACGGCTGATGTTAAGGCATCAGCAACAGCATAGTGCCAGGTCTTGAGACACAGCTGATGTTAAGACATCGGCAACAGCGTAGTGACTGATCTTGAGACACGGCTGATGTTAAGGCATCGGCAACAGCATAGTGCCAGGTCTTGAAACACGGCTGATGTTAAGACATCGGCAATAGCGTAGTGCCAGGTCTTGAGACACGGCTGATGTTAAGGCATCGGCAACAGCGTCGTGCCTGGTCTTGAGACACAGCTAATGTTAAGGCATCGGCAACAGCATAGTGCCAGGTCTTGAGACACAGCTAATGTTAAGGCATCGGCAACAGCATAGTACCAGGTCTTGAGACACAGCTGATGTTAAGACATCGGCAACAGTGTCGTGCCTGGTTTTGAGACACAGCTGATGTTTTGTGGAATGACGCTGTAGGAACATCGACGAGTGGCAGTGGAGTTTCAGGCTGTGAGTGCCTCGTGGCAAGAGAAGAACACATCATTATCCAATGAGATACAAGCTCTCAACAGCCAATTACAGAATGTGAAACTGAAGGAAGATAGGCAAGTAGTGTCGTCCTTGTCTTACCTGCAGGATATGTATTTTAAAAAGTCTTAAATTGGATTTAGCATTTTTAAGGTCTGGAAATGGTCTTAAAATTGGAAATTTTTAAACAGCTCTTAAATGGTGTTAAATTTGATTTGAACAAACTATGCCGCACACGCCTGTTTGTCTGTTTGTGCTCTGGAAAGCAGATTTAAAGGGAAACAAAAGTCACTGTGTTGGGCCTGTGCACCTATGAGAGTTACTAAAACATAACCATTTGCAACTACAATCAAGAATATAATGCCAGTGGTTTACTAGGAAAACCTTGTTGAACACGCAGTGTCTTAATTTCATGGGCTGTGTCATATTGTTAGATAACCCTACGTCACAAGTGTCTAGCCAAATTTGTGCACCAAATGAATATAAATTTGTATACCCCTATTCCATTATTTGCCAGTACGATACAAGCTCAACTTATGTAACATATTTTGGCCTTTGTTTACCAAACTAGTCCTCTTTCTGGCAAAATAACACATTTGTTTGAAACTGCTTTGGTTCTGTGTGTGCCGGCCTCCATTAATACATCACAATAGTCTAGGTTACCCGGCTTTCGTAGAGCTGCGCATGCGTTTATCGGACTCGCTGGTTAGCAAGTCAACGCTCAGTCAACTAGAGAAATGACCGGAATCTTCCACTTTTAGAACGCATTCTGAGTAAACCTGTGGCGTGATATTTTTTTTTTTAATTGCACATGGTAAAGTTTTGTGATCTCTTAGATGCATAGTCCCAAAACCATGACTTTTGTTTCACTTTAAGTATTGGTTGTGTTTGCTCGAGAAATGAGCTAATAGTTGCATTGGTCTATTATATGACTAAAGGAAATTGTATAGCAATGATTTACTGGAGAATGCTGCCAGATGTTGAATTCTGATGACATTGTCAGTGTGACTGTTTCAGTGTGACACTTCCAGCAGTGTGACAGTGTCATTGTGTCAGAGTGTCATTGTTTGTGTCATTGTGAATGAATGGCGTTGACAGCCACTGAACCCTCCTGTTGTTGTGTCCTGCCAATCAGTATTTAACAATCGGATGTTTTGTGGTCAACCAGACTTGCTGCTGATATACTGGAAAAAGACAAGAAACTTGTCAGTCTCACAAAAGACCTGACCCGAGAAAGGTGCGTTTATCTGTCTTCTCCATCTGCCCTTGTTAATTATTTAGTCAGTGAGGTGCTGTGTAGTGTGGCTGTTAGTTTCTTGTCTATAGAAAAAGTAAACTCAGCAGGTGAACTAGTAAACTAAGCAGCGAGTAGGGTTAGGTGAACTAGTAAACTGAGCAGCGAGTAGGGTTAGGTGAACTAGTAAACTGAGCAGTGAGTAGGGTTAGGTGAACTAGTAAACTGAGCAGTGAGTAGGGTTAGGTGAACTAGTAAACTGAGCAGTGAGTAGGGTTAGGTAAACTAGTAAACTGAGCAGTGAGTAGGGTTAGGTGAACTAGTAAACTGAGCAGCGAGTAGGGTTAGGTGAACTAATAAACTGAGCAGCGAGTGGGATTAGGTGAACTAATAAACTGAGCAGCGAGTAGGGTTAGGTGAACTAATAAACTGAGCAGCGAGTAGAGTTATGTGAACTAATAAACTGAGCAGCGAGTAGAGTTATGTGAACTAATAAACTGAGCAGCGAGTAGGGTTAGGTGAACTAATAAACTGAGCAGCAAGTAGGGTTAAGTGAACTAATAAACTGAGCAGCGAGTAGGGTTAAGTGAACTAGTAAACTGAGCAGCGAGTAGGGTTAAGTGAACTAGTAAACTGAGCAGCAAGTAGGGTTAAGTGAACTAGTAAACTGAGCAGCGAGTAGGGTTAGGTAAACTAGTAAACTGAGCAGTGAGTAGGGTTAGGTGAAGTAGTAAACTGAGCAGCGAGTAGAGTTAAGTGAACTAGTAAACTGAGCAGCGAGTAGGGTTAAGTGAACTAATAAACTGAGCAGCGAGTAGGGTTAAGTGAACTAGTAAACTGAGCAGCAAGTAGGGCTAGGTGATCTAATAACCTGGAATAAATGAGGTCATGCCCAATTAAATAGAAGCGTGTTGGGTAAATAGTATTGCATATTGTTTATTATTTCACATTTCAGGGACCTACGGGCCTTAAAAGAGAGTGAGATGTCAGAAGTGGAAACAAAGCTTGCGACAGTTCTGTCTCGGGCCCAGTCCTCTGAGGTTTGTGTCTATAGTGACTGCACAAGTAGTACAGTTATGTATAATAGTGTCATGCTACGTGAAGACATGTCATATTGATGTCAAGTCGTGTTGATGTCATGTCATGTCGTTGATGTCATGTTATGTTGATTGTCTGTGGTGATGGTCAGTTTGAGTAGTGTTCAAGGAGTCAGTTAAAAGTGTCCTCTGCATCGGCCTATAACAGCTGACCACTGCCACATAGACCTTGGTACAGGTGTAATGATGTAACAGCTGACCACTGCCACATAGACCTCGGTACAGGTGTAATGATGTAACAGCTGACCACTGCCACATAGACCTCGGTACAGGTGTAATGATGTAACAGCTGACCACTGCCACATAGACCTTGGTACAGGTGTAATGATGTAACAGCTGACCACTGCCACATAGACCTCGGTACAGGTGTAATGATGTAACAGCTGACCACTGCCACATAGACCTTGGTACAAGGTTGACACATATCTCAGGAGGGCGGACACATAGATTACACATGTTGGACTCTTGATAAACCAATGGTTTCCTTGTCCACTTGCCATTTGGCAATCTTGTTAAATCTGGTCTTGTTAAATCTAGGTGAAGCTACTCCAACTTGTCTTGTTAAATATTGTCTTGTTAAATCTAGGTGGAGCTACTCCAACTTGTCTTGTTAAATATTGTCTTGTTAAATCTAGGTGGAGCTACTCCAACTTGTCTTGTTAAATATTGTCTTGTTAAATCTAGGTGGAGCTACTCCAGCTTGTCTTGTTAAATATTGTCTTGTTAAATCTACGTGGAGCTACTCCAACTTGTCTTGTTAAATATTGTCTTGTTAAATCTAGGTGGAGCTACTCCAACTTGTCTTGTTAAATATTGTCTTGTTAAATCTACGTGGAGCTACTCCAACTTGTCTTGTTAAATATTGTCTTGTTAAATCTAGGTGGAGCTACTCCAACTTGTCTTGTTAAATATTGTCTTGTTAAATCTAGGTGGAACTACTCCAACTTGTCTTGTTAAATATTGTCTTGTTAAATCTAGGTGGAGCTACTCCAACTCAAGTTGGACGTTGGAATGCAGATTCTCTCCCGCAGTGAGAATGACGCTACTATCTACAGCAACATGTTCACAAAACAAGCCAAAGAGTGAGTTATTACCTGTTGAAATGTGATGCTGATTTAACAATGATAACAAAATATTTATCCACCGTTGTCACGTTATCACAGTATTATAATCAGAAAAAAAGTTGTTTCTATTTTATATATATGAACTAAGACAAGTAGAGATTGGACGCAAGTGACTCATGTCTGCTTTTCAGCACTCTCAACAAAAATTGAATGTATGATAATACTGGTGGTATCAATTCAGTCTGAAGACAATTATAGGTTACTGATAGTTTCAGATAAAATTTATATACAAAAAAAGTTCCAGGGTGATTGTCCCCATGTTGAAGTCAGTCACAAGACTCCTCTGGGTGGGGTAGAACACAGCGCCTCTTTAAGGGCCAGTGGTTCATTGTCTTGCTGCCTTCTGTCGACAGTCTCACTCGGTTGCAGTTGCCTCAATGTGTAGTGTAAAGCAGGTTTGTTAACAAATGCATGTCAAAGCATTTGACTGCAAATGTTTCAATTAATTAAAATGAACATGCAAATGCCATTTTCTAGGATTGAATGCAAGTGTTTTGGGGGGCCGGGGGGGGCCACATGCATGTGTTTTGGGGGTCACATGCAAGTGTTCTGGGGGTCACATGCAAGTGTTTTGGGGGTCACATGCAAGTGTTTTGGTTGTGCATTTTTAATAAATTTTTTATTTGTGTTATATTTTTAACAAAAACATTACATAAACACGTTATTAATTTATTACAATGGCCTTATAGGGCACATGTTTAAAGAACTGGTTGTGAAAGTAGATTCACAGGTCAGACGATGTAAATGTTGATTTTATTAATGATAAAATAAAAATCAAACAACAATGCGTACTACACAATATGAGACTTATTAACCCTAGGAGTACACAAATTGGAATTATTCATAACGGTGCTTTAAAAAAATCATAATATCCCTAATAATTACCGTCCAGATGTGATTAAGGTATCAGTTTGCTGCTAAAAAGACTCTTATATTATAATAAAATTATAAAAACTACAGCACATAAATCTTATCATGTAGATATTACTATTTGAATTTCATCAAAAAAGAAAGAAAGCAATAATTAAAATGGTAATTACCGAGTGGCTGTGTGCCCCAATTGTGCAACTGGAAAAATGTAGCTATACATATTTAAAAAAGTGAATCATGTTGGGAATTTTTATTTTGATGATTTCTTCCAACACCAGACTATGCTGATTCAGACCCGTCAGGCCTGTGTTGGTTACTGGGGCAGCGCAGGCTGTTGAAGCCAGTGAAAATCGCGATGTCAACTTATTGATATTTACCTTAAAAAAACCTGCAACATCGTTCTAACTGTCTGAACTAGTATAATAACATGATTCACTAATGCTGTCATGCAGTTTGCCAAAATATTGACATGAACTTGAAATAATCCAGCTTAAAGTGAACTGACGCAGAATGAAGTGAGAAAACATGGCGGATTAGTAAATAAAAAGCCCAGATAGCCCAGACAACACGTGTTTGTAACAACGATGCTCATTCACTCCATATAGCCCGCTCGCTCATTCACATGAATCATATCAATCAATAGAGCTTTGAATGAATGGAAGCGTAAATTTATTCTGCGGAGCATAGTAAAAGCAGCCAAATATGGGCACCAACTATGTGACGTGTTTTCTAAGCTAGATTGTCATTAGGTATCATTGACTATGCTCATGAATAAATATGAGACAGAAATAAGAGTGACTCAGCTTTCCAATGATACCATTTGTTCCCATGTGAGATACTAGTGATGGAAATAAATTTTTTTACTACAGAATGATTCCAAAATCAGCCAAAAACCCATTTTGTATTGATCACGCTACCTGGATTCAGCCCAGTGGTCACTCCTAGGGTTAAGCAGTAATATATAACTGTATATGAGATGCACAGTTGCACTTCTTTAAAATGTTTGATTGGGCATTTAAAAAACGAAATGTTTAGGAGTTTGTCAAGAACGCCAGGTGAAGCTGAACTTGTGTTAGGATTCAGTGTAGTTTTCGATGTATGAGAGGGATACCATAACGAAAACCATTGACTTTCTCATAATTTATTAATTAGAGAAGGTACTAAATAATAATATACATGAACACAATAAGAACCCTATCCGTAGTCTCCTTCGAACTATTCAAAGGTATTAACAAAGAATCACTATTTACAATAATTCTAGCTTACAAAAAAACATAGGGCTCGTCAGCCACAATCTACTTTGAAGACATTCAAATCATTATCCACAATCGTGAATACCCTTCAAATCTCCAAACTAGGATCATTCATAATCATGCATCAACAAATGCTTATCCACACGTAGTGAATATACAAGGGTAATGTTACCCTTTGAAACAGTACTGGTCTCACCATTATCATAATACAGAGGACCTAATATAAGGTCCGGGTTAAATAAACCCTATGTTGATATGTGCACCGATAAGTGATTCATATGATTGAATTCCCTCACGGAATGACTACGTCTCGTTCATTGTGGAACGAATCTTGTATCCCTCATGGGAGGCCCGGCTTGTCTGCCCACGACACCTCGGTCCTGCCCTTCGTGGAACAAATCTTTTATACCTCACGGGAAACCTGGCTTGTGTACTGACAACACATCTGTGCCTGCAATATGACACCCTTCAACCTCAACATGTGAATTGCCTGGCTGCTTGTCCTTCCCAGGGACTCTCCCTTCCCAGGGACTCGCCCTTCCCAGGGACTCTCCCTTCCCAGGGACTCGTCCTTCCCAGGGACTCTCCCTTCCCAGGGACTCGTCCTTCCCAGGGACCCAACATGACAAGGAATGTCGATAACACACTAAGACTAACTATAATTACATGATGGACTAATACAATTACAATTTCAATATACTGATACAACAAATATAATACACAGTCTTAACGCCTATCTATCCACAAAGAATATATATATATATATATATTATCGGAACAGTATATCCGAGCGAATGCCCTTCCCTACATACACACTAAACCATACCATTACCCAAAAAATAATATACGTGCAGAGATTCGCTATCGTGAATACCAAACGTAACACTGGTAGTCACAAATAATCAAGTGCCATTACAGATCAGCCACACCCTTCTACCATGTCGGACCCATTCCCCGACATAATACCCTATCTAAATTACTACCAAATTATCACGTACATACATTTAAACAGAGTATAACATTTACATCCTCCGGGTAATATCTTCAGCGACTTAAGGTATCTCACGCGACAACCGTCACAACAAATCTGCAGTCCTCACTGGCTGGCTCATGTTACTGGCTGACCCATGTTACTGGCTGACTTATGTTACTGGCTGGCTCGTGTTACTGGCTGACTCACGTTACTGGCTGCCTCACGTTACTGGCTGGCTCATGTTGCTATCTGGCTCATGTTACTGGCTGGCTCATATTACTGGCTGGGTCATGTTACTGGCTGGCTCATGTTACTGGCTGACTCATGTTAGTGGCTGACTCATGTTAGTGGTTAGGGCTCATTACTTCAAATGCGGACAAACTGACAGTCGGAGTGACTAGAGCCTCGTCTCTTTTCTCTCAGAACTGTGTCGATTCTCCCCTCTACCCAAAACTCCCTATCTCCAACATGTCACCTCCCCACCCAATAACGGCCATCTCACTCAATTAACCCGTCTTACGGGTAAAACAATCAGCCAATATGTCTCAAACCACCCATTTTGTATCCTTCCCGTATGCTTTGAAATTGCTCCAAATATAGTTACACCAGAACCAATATGTATACACATATAACCACTTGAGTCTCCTTAAAATTAACAACTTTTTAATCCTACCCTAATATACAGTTCCATACAGGTAACCCTGCAATTCAAACCTCATGCCAACTTTGTCCACCTTTACAGTATTGCATAACCCCTGACTGGCCATGCTGTTACTACCAAGGTAAATACTTTCCCAAAAATACTTATCACCAGATATACACACAGGATATATCCTTTTCAAAATCACTGGTCACACATGTTAAAGTTCTCAAACCCCAAAATCATGACAGGGTTACATTCAAATGTTTAGGATACACATTAAAATGGTTATGACACACATCCAAATGCAAATGCATTGAAAATTTCACATCAGCAGTTGAATATACCATCAAATGCTTAACATTCAAATGTGCATTAATATGCATTTGCATAGGTTAGCAAGCCTGGTATGTAAACCACTAGTGTCCAAGCAGTGATTGGATGAATGGGTCTGGCAGAGGATGATTGGATGAATGGGTCTGGCAGAGGATGATTGGATGAATGGGCAGAGGATGATTGGATGAATGGGCAGAGGGTGATTGGATGAATGGGCAGAGGGTGATTGAATGAATGGGCAGAGGGTGATTGGATGAATGGGCAGAGGGTGATTGGATGAATGGGCAGAGGGTGATTGGATGAATGGGCAGAGGGTGATTGGATGAATGGGCAGAGGGTGATTGGATGAATGGGCAGAGGGTGATTGGTGCTATTAGAGAATGCATAGTATAAGAACAATAACTTTGCATTGCTAACAATATTGAGTGATTAAATGACACGGCAGTGAACTGTTTGTGTTTAGTAGGATTAGCCCTGGACGCATGGCGACATCCGAGGAAGTCACACATGAACAAACGTCAGTGGCATTTAGCCAAAATTTCATTTAGCCAAAGAAATGCACTGCTTCTCTTTTTGTGTGTTCATAATTGAACTGTGACTTCAAGTAAGATTGGTTCCATCAGAAACATGTTTACTGTCTCAATATATGCACTCGCTTCACTCAAACATCTCAAATATAACACGTTGCTTTGTTGAATATTCCACAAATAACTACACCACATAACAGTGTGAAACTGTATCAGCTTGTTACACTGTCCATGGCTGTGTTAATGCTTTGTACCTCAAGACACGCCCCGAAATAGGGGCAGTGTCATTGCTCCATTAGTGACATTGCATGTTATCCAAGCATCTCATGACATTTACTAACTACTTGTGTCATGGCTTATTGTTTTGCTTGTTGCTAACTTATGCAATGCCAATTTTTATGTTAATTTATGTAAATATAACAAAAACTAATTTCTGGCAGCCAGGCTTGTCCAGGATGTTTATGTGGGTGTGCATGCCGGGGTCATGCATGCCGGGGTCGTGCATGCAGGGGACATGTATGCCGGGGCCATGCATGCCGGGGCCATGCTTGCCAGGGTCACGTATGTGGGGTTCTATAAGACAGTGTTAGAGGAAAACAAAGAAGTATGTAATGCTGTCTTCTAGGAACTTAAGCAATTGCTGCGTCATCTGACATTCATGCAGACAGACAGGTCTACATTCAGTAAACCAACTGGCAAATTCTTCTCTTATCTTCTGTGTCACAGACACAAAGTTTTATTGGGTCTAATCAACGAATACACTCCTGCCCTTAAGGCATTATGATACAAATGTCCTCAATTATTTTCATTATGACACAAAGTTTATTTATCATGAATGTGACTATAACATCCGTAGTCAGCAGTAAAAAGTTGTGGAACTCTGTCCCAGCATGCAATGCATGGGTAAAGTGTCAAAGGCATTGCTAAGATGTACATCCACTGCCGTAGAACTGAACAGACATTTCCCCTGTGTCTGAGAAGTATGTGCATGACTACATTATACCATTCCTAGAATTGCCTGAAATGTGAGAATTACCTTAATTATCTTGTTTATTTCCAATGAGTTGCCACTAGGTGGCACTACTATTTTATTACACAGAGGCTTTTCTATCTTTCCCACCCTCTCATAAACAATTTTCTTCCACTCTTTGTGTTCTGCCTTTTCTTGATCTCTCGTCATGCTTTCCTCCATCTCTTGTCATGCTCTCCCTCCATCTCTTGTCATGCTCTCCCTCAATCTCTTGTCATGCTCTCCCTCCATCTCTTGTCATGCTCCCCCTCAATCTCTTGTCATGCTCTCCCTCCATCTCTCGTCATGCTCTCCCTCCATCTCTTGTCATGCTCTCCCTCCATCTCTTGTCATGCTCCCCCTCCATCTCTCGTCATGCTCTCCCTCCATCTCTCGCCATACTCTCCCTCCATCTCTCATCATGCTCTCCCTCCATCTCTCGCCATACTCTCCCTCCATTTCATCATGCTCTCCCTCCATCTCTCGTCATGCTCTCCCTCCATCTCTCGTCATGCTCTCCCTCCATCTCTTGTCATGCTCTCCATCCATCTGTTGTCATGCTCTCCCTCCATCTCTTGTCATGCTCCCCCTCCATCTCTGGTCATGCTCTCCCTCCATCTCTCGTCATGCTCTCCCTCAATCTCTTGTAATGCTCTCCCTCCATCTCTCGTCATGCTCTCCCTCCATCTCTTGTTATGCTCTCCCTCCATCTCTTGTCATGCTCCCCCTCCATCTCTCATCATGCTCTCCCTCCATCTCTCGTCATGCTCTCCCTCCATCTCTCATCATGCTCTCCCTCCATCTCTCGCCATACTCTCCCTCCATTTCATCATGCTCTCCCTCCATCTCTCGTCATGCTCTCCCTCCATCTCTCGTCATGCTCTCCCTCAATCTCTTGTCATGCTCTCCATCCATCTGTTGTCATGCTCTCCCTCCATCTCTCGTCATGCTCTCCCTCCATCTCTTGTCATGCTCTCCCTCCATCTCTTGTCATGCTCTCCCTCCATCTCTCGTCATGCTCTCCCTCCATCTCTCGTCATGCTCTCCCTCCATCTCTTGTCATGCTCCCCCTCCATCTCTCGTCATGCTCTCCCTCCATCTCTCGTCATGCTCTCCCTCCATCTCTTGTCATGCTCCAATCCATCTCTCGTCATTCTCTCCCTCCATCTCTTGTCATGCTCTCCCTCCATCTCTTGTCATGCTCCCCCTCCATCTCTCGTCGTGCTCTCCCTCCATCTCTCGTCGTGCTCTCCCTCCATCTCTCATCATGCTCTCCCTCTATCTCTTGATCTTTTGTCATGCTCTCCCTCCATCTCTCGCCATGCTCTCCCTCCATCTCTCATCATGCTCTCCCTCTATCTCGCGCCATGCTCTCCCTCCATCTCTCGCCATGCTCTCCCTCTCCATCTCTCGTCATGCTCTCCTTCCATTTCTCATCATTCTCCCCCTCCATCTCTCGTCATGCTCTCCCTCCATCTCTCGTCATGCTCTCCCTCCAACTCTTGTCATGCTCCAATCCATCTCTCGTCATTCTCTCCCTCCATCTCTTGTCATGCTCTCCCTCCATCTCTTGTCATGCTCTCCCTCCATCTCTTGTCATGCTCCCCCTCCATCTCTCGTCGTGCTCTCCCTCCATCTCTTGTCATGCTCTCCCTCCATCTCTTGTCGTGCTCTCCCTCCATCTCTCATCATGCTCTCCCTCTATCTCTTGATCTTTTGTCATGCTCTCCCTCCATCTCTCGCCATGCTCTCCCTCCATCTCTCATCATGCTCTCCCTCTATCTCGCGCCATGCTCTCCCTCCATCTCTCGCCATGCTCTCCCTCCATCTCTCGTCATGCTCTCCCTCCATCTCTCGTCATGCTCTCCTTCCATTTCTCATCATTCTCCCCTCCATCTCTCGTCATGCTCTCCCTCCATCTCTCCTCATGCTCTCCCTCCATCTCTCGCCATGCTCTCCCTCCATCTCTCATCATGCTCTCCCTCCATCTCTTGTCATGCTCTCCCTCCATCTCTCGTCATGCTCTCCCTCCATCTCTCGCCATGCTCTCCCTCCATCTCTCGTCATGCTCTCCCTCCATCTCTCGCCATGCTCTCCCTCCATCTCTCATCATGCTCTCCCTCCATCTCTTGTCATGCTCTCCCTCCATCTCTCGTCATGCTCTCCCTCCATCTCTCATCATGCTCTCCCTCCATCTGTTGTCATGCTCTCCCTCCATCTCTTGTCATGCCCCCCCTCCATCTCTGGTCATGCTCTCCCTCCATCTCTCGTCATGCTCTCCCTCCATCTCTTGTCATGCTCCCCCTCCATCTCTCGTCATGCTCTCCCTCCATCTCTCGTCATGCTCTCCCTCCAACTCTTGTCATGCTCCAATCCATCTCTCGTCATTCTCTCCCTCCATCTCTTGTCATGCTCTCCCTCCATCTCTTGTCATGCTCTCCCTCCATCTCTCGTCGTGCTCTCCCTCCATCTCTTGTCATGCTCCCCCTCCATCTCTCGTCATGCTCTCCATCCATCTCTTGTCATGCTCTCCCTCCATCTCTTGTCATGCTCCCCTCCATCTCTTCGTCATGTTTTCCAACCATCTGTTGTCATGCTCTCCCTCCATCTCTCGTCATGCTCTCCCTCCATCTCTTGTCATGCCCCCCCTCCATCTCTTGTCATGCTCTCCCTCCATCTCTTGTCATGCTCTCCCTCCATCTCTCATCAAGCTCTCTGTCCATCTCTCGTCATGCTCTCCCTCCAGCTCTTGTCATGCTCTCCCTCCATCTCTCGTCATGGTCACCATCCATCTGTTGTCATGCTCTCCCTCCATCTCTCGTCATGCTCTCCACCCATCTGTTGTCATGCTCTCCCTCCATCTCTTGATCTTTTGTCATGCTCTCCCTCCATCTCTCGCCATGCTCTCCCTCCATCTCTCATCATGCTCTCCCTCTATCTCGCGCCATGCTCTCCCTCCATCTCTCGCCATGCTCTCCCTCCATCTCTCGTCATGCTCCCCCTCCATCTCTCGTCATGCTCTCCTTCCATTTCTCATCATTCTCCCCCTCCATCTCTCGTCATGCTCTCCCTCCATCTCTCGTCATGCTCTCCCTCCATCTCTCGCCATGCTCTCCCTCCATCTCTCGTCATGCTCTCCCTCCATCTCGCGCCATGCGCTCCCTCCATCTCTCATCATGCTCTCCCTCCATCTCTTGTCATGCTCTCCCTCCATCTCTCGTCATGCTCTCCCTCCATCTCTCGCCATGCTCTCCCTCCATCTCTCGTCATGCTCTCCCTCCATCTCTCGCCATGCGCTCCCTCCATCTCTCATCATGCTCTCCCTCCATCTCTTGTCATGCTCTCCCTCCATCTCTCGTCATGCTCTCCCTCCAGCTCTTGTCACGCTCTCCCTCCATCTCTCATCATGCTCTCCCTCCAGCTCTTGTCATGCTCTCCCTCCATCTCTCGCCATGCTCTCCCTCCATCTCATCATGCTCTCCCTCCATCTCTCGCCATGCTCTCCCTCCATCTCTCATCATGCTCTCCCTCCATCTCTTGTCATGCTCTCCCTCCATCTCTCGTCATGCTCTCCCTCCATCTCTCGTCATGCTCTCCCTCCATCTCTCGCCATACTCTCCCTCCATCTCTCGCCATACTCTCCCTCCATCTCATCATGCTCTCCCTCCATCTCTTGTCATGCTCTCCCTCCATCTCTCGTCATGCTCTCCCTCCATCTCTCGTCATGCTCTCCCTCCATCTCTCGTCATGCTCTCCCTCCATCTGTCGCCATACTCTCCCTCCATCTCATCATGCTCTCCCTCCATCTCTTGTCATGCTCTCCCTCCATCTCTCGTCATGCTCTCCCTCCATCTCTCGTCATGCTCTCCCTCCATCTCTCGTCATGCTCTCCCTCCATCTCTCGCCATACTCTCCCTCCATCTCATCATGCTCTAACTCCATCTCTCGTCATGCTAAGATGTATGACCACCGCCGTAGAACTGAACAAACATTTCGCCTGTGTCTGAGAAGTACAAGCTCATTTTGTATGTGCACGACTACATTATATCGTTCCTAGAATTGCCTGAAATGTGAGAATTACCATCTTGTTTAGGTCCAATGAGTTGCCACTAGGTGGCATTACTATTTTATTACACAGAGGCTTTTCTGTAGTTAGGGTCTAGTTAAGTATTTGCACAACAGCATAGGCCATCAGCAGCAAACCAGAGCTATCCAGCTTTTTTGTCCCTGTAATCTCTTGAGGGGTGGCAGCCACATCAAAACATCTTTCCCACCCTCTCATAAACAATTTTCTCCCACTCTTTGTGTTCTGCCTTTTCCTGATCTCTCCCTCCATCTCTTGTCATGCTCCCCCTCCATCTCTCGTCAAGCTCTCCCTCCATCTCTTGTCATGCTCTCCCTCCATCTCTCGTCAAGCTCTCCCTCCATCTCTTGTCATGCTCTCCCTCCATCTCTCAGCATGCTCTCCCTCCATCTCTTGTCATGCTCCCCCTCCAACTGTCATCATGCTCCCCTCCATCTCTCGTCATGATCTCCCTCCATCTCTTGTCATGCTCCCCCTACATCTCTTGTCATGCTCTCCCTCCATCTCTTGTCATGCTCTCCCTCCATCTCTCATCATGCTCTTTCTCCATCTCTTGTCATGCTCCCCCTCCATCTCTCGTCATGCTCTCCATCCATCTGTTGTCATGGTCTCCCTCCATCTCTTGTCATGCTCCCCCTCCATCTCTCATCATGCTCTCCATCCATCTGTTGTCATGCTCTCTCTCCATCTCTCGTCATGCTCTCGCTCCATCTCTTGTCATGCTCTCCCTCCATCTCTCGCCATACTCTCCCTCTATCTCGTCATGATCTCCCTCCATCTCTCGTCATGCTCTCCCTCCATCTCTCGACATGCTCTCCCTCCATCTCTTGTCATGCTCCCCCTCCATCTCTTGTCATGCTCTACCTCCATCTCTCGTCATGCTCTCCCTCCATCTCTCACCATGCTCTCTCTCCATCTCTCACTATGCTCTCCCTCTATCTTTCGCCATGCTTCCCCTCCATCTCTCGCCATGCTCCCTCTCCATCTCTCGCCATGCTCTCCCTCCATCTCTCGCCATGCTCTCCCTCCATCTCTCGTCATGCTCTCCCTCCATCTCTCGCCATGCTCTCCCTCCATCTCTCGCCATGCTCCCCCTCCATTTGTCGCCATGCTCTCACTCCATCTCTCGTCATGCTCTCCCTCCATCTCTCGCCATTCTCTCCCTCCATTTGTCGCCATGCTCTCCCTCCATCTCTCGTCATGCTCTCCCTCCATCTTAGTGTTGGTGTTCTACCACCCTCTTGTGTTTACATGTTCTCTTTATCATTCAGTCTCTCTGTGTCCATCACAGTCAGCTCACAACTACTTTCTTCCTCGGGTCTTTCTGTCCAGCTTTCTTATGCTAAATCATTTATGGTTTCTCTGTATTGGCTCACAATAAACTAATGCTTTTTTAAAACATGCATTACAGGAGTGTGTAGGATTTAATTATCTAGTCCAAATTTAGTAAAAAGGAAAAATGGTTCTGCCTCTATAGTACTATGACATAAGGCTATGTAAAAGGCTATATATAAGGCTATATACAAAGCTATATATATAAGGCTATATATAAGGCCATGTAGAAGGCCATGTATAAGGCTGTTTATAAGGTTATGTACAAGACCATGTACAAGACCATGTACAAGGCCATGTACAAGGCAATGTATAAGGCCATGTATAAGGTTATGTACAAGACCATGTACAAGACCATGTACAAGGCCATGTACAAGGCAATGTATAAAGCCATGTATAAGGTTATGTACAAGACCATATACAAGACCATGTACAAGGCCATGTACAAGGCCATGTATAAGGCCATGTACAAGACCATGTATAAGGCCATGTATAAGGCTGTTATATAAGGCTATTCACACTTTGACAAGTCAACCGGTCTAATGATATAAGTAGATCCTTTCGATGATTTTAACAAGTCTACCGATATATATAAGGCCATGTAGAAGGCCATGTATAAGGCTGTTTATAAGGTTATGTACAAGACCATGTACAAGGCCATGTACAAGGCAATGTATAAGGCCATGTATAAGGTTATGTACAAGACCATGTACAAGACCATGTACAAGGCCATGTACAAGGCAATGTATAAAGCCATGTATAAGGTTATGTACAAGACCATATACAAGACCATGTACAAGGCCATGTACAAGGCCATGTACAAGGCCATGTATAAGGCCATGTACAAGACCATGTATAAGGCCATGTATAAGGCTGTTATATAAGGCTATTCACACTTTGACAAGTCAACCGGTCTAATGATATAAGTAGATCCTTTCGATGATTTTAACAAGTCTACCGTCTTTTATAAATCAGACTGCACATATTACTTACATTAATAACCCCTTCATTTCTACAGATTTTAACATCAGCAAACCTGATTCACGATTATCTAAATTAATTGCTGGGGACACTTTATATGTATCACTGTTTATGAAGAAATATGTTATCAAAATTCCTTCGGTTTTTCAAGAGACCTCTGGGGTGAGACGTACATAGATGTATAGTGGGTGTTAGTGAAAGACAAAGGGTTGTGGTTGTTAATGGAGGACAACATGTCATGGTTGTTAATGGAAGATAACTGGTTGTGGTTGTTAATTGAAGACAGTGGGTTGTGATTGTTAATGGAAGACAATGGGTTGTGTTTGTAGGGTGGAAGGGAAGAATCCTGCTGTATCTTCCCAGTTCCTCGAGGCTGGGGCAGAATGGTATAAGACGGCAGCACGGCTGAGGAGCATGAAGAGTGAGACAGAGGTAGGAGAGTCAACTGCATTCTACAAAAGGCTTCAAGTCATGGTCCTACAAGTGTATAAGTTGTGGTCCTACAAGTGTATAAGTCATGGTCGTACAAGTGTTTAAGTCGTGGTCCTACAAGTGTATAAGTCGTGGTCCTACAAGTGTATAAGTCGTGGTCCTACAAATGTATAAGTCGTGGTCCTACAAGTGTGTAAGTTGTGATCCTACAAGTGTATAAGTCATGGTCCTACAATTGTATAAAAAAGTAGTAATGTGTGTGGTCCATGTTGTACTTCAAGTTTATAAATTGTGGTCCATGTTGTACAACAAGCTTCAAGTTTATAAATTGTGGTCCACATTGTACAACAAGCTTCAAGTTTATAATTTTTGGTCCATATTGTACAACAAGCTTCAAGGTTATAAGTCATTGTCCACATTGTACAACAAGCTTCAAGGTTATAAATCATTGTCCATATTGTACAACAAGCTTCAAGGTTATAAGTCATTGTCCATATTGTACAACAAGCTTCAAGTTTATAAGTCGTGGTCCATATTGTACAACAAGCTTCAAGTTTATAAGTCATGGTCCACATTGTACAACAAGCTTCAAGTTTATAAGTCATGGTCCACATTGTACAACAAGCTTCAAGTTTATAAGTCATGGTCCACATTGTACAACAAACTTCAAGTCGTGGTCCACATCATCTCAACATGCTTCATGTGTATAAGTTAAACAAGTCGTCTTCTCCCCTGTATTTTGTTTGTTCTGTGGCATTACGAATGCTTTCATAACTTCGCCTTTTTCAGAGAAGTTTCAAGGACCAGATTGTCAAAGTTGAAGGTGGTCAGCCACTGTCTGACTTACCCAAACTTCCCCTTCCGAAACCCCCCCAGCCCCCGAAGACACCAGTGCTCCCTGTTATGGTAAGTCAAGGTGTCGTCGTGGACACTGAATCGTAGCGGTGCAGACAACGAGCCCTAAAACAGGGAGCATAAGTTGCCACATTTTTTTTCAGGATTTATAAAAATAAACTAATTCTTTATGTGATTATGAATTTACTTTGCAGTTATGGCATCAAAATAAAACGTGGTTATGTTGATATCCATTTACAGAAACCTTCACTTAAAAATGTAATAATGAAAGCTAATCTATTTTGTCTACCTGTTATAAGAAGTTTATTTATAATAGAAATTGTAGAAGTTTTAAATATCTACCACATATATATGTATATATATATATATATATATATAGTAATAATAATAATTATGTCATTATTATTATATAATAAAATGTTAATTGCTGTAGTTTTGCTACCTCCAATTGTACAGCTGTCACGCTGCGGGCCTAAATTAATGAGCATTGTTGGTGTATCTTATATCTGTCATTCTAGATGAAGCCTGAGACACCAATGAGACAGGTAACTCCACCCAGGACCACTGAAGCCCAATCATCACAGATGGGTGCCCAGGCTCAAGTGTCTGCTGCTGCTGCTCCACCAGGGGGTACCACCGAGCCTTCAGCCATTAATAAAGTGCATGCAGTGACCCCACAGAGCAGGCCGACCCAACCTTCACAGCATCCAGTACCACAGGCTCGAGGACCACAGCCTCAAGGACCCCAACCTCCAAGACCACAGCCTGTAGTGAGGCCCCCTCGACCCTCAAGCTCCCTTGACAAGATAATGCTGTCTCTTCACAGTGTGTTTCCCACCTTCACAAAGTACGTAGTGTTACTCTGGCTCTGGTAGTATTACTGTAGTGTCATTCCATTACTTATCACTCCAATACTAAGTGGATAGAAGTGGGATCGCCAGTAGATATTATCTACTTAGATTTTCAGAAAGCTTTTGACAAAGTGCCACATCAAAGATTACTACTTAAATTAAAAGCCGATGGTAACGGGGATAGCATAAGTGACTGGATAGAACAATGGCTGACTGACAGAAGACAACGAGTTGTAGTAGATGGAGAAGTTTCAAATTGGAAATCGGTTTTGAGTGGGGTACCTCAAGGATCAGTATTAGGACCTATATTATTCTTAATTTATATCAGTACTTGGACGACAGTATAACAAGTAACGTACTGAAATTTGCGGACGACACAAAACTGTTTAGAAAGGTTAATACTGATGGTGATAAACAACATTTACAAAACGATCTAGACAGATTAGTGAAATGGTCTGAGAAATGGCAGATGCTGTGAAATTTTGGGAAATGTAAATGCCTACATACAGGACATGGGAACTTGAATGTAAACTATAAAATGGGAGATACTGTTCTGGGTACTACTGTAAAAGAAAAGGACTTAGGAGTTACAATAAGCGCTGCTATGAAAGTTTCAGAGCAGTGTGGCATTGCAGCTTCAAAGGGTAATCAAATTCTTGGATTGATTAGAAGAAACATAACATACAAGGGAAAAAAGTTAATTATACCTCTTTATAAAGCAATAGTTAGACCTCATTTAGAATATTGTATACAAGCATGGAGACCGTATGGTAAGAAGGATATAGATACGCTTGAACGCATACAAAGGAGAGCAACTAAAATGATTCCAGAACTTAGAGACCTTAGTTATGAAGAACGCCTGAAAGAATGTGGTTTAACAACTCTAGAGACAAGGAGGTTAAGAGGAGATCAGATTGAAGTTTTTAAGATATTGAATGGGAATGAAAATATTGATAGAAATATTTTTTCCCACCCAAGAAAGAGAGGACATGAAGTATTATTAGTAAAGGATCTGTTAAATTAGATATCAGAAAGTACTCGTTCTCACAGAGGACAATAAATGAATGGAACAAATTGTCTACAGATTGTGTAACTGCTAGCAGCGTGAATATGTTTAAAAACAAGGTTGACACATATCTCAGGAGGGCGGTTTACATGTAGAAGAAAAATGTTGGACTGTCGATAAGCCAATGGCTTCCTTGTCCACTTGCCATCTGGGCCTTTGACTTGGATGGCAAATCTTGTTAAATACTTGTCATTCCATTACTTATCACTCCAATACTTATCATTCCATTACTTATCACTCCAATACTTGTCATTCCAATACTTGTCATTCAATAATATTCATTCAATACTTGCCATTCCATTACTTGTCATTCAATATTTGTCATTCCATTACTTATCACTCCATTACTTGTCATTCCATTACTTATCACTCCAATACTTGTCATTCCAATACTTGTCATTTCAATACTTGTCATTCCATTACTTATCATTCCATTACTTGTCATTCAATACTTGTCATTCCATTACTTGTCATTCAATACTTTTCATTCCATTACCTGTCATTCAATACTTGTCATTCCATTACTTGTCACTCCAATACTTGTCATTCCAATACTTGTCATTCCATTACTGATCACTCCAATACTTGTCATTCCATTACTTGTCATTCAATACTTGTCATTCCATTACTGATCACTCCAATACTTATCATTCCATTACTTGTCATTCAATACTTGTCATTCCATTACTTGTCATTCAATACTTTTCATTCCATTACTTGTCATTCAATACTTGTCATTCCATTACTGATCACTCCAATACTTGTCATTCCATTACTTGTCATTCCATACTTGTCATTCCATTACTTGTCATTCCACAAGAACACTATTTGATGTTCCATGAGAACAGTATTTATTGTTCCATGAAAACAATATTTGATGTTCTATGAGAACAACATTTATTGTTCCATGAGAACAGTATTTATTGTTCCATGAAAACAATATTTGATGTTCCATGAGAACAACATTTATTGTTCCATGAAAAGAGTATTTTAATGTTCCACAGTAGCATTATTGGTTATTCCAAAAGAGTTCTATTAGTGATTGTACAAGTGCAGTGTGTGTTTCAATGACTCACATTGGTTCTTGCAGACAACAGTTCAAGTACCACATTGATGAGTTGCGATCACAGCGTCATGGCTCACTGACGGGATTGAAGTTAGAAGACATTGTAAGCAGTGTGGCAATCATCATTCAGGGAAACAACGTACGTCTTCTGTCCAATGTAGTTTTCATTTTTGGTTAAAACCAGTGAACCTTTCTGCTATGTATAATTGGGGTTCAGAAAAGATCCACGGCCTGCTTTTATTACTAACTATGTAAGTGCGGTTAATTTGATGATGACTGAATATATTAATACAGAATTGCAGCAGCCTCCCCAGCATTTGTGAAGGGGATGGAGAGAATGAGAGTATCTGATTCCAATTAAAGGAAAAGATGGTAACCAATATTTGCAGGGTACAAGTGCTCCAAAAGTGTCCCCTACATGAAATTAAATGGTTTCAAAAGCATTAACTGTCAGCGTTCTGAGGGTAATTTACCATGTTTATTAACTAAATAAATAAAAGCAATACATCTTGGTATTACCCGTTATTTTAATAAATCAAAGTTCAGACAATCTAGCAAGTTCAGGCATAAAATTCTAGAGTGATAGTCCCAATGGGGTATGCCCAAGGTCCAATAGCCTGTGGCTGTTTCACTTAGTTTCACACTTTTACATTGACTCGTCTCAGTTCCTGCATCCAGATCTAGCATGCTGCTTTGAAGTCAAAGTTGTCTGGGTCAGACCCCTCTATTGCCAGCAACAAGTCAACATTGTCTGCGTCAGACCCCTCTGTTGCCAGCAACAAGTCAACATTGTCTGGGTCAGACCCCTCTGTTGCCAGCAACAAGTCAACATTGTCTGGGTCAGACACCTCTATTGCCAGCAACAAGTCAACATTGTCTGGGTCAGACCCCTCTATTGCCAGCAACAAGTCAACATTGTCTGGGTCAGACCCCTCTATTGCCAGCAACTTGAGAGCATTTAGCATTATGGTCGACAAACTGTTTCTTGATTTCGTTTTAATTCTGCCAAGTGTCAAAAAACCTCTTTCGCAGTGGGCTGTTGACACTGAATCAGCTGGTAAATCTTGGCCAACACTGCCAGATTTGGGAACACTTGGCCTAATAGACGTCCAGACAACAACCTCATCATTTCATTTGCTGTCTTTCCTGCAAGATTCTGGTCAGCAACAACCGTTGTTTTGTAGAGTTGCCACTCTCGTTTTGTCTCAGTCTTGTCGAGCTGAGGCAAGCCATCATAATGTGCCAGAAGTACATTGATCTTGTAATCATAATGAGCCAGAAGTACATTGATCTTGTAATCATAATGAGCCAGAAGTACATTGATCTTGTCATTTCCGTGCTGGCTCAGTACTGCCTGGTGATTCCTGGGACTGACATGGGTCCAGGACTGTGAAGGATTCGATCAGTTCGATGACAGGGAATCGGTCACCCAGATTTGTCAGCAACTGATGTAGAAATGGTGTGTGTATCTGCTTTGATATCACTGAATGGCTGCATCAATTTCTTCCACTTCAAGAACAGTGGACGTTCCTCCAGGTAGTTAGTTAGGTTCTTCATGTGATCACCCTGTTGGTTCTGCAATGGTTGGATGGTGGACTTGGTGCACTGCACCAAAAGTTTAATGACAGACAGGTCAACAACTGATGACTGGACTTTGACAACTGTGATCATCCTGTTGGTTCTGCAATGGTTGGATGGTGGACTTGGTGCACTGCACCAAAGGTTTAATGACAGACAGGTCAACAACTGATGACTGGACTTTGACAACTGTGATCACCCTGTTGGTTCTGCAATGGTTGGATGGTGGACTTGGTGCACTGCACCAAAGGTTTAATGACAGACAGGTCAACAACTGATGACTGGACTTTGACAACTGTGATTACCCTGTTGGTTCTGCAATGGTTGGATGGTGGACTTGGTGCACTGCACCGAAGGTTTAATGACAGACAGGTCAACAACTGATGACTGGAGACTTTGACAACTGTGATCACCCTGTTGGTTCTGCAATGGTTGGATGGTGGACTTGGTGCACTGCACCAAATGTTTAATGACAGACAGGTCAACAACTGATGACTGGACTTTGACAACTGTGATCACCCTGTTGGTTCTGCAATGGTTGGATGGTGGACTTGGTGCACTGCACCAAAGGTTTAATGACAGACAGGTCAACAACTGATGACTGGACTTTGACAACTGTGGTAATGGTGGCCACACATCACAGAAGGTATGGATTGCAGCAACAAAGTCATACATCTGTACAAACTTCAGCAGTCCAAGAGCTTGGGCAGCATTTCTCTCCCAGGCGTCCTTTGACAGGCTACTGACCACAGTAGGCAAGCATCTCCAGAGGGAAGTGACAGCCATGTCATGAGACAGCCATCTCGTGTCACAGACGTGCTTGATCTTCAGCTCATCAATTAGAATGGAGCACAGTTTGGATTGATGAATGTCCTGTAACAGTGGCTGAAGGAAAGTTTGGCCAAGACAGCCAACAATGTCCAGAATGGAATTCTTACTCAAATAATGAATGCTTCTGCTGACCTTCATATCATTCAGATGTTCACATCCAAGTGATTTCGCTAATTTGAGCACTGATGGAAATTTTGTGGAATATGCTTGCTTGGTGCACCAGTACATACATTTGAGGTAGTCTACAAATGCCTTCTTTTCAGAACTAGTAACTGGTTTCTCATTGGGCTGGATCAAGCACTGGTTTGCTTTATCTGCCAATACCATTTCAGTGCGGATGGCTTCTTGGTGGGTGTCTGATGTTGAGTGTTTCTGCACAACATCCATGCGGGGAGAAATATATGGCACGTCAATCCAGGCTGCTTTTCCCAAAGCAACATGTGTAGGTCGTGTGCCGTGTTTTCTACACCTTGCAAAGCATGCCACCTTCAGCTGCCGATAGCCAGGAATATGTATTCAACCAAGCTGGATTGATCCCGTCTTCCTTCCGTGGCTGTGGCTTAGTACAAACACTGGCACCAACAGCCTCATCATCCATGTCACCTGCACCAACAGCCTTCTCATCATCCACGTCACCTGCACCAACAGCCTTCTCATCATACACATCACCTGCACCAACCGCCTTCTCATCCACGTAACCTGCACCAACAGCCTTCTCATCATCCACGTCACCTGCACCAACAGCCTTCTCATCCACGTCACCTGCACCAACAGCCTTCTCATCATCCACGTCACATGCACCAACAGCCTTCTCATCATCCACGTCACCTGCATCAACAGCCTTCTTGTCATCCACGTCAGCTGCACCAACAGCCTTCTCATCATCCACGTCACCTGCACCAACAGCCTTCTCATCATGCACGTCACCTGCACCAACAGTCTTCTCATCATCCACATCACCTGCACCAACAGCCTTCTCATCATCCACGTCACCTGCACCAACAGCCTTCTTGTCATCCACATCACCTGCACCAACAGCCTTCTCATCATCCACGTCACCTGCACCAACAGCCTTCTCATCCACGTAACCTGCACCAACAGCCTTCTCATCATCCACGTCACCTGCACCAACAGCCTTCTCATCCACGTCACCTGCACCAACAGCCTTCTTATCATCCATGTCACCTGCACCAACAGCCTTCTCATCATCCACGTCACATGCACCAACAGCCTTCTCATCATCCATGTCACCTGCAGCCTTCTCATCATACACGTCGCCTGCACCAACAGCCTTCTCATCCACGTAACCTGCACCAACAGCCTTCTCATCATCCACGCCACCTGCACCAACAGCCTTCTCATCCACGTCACCTGCACCAACAGCCTTCTTATCATCCATGTCACCTGCACCAACAGCCTTCTCATCATCCACGTCACATGCACCAACAGCCTTCTCATCATCCACGTCACCTGCACCAACAGCCTTCTTGTCATCCACATCACCTGCACCAACAGCCTTCTTGTCATCCACGTCAGCTGCACCAACAGCCTTCTCATCATCCACGTCACCTGCACCAACAGCCTTCTCATCATGCACGTCACCTGCACCAACAGTCTTCTCATCATCCACATCACCTGCACCAACAGCCTTCTCATCATCCACGTCACCTGCACCAACAGCCTTCTTGTCATCCACGTCCTGCACCAACAGCCTTCTCATCATCCACGTCACCTGCACCAACAGCCTTCTCATCATCAACGTCACCTGCACCAACAGCCTTCTTGTCATCCACGTCTCCTGCACCAACAGCCTTCTCATCATCCACATCACCTGCACCAACAGCCTTCTCGTCATCCACATCACCTGCACCAACAGTCTTCTCATCATCCACATCACATGCACCAACAGCCTTCTCATCATCCACGTCACCTGCACCAACAGCCTTCTTGTCATCCACATCACCTGCACCAACAGCCTTCTTGTCATCCACGTCACCTGCACCAACAGCCTTTTCATCATCCACATCACCTGCACCAACAGCCTTCTCATCATCCACGTCACCTGCACCAACAGTCTTCTCATCATCCACGTCACCTGCACCAACAGCCTTCTCATCATCCACGTCACCTGCAACAACAGCCTTCTTGTCATCCACGTCACCTGCACCAACAGCCTTCTCATCATCCACGTCACCTGCACCAACAGCCTTCTCATCATCAATGTCACCTGCACCAACAGTCTTCTCATCATCCACGTCACCTGCACCAACATCCTTCTTGTCATCCACGTCTCCTGCACCAACAGCCTTCTCATCATCCACATCACCTGCACCAACAGCCTTCTTGTCATCCACGTCACCTGCACCAACAGCCTTCTTGTCATCCACGTCTCCTGCACCAACAGCCTTCTCATCATCCACATCACATGCACCAACAGCCTTCTCATCATCCACATCACATGCACCAACAGCCTTCTTGTCATCCACGTCACCTGCACCAACAGCCTTCTTGTCATCCACATCATCGGCACCAACAGCCTTCTTGTCATCCACGTCACCTGCACCAACAGCCTTCTTGTCATCCACATCATCGGCACCAACAGCCATCTCATCATCCATGTCGCCGGCACCAACAGCTTTCTCACCATCCACATCGCTGGCACCAACAGCCTTCTTGTCTTCCACGTTGCCGGCACCAACATCGTTTTTGTCATCCCAGATGCTGGCACAAACATTGTTCTTGTCATCCACATCTCTGGCACCAATAGCTTTCTCATCATCCAAGTTGCCGGCACCAGCATTGTTCTTGTCATCCATGTCGCCGGCACCAACAGCCTAATTGTCATCTACGTCGCCGACACCAACAGCCATCTTGTCATCCATGTCGCCGGCACCATCATCATTTTTGTCATCCATGTCACCGACACCAACAGCCTTCTTGTCATCCACGTCGCCGGTACCAACAGCCTTCTTGTCTCCCACGTCGCCGGCAGCAAGACTCCCAACGACCATCCCATCATCTTTATCACCACCATCGCCAGAAGCAACTGCTATGTCTTTGATATCAGTTTCAAGCTTTTTATTAGCAAAAACAGCAGACAGTTTTAATTGCCAATACGCCATTTGGCGCAGAGCCCAGGGACTAATGCTAAAATGACTGTTGTCTCTGCGTGCTCCTTAATTCATCCAACGTTATAACGTTGAAACATTGATAAATTGTTTCAAGTGAATGCACGCATTGTTAGTGTAGCATGATTCTGGTAACTTAATCTAAGCATTGATAAATTATTTCAAGTGAACGAAGACACAATCTTTGCCCGAAGTTATCAGCGCATCTATGGTGTCATTATTTATAGATTTAGCTATGTTTAATTTTCTGTATTCATACATTTTATTTCCGTAATACGAAGACGGTTTCCTCAATGCCATAATCTGCGTTAAATTTCCATAATGATTACGGAAAATGTATCTGGATTTCGACTCCGCTCAGAGGTTGCTGGCTGGAAACACAGTCTATTAACATTACAAATATTAGACTGTTAACCAACATGTGCACCATATCAGACAGTTAACCATGTGCACCATATCAGACAGTTAACCATCATGCGCACCATATCAGACAGTTAACCATCATGTGCACCATATCAGGCAGTTAACCATCGTACACACCATATTAGACAGTTAACCATCATGTGAACCATATTAGACAGTTAACCATAATGTGAACCATATTAGACAGTTAACAGTCTCAGTGACTGTGCTTTCATCATAGCCTCATTGTTTGTTCTTTGTTCAAGATCCTGTCAGTTACTGGAAATGAGTAAAATAATAAAACTCTAGCAATGTCACGATATATTACACATATATTACTAATAGTTATAATGTGGGCGAAAATGTGATGTTTCACCAATGCGCACACTTCGTTAATGCAACCACAACCACTGGGAACCAGAATGTGTGAATAAACGAGACATGACTGTATATAACTAGGGATTGCAACATTGTAGTTTTTAATTATGAATGTTTCAAATGATTCCTTTGTCTATTTATGTTCTTTCTTTCAGCCGGACATTGGAGGGAACCGTACGAGTCCCCTAGACACCTTCACCCTGGCTCCCGCCTCCCGCAGTGACACGTCCTCCCCCAGCAGTGTGGGCTGTATTTATGAGGAAGAGGAAGATCCGTGCATCATCTGCCACGATGAACTGGAGACTGGGCCGGTGTTCAAGCTCGGCTGTAGCCATCGTTTCCACAAAAAGGTGGGTAGAGAGCAGGGCTTGTTATCATTGCTTCCACAAGAAGGTGGGTAGAGGGCAAGACTTGTTATCATTGCTTCCACAAGAAGGTGGGTAGAGGGCAAGACTTGTTACCATCGCTTCCACGAGAAGGTGGGTAGAGGGCAGGACTTGTTATCATTGCTTCCACGAGAAGGTGGGTAGAGGGCAAGACTTGTTGTCATCGCTTCCACGAGAAGGTGGGTAGAGGGCAGGACTTGTTGTCATCGCTTCCACGAGAAGGTGGGTAGAGGGCAAGACTTGTTGTCATCGCTTCCACGAGAAGGTGGGTAGAGGGCAAGACTTGTTGTCATCGCTTCCACAAGAAGGTGGGTAGAGGGCAAGACTTGTTATCATCGCTTCCACAAGAAGGTGGGTAGAGGGCAGGACTTGTTATCATCGCTTCCACAAGAAGGTGGGTAGAGGGCAAGACTTATTGTCATCGCTTCCACAAGAAGGTGGGTAGAGGGCAGGACTTGTTATCATCGCTTCCACAAGAAGGTGGGTAGAGGGCAGGACTTATTGTCATCGCTTCCACAAGAAGGTGGGTAGAGGGCAGGACTTGTTATCATCGCTTCCACAAGAAGGTGGGTAGAGGGCAGGACTTGTTATCATCGCTTCCACAAGAAGGTGGGTAGAGGGCAAGACTTGTTATCATCGCTTCCACAAGAAGGTGGGTAGAGGGCAGGACTTGTTATCATCGCTTCCACAAGAAGGTGGGTAGAGGGCAGGACTTGTTGTCATCGCTTCCACAAGAAGGTGGGTAGAGGGCAAGACTTGTTGTCATCGCTTCCACGAGAAGGTGGGTAGAGGGCAAGACTTGTTATCATCGCTTCCACAAGAAGGTGGGTAGAGGGCAAGACTTGTTATCATCGCTTCCACAAGAAGGTGGGTAGAGGGCAAGACTTGTTGTCATCGCTTCCACAAGAAGGTGGGTAGAGGGCAGGACTTGTTATCATCGCTTCCACAAGAAGGTGGGTAGAGGGCAAGACTTGTTGTCATCGCTTCCACAAGAAGGTGGGTAGAGGGCAAGACTTGTTGTCATCGCTTCCACAAGAAGGTGGGTAGAGGGCAAGACTTGTTATCATCGCTTCCACGAGAAGGTGGGTAGAGGGCAAGACTTGTTATCATCGCTTCCACAAGAAGGTGGGTAGAGGGCAAGACTTGTTATCATCGCTTCCACAAGAAGGTGGGTAGAGGGCAAGACTTGTTATCATCGCTTCCACAAGAAGGTGGGTAGAGGGCAGGACTTGTTATCATTGCTTCCACAAGAAGGTGGGTAGAGGGCAAGACTTGTTGTCATCACTTCCACAAGAAGGTGGGTAGAGGGCAGGACTTGTTATCATCGCTTCCACAAGAAGGTGGGTAGAGGGCAGGACTTGTTGTCATCGCTTCCACAAGAAGGTGGGTAGAGGGCAAGACTTGTTATCATCGCTTCCACAAGAAGGTGGGTAGAGGGCAGGACTTGTTATCATTGCTTCCACAAGAAGGTGGGTAGAGGGCAAGACTTGTTGTCATCGCTTCCACAAGAAGGTGGGTAGAGGGCAAGACTTGTTGTCATCGCTTCCACAAGAAGGTGGGTAGAGGGCAGGACTTGTTGTCATCGCTTCCACAAGAAGGTGGGTAGAGGGCAAGACTTGTTGTCATCGCTTCCACGAGAAGGTGGGTAGAGGGCAAGACTTGTTGTCATCGCTTCCACAAGAAGGTGGGTAGAGGGCAAGACTTGTTGTCATCGCTTCCACAAGAAGGTGGGTAGAGGGCAAGACTTGTTGTCATCACTTCCACAAGAAGGTGGGTAGAGGGCAGGACTTGTTATCATCGCTTCCACAAGAAGGTGGGTAGAGGGCAAGACTTGTTGTCATCGCTTCCACGAGAAGGTGGGTAGAGGGCAAGACTTGTTGTCATCACTTCCACAAGAAGGTGGGTAGAGGGCAGGACTTGTTATCATCGCTTCCACAAGAAGGTGGGTAGAGGGCAAGACTTGTTGTCATCGCTTCCACAAGAAGGTGGGTAGAGGGCAAGACTTGTTGTCATCACTTCCACAAGAAGGTGGGTAGAGGGCAGGACTTGTTATCATCGCTTCCACAAGAAGGTGGGTAGAGGGCAGGACTTGTTATCATCGCTTCCACAAGAAGGTGGGTAGAGGGCAGGACTTGTTATCATTGCTTCCACAAGAAGGTGGGTAGAGGGCAAGACTTGTTGTCATCGCTTCCACAAGAAGGTGGGTAGAGGGCAAGACTTGTTGTCATCGCTTCCACGAGAAGGTGGGTAGAGGGCAAGACTTGTTATCATCGCTTCCACAAGAAGGTGGGTAGAGGGCAAGACTTGTTATCATCGCTTCCACAAGAAGGTGGGTAGAGGGCAAGACTTGTTATCATCGCTTCCACAAGAAGGTGGGTAGAGGGCAAGACTTGTTATCATCGCTTCCACAAGAAGGTGGGTAGAGGGCAGGACTTGTTATCATTGCTTCCACAAGAAGGTGGGTAGAGGGCAAGACTTGTTGTCATCACTTCCACAAGAAGGTGGGTAGAGGGCAGGACTTGTTATCATCGCTTCCACAAGAAGGTGGGTAGAGGGCAGGACTTGTTGTCATCGCTTCCACAAGAAGGTGGGTAGAGGGCAAGACTTGTTATCATTGCTTCCACAAGAAGGTGGGTAGAGGGCAGGACTTGTTATCATTGCTTCCACAAGAAGGTGGGTAGAGGGCAAGACTTGTTGTCATCACTTCCACAAGAAGGTGGGTAGAGGGCAGGACTTGTTGTCATCGCTTCCACAAGAAGGTGGGTAGAGGGCAGGACTTGTTGTCATCGCTTCCACAAGAAGGTGGGTAGAGGGCAAGACTTGTTGTCATCGCTTCCACGAGAAGGTGGGTAGAGGGCAAGACTTGTTGTCATCGCTTCCACAAGAAGGTGGGTAGAGGGCAAGACTTGTTGTCATCGCTTCCACGAGAAGGTGGGTAGAGGGCAAGACTTGTTGTCATCACTTCCACAAGAAGGTGGGTAGAGGGCAGGACTTGTTATCATCGCTTCCACAAGAAGGTGGGTAGAGGGCAAGACTTGTTGTCATCGCTTCCACGAGAAGGTGGGTAGAGGGCAAGACTTGTTGTCATCACTTCCACAAGAAGGTGGGTAGAGGGCAGGACTTGTTATCATCGCTTCCACAAGAAGGTGGGTAGAGGGCAAGACTTGTTGTCATCGCTTCCACGAGAAGGTGGGTAGAGGGCAAGACTTGTTGTCATCACTTCCACAAGAAGGTGGGTAGAGGGCAAGACTTGTTATCATCGCTTCCACAAGAAGGTGGGTAGAGGGCAGGACTTGTTATCATCGCTTCCACAAGAAGGTGGGTAGAGGGCAAGACTTGTTGTCATCGCTTCCACAAGAAGGTGGGTAGAGGGCAAGACTTGTTATCATCGCTTCCACAAGAAGGTGGGTAGAGGGCAAGACTTGTTATCATCGCTTCCACAAGAAGGTGGGTAGAGGGCAGGACTTGTTATCATCGCTTCCACAAGAAGGTGGGTAGAGGGCAAGACTTGTTGTCATCGCTTCCACAAGAAGGTGGGTAGAGGGCAGGACTTGTTGTCATTGCTTCCACAAGAAGGTGGGTAGAGGGCAAGACTTGTTGTCATCGCTTCCACAAGAAGGTGGGTAGAGGGCAGGACTTGTTATCATCGCTTCCACAAGAAGGTGGGTAGAGGGCAAGACTTGTTGTCATTGCTTCCACGAGAAGGTGGGTAGAGGGCAGGACTTGTTGTCATCGCTTCCACAAGAAGGTGGGTAGAGGGCAAGACTTGTTATCATCGCTTCCACGAGAAGGTGGGTAGAGGGCAGGACTTGTTGTCATTGCTTCCACGAGAAGGTGGGTAGAGGGCAAGACTTATTGTCATCGCTTCCACAAGAAGGTGGGTAGAGGGCAAGACTTGTTATCATCGCTTCCACAAGAAGGTGGGTAGAGGGCAGGACTTGTTATCATCGCTTCCACAAGAAGGTGGGTAGAGGGCAAGACTTATTGTCATCGCTTCCACAAGAAGGTGGGTAGAGGGCAAGACTTGTTATCATCGCTTCCACAAGAAGGTGGGTAGAGGGCAAGACTTGTTATCATCGCTTCCACGAGAAGGTGGGTAGAGGGCAGGACTTGTTATCATCGCTTCCACGAGAAGGTGGGTAGAGGGCAGGACTTGTTATCATCGCTTCCACAAGAAGGTGGGTAGAGGGCAAGACTTATTGTCATCGCTTCCACAAGAAGGTGGGTAGAGGGCAAGACTTGTTATCATCGCTTCCACAAGAAGGTGGGTAGAGGGCAGGACTTGTTGTCATTGCTTCCACAAGAAGGTGGGTAGAGGGCAAGATTTGTTATCATCGCTTCCACAAGAAGGTGGGTAGAGGGCAGGACTTATTGTCATCGCTTCCACAAGAAGGTGGGTAGAGGGCAGGGCTTGTTGTCATCGCTTCCACAAGAAGGTGGGTAGAGGGCAAGACTTGTTGTCATCGCTTCCACAAGAAGGTGGGTAGAGGGCAATACTTGTTGTCATCGCTTCCACGAGAAGGTGGGTAGAGGGCAAGACTTGTTGTCATCGCTTCCACGAGAAGGTGGGTAGAGGGCAAGACTTGTTGTCATCGCTTCCACGAGAAGGTGGGTAGAGGGCAAGACTTGTTATCATCGCTTCCACAAGAAGGTGGGTAGAGGGCAGGACTTGTTATCATCGCTTCCACGAGAAGGTGGGTAGAGGGCAGGACTTGTTATCATTGCTTCCACGAGAAGGTGGGTAGAGGGCAAGACTTGTTGTCATCGCTTCCACGAGAAGGTGGGTAGAGGGCAAGACTTGTTATCATTGCTTCCACAAGAAGGTGGGTAGAGGGCAAGACTTGTTGTCATCGCTTCCACGAGAAGGTGGGTAGAGGGCAGGACTTGTTATCATCGCTTCCACGAGAAGGTGGGTAGAGGGCAGGACTTGTTATCATCGCTTCCACGAGAAGGTGGGTAGAGGGCAGGACTTGTTATCATCGCTTCCACGAGAAGGTGGGTAAAGGGCAAGACTTGTTATCATCGCTTCCACAAGAAGGTGGGTAGAGGGCAAGACTTGTTGTCATCGCTTCCACGAGAAGGTGGGTAGAGGGCAGGACTTGTTATCATCGCTTCCACGAGAAGGTGGGTAGAGGGCAGGACTTGTTATCATTGCTTCCACGAGAAGGTGGGTAGAGGGCAGGACTTGTTATCATCGCTTCCACGAGAAGGTGGGTAGAGGGCAAGACTTGTTATCATCGCTTCCACGAGAAGGTGGGTAGAGGGCAAGACTTGTTGTCATCGCTTCCACGAGAAGGTGGGTAGAGGGCAAGACTTGTTGTCATCGCTTCCACGAGAAGGTGGGTAGAGGGCAAGACTTGTTATCATCGCTTCCACAAGAAGGTGGGTAGAGGGCAGGACTTGTTGTCATCGCTTCCACAAGAAGGTGGGTAGAGGGCAAGACTTGTTATCATCGCTTCCACAAGAAGGTGGGTAGAGGGCAGGACTTGTTATCATCGCTTCCACGAGAAGGTGGGTAGAGGGCAAGACTTGTTGTCATCGCTTCCACAAGAAGGTGGGTAGAGGGCAAGACTTGTTGTCATCGCTTCCACGAGAAGGTGGGTAGAGGGCAAGACTTGTTATCATCGCTTCCACAAGAAGGTGGGTAGAGGGCAGGACTTGTTGTCATCGCTTCCACAAGAAGGTGGGTAGAGGGCAAGACTTGTTATCATCGCTTCCACAAGAAGGTGGGTAGAGGGCAGGACTTGTTATCATCGCTTCCACGAGAAGGTGGGTAGAGGGCAAGACTTGTTGTCATCGCTTCCACGAGAAGGTGGGTAGAGGGCAGGACTTGTTGTCATCGCTTCCACTAGAAAGTTGGGTAGAGGGCAAGACTTGTTATCATCGCTTCCACAAGAAGGTGGGTAGAGGGCAGGACTTGTTATCATCGCTTCCACGAGAAGGTGGGTAGAGGGCAAGACTTGTTGTCATCGCTTCCACGAGAAGGTGGGTAGAGGGCAAGACTTGTTATCATCGCTTCCACGAGAAGGTGGGTAGAGGGCAGGACTTGTTGTCATTGCTTCCACGAGAAGGTGGGTAGAGGGCAAGACTTGTTGTCATTGCTTCCACAAGAAGGTGGGTAGAGGGCAAGACTTGTTATCACCGCTTCCACAAGAAGGTGGGTAGAGGGCAGGACTTGTTATCATTGCTTCCACAAGAAGGTGGGTAGAGGGCAAGACTTATTGTCATCGCTTCCACAAGAAGGTGGGTAGAGGGCAAGACTTGTTATCATCGCTTCCACAAGAAGGTGGGTAGAGGGCAGGACTTGTTATCATCGCTTCCACGAGAAGGTGGGTAGAGGGCAGGACTTGTTATCATCGCTTCCACAAGAAGGTGGGTAGAGGGCAGGACTTGTTATCATCGCTTCCACAAGAAGGTGGGTAGAGGGCAGGACTTGTTATCATCGCTTCCACAAGAAGGTGGGTAGAGGGCAGGACTTGTTGTCATTGCTTCCACAAGAAGGTGGGTAGAGGGCAAGACTTGTTATCATCGCTTCCACAAGAAGGTGGGTAGAGGGCAGGACTTGTTATCATCGCTTCCACAAGAAGGTGGGTAGAGGGCAGGATTTGTTATCATCGCTTCCACGAGAAGGTGGGTAGAGGGCAAGACTTGTTATCATCGCTTCCACAAGAAGGTGGGTAGAGGGCAGGACTTGTTATCATCGCTTCCACGAGAAGGTGGGTAGAGGGCAGGACTTGTTATCATTGCTTCCACAAGAAGGTGGGTAGAGGGCAAGACTTGTTATCATCGCTTCCACAAGAAGGTGGGTAGAGGGCAGGACTTGTTATCATCGCTTCCACGAGAAGGTGGGTAGAGGGCAGGACTTGTTATCATCGCTTCCACAAGAAGGTGGGTAGAGGGCAGGACTTGTTGTCATCGCTTCCACAAGAAGGTGGGTAGAGGGCAAGACTTGTTATCACCGCTTCCACAAGAAGGTGGGTAGAGGGCAAGACTTGTTGTCATCGCTTCCACAAGAAGGTGGGTAGAGGGCAAGACTTGTTATCATCGCTTCCACAAGAAGGTGGGTAGAGGGCAGGACTTGTTATCATCGCTTCCACAAGAAGGTGGGTAGAGGGCAAGACTTGTTATCATCGCTTCCACGAGAAGGTGGGTAGAGGGCATGGCTAGTTGCAGTCATGACGTGTAGTTGCTTAGGATGCAGTTACAAAAGTATATTTTAATTTTCTTGCACAAATGCATGTTTGGATACCTACCTACCTACCTGGTGATGTGTTGGCTTCCTGATAGTATGACCTATCCAGCTCCACATCTTCCTTCTAATTTGATGTTCAATTGGTTACTGGCTTGTTCTTTCCCGTAGTGCTTCATTGTTAATTGTTTCTGGCCACATTCAGTCCTAACATGGCTGCAGTTGTTCTATTAGTGATGTTTCTTGCATTTGTTTCTGGCTGTGAAGGAAGAGCCAGTTCATCGACTAAGTCAAGGTCATCTAGTAGTTCCCACAGTGTCCATTGTAAACCAATTCTCTTTCTGTAGAAGTTCTCATGGTCCAATCAATGGCCAAAGGGAACAGAAATGGTGAACAGTGACAAGATTTAAAAAGTTTTAACAAGATTGCCATCCAAGGCAAAGGCCCAGATGGCAAGTGGACAAGGAAGCCATTGGCTTATCGACAGTCCAACATTTTTCTTCTACATGTAAACTGCCCTCCTGAGATATGTGTCAACCTTGTTTTTAAACATATTCACGCTGCTAGCAGTTACACAATCTGTAGACAATTTGTTCCATTCATTTATTGTCCTCTGTGAGAACGAGTACTTTCTGATATCTAATTTAACAGATCCTTTACTAATAATACTTCATGTCCTCTCTTTCTTGGGTGGGAAAAAATATTTCTATCAATATCCATTCAATATCTTAAACAATTTTATTTTATCTCCTCTTAACCTCCTTGTTGTTAAACCACATTCTTTTAGGCTTTCTTCATAGCTAAGTTCTCTCAGTTCTGGAATCATTTTTGTTACTCTCCTCTGTATTCATTTAAGCGTATCTATATTCTTCTTACAATATGGTCTCCACGCTTGTATACAGTATTCTAAATGAGGCCTAACTACTCTTGAGTGACAAATAAGCGTCCCTGTAAGCGTATTTATTTGATGAAATATGCCACGCTCTACACACCTTATTTGGCACTATACGATTATTAGATTTAGACATTTGTGCCGGCCTATATTCTCCGATAATCGTCGCTAATTCTGGAGCTGCTTGTGGCTCCATCTGATGGCCAAGTTGTCATCCATTCGAACGACATTCGTGTATTTAGCTGGAATCAATGCTTCCAATGATCCTAGATTTTAATCCCGAAGCGTTAGGAATCCTTATATTATCAGTTAAAACACCATTATCTCCGCATAAACTGACCGTAGGCATGCGCAGCGCCTCAAACCGGTTGTAACTGGCTGGCAGCGGTTTGCCCTGAAACGGGCTTGCTTATTCAATTCAATAAAACTTTAATGTCCATTTAAAAACCGAAAATTCCCTGGTTTTTGCAGATATAAAACGGTTACTATAACTGCGGTAACGTGACACGAATATGCACAAAGTTTATGCATAATCTGTGGGAAAAACCCAAAATACAAGGCGATCTGCATAGTTTACTAAAGACGCCTTCATGTTGACTCAAACAATTTTGCTTCAGAACTTAAAAAAGACAAATATACTATTAACTTTTTTGCACTACACTATTATTTGTTTTGAACAATTTGCCCCCCTATACTGTTATTCGGCACTATACTATTATTAAATTTCACCGATTTGCCACCCTATACTGTTATACTATATGATTATTTGGCACTCGAGAGTATTGCTTTATGCAGAGGTATAATTAGCTTTTTTCCTTGTATGTTTTATTTCTCCTAATCAATCCAAGAATTTTATTACTCTTTTTTTTATTACTCTAAAACTTTCATATCAGCACTTATTGTAACTCCTAAGTCCTTTTTACAGTAGTACCTAGAACAGTATCTCCCATTTTATAGTTTACATCCAAATTCCCATGTCCTGTATGTAGGAATTTACATTAAAAAATGTTTATAATATCTGCCATTTTTCAGACCATTTAACTAATTTGTCTAGATCATTTTGTAAATGTTGTTTATCACCATCAGTGTTGACCTTTTAAACACTTTTATGTAATCTGCAAATTTCAGTATGTTGCTTGTTATATTATCATCCAAGTCATTTATATATATATATATATTAAGAATAATAAAGGTCCTAATACTGATCCTTGTGGTACCCCACTCAAAACTGATTTCCAGTTTGACACCTCACCATCTACTACAACACGCTTTCTTCTGCCAGTCAGCCATTGTTCTATCCAGTCAATTATGCCGACCTCAATACCATGGGCTTTTAATTTAAGTAGTAATCTTTGATGTGGCACTTTGTAAAAAGCTTTCTGAAAATCTAGGTAGATAATATCTACTGGTGATCCCTCGTTTATCCACTTAATAATTTCTTCCAAAAAACATAACATATTTCTTAAGCATGACCTCGCTTTTAGGAATCCATGTTGAGATGAATTTAATAATATAAATCACTCATGTTAAACTTACAGGTCTGTAATTCTCTTACTTATTTCTCGAACCCTTTTTAAATAATGGTATGATGTTTGCTTCTTTCCATTCAAAAGGAACAACTCCCTCTTTTAATGACAAGTTGAACACTCTTGCAAGTGGTATGCTAACTTGTTCTACTGTTTCCATTAGTAGTTTTGGAGGAATTCCATCCACATCAGGTGATTTATTATCCTTCATTGCCTTTATTTTCTTAGCTACCATTTCTGGAGTTACAATTAAGAGCCACTCTCCAAAATTGTCTGACAGTTCGTTTTGAAGTTTCCCCGCCTTATCACTTGCTTATTCCTTTATCTAAAATAGTATTATCACATACCATTGGCTTTGTTGTGATGAGTTCTTTCAGGAAATATATACCTATCCTAGAGTCGTATGCCAATGAACGGTCCACATCCTTTTAAAGTGTAAAAAACAGCCAAAATAAGCTTTCCCAAAATATTTTGCATTTCAGAAAGCTATTATTTTTAATTCAGTAATGATAATTTACCAGTTGAAGTGTCTTATGTTAAAGTAAATTTCCCAGTTTGTGTCACAAACAATGATATAGGCCCCTACAATAGCTGCTCCTACACAAACTTATTTTGTTTGTTAATGAACCCATGTTGTTGTTACGCCCGGCACCAAGCTTCCGCAACAATATTCAATACTACAAATTAATGATTTTCCAAATTAACTTTGTTTAGAATGCAGGGTATAATAAAATTGATGATGAATGTATTATTTCACAGTAGGTATTTGAATAAGCGCCTTTACTTTTGATCTTCATGCTGTCCAATAAATTGTCAAACTTTAACTGGTTACGCCCGGTACAAATTTTTTATGGATTGAGATATAATTAATGAAAATAATTACTTAAAAATTTACAAATACGTAATTAACAATAATTGTTATATATATATATATATATATATATATATATATATATATATATATATATATATATATATATATATATATATATATATATATATATATATATATATATATATGAATGCTTTCTAGTGAGATGCTATCAATAACACATCAAGAGAATCCCATTCAGACGAATGTTCAGCATTTCACCACTACTACTACGCAAGGTACCAAGCTAATCACCTGGCGCCAAAACGTTTCAACTAAGGTCCGTTAGGAAGACAATATTTTTTATATTGTTGTCCTACATTTAGAAGCAGAATAAACAACAGTGTTGGAATATTATATGGAAAACAACATGTACCAAGGTGTGATGGTTGTTGTTACACCATGTACCAAGGTGTGTTGGTTGTTGTTACATCATGTACCAAGGTGTGTTGGTTGTTGTTACATCATGTGCCAAGGTGTGGTGGTTGTTGTTACATCATGTACCAAGGTGTGGTGGTTGTTGTTACATCATGTACCAAGGTGTGGTGGTCGTTGTTACACCTTGTACCAAGGTGTGGTGGTCGTTGTTACACCATGTACCAAGGTGTGGTGGTTGTTGTTACACCGCGTACCAAGGTGTGGTGGTTGTTACATCATGTACCAAGGTGTGGTGGTTGTTGTTACACCGTGTACCAAGGTGTGGTGGTCGTTGTTACACCATGTACCAAGGTGTGGTGGTTGTTACATCATGTACCAAGGTGTGGTGATTGTTGTCACACCGTGTACCAAGGTGTGGTGGTCATTGTTACACCATGTACCAAGGTGTGGTGGTTGTTACATCATGTACCAAGGTGTGGTAGTCGTTTTTACACCATGTACCAAGGTGTGGTGATTGTTGTTACACCATGTACCAAGGTGTGGTGGTCGTTGCTACAACATGTATCAAGGTGTGGTGGTCAATGTTACACCATGTACCAAGGTGTTGTGGTTGTTGTTACACCATGTACCAAGGTGTGGTGGTTGTTGTTACACCATGTACCAAGGTGTGGTGATTGTTGTTACATCATGTACCAAGGTGTGGTGGTCGTTGTTACACCAGGTACCAAAGTGTGGTTGTCGTTGTTACACCATGTACCAACGTGTGGTGGTTGTTGTTACACCATGTACCAAGGTGTGGTGGTTGTTATACCATGTACCAAGGTGTGGTGATTGTTGTTACACAATTACCAAGGTGTGGTGGTTGTTGTACGCCATGTACCAAGGTGTGGTGGTTGTTGTTACACCATGTTCCAAGGTGTGGTGATTGTTGTTACACCATGTACCAATTGTGGTGGTTGTTATACCATGTACCAAGGTGTGGTTGTTGTTACACCATGTACCAAGATGTGGTGGTTGTTGCTACAACAAGTACCAAGGTGTGGTGGTTGTTGTTACACCGTGTACTGATGTGTGGTTGTCGTTGTTACATCATGTACCAAGGTGTGGTGGTTATTGTTACACCATGTACCACGGTGTGGTGGTTGTTGTACACAGTGTACCAAGGTGTGGTGGTTGTTGTTACACCAAGTACCAAGGTGTGGTGGTTGTTGTTACACCATATTCCAAGGTGTGGTGGTTGTTGTTACACCATATACCAAGGTGTGGTGGTCGTTGTTACACCATGTACCAAGGTGTGGTGGTTGTTGTTACACCATGTACCAAAGTGTGGTGGTGGTTGTTACACCATGTACCAAGGTGTGGTGGTTGTTGTTACACCATGAACCAAGGTGTGGTGTTGTTGTTACACCATTTACCAAGGTGTGGTGGTTGTTGTACACCATGTACCAATGTGTGGTGGTTGTTGTTACACCATGTACCAAGGTGTGGTGGTTGTTGTTACACCATGTACCAAGGTGTGGTGGTTGTTGTTACATCATGTACCAATGTGTGGTGGTTGTTGTTACATCATGTACCAAGATGTGGTGGTTGTTGTTACACCATGTACCAAGGTGTGGTGGTTGTTGTTACACCATGTGCCAAGGTGTGGTGGTTGTTGTTACACCATTTGCCAAGGTGTGGTGGTTATTGTTACATCATGTACCAAGGTGTGGTGGTTGTTGTTGCATCATGTACCAAGGTGTGGTGGTTGTTGTTGCACCATGTACCAAGATGTGGTGGTTGTTGTTACACCATGTACCAAGGTGTGGTGGTTGTTGTTATACCGTGTACCAAGGTGTGGTGGTCGTTGTTACACCATGTACCAAGGTGTGGTGGTTGTTGTTACACCATGTACCAAGGTGTGGTGGTTGTTGTACACCATGTACCAAGGTGTGGTGGTGGTTGTTGTTACACCATGTACCAAGGTGTGGTGGTTGTTGTTACACCATGTACCAAGGCGTGGTGTCCGTTTTTACACCATGTACCAAGGTGTGGTGGTTGTTGTTATACCGTGTACCAAGGTGTGGTGGTTGTTGTTGCACCATGTACCAAGATGTGGTGGTTGTTGTTACACCATGTACCAAGGTGTGGTGGTTGTTGTTATACCGTGTACCAAGGTGTGGTGGTCGTTGTTACACCATGTACCAAGGTGTGGTGGTTGTTGTTACACCATGTACCAAGGTGTGGTGGTTGTTGTACACCATGTACCAAGGTGTGGTGGTGGTTGTTGTTACACCATGTACCAAGGTGTGGTGGTTGTTGTTACACCATGTACCAAGGCGTGGTGTCCGTTTTTACACCATGTACCAAGGTGTGGTGGTCATTGTTACACCATGTACCAAGGTGTGGTGGTTGTTGTTACACCATGTACCAAGGTGTGGTGGTTGTTGTACACCATGTACCAAGGTGTGGTGGTTGTTGTACACCATGTACCAAGCGTTTATGTTGCGCAGTTAAAGATGAAAGCTGACCACTTCACTCAGAGGCATCAAAAGAAGGATGTTCAAAAGCTACTGCAGGAAATACTCAAGATGTCAGGTGGAAGTGAAATGAGTTGAATAATAGCTACAAACAGATTATGTTAGTGACACAGGAGGTACCGGCTGAATAAAGGCAATAGGGAAATAAGGAAATAATTACCTCTCAAGAAACTTAGTGTTCGCTCTGTATATTTCATTTTGAGAGGTAAATATGCATAATATTAATAACCAAGAAACCGGATCATCTATCCATTCAAGGAAATGTTTTACAAGGAATATATTCCTTGGAAAAGTATTTGACACAAAGAATCAGTACACTGTGATACAAGAGGTCAATGGCAACCTTAATCCCTGACCCCTGCTTCCCATTACTGGTAAAATCCCTGACAGAATTATCTGCTCAACCCATGTCTGTTTAAGTGTTCTGACTAACTGCCTGTATTTCCTAACTAGGGTAGATGTGTCCTCCCTCTCCGCGTTATTAGTCCCTACATGTACTAGAATAGATCCTCCCTTGCCCGGACCTATGATCCCCCCCCACTCTGATAGCCTCTATTTTTGCCCCTGGAAAGCAAACCACCGGGTCATCCCTCTTGTTTAGCACTCTGTTGGTCTTCTTAACTATCGAGTCCCCCACAAACCACCGGGTCATCCCTCTTGTTTAGCACTCTCTTGGTCTTCTTAACTATCGTGTCCCCCACAAACCACCGGGTCATGCCTCTTGTTTAGCACTCTCTTGGTCTTCTTAACTATCAAGTCCCCCACAAACCACCGGGTCATGCCTCTTGTTTAGCTGTTGGTCTTCTTAACTATCGAGTCCCCCACAAACCACCGGGTCATCCCTCTTGTTTAGCACTCTCTTGGTCTTCTTAACTATCGAGTCCCCCACAAACCACTGGGTCATCCCTCTTGTTTAGCACTCTGTTGGTCTTCTTAACTATCGAGTCCCCCACAAACTACTGTGTCATCCCTCTTGTTTAGCACTCTGTTGGTCTTCTTAACTATAGAGTCCCCCACAAACCACTGTGTCATCCCTCTTGTTTAGCACTCTGTTGGTCTTCTTAACTATCGAGTCCCCCACAAACCACTGTGTCATCCCTCTTGTTTAGCACTCTGTTGGTCTTCTTAACTATCGAGTCCCCCACAAACCACTGTGTCATCCCTCTTGTTTAGCACTCTGTTGGTCTTCTTAACTATCGAGTCCCCCACAAACCACTGTGTCATCCCTCTTGTTTAGCACTCTCTTGGTCTTCTTAACTATCGAGTCCCCCACAAACCACTGTGTCATCCCTCTTGTTTAGCACTCTCTTGGTCTTCTTAACTATCGAGTCCCCCACAAACCACTGTGTCATCCCTCTTGTTTAGCCCTCTCTTGGTCTTCTTAACTATCGAGTCCCCCACAAACCACTGTGTCATCCCTCTTGTTTAGCACTCTGTTGGTCTTCTTAACTATCGAGTCCCCCACAAACCACTGTGTCATCCCTCTTGTTTAGCCCTCTCTTGGTCTTCTTAACTATCGAGTCCCCCACAAACCACTGTGTCATCCCTCTTGTTTAGCACTCTGTTGGTCTTCTTAACTATCGAGTCCCCCACAAACCAGGGTTGAAAAAAATCATGATTTTTTAAAATAAAAAAAACAGATTTTTTTAATCAGATTTTTTTTATTTATTGGATTTTTTAAAAATCTGGTATACACAATGTCATAAAATATTTTACTGTCAGGCTATCTGGTGTCAATACAGCTACACAAGTGTGCACATTTTGTGCTTTTGTATTAAAAAGCACACAAAACTTTGTTGATCTCGATGCTTGTAAACAATTATTTGTGTTAAATTCATATAAATCAGCGATTAAAATAACCAGAAGTCAAACAAATCATAAATCAATGATTTTTTTGGAGCGATTTAAATCATGATTTAAATCAATTATTTAAATCAAATGATTTAAATCAAACAACCCTGCCACAAACAGTGTGCATCCCTGTCTCACGCCAGTCTACCTCAAATTGATCTGTGGTCTTCCCTTTGTGTAGAACTCTGCAGGTCATTCCTTGTATGTTGTTTTGATTATTGAGATTATAATGTTGTTTTGATTATTGAGACATGGTCTCACGGTCTAAGCTATCAAAGGCTTTTTCGAAGTTAATAAAATTAATGTAAACAGGAGAGTTCCATTCTGCTTTTCTAGTGACTGCTCAGTTATAATGCAGTGTTGTTATCTGGTCGATGCAAGATCTTTCCTGACATACACCCACCTAATGGTCCCTTAGTTTTGAGTTGAGTGTCATTTAGCACCTTCCCTGGCACTGAGAGAAACATCTTCTGTAGTTGCATTCCCTAAGATTGCCTTTCTTTGGTAGTTTGACCAAATATCCTTCTTTCCACTCCTCTGGTATCTCCTCTTCCTCCCAGATGTTCTCAATGATCTCATAGAGCATGTTAGTTGACATACTTAAGTCTGCCTTCAGTGCTTCCACCGGTATTCCATCTGGCTCTGCTGATTTCCCATTTTTCAATGTTCTGATGATAGCTTTCCTGACTTCGTCCTTTGTTGGTTTAGCACCGTTCACTTGTAGTAGTTCTCCTGGTGGTTGGATATCTGCAGCATTTAGTAGAGCTGGCCTGTTCAGTAATTCATCAAAATATTCTGCCCATCTTTTCACTTGTTCTTCTGCTGTTGTGAGTGTGGCACCATTCTTGTCCTTAACTTGCTTGTTGGCCTGTTTGTACCCTCCAGCTAACCTTATAGTGGTATTATACAGTTCCTTCATGTTCCTTTTGAATGTAGCGTCTTCTTGAGCCGTAAATTTTGATGTTCTTATGTGACTGTTGTTGATTATCTCCTTCTTTTTCTTCCTGTCTAAGGTACAGGTATCTTCCTCCTCAGTCATGTCTAGCAGTGCATGGTATCGGTTGGAGTGTGCCAGTTTAAATTCCTTAGTTTTGTTCTTTTGTCACTTAAGATTGAGCTGTTGTTTGCTCTCACTAGATGATAGTGTAGTGGTATAGTAGTGTAGTGGTATAGTAGTGTAGTGGTGTAGTAGTGTAGTAATATAGTGGTTAGAACATTGCACTCTCAATTGAGAGAATTGGGTTCTCTCGCTGTCATTGTGAAGCTCTGCCAGTTTTATTCACTCTGCTTCAAGCTGCTTCCACAAATGGTTAAGCCCATCATGAATCCAGTTCATTTATGTCCAGATGTGTAATGTGGGACTAATTTACGGAATGTGCGCAGTCTGTTTAATAAAAAACTGCCTGTTTTTGTTCAAATCATCGAAAGAATTGACTTCAGATTGAATCTGGTAAGGATCAAAATAGTAGATATCCAAAATGGTAAACACTGTGCGAATCAGTGCCAATCATGGTCGGGACTTCAATCCTCTCACCAATCGCATGACAAAGTTACGAAATTTCACCAAGGGTGAAAATCGTGATTTTTCAGCATTTCGATTTTCACTTAACTTTAAGCTTGAAAAAAAATTTTTAATTTAATAGTTTGTCTGATGATTTCACAAAAACTTCATTCAAAAGTTGCACAAACGAGCCAGCATGTTGCAGTGAATACTAGGTAGGTTTGGGTTTTCGTAAAATTAATTTGAAGTGACACTAGCAAAAAATTTGAATTGAGGATGCACCTTTCAGTTCACTCTGGTGTATCAATGAATACCTGGCAACGTGTGAACGAATGAACGAATAGTCTTTCCGCAATAATTGCAGCATGGTTGAATGGTTTCAAGTGAAGTGGAGTTGGTGTTGGAATAAACGGGTCTGCCAGGGGCTGATGTGTAAAGTTGAGTTGGTGTTGGAATAAACGGGTCTGCCAGAGGCTGATGTGTAAAGTCCAGTTGGTGTTGGAATAAACGGGTCTGCCAGAGGCTGATGTGTAAAGTCCAGTTGGTGTTGGGATAAACGGGTCTGCCAGAGGCTGATGTGTAAAGTCCAGTTGGTGTTGGGATAAACAGGTCTGCCGCCGCCGCCGCCGCCGCCGCCGCCGCCGCCGCCGCCGCCGCTGCTGCTGCCTCGTTAATGGTAAGAAATGAGTCAACAAATTGTATGCATTCAGTTACCTAAGTCTTGTCAATGTGTTTTGTTTGCAGTGTATTGATCAGTGGCTGCAGAGACACAACACTTGTCCCACTTGTCGCGAGCTCATTGCTCTCAAAGCGGCGAGGCGCTGGTAGACAGACTAGATAGACTGTTGGCTGTCTACAGACAGACTGCTGTCTAGGGACAGACCACTGGCTGTCTTGCAGTGGAAGTTACTTCATCGAAACAACACGTTATTAGTTAAATGCTTTGCACTGAATGTTTTAGACATGATTCTGTTATTCTCAATCCACGTATGATGATTTGTCTGCTTTGTCAGCCAACATATAACAAATTTGCTGTAATTCACGAATCGCTGTAGATGTTATTTTCTCCCAACAATGATACTTCAAGACACATAATAATGTGTAGTTGTGTACCATCTTTGTTGCATACACTTTGTAATCATTTACTAAATTGTTTGAAGTATTGTATTATATGTATACATGCATTAAGATACACAAACAAATATACTTTATTGAATTCATGTTTGATACTGTTCCTAAAAGATTGCAAGTCTTCAGCGATTGATTGCAAGGCTTGGCTCATTGTATTGTCGCTGGTTAATGCCCTGTTAGCTCCGTGTATCATTGACTTATGTATTGGCCGTATCAATCCATGTGCGAGAAAGTTTGCAGTGAATTTTGTTATTTATGTCAAATTTGAAGTTTGGTATTTTATATATATATGCATAAGCTATGACTATTTAAATGATTGCTGCAATATTCAGAAAGCATGTTACATGCAACACGTGTATGACACCTGAACACAAGCAACACATGTATGATACCTGTACACATGGAACACATATGATACCTGTACACATGCAACACATGTATGATACCTGAACACATACAACACATGTATGATACCTGAACACGTATGATACCTGAACACATGCAACACATGTATGATACCTGTACACATGCAACACATGTATGATACCTGTACACATGCAACACATGTATGATACCTGTACACATGGAACACGTATGATACCTGAACACAAGCACCACATGTATGATACCAGAACACATGTATGATACCTGAACACGAGCAACACGTGTATGATACCTGAACACATGGAACACATATGATACCTGAACACAAGCAACACATGTATGATACCTGAACACAAACAACACATGTATGATACCTGAACACAAGCAACACGTGTATGATACCTGAACACATGGAACACGTATGATACCTGAACACAAACAACACATGTATGATACCTGAACACAAGCAACATGTGTATGATACCTGAACACATGGAACACATATGATACCTGAACACAAACAACACATGTATGATACCTGAACACAAGCAACATGTGTATGATACCTGAACACATGGAACACGTATGATACCTGAACACAAGCAACACATGTATGATACCTGAATACATGCAACACATGTATGATACCTGAACACAAGCAACACGTGTATGATACCTGAACACAAACAACACGTGTATGATACCTGAACACATGGAACACGTATGATACCTGAACACAAGCAACACGTGTATGATACCTGAACACAAACAACACGTGTATGATACCTGAACACATGGAACACGTATGATACCTGAACACAAGCAACACGTGTATGATACCTGAACACAAACAACACGTGTATGATACCTGAACACATGCAACACGTGTATGATACCTGAACACATGCAACACGTGTATGATACCTGAACATATGCAACACATGTATGATACCTGAACACATACAACACATGTATGATACCTGAACACATGTATGATAACATGCGTATTATACCTGAACACATGCAACATGTGTGTGATACCTGAACACAAGCTTCAGATATAGATAAGTAACTGTTGGTTGATTATTTGCCATTTCTGTGATGGATATTCTTACACAGAAAGTTAGAATTACTAGAAAAGATGCCCTAATTGCATATTACTTTTGTTTGGAACAAAACTATGCCTTTTGCATTCCATGGGAATTCCACAATGATGTTATGCGTGCAAGATAGTAATTATGCATGTAGTATTTATTTGCAAGGGGCACTGAAGCCTGTGTATATATTGAAGGCGATTGTGTCCAATGGAAAAAATGGTTTTCTCTTTGGTGTAACATCTCATACTTGTGTGTATTCTTAGAAATAAATGTTAAAACAAGAAGTGGTTGGTGTGTGTGAGCTTTGGACTGTTTACTTAGTTACTCATACATTTCTTCAATGTGCATCTACTGTTCAGGACGTCTCTTCCCAAGTCTCTGAAACCGATGTCTTTCACCAGCTATTCTGTCAGGTTCTTTCCCTGCCCTTATGCCCTCCAAGTTCTTTCCCTGCCCCTATGCCCTCCAGGTTCTTTCCCTGCCCCTATGCCCTCCAGGTTCTTTCCCTGCCCCTATGCCCTCCAGGTTCTTTCCCTGCCCATATGCCCTCCAGGTTCTTTCCCTGCCCCTATGCCATCCAGGTTCTTTCCCTGCCCATATGCCCTCCAGGTTCTTTCCCTGCCCCTATGCCATCCATGTTCTTTCCCTGCCCCTATGCCATCCAGGTTCTTTCCGTGCCCATATGCCCTCCAGGTTCTTTCCCTGCCCCTATGCCATCCAGGTTCTTTCCCTGCCCTTATACCCTCCACTATCGTCTTTTCCAATTAGCTGTGCTTCTTAATGTTACCAAAATAGTTTTTGGCATTTGACAAGATTACACATCTGTACTCACATACACAATAGTTTCATTTCTGTTAATTAGTGTGTAATAATTCAGAGAGAAATAATAATAATTGACTTCTATGGCGCCTATATCCTCAGGAACCTGAGCTCAGAGGCGCGACAAAACAGAATCGGTAAGCGTAATCGTAAACAGGGACGCGCAAAAGTCAGTATCAGAACGAGGGACAACCGAACATTTATGGTGGGAATGCAAGTTGGAATAGATATGTCTTGAGTTTTTTCGGAAAATAGCAATAGTTTCTGATGTTTTCAAAGTGATAGGGAGTTCATTCCAGACCCTAGGCGCAGCGACAGAGAAAGCACGTTTACCCAAGTTAAGTTTTGTTTTAGGTACAATAAGTTGTTGTGAAGTTGAAGATCTTAGCTGCCTAGGGATATTTGAAAGATGCAGGAGACTAGCCAAGTAGGATGGTTGTTGTGTAGATAGAGCATGATATGCAAGAGTGGACAGCTTAAAATTAATTCGGTAAGAAACTGGAAGCCAGTGTACCTGTTTAAGTAGTGGTAGTGACGGTGAAAACCGAGGCGCCCTGAGAACCACACGTGCCAGAAAATTTTGTACTCGTTGGAGTTTAGCCAAGTCTCTTTTAGCAATGTTATGTAGTAGTGAATTGCAATAGTCAAGACGGCTGCTAATTAGTGCCGTTGATATTGTTTTAGCAGTAGATATAGATATGTGACGCCGAATTCGACGAAGATCACGAATATGATAGAAACAGGATTTACATACTTGAGAGATATGCTGACGAAAGTTGAAGTCACTGTCAAAGATAACACCTAGATTGCGAAAAGTATCTGATGGGAATGTATTGTGACTAAATTAATTTGAACCCAACACCACAAGGTTCTGTTCTCTGGCGTTGTGGTGTAATCGTAAAGAATGGCTGCTCTCCGGCATTGTGGTGTAATCGTAAAGAATGGCTACTCTCCGGCGTTGTGGTGTAATCGTAAAGAACTTTATATGTGACGTAGGTTCGACTATCACAGAAAACGGAAAGGGTTGGAGACCTCTAGTTCATCTTAACAGTAAAACATGATCATGTGATCTGTTGTATTTGTATTTTAAATACATTTTACATACAAGTAAAGTACAACTGTATACGTATTTACATTTCAATAGGCCCTACATTTAAACAAAGTATTTTAACTGTCAAATGCTTGTTAATACATTTCATGTATTTTTTCATGTTTTCTTCACCTCACAGCACAGTGAAGCCCAGTTATCTGTTAGTCGTCACAACATTGACAATCGGAGGTTTTTGACTGATATACATAGACAGAGGGTTGTTGACTGTTAAACATAGCCCGGGGACTGTTGACTTTTATGCATAGACCGGAGTCTGTTGACTGTTATACATAGACCGGGGGTTGTTAACTGTTATACATAGAACGGGGGTTATTGACTGTTATACATAGACAGGGGGTTGTTGATTGTTATACATAGACCGGGGGCTGTTGACTGTTATACATAGACCGGGAGCTGTTGACTGTTATACATAGACTGGGAGCTGTTGACTGTTATACATAGACTGGGAGCTGTTAACTGTTGTACACAGACTGGGAGCTGTTGACTGTTATACACAGACTGGGAGCTGTTGACTGTTGTACATAGACCGGGAGCTGTTGACTGTTATACATAGACTGGGAGTTGTTGACTATTATACATAGACCGGGGCTGTTGGCTGTTATACATAGACCGGGGGCTGTTGTCTATTATACATAGACTGGGTGCTGTTGACTGTTATACATAAACTGGCAGCTATTGACTGTTATACATGGACCGGTGGCTGTTGACTGTTATACATACACCGGGAGATGTTGACTGTTATACATAGACCAGGGGCTGTTGACTGTTATACAATCACCGGGAGCTGTTGACTGTTATACATATACCGGGAGCTGTTGACTCTTATACATAGACAGGGGGCTATTGTCTGTTATACATAGACTAAGGGATGTTGACTGTTATATATAGACAGGGGGCTATTGTCTGTTACACATAGACTGGGAGTTGTTGACTGTTATAAATAGACCGGGAGCTGTTGACTATTATACATAGACAGGAGGTTGTTGACTGCTGTACATAGACAGGGGGTTGTTGTCTGTTATACATAGACTAAGGGATGTTGACTGTTATATGTAGACGGGGGTTGTTGACTGTCATACATAGACAGTGGGTTGTTGACTGTTATACATAGACAGGGGGCTGTTGGACTGTTATACATAGACAGTGGGTTGTTGACTGTTATACATAGACAGGGGGCTGTTGGACTGTTATACAGTACATGGCGGTCGGCATGCGGAAATTGCAGAGGTAGAAGTAATTCTCACGGCGCCAGACGCCTTAATCAAATTCAACTCGCTGCAGGCGAGACAGACTACACGTTGGCAGCGATCGACTACTGACACATAACAGTGTACACGATATCAGCGCTCGTCCACTGACATAGAACAGTGTACACGATAGCAGCGCTCGTCCACTGACACAGAACAGTGTACACGATAGCAGCGCTTGTCCACTGAAACAGAGCAGTGTACACGATAGCAGCGCTCGTCCACTGACATAGAACAGTGTACACGATAGCAGTGCTCGTCCACTGACATAGAACAGTGTACACGATAGCAGCGCTCGTCCACTGACATAGAACAGTGTACACGATAGCAGCGCTCGTCCACTGACACAGAACAGTGTACACGATAGCAGCGCTTGTCCACTGAAACAGAGCAGTGTACACGATAGCAGCGCTCGTCCACTGACATAGAACAGTGTACACGATAGCAGCGCTCGTCCACTGACATAGAACAGTGTACACGATAGCAGCGGTCGTCCACTGACAAAGAACAGTGTATACGTTGGCAACGTTCGACCACTGACATAGAACAGTGTACACGACAGCAGCGCTCGTCCACTGACACAGAACAGTGTACACGATAGCAGCGCTCGTCCACTGACATAGAACAGTGTACACGATAACAGCGCTCGTCCACTGACATAGAACAGTGTACACGATAGCAGCGCTCGTCCACTGACATAGAACAGTGTACACGATAGCAGCGCTCGTCCACTGACACATAACAGTGTACACGATAGCAGCGCTCGTCCACTGACACAGAACAGTTTACACGATAGCAGCGCTCGTCCACTGACATAGAACAGTGTACACGATAACAGCGCTCGTCCACTGACATAGAACAGTGTACACGATAGCAACGCTCGTCCACTGACATAGAACAGTGTACACGATAGCAGCGCTCGTCCACTGACATAGAACAGTGTACACGATAGCAGCGCTCGTCCACTGACAAAGAACAGTGTATACGTTGGCAACGTTCGACCACTGACATAGAACAGTGTACACGATAGCAGCGGTCGTCCACTGACAAAGAACAGTGTATATGTTGGCAACGTTCGACCACTGACATAGAACAGTGTACACGGCAGCAGCGCTCGTCCACTGACACAGAACAGTGTACACGACAGCAGCGCTCGTCCACTGACAAAGAACAGTGTACACGACAGCAGCGCTCGTCCACTGACACAGAACAGTGTACATGACAGCAGCGCTCGTCCACTAAAACAGAACAGTGTACACGACAGCAGCGCTCGTCCACTGACACAGAACAGTGTACACGACGGCAGCGCTCGTCCACTGACACATAACAGTGTACACGATAGCAGCGCTCGTCCACTGCCATAGAACAGTGTACACGATAGCAGCGCTCGTCCACTGACATAGTACAGTGTACACGATAGCAGCGCTCGTCCACTGACACAGAACAGTGTATACGTTGGCAACGTTCGACCACTGACATAGAATAGTGTACACGATAGCAGCGGTCGTCCACTGACACAGAACAGTGTACACGACAGCAGTGCTCGTCCACTGACACATAACAGTGTACACGATAGCAGCGCTCGTCCACTGACATAGAACAGTGTACACGATAGCAGCGCTCGTCCACTGACAAAGAACAGTGTATACGTTGGCAACGTTCGACCACTGACATAGAACTTTGTACACGATAGCAGCGCTCGTCCACTGACATAGAACAGTGTACACGATAGCAGCGCTCGTCCACTTACACATAACAGTGTACACGATAGCAGCGCTCGTCCACTGACACAGAACAGTATACACGATAGCAGCGCTCGTCCACTGACACAGAACAGTGTACACGATAGCAGCGCTCGTCCACTGACATAGAACAGTGTACACGATAGCAGCGCTCGTCCACTGACATAGAACAGTGTACACGATAGCAGCGGTCGTCCACTGACAAAGAACAGTGTATAAGTTGGCAACGTTCGACCACTGACATAGAACAGTGTACACGACAGCAGCGCTCGTCCACTGACACAGAACAGTGTACACGACAGCAGCGCTCGTCCACTGGCACAGAACAGTGTACACGACAGCAGCGCTCGTCCACTGACAAAGAACAGTGTACACGACAGCAGCGCTCGTCCACTGACACAGAACAGTGTACACGACAGCAGCGCTCGTCCACTGACACAGAACAGTGTACACGACAGCAGCGGTCGTCCACTGAAACAGAACAGTGTACACGACAGCAGCGCTCGTCCACTGACACAGAACAGTGTACACGACAGCAGCGGTCGTCCACTGACACAGAACAGTGTATACGTTGGCAACGTTCGACCACTGACATAGAATAGTGTACACGATAGCAGCGGTCGTCCACTGACACAGAACAGTGTACACGACAGCAGTGCTCGTCCACTGACACATAACAGTGTACACGATAGCAGCGCTCGTCTACTGACATAGAACAGTGTACACGATAGCAGCGCTCGTCCACTGACAAAGAACAGTGTATACGTTGGCAACGTTCGACCACTGACATAGAACTTTGTACACGATAGCAGCGCTCGTCCACTGACATAGAACAGTGTACACGATAGCAGCGCTCGTCCACTGACACATAACAGTGTACACGATAGCAGCGCTCGTCCACTGACACAGAACAGTATACACGATAGCAGCGCTCGTCCACTGACACATAACAGTGTACACGATAGCAGTGCTCGTCCACTGACATAGAACAGTGTACACGATAGCAGCGCTCGTCCACTGACATAGAACAGTGTACACGATAGCAGCGGTCGTCCACTGACAAAGAACTGTGTATAAGTTGGCAACGTTCGACCACTGACATAGAACAGTGTACACGACAGCAGCGCTCGTCCACTGACACAGAACAGTGTACACGACGGCAGCGCTCGTCCACTGACACATAACAGTGTACACGATAGCAGCGCTCGTCCACTGCCATAGAACAGTGTACACGATAGCAGCGCTCGTCCACTGACATAGTACAGTGTACACGATAGCAGCGCTCGTCCACTGACACAGAACAGTGTATACGTTGGCAACGTTCGACCACTGACATAGAATAGTGTACACGATAGCAGCGGTCGTCCACTGACACAGAACAGTGTACACGACAGCAGTGCTCGTCCACTGACACATAACAGTGTACACGATAGCAGCGCTCGTCCACTGATATAGAACAGTGTACACGATAGCAGCGCTCGTCCACTGACAAAGAACAGTGTATACGTTGGCAACGTTCGACCACTGACATAGAACTTTGTACACGATAGCAGCGCTCGTCCACTGACATAGAACAGTGTACACGATAGCAGCGCTCGTCCACTGACACATAACAGTGTACACGATAGCAGCGCTCGTCCACTGACACAGAACAGTATACACGATAGCAGCGCTCGTCCACTGACATAGAACAGTGTACACGATAGCAGCGCTCGTCCACTGACATAGAACAGTGTACACGATAGCAGCGCTCGTCCACTGACATAGAACAGTGTACACGATAGCAGCGGTCGTCCACTGACAAAGAACAGTGTATAAGTTGGCAACGTTCGACCACTGACATAGAACAGTGTACACGACAGCAGCGCTCGTCCACTGACACAGAACAGTGTACACGACAGCAGCGCTCGTCCACTGACACAGAACAGTGTACACGACAGCAGCGCTCGTCCACTGACAAAGAACAGTGTACACGACAGCAGCGCTCGTCCACTGACACAGAACAGTGTACACGACAGCAGCGGTCGTCCACTGAAACAGAACAGTGTACACGACAGCAGCGCTCGTCCACTGACACAGAACAGTGTACACGACAGCAGCGGTCGTCCACTGACACAGAACAGTGTACACGACAGCAGCGCTCGTCCACTGACACAGAACAGTGTACACGACAGCAGCGGTCGTCCACTGAAACAGAACAGTGTACACGACAGCAGCGCTCGTCCACTGACACAGAACAGTGTACACGACAGCAGCGGTCGTCCACTGACACAGAACAGTGTACACGCGTGTATAGCGTGACTGGAATATTGAGTCGTGTCTCACATGAAGATACAACAACAGTTCCTACGATTGGTCCACTCATCAGGGGTGATTTCAGTAAAAGCCAATACATTCCTTAATTGAACCCCTGTTACAAATCAAGCGTAGATCGGATCTAGTTCTCGACATCATTGAAGTTATTTGTCTGTCGTTAAAACCATCCCCGGTGCATCGTCACTCGTATCCCTGGTCAGGGCATCAGGAGATTGTCACCTGTGTCCTCGGTCAGGGCACCAGGAGATTGTCAACAGTATCCTTTGTCAGGGCATCAGAACGTTGTCAACGGCGTCCTTGGTCAGGGCACCAGAGATTGTCACCCGTGTCCTCGGTCAGGGCACGAGGAGATTATCACCCGTGTCCTCGGTCAGGGCAACAGGAGATTGTCAACGGTATCCTTTGTCAGGGCACCAGGAAATTGTCAACGGTATCCTTGGTCAGGGCACGAGGAGAATGTCAACGGTATCCTTGGTCAGGGCACCAGGAAATTGCAACGGTATCCTTGGTCAGGGGACGAGGAGATTGTCAACGGTATCCTTGGTCAGGGCACCAGGAGATTGTCAACGGTATCCTTGGTCATGGCACGAGGAGATTATCACCCGTGTCCTCCGTCAGGGCACCAGGAGATTGTTAACGGTATCCTTGGTCAGGGCACGAGGAGATTATCACCCGTGTCTTCCGTCAGGGCACCAGGAGATTGCCAACGGTGTCCTTTGTCAGGGCATCAGGACATTATCAACGGTGTCCTTGGTCATGACACCAGGAAAGTATCACCCGTGCCATTGGTCAGGACACAAGGAGATTGTCATCGTGTCCTCGGTCAGGGCACCAGGAGAGTGTCACCCGTGTCCTTGGTCAGGGCACGAGGAGATTGCTACCCGTACCCTCGGTCAGGGCACCAGGAGATTGTCACAGGAGCGCGACACGAACGACTGTCGTCCGAAGAGCCGTCCTATGAGTCTGATGGGAGAGCGTCGTCCGTCCGCCGCCGTCTGGGGACGCGGGTGGGCCAGACAACTGTGTTGCCTCAGGTGGATCTGACTGATGACGCCGGCCAGCAGGTCGTCCACCTTGACGTTGATCAGGGCCGACACCTCGATGTACTTACAGTCGTACGTGTCGGCGATCGCCTTGCCTTCTGCAACGACAACAAACGGCTGATATACGAATGTCATTCTATGTCAAACTATTCTCTTAGTGCTGCACTATGGAACTCACAAAGGTGCCACGTCTCCTGGTATGAGACGGCGATCTCCTTCGTTTTGTCAGTGTTATAACATCTTCTGCGTGTCCTACTTTTAGAAACAATTCCACTTAAACAATTGGCTGCATGGAACACTTGAGACCTCAGTTGGCTACATGGAACACTTGAGGCCTAAGTTGGCTGCATGGAACACTTGATACCTCAGTTGGCTACATGGAACACTTGATACCTCAGTTGGCTGCATAAAACACTTGAGACCTCAGTTGGCTGCATGGAACACTTGAGACCTCAGTTGGCTGCATGGAACACTTGAGACCTCAGTTGGCTGCATGGAACACTTGAGACCTCAGTTGTTCAAATATGTCCTTATTGTGGGAGGGACCCTCACCTCCAGAATACACTTGAGACCTCAGTTGTTCAGATATGTTCGTGTTGTGGGAGAGATCCTCACCTCCAGAATACCAACATTCCTTGATTTCGCCCCTAGCAGGAGAATCTCCTCTTAATTCTTTGGTACCTCTGTACCTATATAATATAACTATGTACTCATTTAATGTAACTATGTCCCGTCTGTATCTGGGAAAGGCTTACCCGGCAGTTTGGCAATGTGTCGTTGCCGAGGGGGGGAGGGGGAGGGGGGAGGGGGAGGTGGGAGGGGGAGGTGGGAGGTGGAGGGGTGTGATAGCTTTAAACATAATGAAAACTCGGAGGCTGCGATTTAAAGAAAATGTTTTGCATGATATAGGGTCACCTACATGATATAGGGTCACCTACATGATATAGGGTCAGCTACACGATATAGGGTCACCTACACGATATAGGGTCACATACATGATATAGGGTCAGCTACACGATATAGGGTCACCTACACGATATAGGGTCACTTACACGATATAGGGTCACCTACACGATATAGGGTCTCCTAAACGATATAGGGTCACCTACACGATATAGGGTCACCTACACGATATAGGGTCACCTACATGATATAGGGTCACCTACATGATATAGGGTCACCTACACGATATAGGGTCACCTACATGATATAGGGTCGCCTACATGATATAGGGTCACCTACACGATATAGGGTCACCTACATGATATAGGGTCACCTACACAACTACACCTGAGATTACGCAATGCAACATGTTTGTGGTCACATAGAATTGTTCTGGATTAGTGCGGTATTTTTTTATTGTTATGTAAGTTTGCATAAATGTAGCCTAATGTAGTCCATAAATGTAGCCTAATGTAGTCCATTTTCCACAAATGTTCAACAATTCTTATTTCGTATACATCAGATTGGTCTGTGGCGTTGCACTTCCAGTGTTGTATGTCTCTAAACACGATGCTACCTAGTGAAGATTAATTGCGTCGGACCCACATTGCATAGAGAATGATACAAGACACACTGCTGTCATATATATATATATATATATATATATATATATATATATATATATATATATATATATATATATATATATATATATATATATATTTATATATACTGTATATATATATATATATATATATATATATATATATATATATATATATATATATATATATATATATATATATATATATATATATATATATATATATATATATATATATATATATATATATATATATATATATATATATATATATATATATATATATATATATATATATATATATATATACTGTAGAAACGATTGTTTGGTGAAAAGAACAAAGATAAGCGGCACACGTCGAACACAACCCGACGACGAGACACAACCCGACGACGAGATCGCCAGCAACTAATCTAAAGATTTTCAAGTATAAGTCGTCGGAAGACACTTGTCAGTTAAGGCACGCGGTGAACAGATGGTTAGAATGCCAACCTCAGAGTTTGCAAAACACTTAGTAGCGGTCAATGACCACACGATCTGACGGAGACAGGAGCCTGTGTGACCTGCTACTGAGGAATGCTCGCCATGACACACGTGTACTCCACGTTAGAGATACGTAGTTTAAAAAAATGTATTATGTATAATAAAAATAGGCAACTCGCATACACACAACAACACAAATTGTACTACATTTGTTGGAGCCGTCTTAAGAATGTTGCGTTGCAAATGACCGATTATGTTACTGTATAGTGGTCGGTATATACGCCCAGAAATACCTTCTGAGTTCCAATGTTTCTCGTTCGCACGAGGCATGGACTAAACACACGCAATGATACTCTGCTTTACACGCGTAAAACTGGGTCGTAAAACTATTCATCCTCTTAGGTAATATCTACCTTTCATTTAATTACTGCCGTGTAATGTCCACCATAAGTAACGTAAACCCGGCCAGGGGCAATCACTGGACAGGTTAGAAGCTTGAATGTCGACATTAATTACACCCACACGTCCACGTCTAGTAACATAACACACCACCGGGAGCCTTGTTGCCCTCTGCTAGTCCAACCTGTTGATTACTCGACGGACGGTGGAAGGAGTTTGTCATTTGTGTACCCTTCCACTCACCCCTTGGCGACTGTTTTGTTTGCAGTTGACTGCATCCGTGCAGTCACCCCTTGGCGACTGTTTTGTTTGCAGTTGACTGCATCCGTGCAGTCACCCCTTGGCGACAGTTTTGTTTGCAGTTGACTTCATCTGTGCAGTCACCCCTTGGCGACTGTTTTGTTTGCAGTTGACTTCATCTGTGCAGTCACCCCTTGGCGACAGTTTTGTTTGCAGTTGACTGCATCCGTGCAGTCACCCCTTGGCGACTGTTTTGTTTGCAGTTGACTTCATCTGTGCAGTCACCCCTTGGCGACTGTTTTGTTTGCAGTTGACTTCATCTGTGCAGTCACCCCTTGGCGACTGACATAAAGATATACGGTGGAATGGTTAAAAGTCTAAACATTATAAGAGGAAAGCCGGCTGAAGTATGCTGATGAAAATTTCTCAACTACCACCCACAACAACCACTGCAAAGAAGAGCAAACAATGACAGAACAGCGTTTTACTTAATCAACTCTTCTAAGGAGGATGTTGCGGACGATGCCACGTGGAAAGAGTTT